>CM029015.1:188078125-189320136 GCA_016801055.1 Panax notoginseng | reverse complement strand
TCTCACATAAGCATTAATAATCAATACCGTGTGCCACTATGCAACCACACGTATTACTGTACTTTTACTACCGATTAGTTCAACAGTATCAATGGTAAAACTTCCGCCGTTATTTTTAATAAAATATTTTTGTCGTTTTCTCAATCCGACAATAATTCCGTTGTGGGGTCCATCAATGATTGTGTCGTTGTACGAATATTCCCTATTAAAACGAATATTCCTCGACCAATTGAATATTATATAACAACTTGCGTACTTTGCAAAATTTATAAATATTACCCACAACTATAACATTATATCAAATTTACTCCATAATATTCAAAAATGATATTTATAGAAAATTCATCTTTATTTATAAAAGTTGGGGTGTTACAAACGTACAACAGACCGGCAATGTTCCTCCTATAAACAACACCACTGAGTAGATGATGAACAATAGAATGTTTAGAAGTTTTTTGCAGTTCGTGCAAAATCAGACGAGGGAGACTTGTGTACAAAATACAGGTGGAAATGATAGCAACGCGCGGTTTGTCACGGCCAAGCAGTTCAAAGAGTTGGGACCACTAGAATTCTGGGGAAAGCCGGATCCAATTAAGGTGGAGACGTGGGTCAAGCAAATTACGAAGATATTCGATGTCTTGGGATGCACAGAGGAACAGAAGGTTCAATTTGCCACCTTTATGTTCCGTAATGAGGCAGATTACTGGTGAAAATTTGTGAAGCATACCCATCCAGCCGCACTGAGCATGTCTTGGGAGACATTTTAGAAACTTTTCAACGACAAGTACTTTCTTGAAAGTATTCGCTATATAAAGGAGGTGGAATTTATTAGACTGGAGCAGAACAACATGACGGTGTCCCAGTACGAGTCGAAGTTTGCAGAGTTATCTAGGTTTGCACCTCACATGGTGGAGAATGAGGAACGTATAACGCGGATGTTTCTGAGAGGTTTGAAACCCGACATACGTCAGTATCTCATTTCTCATAAATTTTCTCTATATTCAGATATTGTCAACATGGCTCAATTATTAGAGCGAGATAGCGAGTATGTTCAACCGGGGGACCACAACTAAGATCGTACCGATGACAGCAGTCATCGAAGCAACGATAACCAGCGGGGAAAGAAAAATTCAGATAAAAGCGGTAACCACTCTGGTGGTAATCGTGGCCATAAAAATAGAAGAAGCGAGTCGGGGGGAGATTTTAAAAAGAGGAGATTCAATAATGACAATGTGAAGACGTCAGCACCAGCAGCAACTGGTTCTAAGGTAGGAGAACGACCACCGATCGTATGCTATAAATGTGGAAAAGATGGACATATCAGCCCAAACTATCCACAATAGTTCAAGGTATGCTATAATTGTGGAAAGGAAGGACATATCGCTCGAGATTGTACGGTAGCGAAATCAAGTCCACTGGGGATGGTGACTCAAAAGGCTGTCCTAGAAAAGTCAAAGTCAACGATTTCTAGAAGAGCGTTTATCGTGACTAGTCAAAATACAAGGAACCCAAACGAGGTGATCACGGGTAAGCTAATCATAAATTCTTGTGAAGTTTATACCTTACTAGATACCGGTGCTACCCATTCATTTATCTCTCCTGCTTGTGCTCAACGTTTAAACTTGACTCTAGAGAAATTAGACTTTGATTTATCTGTGGAGACTCTGTTAGGAGAAACTTTCATTACATCCACTATTTATAAATCTTGCTTAATCCAAGTTGGCACTATCACATTACCTGTTGACCTTATCTCTTTAAAGATACTTGCTTTGATGTGATTTTAGGGATTGATTGGTTAACTACTCATCATGCCAAAATTGATTATTTTCGTAAGGTTGTTAGTTTTCATATTCCTAACCAACCTGTTGTACGAATTCAAGCAACTAAACCACTAAAATCAATCACAGTCATATCAAGTCATAAAGCTATTCGTTTATTGAAAAATAGATGTCAAGCTTTCTTAGCCCATGTTATGGATTTGAATAAAGACACGTCAGATTTGAATAATATTCCTGTTGTTAGTGACTTTCCTGACGTACTTCCTGAAGAACTTCCCGGTCTATCCCTAGAACGTGAAGTTGAATTCTTTATTGATCTTGAACCTGGTACAAAGCCCATTTCTAAAACCCCATATCGAATGGCTCCTATTGAACTTCAGGAGTTAAAGGTCCAACTACAGGAGTTGTTGGACATCGGTTTTATTCGTCCTAGTACATCTCCTTGGGGTGCTCCTATTTTATTTGTAAAGAAGAAAGACGGGAGTATGCGACTTTGTATTGACTACCGGGAATTGAACCATGTCACTATCAAGAATAGGTATCCGCTACCTCGAATTGATGACATGTTTGACTAGTTACAAGGAACACAATTATTTTCAAAGATCGATCTTCGTTCTGGATATCATCAGCTAAAGATTAGAACTGAGGATATCCTAAAGACTACCTTCAGAACTTGGTACGGGCATTATGAATTCTTAGTCATGTCTTTTAGATTGACTAATGCTCCAGCGGCTTTCATGGATATGATGAATCGAGTATTCAAGGAATATTTAGATCAGTTCGTTGTTATCTTTATTGATGACATCTTTATATATTCCAAAAGTCATGAAGATCATGAGCACCATTTAAAGCTAGTACTCCAAAGGCTTCGTGAAAATAAGCTATATGCCAAGTTGAAGAAATGCGAGTTCTGGCTTGAGAAAGTAGCATTCCTTGGGCACGTGGTGTCAAAATAAGGAGTATCTGTTGACCCGGTGAAGATTGAAGCAATACAAAGTTGGGAGCAACCTAAGTCGGTGACCGAAGTACGTAGCTTTCTGGGCTTAGCTGGTTATTATCGGAGATTCGTTGAAGGGTTTTCTCGAATCTCTACTCTGTTAACTCAGTTGACTCTGAAGGATACAAAATTCGTATGGAGCGAGAAATACGAAAAGAGTTTTCAAGAGCTCAAGAGGAGACTCATTTCGGCACTTGTTCTGACAATACCATCTGGTTCGGATGGATTTGTTATCTACAGCGATGCTTCGGGCAAAGGGTTAGTATGTGTTCTCATGCAATATGGGAAAGTCATAGCCTATGCCTCACGACAACTTAAAGAATATGAGAGGAATTATCCTACTCATGATCTAGAGTTGGCAGCAGTCATTTTCGCGCTAAAGATCTGGAGGCACTATCTATATGGGGAGAAAGTGGAGATATATTCAGATCATAAAATCCTCAAATATTTCTTCACCCAAAAGGAACTCAACATGCGGTAACGACGCTGGCTCGAGCTGTTGGAAGACTACGACCATACCATTCAATACCATCCTGAAAAAGCGAATGTGGTAGCTGACGCGTTGAGTAGAAGATCATATGCGGGAACAAGTGCGATGTTGTCATCACAAAGGCCCATTTTGTGTGATTTACAAAAGATGAAGATAGAATTCAAGACTCTGAGGACTCATGCGATGATGTCAAGTATACGCATTGAACCGACTTTAATCAAAAAAGTTAAAGTTGCTCAAGCCACAGACCCGGAGCTGATGCGTATGAAGAAGAAAGTACAAGAATGTACTATTCCAGAAGCAAGAATCGATGAAGAAGGAATACTTCGAGTTCACTCCAGACTTTGTGTTCCTAACTCTGATTTGAGGTACAAGATCATGATGGAGGCACACAATACACCATTTGCAATTCATCCTGGAAGTACCAAAATATATCGTGATCTTCGACATACATTTTGGTGGAACAATATGAAGAGAGAGATTGCGAAGTTTATCTCGAGGTGTTTAACTTGTCAACGTGTAAAGGCGGAGCATCAATTGTCTAAGGGTCAATTGAAACCACTTGAGATTCTGAAATGGAAGTGGGAACACATTACCATGGATTTCGTTACAGGTCTTCCCACGGTTTCTCAAGGCATAAATGTTATTTGGGTTATTGTTGATAGATTATCTAAGTCTGCTCATTTCTTGCCGATACGGGAGACTTATTCCCTTGAACGTCTTGCTCGTATGTACGTAAATGAGATTGTAAGATTTCATGGCATGCCAGTATCTATAGTTTCGGATCGTGACCTAAGATTCACTTCACAATTTTGGGTTAGCTTGCAAAAAGCTATGGACATGTATTTACGATTTAGTTCGGCATACCATCCTCAAACGGACGGACAATCAGAGAGGACTATTCAAACTCTTGAAGATTTATTAAGACTTTGTGTCCTAGACTTCAAAGGGAGTTGGGATAAGTATTTACCATTGATGGAATTCTCCTACAACAACAGTTATCAGGCAAGTATAGGGGTGGCTCCATTCAAAGTATTGTATGGACGAAAGTGTCACTCTCCAATATGTTGGGATGAAGTGGGGGAAGCAACATTGTTGGGACCCGAGTTGGTACGTATTACTACAGAAAAGATCCAAATGATTCGACAACGTATACAAACGGCACAGGATCGACAAAAGAATTATGCGGATCTTCATCGAAAGGACGTGGAATTTAGTATTGGGGATCATGTATTGTTGCGTGTTGCTCCATGGAAGGGACTTACAAGACTTGGGAAGAGATGAAAGCTCAATCCACGATTTATTGGTCCATTTCAAATTCTTGACCGAGTAGGAAATGTGGCCTATAGACTCGCGTTACCTCCAAGCATGTCTCGTGTTCATAATATTTTTCACATATCTGTGCTTCGTAAATATGTGAAAGACCCGAACCACGTTACTGAGTTAGAACCGGACGAAATAGCCGAAGACTTAACGTATGAGGAGACACCTGTCAAGATCTTGGATAGAAAGGAGCATGTCCTACGCACAAAGGTCATACCACAAGTCAAAGTTTTGTGGAGGAACCATGCTATAGAGGAAATGACTTGAGAATTGGAAACGGAAATGAAAGCGAAGTATCCTCACCTTTTCAAAATACCAGGTACGTACGTCAATTTCGATGACAAAATTTTATAAGGAGGGGAGGTTGTGAGACCCCAACTTATTATAAATGAAATTAAATTTTCTCTATTTATTATTTTAAAATAGTAAGGGTTGATTTGATTAATGTGATTAGTTATTGGTAAAAATGCGCAAATATTTTTAAATAAGCAAGTGGTTATAAAATATTCATTGTTGTCGGGGAATATTCGGTTGGTCGTGGAATATTCTTACTGTCGGGGAATATTCGTACGACGGCGCAGCCTTGTGTGGGCCCCATAACGGAAAGCGATTGGATGAAGAAAATGACAAGTATAAGTTGTTTATAAATAACGGCATAGTTGTTACCGTTAATACTGTTGAAATACTCGGTGGTTAAAACACAGTAGCACACGGTATTACACCAATTATTGATTCTTACGTAAGAAGGCACTACTCAATAATTGTTACAGTTATTACTGTTCAATATTTTATTTTATTAATTCAATAATTGCTACGTTGATATTTTATATTACTGTTGTTTCAATAATTGTCACTACACGGTATTTTTCATTATCGGAGCAATAATTCATATTATCTGAATAATATTATTAGATAACATTATTGGCAATGTCTAGAAAGTTTTGTCTAAGGAGAGGTTTGGTCACCTAATTGCGCGCCAGTAAGGAGAGATCTTTATTGGAAAGTCCCCTCTTTCCTGAGAACTGTCTGGTTGTCAGTATTGTGATTCTGTAATATTGTTTGTGAATAATTAATTATTGATTTATATGATGAGGAAAATATTCATTGTATGTGGGTGAAAATTTTTAATGTGACAATTGTTAAAAATTAATATTTTATCTTTTCTGATAAAAAATTCATTTAAATATATTATTATATTATAATAATATAATAATAGTGATATTTTTATAATAAATGTGGGACATATGAATAAATGAGGAGGAAGAGTATTTTTGTTATTAAAAATATTTAAAACATGTTTGTCGTGTTTGTGGACCCTATTTCTTGACTGAAATTTAATTATAGCTTGTAAAATCGTCCGTTTGTGGATTTCGGTCAATTTTTGTTTGAAATTTAAAAAAAATTTCTTCTGCAAAGTTGTAGAGAATGAAATTTCCTATTAAAAGGACATGAAGTTCAAATTTTTCTGATAAAATAGCTATTTATTATGAATTATTGAAGTTCTGAAGTTCTAGAATAATTGATTTTTAGAAGTTTTAATTGTTTTATTCAAGAAATACATTTTTTTTCAATCCCACATGTGTGGTAAATGAGCTAAATTCAAATTATTTGGTGGTGGGCTTGAATATTTAATAAATAAAATTATTTTATTAAATTTTCTGCTTTGGTGTTCTAAGCATTTTTCTATAAATAGGGTGCTTAGGTTAGAATTAAAAATTACACCAGAAACTAAAATTTTCTCTCTCTTTCTCTCTCTCTATATTATCGAGCGTATTCTTGTGAGTACTTTAAGATTTTGAGTGTTGCTATACAGTGCATGTTCCCCTCAGCACTATATCCAGTATTCCAGTCAGAAGTACTGTCTTTTCGAGGTAAGGGATGTTATTTTTTTTATAGATGATATTATTTCTTTCAATATTATTATGCCGAAATATTGATATAAACTTTTTATCAAATTTGGAACTTTTAGTGTCGGGGTTACTATTCACGTATACGGCACTATTCACGTATACGGCACTATTCACGAATACGGTATTATTCACCGAAAAATTAAATTTTCATTTTTTTTCCTTTCAAGATATCTATTATGGATACTAGCTTTGATTGCATCCATGTTTTGATCATTCTTGAATTTTACTCCACTATGGTTATTTATGAAGTATTTTTGAACTTGGATTGTTTAAAGTACGAATCCTTAATATTTGTTCTTTTGTTTAACTGGATTCGTTTTTTTTTAAATATTTTTCATCATCATCAGTCCTAAATGATGATATTATTGAATATTTTTGGCCTGTAGTGCAAAGATGAATAATTTTCTGATGAATATCTTTGGCCCGTAGTGCAAAGATGAACAGGTATTTAGATGAACATGACCAACTCATGAATATCTTTGGCCTGTAGTGCAAAGATGAATATTTGATTTAAGATGTATATTGATTGATGTTACAGGGATAAAATATTGATGATGGACTTTTAAATTCATAGATGATAGTAGATTTCTTCCTCTACTTAACTCTTCTAATAAATTATTATTTTCGCTGCGAATATTGATTTAAAATTTGTTGTCTATTGTATTCTATTAGCTTTTTTCCTTGTTGAGAACTAACGATAATTTGTTCTATATTATCTTAGTCATAATATTTTTTACTGGGCTAGTTGAGCTCACCCTTTCTTTTTTGTTCCATTTTTCTTCTCAGGAGGCGAGAATGTAGCGAGTATTAGTCGGGGTATGGAATGATGGTTCTTGAAAGATGTTTTAGTAGTCCTCACCATTTTTGTAAAATAAAGTATCAATAATTGTTATGGGGACTTATTTAAGTGTGGATATTGTCTAGAAGACAATAGTTGTATTTTAAACTCACAGTTAAGTGTTGTTGTATTTTGCACGACAATTGTATTAATAAAGTTGTAGTTATTTCTATACCATGTATTTGACAACTCAGAATGGGTGATGTATACCTATTTTGGGGGCGTCGCAAATATGACCCCCGTACGTGCCCGTGTACGACAACTCTACGATTTCCTCTAACTCCCCATAAAACGCACGACCAAGCTCATTGTAACAATCTCTTTGGACACACACTCTAGAGTTCGTTGTTCTTTTACCGCGCCCATATGGCTTTGTATGAAATTCACAATCATTTATTTTGTAACCATTGCGGCTGACTTGGTTCCTGTCTGGTCCCATAGCTAGGACTTGTACATTAGCCAGAATCGTTGATCCCTCAGTCAAAACCTATAAAAAATCCATCTTATTAAATGAAGTCATAGTTAATATGGAGTATATATATATGTCGTGCTTAAGAAATTGAACTTACTTTGTCAACCAGTTCTAAATTCAGTTGTAGCACCTATCTGGGCACTTGACTTTCGTCGTGCCATCCAACTACGGTCTGAATAGAGTTCCATGATAACACGGTAGCTACTACAGACAACATTATAAATGTTAACATATGACTTGAGAATACTTGTAACCATATAACTTGAGCATACTTGTAAGCATGCATATGATTAACATTTAAGCATTCTTGTAAGCATATGACTTGAGCATACTTGTAACCATATGACTTGAGCATACTTGTAAGTATATGATTAACATTTAAGAATACTTGTAAGAATACTTCTTGAGCATACTTGTAAGCATATGACTTGAGCTTCGACATAAGCATATGATTAACATTTAAGCATACTTGTAAGCATATGACTTGAGCATACTAGCTAGTAAGAATATAAATTGAGCATACTTGTAAGCATATGATTAGCTCATTAATATTATAAATGTTCGCAACTACCCGACCAACAAAAAAAATTTGTCAGAGTCTCCCCTATAATATGGACTAGCCACATGCACGGCGGCATACATATATGGTCATTTCTAGGCACCCAAGACACAAACAAAGAGAAATATACAAATTCTCAATATAATAAGATCAAAACAATAACGAATGAATGCAAAGCAGTATGAGAAACTTTAAATGTTATTAAATTTAGTATTGGAAACTAAGTAAATACTACTTAGTTTAATAGTTATATTATATCATGTTATTTTGTTTTAATGATGCTTAGTTTGTTGTTACAAACTTTTTCTACTGATTTGTTTTGTTATTGATGCTTTACTTGGATCTTAATTTCAACTCTTTTTTTTTCATTCCCTGATTGACTACGTACTCTTATAAACTGCATATTTGGTTGTTGCATATACAACTATTTTTGGGAGATTAGTGTTGCTTAGTTTTATTGGTTCTATTCTACTCATACAGAGGTATTCAGATGCATTGAAATGTTTCTTCTTAAGAAAACTACTACCATCTAAGGCTTCACGCCAAGAGTTGAAGAGTCCACAAAAGTGGTGACATGATACAATACGTGAGGTATTTGTATACTAAAGTATTAAATATTCTTGTTTTTCTTTCATAATGCAAAAACAGTCCCTTCGTCGTCTATTTACGCCGGCAGTAAAGCTTGGCTTGGCCCCATGAGGCTTGGCTAAGCTTGGCGTGGCCGCAATTGGCCTCGCGGCCCCAAACCTAGCCTAACAGTGTTGGGTTTCGGCACAGAAACGCACAGCGGAAATTAAAATTTTAAAGTAATTTCCGAAACCCTAAAACAGGATCCATGCAAAAAATTAATTAATTAAGAGGTTTAGAGATTATACCGAATATGAAAACGAGAATCTGAAATCGACTGCGCCTCGAATCTCCAACGCAATACAAACCGACTGCGTCTCTACGGTATCCACACGAACGCTCCGCGAATCGTCCTACGATCTGCAGAAGAAGGAATCGCGGTACTAGCCACCAAGGATGAGGATTTTCGGAACTGTTTTCTCTAGTCTCTCTCTAAGAGCGGCTAGGGTTTTTTTTTTTGACGTAAAATCTAAAGTCTGATATACATCATATATATAGCAGTTAGGAGGAATTAATCAAAACCTAATGTTATTAAAATCCGAATTTATATATATATATATATATATATCTTAATTAAGTCTTACTTAATTAATATACCTATATATAAATTATCCTATTAATTTAAATTCGTAATTTAAAATTATATCAATCATATTGACATATTTAAATCTTTGCAATTTAAATTAATTTCCTTTTAATTACGTTCTTTGTGTGTGACCCTATAGGTTATTATTACGTTGGCAATAACCATAAAATCATATTATAAAGTTATAAACGGTGAGCGGCATCTAGTAATGCATCACTGCTACCCAAGTAATAATAAGATTGATGATTCGATGCAACCTTTTCGTGATCAATGTTTCAATGTAATTTAATCCTTTTAACCTTAATATCCTATATTAAACTCGAGTCATGGAATGTGTCATACTCTTCATAATTTAATCTGAGTTTTCTTGATCAATGAGTAGACTATATGAAACAAATTACTATTTGAGCATGGCCATGCATTTCATAGTACTACTCAATCAAGAGGCCAATGAATATCACCTATAAAATATAGGATGGTTAAATTCCATCTAGATCACTCATATTACTCACACGATTCATAATGAACCCAATAATCACCTTTATAGTCCACCCTATTAAAGGTGACATTTGATGATATCAAAGTACATAAATTCTCGTGTAGTAATATAGCGGTTTCAGGTCGGAGGACCATTACATCATTGTCACTATGAGAATTGCTAATGACACTTCGCATAATTCTCCATATAAAATTCTCATGGTGGGTCTGTCCAGTACATTGTTCTCTAGCATGTATCTATGCATTGACTTAATATCTCATATATTTATGACCCGTGAGATTTGGTCATCAGTCAATCCACATACTAGTCTCAATGCATCATTGTTGTCCCATCAACAATGATACTCGACTAGGGACATTTAAGAACAACGATACTAATTGTAATTATATAATCTCATGTTCAAGTCACATACTTGAAACTATATAATTTATATCACTATTCTAAGGAATTTTATTATGTTAACAATTATATTACGCAGTAATTAAAACCATAATAAAATCATTTATTTATTCAATCAACAATAATATCAAATGTTAAGCAATTATATCAAATAATTGGCCTCTAGGGCATAAACTCTAACAAACAGCCCTTATCCTTTCCACATTTCAGTTTGATAGCTTAATTTTATAATTTGTTAATTCATTATAGTTCCTACATATCCATTCATTTACCTTGAATCATGAATGTGATGTAGATCCTATATACTTGCTTCTTTAGAAAATTTAAAACCAAACTTATGGTTAGATTTTCAAACCACATTATGAAATCAAAATTATTCACGTCAACCACTCCAGCAATCTTTACAGTCGACTGCTACTGCAAAATGGGCAGTAGCCCTGCCTTCCCTTTATTAAAGTTTCTAAATCCCCATTTTAACCCTTTTTTTTATTATGTTCTAACTATCATACAAGTGCTATCTTCAGCTATTATCAAAGCACACTAAATGAACAGTTCATTATGTTTATACAATTACGATTGCCAATGATGAACATAGCACATTAAATGAACAGCTACGATTGCCAATGATGAATCTAGCAGACTTTTCAAATTCAATGAACAGTTCATTATATCTTAATGAACAGAAAATTACTTTCCAAATTCAATGAACAGTTCATTATATCTTAATGAACATAAAATTACTTTCCAAATTTATACAATTTCCTTACCACACATTTGATAACTTGAAATGCCAAGTAAATGTCATATTATGGTTTACACCAACTTGAAATGCAAATTAAACCCAAATAATGGGTTAATATCCATTTAAAATCCACTATTCTATTTAATTATCGAATTTAAAGTACGCACCCCAAGAATTTTACAGCAATTAACCTAATAAAAAAAGGGAGAGGAGTACCTCTGACAGCAAGGCGGTGGCGGAGTGGGCGAGGCGGTGGCGGCTGGTGGCGTCGGGTGGCGTTAGACCTCCTTCTTCTCTTCTCCCCCCTTTCTCCCTCTTCTCTCTATTTCTGACCTCCCTCTCTTCTTTTTCCTTACGTGTTCTGTGTCGAGCGAATACCTGTTACTGATAAAAGTAAGTTTGATCAGCGACCACACACGATCGCTACTTTTTAATGACATGGACTTATCAGCGACCGCATACGGTCGGTGATTGTAAGTGGTCGCACAAAACCTTAGCGCCAACAATTCGTGCCAAATTTTACGAGACAAATTTGTGCTAGCGACCTCTCAGCGACCGCATGCGGTCGCTGATATTAAATAGCGACTAGATTAAGTAACAGTCGCAGATATCGGTCGCTATTACTAATATCAGCGCTGATAGTATTGGTCGATGTTAGGCCTTTTTCTTGTAGTGTATGACATATGTTCTCTTTTTCTATACATGTATCTATGTATGTATAATGTATGTATGTATGTATGTATAGCTTTACACCTTTAGGTCCATTATCTGAATCCCAATTATATATTAGCCAACCACCTTTAATTTAGCCTCATTTTCCTCCTAGGGTTTATGGCAGTCCCTATATTTTTTTCTTCTTCAACCAGTGTAACAGCTTGCATGTTCTTCTTGACTCTATAAAGCTCCAATAAATGTTTACATTTATATTTTCTTTTCCTCTCACATCTTCCCATATTAGAGAAATAACATAATATTGTTATTTATGAGATATATATATATATATATATATATATATATATATATATATATATATATAATTTTATATTTATCAAGTAATTAGTATATTGTTTTTGAATTACCATAATTATTTCTTGGAAATCTTGGATTATGTAATCCCTTAATTTTAGCATATATAGGTGATTTTGTAAATCACTTGATTCTAGCTTCTAGCTTAGGTGGTTATCTTATATACTTATATATATATATATATATATATATATATATATATATATATATATATATATATATACGGTCCGGATCTTAAGCTCACCCCCTTATCCGACTCACCCGAGTTCACCCCCCTTTAGCGACGGATCCGGCGACGGTTCGGTCATACAACCGTCGTCTATACTTTTAGCGACGTTATATTTTGTCCGTCGCTAAAAGTATACACGATGGTTGTATGACCGAACCGTTGCCAGATCCGTCGCTAAAGGGGGAGTGAGCTCGGGTGAGTTGGATAAGGGGTGAGCTTAAGATCCGGACTATATATATATATATATATATATATATATATATATATATATATATATATATATATGACAACTCTCTTTGTAAGGGAGAGGATCAAGAGTAGAACTCTTAAGTAATAGAACTCCCTTAAATAATAGAATTGTATCAAAACGACGTAGTTTTGATAAAACGCGGTGGCATTTTTGTAAATACGCGGTGGCATGGTATTTACAAAAATGTCACTGCGTCTTATCAAAACTACGTCGTTTTGATACAATTCTATTATTTAAGGGAGTTCTACTATTTAAGAGTTCTACTCTTGATCCTTTCTACTCTTTGTAAATGAAACAAGTCATATAATACAAAATTCAGCTTTCTCTTATATTTAACTTCCAATTTCCATACAAAGCCTAAAGAGAAGAACCTTGGAGCAAACAAGTAAATCTAGATTTGTTCATATATGACCATTCAATTAGAACTAATACATTCGAAAATAAATCAAATGAAATACAGAAACTTAAAAGAGAGAGAAAAAAAACAAGTAACACCAAGAGGATATATAAAATCTATGGGTAAGTGACGTAGACAGTGAAGTGCATCACTGTTTCAACACCATCAGTTATGTGCTGACCCCCACATGAATAGTCTCAATAATTGCATACCCTTTTGCATACTCATACTTTCTAGTCCCTCCGATCACAGCAATCTGAGACTCCAGTGAGGCCGTGCGGTGGACCCCAAAGAAGCTAATGGTGTCGTCCACGTGGTCGTGATTGCCGCCGTGGAACAATGTTGTCAATGCTATTGTGTGGCT
Source organism: Panax notoginseng (assembly GCA_016801055.1). Lineage (NCBI taxonomy): Eukaryota > Viridiplantae > Streptophyta > Magnoliopsida > Apiales > Araliaceae > Panax > Panax notoginseng. The sequence continues at coordinate 189,306,650 of CM029015.1, read as the reverse complement.
ACTACCATCAAGAGAGCTTGACAAGTAAAATCCATGTCCTTTTCCTAGTGCAGAGGATCCGAGCTCGTGGCCTTCAGACAACTCGTTATCGACCACGGTGATTGTGCCGAACATGAGCCTGAGCCGGAGGGTTATTCCCTCTGGAAGCTGTCCGGCAGTGACAAAAGGTAAGTTATTGCCACCAGTGACTACATTGTTGTTACCATTATTTTGAACAACTGTGGACGTTGGAGAGCCATTTAGGCCCACTAGGAGTGGGACATTATGGTTGTTGACTATGTTATTTATGTTGTTAAGTGGGATCCCACCGTTGATTGGGAAAACTTGACTATTGGTTTTTGAGAACGGGAGACCATTGGCTTGGGAGTTGGCTATAAGCCCTGTGACCACTCTGCCAGAAGGGCGGGACCCACCTAGGATGTCGTGCATGAAGAAGGACAGTGGGAGTTCAGCGTTTGCAGCGGCGGCGGTAGTGGAGGGCGTGACGGTTGTCGCGGGGCGCCCACTTGTCAATGCGGTGGCAGAGGTTGCTTTTGGTGCAACACTGAGACTTGGTGGAATGACTGTTCCAGACCTTGGTAATGGGATGGCAGGGCCAGGAAGGGGTGCTACGTCAGTAACGGTCGCAGTGGCAGCAGTGGCTGGGATTTGGCCACTTGGCAACGTGGTGGCAAGGTCCACTTCGAGGTCATCAATTTCGGTTGGATCTGATGCCTCAGGCTCATTGGCAAGGAGGGGTGATTATGGGTTCGCTTGGTTGAGGATCCGAGCTGGGCTTGCGCACCCAATGGTGATGGCTAGCAACAAGAGGTAGATTACGGTTTTTAGCACGTTAGAGGTGTACAACTTAGACTTGGCCATTCTGGGTTTGTGAGAGGAATGTGAAAATAGAATGTAAGATTGAAGAGGAGACTTGTGTTAATGCATGGATAGAGAAGAGTCAGTATATATATATATATAGTTTGAGATGGTGCAATGAAAACTAGTGGGGGCTGATGAAATGTAGTTGTTGCATGATGCATTCATTTTTGAAAGATTTTGTATAATGAAAAAGTGAAGCTGATGAGATGGAGTTGTTGCAAAAAAAGTGGAGTTGATGAGATGGGAGTTCCTTTGCACTATTGAAAGTCCATCTCTTCACTTGCACAACAATAAAAATTCCCTTTCTGAAAGATGGAATTTGATTCTTTAACTGTTGAACCACAAGTTAACTCTCCGGATTGAAAAATATATAATCACTTAATGCCCTAATTAAAACATTAGACAATGAGGATTTATTTTCCATTTGATCAGTCCTATTAAATATTAATTACCATGAAGTAATAATATTTGTGCTCCTTTTTTGTAATGATGTTGCTTTATACATTTCAAATCACAACATAACTGACAAGAAAAATGTTAGTTCTGATCCGAAACAAATAGTCTCATTTATAAAATTTATAAATTTTCATAATACATACTCCCCCATCTCCAAAAGGATGACTAATGGTACAAATTTTTTTTATCTCCAAAAAGATGAAATAAAGTACATAAAATGAATGATAATTAAGTCATTTAGTGTGGTCCATTAGTATAAAAAAATAAAAATACTCGTCACTTTATATAATCTTGTGGAGTCACTAAGAATAAATTTAGAACTTTTTTATTCTCTTAGCCCTACTTTTATTTTTCTTAATATATGTATAAACATTTATTTTGTAATCTTGTTCATTTATTAATAAAAAAATTATTTCATAAAGGCATTTTTTTATCCATGTTTAATTGGTTGAATTAAATAAATGTGATAAACCTATAGTTTTGGAGTAATTCTTTTAGAATCATGATGTTAATCATGCTAATGAGATCTAAATTCTAGATAATTCAAAACTAAAATGTTCCTAATCATTGGATCACTAATGTGGGGTTACTGATTCCGGATAGATTAGTACATACTATGTTTACTCTTTTGAAGATGATGATTGATCTCATAATCATTTGTATAGAGACACTAAAATAAATATGTATGTGCTTATTGGAGAATAAGTTTCACTGAACGTGATTCGCTTAAAGGAACACCTAATGGAGTTTTACTTGCCTAACAATAGGAGTTCTTATAGTGATAGTAGTACAAGTGAACCTTGGACTTGAGATTATCATAATACCTTGTGCATTCCGAGTTATACTTTGTCATATTCTTTAAAACTTCCAATAATAGGGTATGTTCGGGTATAATAAAGTATACATAGAGGTAAGTGAATGATCAACAAATGATCTAGCTACCACTTATAGTAAAGGAAGAGAATGTCCTATGTGATTCGATAAATGACAACTCAAGAATCCTTGACCAAGATGAAATGAAATTAGAAAAGAATTTCTAATTTGCATTAATCAGAGTTGTACATTTTGTGAATCGAAATACATATGATTAAATAAATAAGACTTGTCAGTAATTTCATGTCTTATGTTTAATCGGGACATTGTATGGTAAAATGATTGAATTGTATGGTAACTATTTACGGAATATGTTCTTTGTGATTAAACGTTGATTTTATATTATCCGGATAGTCATGATATATTGTAAGGTGTCACTCATGATGTAGAATAAATATTATTTATTTATATTTGAATTAAATGGGTTTAATTCATTATAAATAATATTATAATGGTTTTAATTTATTTACTATCGGCTTAATATTAAACCGAAAGGGTTATACCATAAAAAGAGAAATATAATTTTAGAAATAATTGACTTAATAATAATAAATTAAGTATATTTAATTTATTGGTGGAATTAATTAAATAGCTTAATATTTATAATTTAGTATTTTAGAAATACTAAATTATAAATTAATGAGAGGAGTCTTATTATTATTATTATTATTATTATTATTATTATTATTATTATTATTATTATTATTATTATTATTATTATATTATTATTATTATTATTATTATTATTAATTGGCTTAATAATAATCAATTAAGTGTATTTAATTTATTAGTGGAATAAATTAAATAACTTAATATTTATAATTAAGTATATGGAGAAATACTAATTATAAATTAATAAGAGGAGTCTTATTATTATTATTATATATAATTTAGTTCCTAATTAGATTGAGAATTGAATTAAAACCCTAACTCCTAAAAGGTTTAGGAATGATCGAGAGTTAGTCTATAAATAAGAAGGGTCATGGAAAAGACTAATGCATCTCTTTGCAAGTATTCTCGTAAACATAAGGAGTTAAGAGAAAGAGAATTAGGGCTAGCCATCTAAGGTCTTGTAGAACATAAATGTACTTCTTCAATTAATACACTCTTGGTGGATCACTTTTAGAGCGCTGCACACACTAAGTAACTTGCTTTTAATCCGAGAAATTGGAGAAGAACCAAGGAACAAAGGATTGGAACTTGAAAATTTGATCAAAGAGTTGAATCATCTTTTAAGGTATATCTTTTATCATTCCTCAATTAAAAATATTGCATAAGGTGATTCCTGATATGTAGAAAAAATTTAAATCTGATTTATATCATACTTCTGTTGTTTTACAATATGATTGTATGTATGTTCATGTTTCTGCAAAACCAAAAGTGGCATCAAAGTCATCCTTATGCAAATTATTAATTATTTTTATTTGATATATATATATATATATATATATATATATATATATGATATGTGTTTGTGACGCCCCCAAAATAGGCATACATCACCCATTCTGAGTTGTCAAATACATGGTACAGAAACAACTACAACTTTATTAATACAATTGTCGTGCAAAATACGACAACACTTAACTGTGAGTTTAAAATACAAATATTATCTTCTAGACAATATCCACACTCAAATAAGTCCTCATAACAATTATTGATACTTTATTTTATAAAAATGGTGAGGACTACTAAAACATCTTTCTAGAACCATCATTCCATAGCCCGACTAGTACTCGCTACATTCTCGCCTCCTGAGAAGAAAAATAGAACAAAAAGGAAAGGGTGAGCTCAACTAGCCCAGTAAAGAATATTATGACTAAGATAATATAGAATAAATTATCGTTACTCCTCAACAGGGAAAAAATCTAATAGAATACAATAGACAATAAATTTTAAATCAATATTCGCAGCGGAAATAATAATTCATTAGAAGAGTTAAGTAAAGGATGAAATCTATTATCATCTATGAATTTAAAAGTTCATCATAAATATTTTATCCCTGTAACATCAATCAATATACATCTTGAATCAAATATTTATTTTTGCACTACAGGCCAAAGATATTCATCAGTTGGTCATGTTCATCTAAATACATGTTCATCTTTGCACTACGGGCCAAAGATATTCATCAGAAAATCATTCATCTTTGCACTACAGGCCAAAGATATTCAGTAATATCATCATTTTGGACCGAGGATGATGAAAAATATTTTAAAGAAAATGAATCCAGTGAAACAAAAGAACAAATATTAAGGATTCGTACTTTAAACAATCAAAGTTCAAAAATACTTCATAAATAACCATAGAGGAGTAAAATTCAAGAATGATCAAAAAATGGATACAATCAAAGCTAATATCCATAATAGATATCTTGAAAAGAAAAAAAAAGAAAATTTTATTTTTTTAGTGAATAGTGTCGTATTCGTGAATAGTGTCGTATACGTGAATAGTAACCCCGACACTAAAAGTTCTAAATTTGATAAAATATTCAGATCAATATTTTGGCATAATGATATTGAAAGAAATGATATCATCTATAAAAAAAATAACATTCCTTACCTCGAAAAGACAGTACTTCTGACTGGAATATTGGATATAGTGCTGAGGAGAACTTGCACCGTATAGCAACACTCAAAGTCTTAAAATACTTACAAGAATACGCTCGATAATATAAAGAGAGAAAGAGAGAGAAAACTTCAGTTTCTGGTGTAATTTTTAATTCTAACCTAAGCACTCTATTTATAGGAAAATGCTTATAACATCAAAGCGGAAAATTTAATAAAATAATTTTATTTATTAAATATTCAAGCCCACCACCAAAGAATCTGAATTTAGCTCATTTACCACACATGTGGGATTGCAAAAAAACGTTTTTCTTGAATAAAACAATTAAAACTTCCAAAAATCAATTATTTCGGAACTTCAGAACTTCAATAATTCATAATAAATAGCTCTTTTATCAGAAAAATTCGAACCTCTTGCCTTTTTTATAGGAAATTCCATTCTCTACAACTTTACAGAAGAAAGGTTTTCCAAATTCTAAAAAAAAATTGACCGAAATCCACAAACGGACGATTTTACAGGCTATAATCAAATTTCAATCAAGAAATAGGGTCCACAAACATGACAAGCATGTTTTAAATATTTTTAGTAACAAAAATACTCTTCCTCCTCATTTATTCATATATCCCACATTCATTATAAAAATATCATCGTTATTATATTATTATAATATAATAATATATTTAAATGAATTTTTTATCATAAAAAGATAAAATATTAATTTTCAACAATTGTCACATTGAAAATTTTCTTCCACATACAATGAATATTTTTTTCTCATCATATAAATCAAAAATTAATTATTCACAAACAATATTACAGAATCACAATACTGACAACCAGGCAGTTCCTAGGAAAGAAGGGGCTTTCCAATAAGGATCTCTCCTTACTGGAGCGTAATTAGGTGACCAAACCTCTCCTTAGACAGAACTTTCTAGACATTGCCAATAATGTTATCTAATAATATTATTCAGATAATATGAATTATTGCCCCGATAATGAAAAATACTGTGTAGTGACAATTATTAAAACAACAGTAATATAAAATATCAACGTAGCAATTATTGAATCAATAAAATAAAATATTGAACAGTAATTATTGTAACAATTATTGAGTAGTGCCTTCTTACGTAAGAATCAATAATTGGTACAATACCGTGTGTTACTGTGTTTTAACCACCGAGTATTTCAACAGTATTAACAGTAACAACTATGCCGTTATTTATAAACAATTTATACTTATCGTTTTCTTCATCCAATCGCTTTCCATTATGGGGTCCACGCAAGGCTGTGCCGTCGTACGAATATTTCCCAACAGTAAGAATATTCAACGACCAACCGAATATTCCCCGACAACAATGAATATTTTATAACCACTTGCTTATTTAAAAATATTTACGCATTTGTACCCATAACTAATCACATTAATCAAATCAACCATTACTATTTTAAAATAATAAGTAGAGAAAATTCAATTTCGTTTATAATAAGCTGGGGTCTTACAGTGTTTATAACAATTTAATTGATCATAATTATATTGTTGGTATAAAATCATATTTTTGGAGGAAAAACATCAAAAATCACGATCTCAAAAAAACCTGAACTTCTAGAATAAGATGGGGTCTTACGCTTGCCCTATGCGCTGCAACACTAGAACTTCTGTTTTGCAAGCTCATATTTTTTCTATTTCAATAATTCTAATGAATTTATTTTGACTTGGAATTGGATTCCATGTTAACTAAAATAAAAGAGTTTATTTTTACTTGGAATTGAATTCCATGTTAACTAAAATAAATGAGTTTATTTTGACTTAGAATTTGATTTCATGTTAATTAAAATAAAGGAGTTTATTTTAATTTAAAATTGAATTTAATGTCAATTAAAATTTGCCCATTAAATGATATATATATATATATATATATATATATATATATATATATATATATTGAATGTTTATTTTAATGAAATGAATATTTTATTGATACATATGATGATATGTATGATAATAAAAGGGATGATTATGGACTATTGACCAATGCAATTGAATTTAATTTTTGAATAGATGCTTGAATGAATGAGTTTTTATAAATGGGATTTGTGTACCTCGTCTATCTAATTTTCTAATGTAAATTTTATCTACTTCATATGTACTTCTTCTTGACTGTTGATCAAGATTTTTGTTTTATTAAAAAAATAGTTTGTAATAATATTTTATAGAATTACTCAAGAAATTGAAGTTGAAGTGCATGAACATTAAAGACCTATTTGTAAAGGAGCTCGGGTTGAATGTAAGAGTTATATTCAGTGTTTTATTCTTGCACCCTAAGTTTGACTTTTTGGTTTACTTGATGGCTCGAGCGAATCAAATTAGAATAAATCCATAATCATCCCAAGTAAAATATAATATTATATATGGTGATATATGTTTAATATGTTAATGCATGCTAATTATATATTAATATATCATTATACATGGTGATGTATGTTTAATATGTTAACACCAGATTTTATACGCCTGATGAAATCACCAAAATAGCAGGCCAAAATCGCGCTAACGATTGATTGTATTGTTATGAAATCAAACTCACGAAATACACTCACATAAACATAAACAAAAAGATATAAAATATGAACACAATAATTTACGTTAAAAACTCAATTGGGAAAAAACCACGGAGCGAAAAAGAAATTCACTAAATAATATGGAGAGTACAAATTATTTATTTGTGTCATATGTATTTTGTCTCCTTTAAACTATTGCTTATTTTTGTATTTATAGATGCCATGTCCACCGAAATCCAATTAAGAGTAGGAGTCCTTTTTAGAATCAGTTTATAACTACAATTAATGGCTGATAGATTTCTTCCTAAATTAGATCTCCTTATCCCACCAAATAAGGAAACACAATCTTACTTCAATAGGGATTCTCCCATTGTAAATATATGGGCCAACACCAAATCCGGTCTATTAAATAAATTGGGCTACACCTTGGCCAGACCCAGATAATCACTTCCCAATATTGCCCCCCAATTTCTTATTTATAAGGAACTTAAAATAAGAGAGTACACAAATTTATCCTAACAAAAGATCTGTATCTTCCAAAGACGAACTGTCTCACCCAAACACCATACATACGCCGAACAGATAATCAGCCTTATCAAAATCGAAGACAAATAACCAACCTTATCACAACCGAAGATATAAATAATTACCCCTTATACCAACCGAACCCCATAAAAACAAATGTTCGCTCCAAGGCTGAATATACCACTGAACCTCCGAAAACACCAAAGTTCGCCCTAAGGGCTGTACGTACCACCAAACATAAAACAAGCGTTCGCCCAAAGGCTGAACATACCACCGAACATCCGAAAACACCAAAGTTCGAACAAAGGCTGAACGTATCTCCAAACATAAAAACAATTGTTCGCCTAAAGGCTAAACAAACACCACCGAACCTCCAAAAACACCAAAGTTCGCACAAGGGCAGAACATATCTCCAAACATAAAATAATTGTTCGCCCCAAGGTTGAACACACACCATCGAACCTCCAAAAATAGCAAAGTTCGCACAAATACTGAACGTACCTCCGGACATAAAATAATTGTTCGCCCAAAGGCTGAACACACACCACCGAACCTCCGATAACACCAAAGTTCGCACAAAGGTTAAACGTATCTCCGAACATAAAATAATTGTTCGCCCAAAAGCTGAACACACACCACCGAACCTCCGATAACACCAAAGTTCGCACAAAGGCTGAACATATCTCTGAACATAAAATAATTGTTCGCCTAAAGGCTGAACACACCCCACCGAACCTCCAATAACACCAAAGTTCACACAAAGGCTGAACGTACTTCCGAACATAAAATAATTATTCGCCCAAAGGCTGAACACACACCACTGAACCTCCGATAACACCATGTAGGTAGTCGAAGACAGAATAAAGCCGATGTGACGTAATCCAAAGTGTACTACTATCATTCGAAGTGTCATAAGCGAACATCTCAGACCGTTGAAGTTTATACCAAGCTTGTGTATCCTGGCCCCCAGTCAACTCGGCTCAAACATAAGAAGAAGTTTGAGTTAAATACCAATTTTCTATCTTGCCCAAAAATATTTTCTCCTACTAATTTTGTTGTCGTGCCTAAGAGAGAGATAATAGCCAGTGATCAAAGTCCGAAGTACTCTCCCACCAGTAGCCTCCATATCCGAAGTTCTCTCCCACCAGTAGCCTTCATATCCGAAGTACTCCCCCACCAGTAGACTCCATATCCGAAGTACTCTCCCACCAGTAGCCTCCATATCCGAGGTATTCTCCTACCAGTAGCCTCTATATCTGAAGTACTCTCCCACCAGTAGCCTCCATATCCGAAGTAATCTCCCACCAGTAACCTCCATATCCGGTGTACTCTCCCAATATCATTCAATTGCAAGTTCGGGACCCTCCAAGTGTACAACAGCAATGTAGCTTGCAACATGCACAATTGCTCCATCTTTTAAGCTTTTCATGATTGATCTTGAACCCCTATGCAGACCAAGAGGAAGATGAAATCCCCAAATCTTGTTCAATGTAAACCTCTTCTCATGCCAAAAGTGTGTTCTCAGTCTTTCCGTATCATCCCTAGAAGCGCAAAACTCACCGTCTGAATCTTCTCATTAATCTCATCAGAAACATCCTTCTCCAACCCTAACGCCTGCAAATTCAAATTTTTCTAAGCTTCCACTGCACTTTCTCTTTGCATCCAAGTCCTTCTGATAGCACACATTTCCTTCAGTCTCTGACATTATCGATGCCAAAGTCTCAAATCTGTCATAACATTTTAATTGTGACCATGTCAAAGGCCGAGACAGTTTAATTGATGAATTCGACGAAGGGGATGGCGAAGTTCCAATTTTGGCCGAGGATGTTGGTGTAAAGCAGAGAATTGATGAGGCCATTAATTTTGGTGAAGCCTCGACGGACCTTTCTGAAGACCCGAACACTTTTTATTCTGCATCCCGCAATGATAAATGCCAAAATCAAAGCCATGAATAGATGCCGAAGAGAGATACTGAGAATTGAACATGATATAGCCGATGTGACATAATCTGAAGTGAGCCGTTGTTACCCGGTCACTACAACCTTCCCCTTTATGCCCATCAGATTTGTCTGTCTGATATTAATGGTTTCAAGAAACATTGTTGCTGCATTCACTTTTCTTGTGGAGTGGGAAACGAGAAGGATTTTCTTGATTGGCATTTGGTTTTCTTACTTATATGTAGTTGTATGGATTTTCAAGTCAACCCTCTGTACTCATCTCTTCTAATTTAGCAGCACGATCGCCTCTCAATTTTACAAATCGGCTGGGAACACTTTGCAGAAGTTCTTTAAGAATTAACTGCTTCTTTAGACGGGCCCCGTTGATATTCTTACTTCGGATCAGGTTGGATAGAATTTTGCCGATGTCTTTGGCCTGGCCCCAAATATAGCACCACCAAATTTGAGGATTCTGTAAATATGGTTGATGAAGCTGATTATGAACTTGGGGAGAAGTCAGCAGTTCAGCCGAAAACCCAGACCCAGATCCATTCCCCGTACCCGACACCACCAGATCTCCAGAAAAAATATGTTAGTTTCTTCTACAAATTATACGCAGTTACAGATTCAACAATTACTCTAATCCACCAGAATGAGCACACCATTTTCGTCATCTATTGGCTTTTCCTCAGCTACGTCCAATCCGTAAACCACCTGTGAAATAATAGTATCGCATTCTTCTTCTTGCTGATGGAACCCCAAAAGAATGAACTACTTCTGATGGTAGTGCTAATGTCATTGGACCAATATACAAGTCCAGAAAACATGCCACCAATAATTTCCGCTCAAGGGAAAAGGTTTTCGTCAGCTCGGAGGGAGATTGTGACATCTGGTGAATAAGGATTTCTCCACCAGGTTTTAACACTCTTGAGAATTCTTCAAACATTTTGTCACCAAGAAAATCAAACGATCTGCAAATGCAAAAGATAATATCCATAGATGAAGGATTCACTGGTAGGGAACATACAATTTGTCCACCTCACATATATTAGAAGGATACACATACCCTGTTATATATTGTACCTTATTTTATACTTTTGTGACTTATTATATGTTATATTTAAGTTTAATAACTCATCTGTGGACATAATTTAAGTAAGTATAAAAGGTGTAACTTAATGTATTATACGTGGAGAATAAGAGAGAATTTCATTTGATTTGTGTAAAAATCATTTGATTAGTGTGTATAGTGAGACATTTAATAGGGTGCAAATTTTTTTGATAAAACTATTATTTCTTGTCTCATTTAATAAAAAAAGACTACTTGATTTATTTTAGAACAAGAGATATTCTTGTGAGACTTTTGAAATTCTATTTAATTATAATTTTATTACTAATATGTAACTTAAATCATTAATAGTTACATCATTAGTAGTAATAAGTATAATTAAAATAAAAATAAATAATAGATTAATGGTGAAACTATGATATATATATATGTATGTATCTATATGTGTAGATATAGATATACTACATATATGTATATTGAGAGAAGTCTTATATATATACATTTTAGACATAATATTTTTTCACCATGAAAATCTCTCAATCTTTTAGTTATTCTTCTTATAAACAAATAATTACTACAAAGAAGTGTTCGTGTGGAACAAATGTGAATTGCTATCACAAACTTGTTCAGCTTTGAAGCTTGACATATATCCTGGAGGTATATCGTTTTCAACTCATAGGAAATCGATCGTGGTGGGGCGATAAAAACCTTAAGGACAGGGATCACCCGTGTCACGTCTTCTATAATAATTTTAAGTCTACAAAGTTACGGTTTTAACATACCCGGTACTAATTTAATTGGTTTTTTTTATAGATGTTAACAAAACTACCCAACAAATATTTCCAATTGCATTAGCATTTCCAAAAAGTGGCACCCAAATGAGAACACTTGTTTATGATAAAGGCTAGATGACATAAGAATGCACTCAACTAACAAGAAAAGTATTTATCCGTATATGCATAAGAATTACGTAATTGAGGTTATCGAAATGCGGACAGGTTCCCGTATACACATTAATACGCAGAGTTGACCGATATTAGGGAAAAAGAGGATCTTGTCATTTTGTATGAATTTATATTCATAATATGTATACATGTCAAGTATCAATAATATTATAACGATACTAAAACTTTAATATTATGACAGGTCAGTTTAATAACAGAAATTTCATGTACAAGTTATATATATATATATATATATATATATATATATATATATATATATATATATATATATATATATATATATATATATTATTGATCTAATAAAAAATAGAAACTTAGCTTTATATGTAGACTCCTCCGATTAAATTCGATGATTTTAATTCGACACTAGAATAAGTGTCTTCTTTCTCACAAACGGCGCTAATGTTAATGCTTGATTTTGTACGCCCGAAGAAATTATCAAAACAACAGGCCAAAATCGTGCTAACGGTTGATTGTATTATTGTGAAATCAAACTTACGAAATAAACTCACATAAACATAAGCAAAAAGATATAAAATATGAACACAAAAAATTACGTGGATACTCAATTAAGAAAAAACTACGGAAAAAGAGAAGAATCCACCATAATAATATGGAGAGTATAAATTATTTATTTGTGTCATCCCTTCCTTATTGTTGTATTTATAGATGTCATGTACACCGGAATTAGGAGTAGAAGTCCTTTTTAGAATCACTTTATAATTGTATATAATTAGTGACTGATAGATTCCTTCCTAAATTAGATCTCCTTATCCCACCAAATAAAGAAACACAATCTTACTTCAATATGGATTCTCCCACTGTAAATATATGGGTCAACACCATATTCGGCCATAAATAAGATGAGACAATTAATAACAAAATCCTCAAGAAAAAAATATTAAGTTGCTATTGAGTTTTTACTTAAAAAAACTTGAATAAATGGATCTCGTGAATTTAGAATTAAAAAAAACATCCAAACACGCTACAATTCAACACTTTCTAGCCAAAATCGTTATAACACTTTCTAACTCTTGCAAAAAAATGTTAAAATAGTCAAACGGACATATATCTACGAGGAAGAAGATCCAAAATCATAACAAAAAGACCACATATATCAACTACAATTCACACACACCCACCAAAAAAAAGGAATGATTACAAATACGAACACATATTGTTATACTCGTATTAATCGCATCTCTCCTCTATAATTCAAAAATATAAAATCATGAATAAGCACAAATAATATATTTTATATATATCGATAGACTACAACAACAATTAAAAAATATAAGGACATGAAATTCAAATGACAAAATATATACTTCCACGAGAACTTACAACATAATTTATTTTGATACATGTTTGGATAGCGTTTCCTACTCTTTACGTTCCCGATTCCATGTACAATGTGACGCCCCCCAAAATAGGTATACACAACTTATTCTGAGTCGTCAAATACATGGTACAGAATTCAAATACAAATTTAATTATACAATTGTCGTACAAAATACGACAAAACATAAGTTGAGAGTTTTAACACGAATATTGTTTTGTAGACAATATCTAAACTCAAATGGAGTCCCCATTACAATTATTATCACACTATTTAATAGAATAGTGAGGACCGCTATAGCAACCATCTCGGACCGTCACTCCATTCCCCGACTAGTCCCACCTATATTCTCATTTCCTGAAGAGAACAATGAAATAAAAGGGTGAGCTCAACTAGCCCAGTAAAGAATATTATGACTAAGATAATGCAGAATAATTTATCCTTAGCCTTAAATATTATAAAAATTAATAAAATACAATAGACAACAAGTTTAACTGCAGCGGAACAAACAATCCATTAGAAGAGTCAAGTAAAGCATGATATCTACTATCTTCTATGATTTAAAAGTTCATCATCAATATTTTATCGCTATAACACAGCTTAATAAATAATCCACATCATCGAATTATCCATGCACTACGAGCCAAGGATATTCGTTAATATCACCAGTGGCCATGATCATGTCAAACAACTGTCCATCAATGCACTACGGGCCAGTGAGGACTTTTATCACATCATTTGTAACATTACAGGTCATGATATACTGATACATAATTCCTAGTAATAATCATACCAATCAACAGTCCATTTATGCACCACGGGCCAAATATGAATTTCATCACAATATAAACATGATGATGATGACAATGATATAAGAATTCAATTAAGTGAGAGCAATGATAAATTTTAAAGATTTATAATTCAATTTATCCAGAGTTCAAGAATGTCCAAATTGTCAACATGATAACTGCTTTGTGGAGTAAAATTTAAGAATAATATTCATGTATCAAACATAATTTGGACAGAAAAGAAATAATTTTTTATCGTGAATAGTACCCGAGTGAATAGTACCCCATTAATAGTACTTCATGAATAGTACTCCGTGAATAGTACCGTATATATGAATAGTGTCGTACGTATGAATAGTACTCCGACATAAAAAGCTTAAAATTTAATAAGAATGTTCTGAAAAATATTTCAGTGGAACGATACCAGATGAAGCGCAAATTTCATGGATATTCTACTAATTTCAAGGAGTATAAAAGCAATACTTATCAAAATAAGTGTAGAATTAGAAATATGAAACGAAATAATATTACTTACATACTACAAAGTATGGAACAAAATATTATTTCTTACGAATATTGAACAAAAATAATATCCCTTACTAATATTGAACGAAAGTAATATTCCTTACGAATATTGAACGAAGATAATATCCCTTACGAATATTGAACGAAGATAATATTCCTTACGAATATTGAATGAAAATAATATTCTATACGAATACGAAAAATAATCTCTTACGAATATGAAATAAATAATACCCTTTACCTTAAAAGGGGAGTATTTCTGACTGGTATAACGGGGATTGTAAGACCCCGAATTTTATGAAATAAAAGTATGCAATTTTTCTTATAATTACTATTCAGTAAATAGTTAAATTGATAAAAGTTTAAAGTTATGGGTGAAATATGATTTTTTTTTATTTTTTTTTCAAAATAAGCAAGTGGTTATAAAATAATCATTGTTGTCGAGGAATATTCGTTTGGTCGTGGAATATTCTTTCTGTCGGAGAATATTCGTACGACGGCGCAGCTATTTGTGGGCCCCATAACGAATAACTGTCGGGTGAAGGAAAACGACAAATTTGAGTTTTTACAAATAACGGCGTAGTTATTACCGTTAACACTGTTGGAATACCCGGTGGTTAAAATACAGTAATACGCGTTATTGCACAG
This sequence comes from Panax notoginseng, assembly GCA_016801055.1. NCBI lineage: Eukaryota > Viridiplantae > Streptophyta > Magnoliopsida > Apiales > Araliaceae > Panax > Panax notoginseng. Next base: position 189,291,537 of record CM029015.1, on the reverse strand, counting down.
TAGCACACGGTATTGCATAGTATTTTTGAAATTATTGATTCTTACGTAAGAAGGCACTACTCAATAATTGTTACAGTAATTACTGTTCAATATTTTATTTTATTGATTCAATAATTGTTGCGTTGATATTTTATATTATTGTTGTTTCAATAATTGTTGCTGCACAGTATTTTCCTTTATCAGATCAATAATTCATATTATTTGAATAATATTATTAGATAACATTATTGTCAATGTCTAGAAAGTTCTGTCTAAGGAGAGGTTTGGTCATCTAATTGCGCGCCAGTAAGGAGAAATTCTTATTGGAAAGCCTCCTCTTTCCTGGGAACGGCCTGGTTGTCATAAATGTGATTCTGTAATATTATTTGTGAATAATTAATTATTGATTCATATGATAAGGAAATTTTATATTATGTGGATATAAATGAGGGATATATTTTTGTGGTTAAAAATGAAGGAGTTAATGTTGAGGTTTTTATCAGTATTTTTATCGGAATGGAGGTATTAAAAATCAGGGTTTTTGAGATATTTTGCGGGGGTTATAATTTTTAATCCGACCGTTGGATCATGGTAATTTTTGGATATGTTATACATATATAAGTTGAGTATATGTCCATAAATTTTGAACCGTTAAAAATGAACGTATGATTTGTTATGAATTTTAAGAGGTGGCTGATTCGGAAATCAGGTTATAAATCATTTTTGGTGAAAAATTCTAGAATTGGTGGGCCCCACTTGTGGTTGGTGAAGAAATGTGCTGAATTATATTTCAAATGTGGTGGGTGGGAATAGTAGCAGGTAAAGCCATCAGGTTGCAGGTCAAACCTACCAAAATTTTCCTATAAATAGAGGGCTAAGTTAGAATTGAAAATCACACCAGAAACATAAGTTTTCTCTCTTTCTCTCTCTAGATTATTGAGTGTATTTTGTGAGTATTTAGATACTCTGTGAGTTTCTATTCATCAGTGCAAGTTTCCTTCAGCCTTATACCGATCAGAAGTACTGCTCTTTTGAGGTAAGGGATAGTAAGGGATAGTAAGGGATAGTAATGAATTTTAAGGGTTGTTATGTTTTTCAGTTTCGTAATTTTTCTGAACTTCAAAAATTCTGGAAAAATTTGAAAAGATATTTTGATGAGTTTTATTGATTGTGTCCAAAAATGGTGATTTTTGGATGTATAGATTGAGAGTTATGAATTTTATGAGAAAAGACTATTTTAAAAGTAACTGTTTATAATTTCTTGTGGTTAACTCCAAAATTGATAAAATTTTTATTGGGAGTACATGTATATGATGGAAGTATACTCTGTTAAATTCAGAATTTTTGGACAAAAGTACAATTTTTGATAAATGTCTAAATATTCGGCTGTTTTGACCATATGAAAAATAGTAAATGACTTTTAAAAATTTTGAGAAAAATATATGTTCAATATGGGACTATATTCTGCTAAATCTCAGAAAAGAAATATTTTTGGAACTGATTTGGTATTTTTCATGAAAATAATCTAATTATGAGTAAATGAATTAAATATGTTATGTGAGGTAAGAAAATTGAAAAATATGATTTTATGACTTGAATATCATATATGAGGTATATGCAGATTTTTGATGAGGGTTTTGGTTATTGATGATGAAATCTTAAGAGTTGGCATTTTATGATGATTAAATGCATTAATTAGTAAAGTGTAAACAATTAAAATAATTGTTTATAAATTTAAGTAATGTTATTCTTTCAATATCATTATACCGAAATATTGGTATGGATTTTATTGTGGAATTTCTATCTTTTGTGTCGGGGTTACTATTCATGAGTTACTATTCACGATTTACTATTCATGAGTTACGAATATTACTCTTGAGATTAAAATTATATGTTGATCATATTATTTTTATCATCATATATAACATTTTTATAACCCTGATGTTGAAATTCTCTTTCACTAGAGTGTAAAGATGGGTAGATTATTGGTATGATCATGACTAGGGTTCTCTTTGGCCAGTAGTGCAAAGTTGAATTGTTGACTGGTATGATCATGACTATTGAATTTATAATTGAATATCTTTAGGTTAAGTGCAAAGGTGAAATGATCAACATGGTTATAATTATTGTTTATATAAATTCTTAAATGATTATATATTCTTTGAGGTATTAATATATTTGGCATGTAGTGCAAATATGAATTGTTGAGGAATATCTTTGGCCTGTAGTGCAAAGATGAATTGTAGATGAATATCTTTGGCCTGTAGTGCAAAGATGGTCTGTTGATGAATATCTTTGGCCCGTAGTGCAAAGATGACCTGTTGTTGAATATCTTTGGCCAGTAATGCAAAGATGAACTGTTGATGAATATCTTTGGCCTGTAGTGCAAAGATGACTTGTTGATGAATATCTTTGCCCCGTAGTGCAAAGATGAAGTTATTAGTATGATTATGAACAGGAACTGTGATTTGGTATAACCATGATGTTTAATGTTTCAGGTGATGAAAATTATCTTCGTCCTAGATGAGAAGAGGAATTTAGAACTACAGTTATGATTATGAGTTATTCATATGATTGTGGACCAGAATTGTTGATTGATGTTACAGGGATAAAACATTGTTGATGGATTTTTAACATGGAGAAAATAATAGACTTTATAGTCTATTTGACTCTTCTAATGGATTGCTCGTTCCGCTGCAACTATGGTTGAAATTTTTATCATTTACCATATATTATAAATCTCTGATTTATTATTGATGAAGGCTATTGATAATTTAATTATCTTTAGTCATGATATTCTTTACTGAGCTAGTTGTGCTCACCCTTTTGCTTCACAATTCCTTTCAGGTAATAAGAGTGTAGCTGGGTCGAGCGAGGGTAACGGGGAAATAGAACGGTGATCTCTAGCTGTGGATGTTCTCCCGAAGCAGTATAGAAAAGTTCATTTAGTAGTTATATTTGGTGAATCCAATAGGGTAAGGTGTACCCAACGTTGGAAGGGTGGTTTGCCACTATCATACAAGATGTCTAACGACATACAACCTCGTGTCATCATAAGACAGGGATGTGCTCATCCACTTGCTGAGTATATATACGAGCACTACCTATATAATCTTGGTGTTTGTTTAAAGTATAATTCTCAATTAGAGACAGTAGAGATAATGATATGTCAAGAGAAGACTCACCATTGGGAAGAATATGATAGTAATCTTCTCGTTTTTCTTTGGGGTCTATTGGGTAAACCAAGGATAATTCTGTGGCCATATGATATCTATCATAACCTAGATGCATGGCCTCCCATGTACGAAGGTTTCCTTGAGCACTTCCCAAAGATTCTAATTTCTAAAACAATTTTTGACTATACCTTTATGTAAGGTGTCATTGTGAGGTGATGTCCACGGTTGGAACATGAGTCACATTTGGTATATATTTGTATCCAAACTCACATCATATGTGTTGTTGTATTTTGCACGATAATTGTTGTAATAAAGTTATAGTTGTTTTCTGTACCATGTATTTGGCGACTCAGAATAGGTTGGATGGAATGGATCTATTTTGGGGGCGTCACAGGGATACTCTTAAAGAAAACTTGTACTGTTTTCTACACTCAAAACTTTCTTAAACTCAAAAGAAATACGCTCAATATTATAGAAGAATAATTCTCTGATTCTGGTATGATTTTTATTTTTAAACTAAGCATCTTATTTATAGGAGAATGACATGGAACTATTTAAGAAAAATAATCACAGACGCACAGTAAATAATTCACAGGCGCAATTCTTCGGCTAATTTCGTTGATTTACTATGCAGCACTATACAGTAAAATATTCTAATAAAACAAAAACTTTATATAAAATATAATATATTTTATTTTATATAAAAAGTTTTTTATTTTATTACTATTATAATACTAATAAAATAAAACTTATATTTTATATATATATATATATATATATATATATATATATATAAGTAATAAAATAAAACTGAGATAACTTTCTACCGACGATTTTAAAAAATGAGTAAGTGGGGGTCCATGTAATAAGTTAAATCTATAACAAATACTTCATAAAAAAACTATCTATTTATCTCAATTCACTTGGCTTCACTAAACACATTTATAATAATATTTACTCATCATTAATATTATAACTCACAATATTAACAACTATATCATTCCCAAGAATGAGGGGGCTTTCCGATAAGTACTTCTTTTTATTGGCGCGCAATTAGGTGACCAAACCCCTTTCCTCGACAAAATTTTCTAGATATTATCAATAATACAAATAATAATATGAAAAACTTTGTCGTCTAAATTATTGATTTAATAATATTAAATATTGTGCAGATGATACTGTGACAATAATTGAATCAATAATGTGAGATACTATGCAGCAACTACTGTTACAATAATTGAGTATAACTGAATGACTTCTTACATAAGCATCAATAATCAGAGATACTGTACAATACCGTGTGTTACTGTACAACCACGCGTATTACTGTACTTTTATCATCGAGTATTTCAACAGTTAACGGTAAAAATTTTATCGTTATTTTTATAAAAAGTTATTCATGTCGCTTTCTAAATACGACAGTAATTCCGTTGTGGGGTCCACCAATGATTGTGCCGTCGTACGAATATTCTCTGATAAAACGAATATTCTCCGACCAAACGAATATTTTATGACAAATCACTTACTTTGTAAAATTTATAAATATTATCCACAACAATAACATTATATCAAATCCACACCTTATTATTCAAAATAACATTTAGAGAAAAAAATCTTTATTCATAAAAGTTGGAGTCTTACAACCTCCCCTTCTTATAAAATTTTATCCTCGAAATTGGTGTACCTACCTGGTATGTCGAAGAGGTGAGGATACCTTGTTTTCATTTCAGATTCTAACTCCCATGTCATTTTCTCAATATCGTGGTTTCTTCACAAAACTTTGACTTGATGTATAACCTTTGAGCGTAGAAAATGTTCCTTCTTATCTAAGATTTTAATAGGTACCTCTTCATACGTTAAATCTTCCGCTATCTCGTCTGGTTCTAAATCAATAATGTGGTTCGGGTCTTTCACATATTTACGCAACATAGATATGTGAAAAACGTTATGAACACGAGACATAGTTGACGGTAAGACGAGTCTATATGCCACAGTTCCTACTCGATCGAGGATTTCAAATGGGCCAATGAATCGAGGATTGAGCTTTCCTCTCTTTCCAAATCTCGTAACTCCTTTCCATGGAGCAACACGTAACAACACATATTCTCCAATATTGAATTCCACGTCTCTTCGATGAAGATCAGCATAACTCTTTTGTCGATCTTGTGAGGTTTTTATACGTTATCGGATCATTTGAATCCTTTCTGTTGTCATGCGTACCAATTCTGGTCCCAACAACATTGCTTCACCCACCTAGTCCCAGCATACTGGAGAACGACACTTACGTCCATACAATACCTCGAATGGAGCCATGCCTATACTTGCTTGATAACTATTGTTGTAGGTGAATTTCACTAATGGCAAGAACTTGTCCCAACTTCCTTTGAAGTCAAGGACACAGAGTCTTAATAGATCTTCAAGAGTTTGAATAGTCCTCTCTGACTGCCCGTCCGTCTGAGGATGATATACAGAACTGAATCGTAAATCCGTGCCCATAGCTTTTTGCAAACTGACCCAAAACCGTGAAATTAATCTTGGGTATCGATCAAAAACTATGGATACTGACATACCATGCAGTCTTACAATCTCATTTATGTATATACGAGCAAGACGTTCAAGTGAATAAGTTTCTCGTATAATTAAGAAATGAGCAGACTTGGATAATCTATCGACAATGACCTAAATTGCATCTATGCCTTGAGAAACCTTAGGAAGACCAGTAACGAAATCCATGTTAATGTGCTCCCACTTCTATTTTAAAATTTTAAGTGGTTGCAATGGTCCTTTTGGTACTTGATGCTCCGCCTTGACTAGTTGACAAGATAAACACCTTGAGATAAACTCCGTTATCTATCTCTTCATATTGCTCCACCAAAATATATATCGAAAATCACAATACATTTTGGTTCTCCCAGGATGGATTACAAACGGTGTGTTGTGTACCTCTATCATGATTTTATACTTCAAATCAGAGTCGTTAGGAACACAAATTCTGGAGTTGACTCGATGTATTACTTCTTCATCAATTCTTGCTTCTGGAATAGCACCTTCTTGCACTTTCTTCTTCATACGCATCAGCTCCGGGTCCGTAGTTTGAGCAGCTTTAACTTTATCGATTAAAGTCGGTTCTACTCGTATATTTGACATCATCACGTGGGTCCCTGAAGTCTTTAACTCTATCTCTATCCTTTATAAATCATACAAAATGGGCCTTTGCGTTGAAAATATCGCACTCGTACCCGTATATGATCTTCTACTTAATGTGTCAGCTACCATGTTCGCTTTTCCAGGATGGTATTGAATGTTATGATCATAATCTTTCAACAGCTCGAGCCAAAGTCGTTGTCGCATGTTGAGTTCCTTTTGAGTGAAGAAATATTTGAGGCTTTTATGATCTGTATAGATCTCCACTTCTCCCCCATACAGGTAATGTCTCTAGATCTTTAGCGCAGAAATGACTACTGTCAACTCTAGATCATGAGTAGGATAATTCCTCTCATATTCTTTGAGTTGTCGTGAGACATAGGCTATGACTTTCCCATATTGCATGAGAACACATTCTAACCCTCTGTCTGAAGCATCGTTGTAAATGATAAATTCCTCCGAACCAGATGGTATTGTTAGAACAGGTGCTAAAATGAGTCTCCTCTTGAGTTCTTGGAAACTCTTCTCACATTCCTCACTCCATTCGAATTTTGTATCTTTTCGAGTCAGCTGAGTTAATGGAGTAGCGATTCGAGAAAATCCTTCCACGAATCTTCGATAATAACCAACTAAGCCCTGAAAGCTACGTACTTCGATTACTGACTTAGGTTGCTCCCAGCTTTATATTGCTTTAATCTTCGTTGGGTCAACAAATATTCCATGATTTGATATCACGTGCCCAAGGAATGCTACTTCCTCAAGCCAGAACTCGTATTTCTTCAACATGGCATATAACTTGTTTTCACGAAGCTTTTGGAGTATCAGCCTCAAGTGTTGCTCATGATCTTCACGGCTTTTGGAGTAATGAGGATGTCATCAATAAAGAAAACCATAAAATGATCTAAATATTTCTTGAATACTCGGTTCATCATATCCATGAAGGCAGCAGGAGCATTAGTTAATCCAAAAGACATGACTAAGAATTTGTAATGCCCGTACCGTGTTCTGAAAGCAGTCTTTGGAATGTCATCAGTTTTAATCTTTAACTGATGATATCTAAAACGAAGATCGATCTTTGAAAAGAATTTGGCACCTTGCAACTGGTCAAACAGGTCATCAATGCGAGGCAACGAGTACCTATTTTTGATGGTGACATGATTCAACTCCCGATAGTCAATGCAAAGTCGCATACTCTCATCTTTCTTATTTACGAATAGAACATGAGCACCCCGAAGAGATGTACTAGGACGAATGAAACTGATGTCTAACAGTTCCTGCAGTTGGATTTTTAACTCTTGAAGTTCAATAGGAGCCATTCGATATAGGGTTTTAAAAATGGATTTTGTACTGGGTTCAAGGTCAATACAAAATTCGATTTCACGCTCTGGGGTAGACTAGGAAGTTCTTTATGGAATACGTCAGGAAATTTATTAACAATAGAAATATCATTCACATCTGACGTATTTTTGTTTAAATCTGTTACATGGGCTAAGAAAGCTTAACATCCGTTTTTCAATAAACGAATGGCTTTATGGCTTGATATGACAGTAATTAACTTTAGTGGTTTGGTTGCTTGAATTCGCATAATAGATTAGTTAGGAATATGAAAGCTAACAACCTTACGAAAATAATTAATTTTAGCATGATGAGTAATTAACCAATCAATCCCTAAAATTACATCAAATGCAAGTATTTTCAAAGAGATAAGATCGACAGGTAACGTGAGGGTGCCGATTTGAATCAAACAAGATTTATAAACAGTGGATGTAATGAAAATTTCTCCCAATGAAGTTTCAACAGATAAGTCAAAGTCTAATTTCTCTGGAGTCAAATTTAAACGTTGAGCGCAAGTAGGTGAAATAAAAGAATGGGTAGAACTGATATCAAATAAGGTATAGACTTTACAAGAGTTTATTATTAGCTTACATGTGATAACTTCATTCGGGTTCCTCATTTTTTGGGAGGTCACGAAAAATACTCTCCCTTAAACTACCGGCTTTGACTTGTCTAGGACAGCCTTTGGTGTCACCGTCCCAGCTGGACTTAACTTCGCTGTATGACAAAATCGAGCTAGGTAACCTTCTCTTCCGTAATTGAAACATGCTTTCGGTTGCTGCGTATAGTTTGGACTAATGTGTCCATTCCCTCCGCATCTGTAGCATACGACCGGTGGTCGTTTTCCTTCCTTAACAACAGGTACGGGTGCGGGTGCTGGTGTTGCTGTCTTTCTATCATTGTTGAATATCCTCTTTTTGAAATTTTCACTTCTAATATCTTGGCCAGGATTACCACCGAAGTGGTTACCATTTCTGGCATGATGATTTTCTCAACATTTGTTGTCACCGCTTCGATGACTACTACCACTGGTATTATCGTTTTGTCGACTGCTATCTTTTGGTTGGGCTGACTTATTATCGCGCTCCAATAACTAAGCCCTATTCACAACATATGAATACAAGCAAAGTTTGTGAGAAATGAGTTATTGACGTATTTTGGGTTTCAAACCTCGCAGAAACATTCGTGTCATACGCTCCTCATTATCTACCAAATGGGATACAAACCGGGATAACTCCAAAAACTTAGCCTCGTATTGCGATACAGTCATATTGTTTTGCTCTAGCTTGATGAATTCTACCTCCTTCATGTGACGAATACTTTCAGGAAAGTACTTGTCGTTGAACAATTCTTAGAATTTCTCCCAAGACATCTTTAGTGTGGAAGGTTGAGTACGTTTTACAAATTCCCACCAATAATATGCCTCTCCTCGCAACATGAAGGTGGCAAAGGGAACCTTTTGCTCCTCGGAGCATCCCAAGACATCAAATATCTTGGTGATCTGCTTAATCCACGTCTCTGCCTTAAGTGGTTCTGGCTTTCCCAAAAACTCTGGTGGTCCCAGCTCCTTGAATTGCTTAGCGGTGACCAGCCGTGAGTTGCCATTGTTTCCACCTGTATTTTGAACATGAGTCTCTCTCGCTTGGAGTTGCATGAATTGCAAAAAGCTCCTAAATATCCCGTCAATCATCATTTGGTCGGTGTTGTTTATATGAGGATTATTACCTTCCTGATGCACGTTATCCTGGTTATTGATTGGCGATGACTCAACGGTCTCATGTGCTCCATTACTTATCTCAATATTTTCAGATGTCATTTTCAAACACTGCCACAAAACAAGGGTTAATTGACATGCCACATACTATCCCTATATTCTGATCGACCAATTAAATAATAATTAAGCTTAGGTAGGTCATACTAGCGAAGGATTTACCCGTCTTTTCCCTCATAGTTCTAGCCAAAATTCTTAGCCAGGGATCATATCCCTAAGCTTTGATACCAACTGTGACGCCCCCAAAATAGGTATACACAACCCATTCTGAGTCGCCAAATATATGGTACAGAATTCAAATACAAACTTAATTATACAACTGTCGTGCAAAATACGACAAAACATAAGCTGAGAGTTTTAACACGAATTTTATCTTGTAGACAATATCCAAACTCAAATGGAGTCCTCATTACAATTATTATTACACTATTTTATAGAATAGTGAGGACTGCTATAGCAACCATCTCGAACCGTCACTCCATTCCCTGACTAGTCCCAGCTATATTCTCATTTCCTGAAGAGAATAATGAAATAAAAGGGTGAGCTCAACTAGCCAAGTAAAGAATATTATGACTAAGATAATGCAGAATAATTTATCCTTAGTCTTCAACAATATAAAAACTGATAGAATACAATAGACAACAAGTTTAACTGCAGCGGAACAAGCAATCCAATAGAATAGTCAAGTAGAGCATGATATCTACTATCTTCTATGATTTAAAAGTTCATCATCAATATTTTATCGCTGTAACATAGCTCAATAAATAATCTGTATTATCGAATTATCCATGCACTACGGGCCAAGGATATTAGCTAATATCACCAGTGGTCATGATCATGCCAAATAACTGTCCATCAATGCACTACGGGCCAATGATGACTTTTACCATATCATTTGTAACATTACAGGCCATGATTATACCAATACATAACTCCTGGTCATAATCATACCAATAAACAATCCATCTATGCACTACGGGCTAAATATGACTTTCATCAGAATATAAGCATGAGGATGATGACAATGATATAAGAATTCAATTAAGTGAGAGCAAGGATAAATTTTAAAGATTTATAATTCAATTTATCCAGAGTTCAAGAATGTCTAAATTATCAACATGGTAACTGCTTTGTAGAATAAAATTCAACAATAATATTCATGTATCAAAAATATTTTGGACAGAAAAGAAATCAATTTTTTTCGTGAATAGTACCCGAGTGAATAGTACCGTGTGAATAGTACCCTATGAATAGTATCGTATATATAAATAGTACCGTATGAATAGTACCCATGAATAGTACTCTGGCATGAAAAGCTTAAAATTTAACAAGAATGTTCTGAAAAATAGTTCAGTGGAACGATACTAGATGAAACACAAATTTTAAAGATACTCTACTAATTTCAAGGAGTTTAGAATCAATACTTATCAAAATAAGTGTAGAATTAGAAATATATATGAAGCGAAATAATATTACTTACATACTACAGAGTATGGGAAAAAATATTATTTCTTACGAATATTGAATAAAAATAATATCCCTTACTAATATTGAACGAAAATAATATTCCTTACGAATATTGAATGAAAATAATATTCCTTACGAATATTGAACGAAGATAATATTCCTTACAAATATTGAACGAAAATAATATTCCATACGAATATAAAAAATAATCCCTTACGAATATGAAATAAATAATACCCCTTACCTTAAAAGGAGAGTATTTCTGACCGGTATAGCGGGGATATTCTTGAAGAAAATTTGCACTGTTTTCTACACTCAAAGCTTCCTTAAATAAAAAAAAATATGCTTAATATTATAGAAGAATAATTCTATGATTCTGGTGTGATTTTTATTTCTAAACTAAGCATCCTATTTATAGGAGAATGGCATAGAACTATTTAAGAAACATAATCATGGACGCACAGTAAATAATTTACGAGCGCAATTCTTCGGCTGATTTCGTTAATTTACTATACAGCACTATGCAATAAAATATTCTAATAAAACAAAAATTTTATATAAAATATAATATATTCTATTTTATATAAAAAGTTTTTTATTTTATTACTATTATAATACTAATAAAACAAAACTTATATAATATATATATATATAAATTCACACAACAAAATTGAGACAAATTTCTACCGACGATTTTGAAAAATGAGTAAGTGGGGGTCCATGTAATAAGTCAAATTTACAACAAATACTTCATAAAAAATCCAATATTTATCTAAATTTACTTGGCTTCACTAAACACATTTTTAATAACAATTATTCATCATTAATATTATAACTTACAATATTAACAATCAGATCATTTCTTGGAAATATGGGGCTTTTCGATAACTTACAATATTATCTAAATTTTTCGTCTCAATTATTAATTTAATAATATAAAATATTGTGCAGATGATACTGTGATAATAATTGAATCAATAATGTGAGATACTATGCAGCAACTACTATTGTAATAATTGAGTATAACTGAGTGACTTCTTACGTAAGCATCAATAATCAGAGATACTGTATAATACCGTGTGATATTGTGCAACCACGCGAATTACTGTATTTTTATCATCAGGTATTTCAACAGTTAACGGTAAAATTTTTGCCGTTATTTTTATAAAAAGTTATTTCTGTCGCTTTCTAAATTCGACAGTAATTTCGTTATGGGGTCCACCAATGATTGTGTCGTCGTACAAATATTTCCTGATAAAACGAATATTTCCCGACCAAACGAATATTTTATAACAACTTGTTTATTTTGAAAAATTTATAAATATTACCTACAACTATAACATTCTATAAAATCCACACCTTATTATTCAAAATAACATTTAGAGAAAAAAAATCTTTATTCATAAAAGTTGAGGTCTTACATGCAATATCATATTACACGGGTTAAAATTTTAATGTTTCAATTAGTGTATATATACTATCTTAGCTACCAATTCAAAAGATGTTAAAAGTTATCTACCTTAATCTGTAACACAGACATATTGACTTCAAGTACGTACAGTAAGAAATTAATCAAAAACAGACAAATACCAAATTAACGAAATATTAAAATACCGAAGCACAAAGATTCCATAAAACCAAATATTTTCTTTTTTATTTTTGTTAACATATATTATTGAAAAACATCAATTCTCAACTAAAAAGATCAATTATTGTGTGCACCATACTTTTCCTTACAACAGGCACCAACTTCTAGTATTATTAGTTTTGCTATCAATATGATGTTACAACTACGGAATAATTGTTGAACGTAATATATAGTATTATTTAATATATTTAAATATAATAATAAAAAATTAAGCAAAACAGAAATATACAGTAAACATATAAATCTGAGTCCTTTGAATTCAAAGTCTCCTTAAAGCAAATTTATTCCCTCACAGCTAAGGATTAATTGAATAATTACTTTCAAAGATAAAACGGATTTCTAGTTCTTAATTAGAAGCACTTCAAAATTAAGAACACTTCAAACTAATTTCTATGTTATGTACTGAACTGAATGAATATTAATGATGTATGCAAAAAGAAAAAAAAATAGGGAAAAACTTACTGCACAATTTTAACAGTTTGTCAGAGAATGGGATTTTGCTTAAACGGGAAGTAACTCTTTGACAGAACGGAAAAATTTTACTGCCAGAACAGGAACATAATATACTGCAGAGCGGAACGGGAAAAAGTTTTGGAAAAAAAAGTAAGTATATAACATAGAAATTGGTTAGAAGTGTTCTTAATTTTGAAGTGCTTCTAATTAAGAACTGAAAATCCGTTTTATCTTGGAAAACAATTATTCAATTAATCCTTAGCACTAGTGAGAAAATAAATTTTCTTTAAGGAGACTTTGTGAATTCAAATAACTCGAATTTATATGTTTACTATATGTTTCTGTTTTGCTTAATTTTTTATTATTATATTTAAATATATTAAATAATACTATATATTACGTTCAACAATCTTAAAGCAAATTTACACGTTCTGTAATTGTGGTATTATTTAGTATCGTTTGTTTATGTGAACAGAAAATAGGTTTTTTGTATATATAACATACTGTAAAATTAGTAGTCTAACAGAATATAAATACACTATTTTTGCATGTTAATACATGTTTATATATTAATACACAGTATTCTGGATATTTATCGTATATTAATACATGTTAATATAAAGTATTCTGTTATTATATATATTACTGAAATATTACATATATTACATGTTAGTTGATTTATATATTCTGTTATTATATATATTACATGTTAACTGACTTATATATTTTGTTATTGTTTGCATGTTAATATAACAGTTTATTTAGTTTGCATGTTAATATACATAATATTCTGTTATTGTTTGCATGTTAATATAATAGTTTATTTTGTTTGCATGTTATTATATACTATTGTGTTAATATACAGAATAGTCTACAAAACAAATTTGTAAACAAAATTTGTTACATTTTGTACAACAGAAATTTGTTTCTGTTTATTGATAATTTTCTTTGTATGACAGAAATGACATCTACTAGTACCATTCCTGCTGTGAGTATGTCTCATGGAGAAAGGCCTGAAAAGTTCAATGGAACTGATTTCAAGCGTTGGCAACAAAAGGTGCTCTTCTATCTCACAACATTAAATTTGGTAAGGTTTCTACAAGAGGACTGTCCTACTCTTGTTGAAGGAGAAACAGACAAGGAAAAAGTGGCTGCTGTTGACGCATGGAAATATGCGGATTTCCTTTGCAGAAACTATGTGATGAATGGATTAGATAATACATTATATACTGTATATTGTACAATTCAAACCGCAAAAGAACTTTGGGAATCTTTAGACAAGAAATATAAAACTGAAGATGCTGGCATGAAGAAATTCATAGTCGGTAGATTTCTTGATTATAAAATGGTAGATTCTAAAGCAGCTATCACTCAGGTTCAAGAATTACAAGTAATTCTACGTGACATTCATTCTGAAGGAATGTCATTAAGTGACTCATTCCAAGTTGCCGCAATGATTGAGAAACTTCCACCATCATAGAAAGACTTCAAGAATTAACTGAAGCATAAACGCAAAGAGATGAATCTTGAAGAACTGATCGTGCGACTTAGGATTGAAGAAGACAATCGAGGATCTGAGAAGAAGATTGGAAAGAATTTTATTGAAGCAAAGGCAAATGTTGTAGAACAAAGGCTAAACAATAATAAAAGGAAGCGTGAAGGCAAAGATACTTTCAAGGCCAAGAAAAAATTCAAAGGCAAGTGCTTCAACTATGACATCCAAGGACATAAATCAAGTGAATGTCGCAAGCCAAAGAAATTGAAGAAAGAACAAAAGCCTCAAGCTAATGTGACAGAAATGGAAAAGCTTTCTGAAAATGTTTTAGACATGAATCTCTCTGCAGTTGTATCTGAATGTAACTTGGTAGGAAACCCTAAAGAATGGTGAGTGGACACTAGGGCTACTCGCCACATTTGTTCCAACAAATGGATGTTTTCTACCTAGAAACCAGTAGAAAATGATGATCAAATTTTCATGAGAAACTCCTCAAGTTCAAAGGTTTAAAGACGTGGAAAGATTGTACTTAAAATGACATCTGGCAAAGAACTGACTTTGAACGAAGTACTTCATGTGCCAGATATCCGAAAAAAATCTAATTTCTGGGTCACTACTTAGCAAGAATGGCTTCAAGTTGGTGTTTGTGACTGATAAATTTGTACTTACTAAAAATGATATGTTTGTGGGAAAGCGCTACATGACTGATGGGCTCTTTAAGATGAATGTTATGACTATTGTACCAAAGTCTATTGATAATAATAAAATTAATTCTTCTGCTTACTTGTTAGAATCTTCAAATATATGACATGCTAGATTAGGACATATTAATTACAATACTTTTCGTAGATTAATTAATTTAGAATTCTTGCCTAAATTTGATATTGATCAAAAACATAAATGTGAAATTTGTGTGGAATAAAAAATGACAAGATTACTTTTTCATTCTGTTGAAAGGAAAACTGAACCTCTAGATTTAATTCACACTGATATATGTGACTTAAAGTTTGTGCAAACAAGAGGTGGGAAAAAATATTTTATTACCTTTATTGATGATTGCACAAGATATTGTTATGTATATTTGCTGAGAAGCAAAGATGAGGCTATGGAAATGTTTCAACTTTATAAAAATGAAGTTGAAAATCAACTTAGAAAAAAGATTAAAGCAATAAGAAGTGATAGAGGTGGTGAATATGAATCACCATTTGAAGAGATATGCTCTACTCATAGTATTATTCACCAAACTACCGCTCCTTATTCACCACAATCTAACAGTATTGCTGAACGCAAGAACCGAACATTGAAAGAAATGTTGAATGCTATGTTAACTAGTTCTGGAGCACCCCAGAATTTGTGGGGGGAAGCTTTGCTTTCTGCAAATTATATTCTTAACAAAGTGCCTCATAAGAAAACTCACAAAACACCTTATGAATTATGGAAAGGTCATAGACCTTGCTATAAATACTTAAGAGTGTGGGGGTGTCTAGCAAAAGTGATGGTTCCTAAACCTAAAAAGGTTAAGATATGACCAAAAATAATAGAATGTGTATTCATTGGTTATGCAAATAACAGCAGTGTTTATCGCTTTCTTGTTCATAAATCTGAAATTTTTGATATTCATGTTAATACTTTTATTGAATCAAGAGATGCATCATTCTTTGAAAATATGTTTTCATATAATTTAAATAATGATTCAAATTCAAACAAAAGACCTTTGGATGCTACTAGTAATAATTCTGAAAATATAGACAAAGAGTCTGTATTGGATGAACCTAGACGTAGCAAAAGAGCAAGGACTTCAAAGTCTTTTGGTCCAAATTTTCTAACATTTTTGTTAGAAAACGATCCTCAAACGTACAAGGAAGCAATATCCTCTCCAAATGCTTCTCATTGGAAAGAAGCAATTAATAGTGAAATTGAGTCCATTATGCAAAATTATACATGGGAATTTGTGACGCCCCCAAAATAGGTATACAACACCCATTCTGAGTCGCCAAAATATATGGTACAGAAACAACTACATCTTTGCTCTTACAACATAAGAACTGTGAGTTTAAATACAAATATTGTCATCCAGACAATATCCACACTCAAATAAGTCCTCATCACAATTATTGATACATTATTTCACAAAAAAGGTGAGGACTACTAAAATAACTTCTAGAACCATCATTCCATACCCCGACTAGTACTCGCTACATTCTCGCCACCTGAGAAAAATGGAACAAAAAGGAAAAGGGTGAGCTCAACTAGCCTAGTAAAGAACATTATGACTAAGATAATACAGAACAAATTATCGTTAGTCTTCAACAGGAAAAAATCTAATAGAATACAATAGACAACAAGTTTTAAATCAATAACTGCAGCGGAAACAGCAAACTATTAGAAGAGTCAAGTAGAGAATGAGTTCTACTATCTTCTAAGAATTAAAAGTTCATCATTAATATTTTATCCCTGTAACAACAATCAATAACCATCTTTAATCAAATATTCATCTTTACACTACAGGCCAAAGATATTCATTTGTATCACCAGTCGGTCATGTTCATCTCAACACCTGTTCATCTTTGCACTACGGCCAAAGATATTCATCAGTTAATCATTCATCTTTGCACTATAGGCTAAAGATATTCAGTAATATCATCATTTAGGACTGAGGATGATGAAAAATATCTTAAAGAAAATGAATCCAGTAAAATAAAATAACAAATATTAATGTAAGACCCCGAATTTTATGAAATAAAAGTATTCAATATTTTTTCTTATAATTATTATTCAGTAAATGGTTAAATTGATAAAAGTTTAAAGTTATGGGTGAAATGTGAATTTTTTTTAAAAATAAGCAAGTGGTTATAAAATAATCATTGTTGTCGGAAAATATTCGTTTGGTCATGGAATATTCTTTCTGTCGGGGAATATTCGTACGACGGCGCAGCCATTTGTGGGCCCCATAACAGAATAACTGTCGGGTGAAGAAAACGACAAATTTGAGTTTTTACAAATAACGGCGTAGTTATTACCGTTAACACTGTTGGAATACCCGGTGGTTAAAATACAGTAATACGCGTTATTGCACAGTAGCACACGGTATTACATAGTATTTTTGAAATTATTGATTCTTACGTAAGAAGGCACTACTCAATAATTGTTACAGTAATTACTGTTCAATATTTTATTTTATTGATTCAATAATTGCTACGTTGAAATTTTGTATTATTGTTGTTCAATAATTGTTGCTGCACAGTATTTCCCATTATCAGATCAATAATTCATATTATTTGAATAGTATTATTAGATAGCATTATTGGCAATGTCTAGAAAGTTCTGTCTAAGGAGAGGTTTGGTCATCTAATTACGCGCCAGTAAGGAGAAATCCTTATTGGAAAGCCCCCTCTTTCCTGGGAACGGCCTGATTGTCATAAATGTGATTTTATAATATTATTTGTGAATAATTAATTATTGATTCATATGATAAGGAAATATTTATTTTATGTGGATATAAATGAGGAATATATTTTTGTGGTTAAAAATGAAGGAGTTAATGTTGAGGTGTTTTATCTGTATTTTTGTCGGAACGGAGGTATTGAAAATCAAATTAGAGTTTTTGAGATATTTTGCAGGGGTTATAATTTTTAATCCGACCGTTGGATCGTGGTAATTTTTGGATATGTTATACATATATAAGTTGAGTATATGCCCATAAATTTTGAACCGTTAAAAATGAACGTATGATTTATTATGAATTTTACAAGATGACTGGTTCAGAAATTGTTGAATTTTCGGAGTTTATCATTTTGATGGAAAATTCTAGAATTGGTGGGCTCCACTTGTAGTTGGTGAAGAAATGTGCTGAATTATATTTCAAATGTGGTGGGTGGGAATAGTAGCAGGTAAAACCATCAGGTTGCAGGTCAAACCTACCAAAATTTTCCTATAAATAGAGGGCTAAGTTAGAATTGAAAATCACACCAGAAACATAAGCTTTCTCTCTTTCTCTCTCTATATTATGAAGCATATTTTGTGAGTTTTTAGATACTTGGTGAGTTGCTATTCATCAGTGCAAGTTTCCTTCAGCATCATATCCGATATCCAGTCAGAAGTACTGCTCTTTTGAGGTATGTGATATTAAGGGATTTTAAGGGTTGTTATGATTTTCAGTTTCGTAATTTTTCTGATCTTCAAAAATTCTAGAAAAATTTGAAATGATATTTTGATGAGTTTTCTTGATTGTGTCCAAAAATGGTGATTTTTGGATGTATAGATTGAGAGTTATGAGTTTTATGAGAAAAAAGACTATTTTAAAAGTAATAGCTTATAATTCCTTGTGGTTAACTCCAAAATTGATGAAATTTTTATTGGGAGTACATGTATATTATAGAAGTATACTCTGTAAATTTTAAAATTTTTAGACAAAAGTACAATTTTTGATAAATGTCTAAATATTCGGCTATTTTGGCCATATGAAAAATAGTAAATGACTTTTAAAAATTCTGAGAAAAATATATGTTCACTATGGGACTATATTATGCTAAATCCCAGAAAAGAAATATTTTTGGAACTGATTTGATATTTTTCATGAAAATGGTCTAGTTATGAGTAAATGAATTAAATATGTTTTGTGAATAAAGAAAATTGGAAAATAGGATTTTATGGCTTGAGAATCCTATATGAGGTATATGCAGATTTTTGATGAGGGTTTTGGTTATTGATGATGAAATTGTAAGAGTTGGCATTTTATGATGATTAAATACATTAATTAGTAAAGTGTAAACAATTAAAATAAATTGTTTATAAATTTAAGTAATGTTATTCTTTCAATATCATTATACCGAAATATTGGTATGGATTTTATTGTGGAATTTCTATCTTTTGTGTCGGGGTTACTATTCATGAGTTACTATTCACGATTTACTATTCATGAGTTACGAATATTACTCTTGAGATTAAAACTATATGTTGATCATATTATTTTTATCATCATATATAATATTTTTATAACCCTGATGTTGAAATTCTCTTTCACTGGAGTGTAAAGATGGGTAGATTATTGGTATGATCATGACTAGGGTTCTCTTTGGCCTGTAGTGCAAAGTTGAATTGTGACTGGTATGATCATGACCATTGAATTTATAATTGAATATCTTAAGCTTAAGTGCAAAGGTGAATTGATCAACATGGTTATAATTATTGTTTATATAAATTCTGAAATGATTATATATTTCTTTGAGATATGAATATATTTGGCCTATAGTGCAAATATGAATTGTTGATGAATATCTTTGGCATGTAGTGCAAAGATGGCCTGTTGATGAATATCTTTGGCCTGTAGTGCAAAGATGAACTGTTGTTGAATATCTTTGGCCCGTAGTGCAAAGATGGTTTGTTGATGAATATCTTTGGCCCGTAGTGCAAAGATGGATTTGTTAGTATGATTATAAACAGGAACTGTGATTTGGTATAACCATGATCTTTGATGTTTCAGGTAAAGACAGGTGATGAAAATATTCTTCGTCCTGGGTGCGAAGAAAAATTTATAGTCACAATTATGATTATGAGTTATTCATATGATTGTGAAAAGGAACTGTTGAGTGATGTTACATGGATAAAATATTGTTGGTGGATTTTTAACATGGAGAAGATAATAGACTTTATAGTCTATTTGACTCTTCTAATGGATTGCTCGTTCTGCTGCAACTATGGTTGAAATTTTTATCATTTACCATATGTTCTAAATCTCTGATTTATTGTTGATGAAGGCTATTGATAATTGAATTATCTTTAGTCATGATATTCTTTACTGAGCTAGTTGTGCTCACCCTTTTGCTTCACAATTCCTTTCAGGTAATAAGAGTGTAGTTGGGTCGAGCGGGGGTAACAAGGAAATAGAACGGTGGTCATCATTTAGTAGTTATATTTGGTGAAGAAAATAGGGTGAGGCGAACCCAACGTTGGAAGGGTGTTTTGTCACTATCATACAAGATGTCTAATGACATACAACCTCGTGTCATCATAGGACAGGGTTGTGCTCATCCACTTGCTGAGTATATCTATGGGCACTACCTATATAATCTTGGTGTTTGTTTGAAGTATAATTCTTAATTAGAGACAGTGGAGATAATGATAAGTCAAGAGAAGACTCACCATTGGGAAGAATATGATAGTAATCTTCTCGTTTTTCTTTGGGGTCTATTGGGTCAACCAAGGATAATTCTGTGGCCATATGATATCTATCATAACCTAGACGCGTGGTCTCCCATGTACGAAGGTTTTCTTGAGCACTTTCCAAAGATTCTAATTTCTAAAACAGTTTTTGACTATACCTTTATGTAAGGTGTTATTGTGAGGTGATGTCCACGGTTGGAACATGAGTCACATTTGGTAAATATTTGTATCCAAACTCACAGCATATGTGTTGTTGTATTTTGCACGACAATTGTTGTAATAAAGTTGTAGTTGTTTTCTGTACCATGTATTTGACGACTCAGAATGGGTTGGGTGGAATGAACCTATTTTGGGGTTGTCACAATTAAGGATTCGTATTTCGATTTATCCATGTCCAAAAATACCTTATAATTATTCATAGTGAAGTAAAATTCAAGAATGATCAAAACATGGATACAATCAAAGCTAGTACCCAGAATAGATATTTTGGACGAAAAGAAGAAAATTTCATTTTTCGGTGAATAGTAACTCGTGAATAGTAACTCGTGGATAGTAACTCATGAATAGTAACTCATGAATAGTAACCCCGACGTGAAAAGTTCTAAATTTGATAAAAATTTCTAACCAATATTTCGGCATAATGATATTGAAGAAATAATATCATTTTCGAATAAAATAACATTCCTTACCTCGTAAAGACAGTACTTCTGGTTGGAATACCGGTATAAGGCTGAAAGAAACTTGCTCTGATGAATAGAAACTCTCAAAGTATCTAAATACTCACAAAATACACTCAATAATCTAGAGAGAGAAAGAGAGAAAGCTTATTTCTGGTGTGATTTTCAATTCTAACTTAAGCACCTATTTATAGGAAAATGCTAGAACGCCAAAGGAGACTAAATAATAAAATATTATTATTACAAAACTCATTTCTACGCATGCCTAAAGACCAATTCAGCCACCAGACATCCTTGACCCAAATTAGCAGCCCACATGTGTTAGAATAAAAGTGGGTCCCACCCATAATTAATAAAAATCATTTTATTTTCCAAAACTTCAATACTTCATAGAAAATAACTCTTTTCTTAAAAAATTCGAATCACGCAATTTTTTATAGGAAATTCAATTCTCTACAACTTTACAGAAGAAAGTTTTTCCAAATTCCAAACAGAAATTGACCGAAATCCATAAACGGGCGATTTTACAGGCTATAATCAAATTTCAGTCAAGAAATGGGGTCCACCGACACACAAAACATGTGTTAATCATTTAATATAATAAAAAAATACTCTTCCTCCTCATATACTCATATATCTCACATTCATTATAAAACTATCACCATTATTATATTATTAAATATAATAATAAATTATTTTATCAGAAAAGATAAAATATCATTTTTTAATAATTGTCACTTAAAAAATTTTCTCCATCTATATCCACATAAAATTAATATTTTTCTCATCATATAAATCAATAATTAATTATTCATAAATAATATTACAGAATCACAGTACTGGCAACCAGGCCGTTCCTAGGAAAGAGGGGGCTTTCAATAAGGATTTCTCCTTACTGGCGCGCAATTAGATGACCAAACCTCTCCTTAGACAGAACTTTCTGGACATTGCCAATAATGTTATCTAATAATATTATTCAAATAATATGAATTATTGATCTGATAATGGGAAATACTGTGTAGTGGCAATTATTGAAACAACAGTAATATAAAATATCAACGCAACAATTATTGAATCAATAAAATACTGAACAGTAATTACTGTAACCATTATTGAGTAGTGTCTTCTTACGTAAGAATCAATAATTGGTGCAATACAGTGTGCTACTGTGCAACAACGCGTATTACTGTGTTTTAACCACTGGGTATTCTAACAGTATTAACGGTAACAACTACGCTGTTATTTATAAACAACTTATACTTGTCGTTTTCTTCATCCAATCGCTTTCCGTTATGGGGCCCACAAAAGAATATTTCCCGACAGAAAGAATATTCCACGACCAAATGAATATTCCCTGACAACAACGAATATTTTATAACCACCTGCTTATTTGAAATATTTGCGCATTTTACCCATAACTAACCTCGTTAATCAATTTAACCCTTACTATTTCAAAATAATAAATAGAGGGAATTTAAATTTTATTTATTAATAATTTGGGGTCTTACAACTTCCACTCCTTATGAAATTTCGTCCTCAAAATTGACGTACGTACCTGGTGTTTCGAAAAGATGAGGATACCTCGCTTTCATTTTCGTTTCCAACTCCTAGGTCATTTCCTCAATAGCATGGTTTCTCCACAAAACTTTAACTTGTGGTGACCTTCGTGCGTAGGACATGCTCCTTTCTATCCAAGATCTTGATAGGTACCTCCTCGTACGTTAAGTCTTCAGCTATCTCGTCCGGTTCTAACTCAATAACGTGGTCTGGGTCTTTCACATATTTACGTAACACAGATATATGAAAAATATTATGAACACGAGACATACTTGGAGGTAACGCGAGTCTATAGGCTACATTTCCTACTCGGTCAAGAATCTGAAATGGACCAATAAATCGTGGATTGAGCTTTCCTCTCTTCCCAAATCTTGTAACTCCTTTCCATGGAGCCACACGCAACAATATATGATCCCCAATGTCAAATTCCACGTCCTTTCGATGAAGATTCGCATAACTCTTTTGTCGATTCTGTGTCGTTTGTATACGTTGTCGAATCGTTTGGATCTTCTCTGCAGTCATTCGTACTAACTCTGGTCCTAGCAACGTTGCTTCTCCCACCTCATCCCAATATACTGGAGAGCGACACTTTCGTCCATATAATGCTTCAAATGGGGCCACACCTATACTTGCCTGATAACTGTTATTGTAGGAGAATTCCACCAATGGTAGGTACTTATCCCAACTCCCTTTGAAATCTAGGACACAAAGTCTTAATAGATCTTCAAGAGTTTGAATAGTCCTCTCTGATTGTCCGTCCGTTTGAGGATGGTATGCCGAACTAAATCGTAAATCTATGCCCATAGCTTTTTGCAAGCTAACCCAAAATCTTGAAGTAAATCTTGGGTCACGATCCGAAACTATATATACTGGCATGTCATGCAGTCTCACAATCTCATCTACGTATATACGAGCAAGACGTTCAAGGGAATAAGTCTCCCGTATCGGCAAGAAATGAGCAGACTTAGTTAATCTATCAACAATAACCCAAATAACATTTATGCCTTGAGAAACCGTGGGAAGACCCGTAACGAAATCCATGCTAATGTGTTCCCACTTCTATTTCGGAATCTCAAGTGGTTGCAATGGACCCTTTGGCACTTGATGTTCTGCCTTTACACGTTGACAAGTTAAACACCTCGAGATAAACTTTGCAATCTCTCTCTTCATATTATTCCACCAAAATGTATGTCGAAGATCACGATACATTTTGGTACTTCCAGGATGGATTACAAATGGTGTATTGTGTGCTTCCATCACGATCTTGTACTTCAAATCAGAATCGTTAGGAACACAAAGTCTGGAGTGGACTCGAAGTATTCCTTCTTCATTGATTCTTGCTTCTGGAATAACACCTTCTTGCACTTTCTTCTTCATACGCATCAGCTCCGGGTCTGTGGTTTGAGCAACTTTAACTTTATCAATTAAAGTTGGTTCTATGCGTATACTTGACATCATCGCACTCGTTCCTACATATGATCTTCTGCTCAACGCGTCAGCTACCACGTTTGCTTTTCCAGGATGGTATTGAATAGTGTGGTCGTAATCTTTCAATAGCTCGAGCCAACGTCGTTGCCGCATGTTGAGTTCTTTTTGAGTGAAGAAATATTTGAGGCTTTTATGGTCTGAATAAATCTCCACTTTCTCCCCATATAGATAGTGCCTCCAGATCTTTAACGCGAAAACGACTACTGCCAACTCTAGATCATGAGTAGGATAATTTCTCTCATATTCTTTAAGTTATCGCGAGGCATAGGCTATAACTTTCCCACGTTGCATGAGAACACATCCTAGCCCTTTGCCTGAAGCATCGCTGTAGATAACAAATCCATCCGAACCAGATGGTATGGTCAAAACAGGTGCCGAAATGAGTCTCCTTTTAAGCTCTTGAAAACTCTTCTCGCATTCCTCGCTCCATACGAATTTGATATCTTTCCGAGTTAGCTGAGTTAACGGGGTAGCGATTCGAGAAATCCCTTCCACGAATCTCCGATAATAACCAGCTAAGCCCAGAAAGCTACGTACTTCGGTCACCGTCTTTGGTTGCTCCCAACTTTGTATTGCTTCAATCTTCGCCGGGTCGACAGATACTCCATATTTTGACACCACGTGCCCTAGGAATGCCACTTCATCAAGCCAGAACTCGCATTTCTTCAACTTAGCATATAACTTGTTTTCACGCAGCCTTTGGAGTACCAGCTTCAAATGATGCTCATGATCTTCACGGCTTTTGGAATATATGAGGATGTCATCAATAAAGACAACAACGAACTGATCCAAATAATCATTGAATACTCGGTTCATCATATCCATGAAAGCCGCATGAGCATTAGTCAATCCAAAAGACATGACTAGAAATTCATAATGCCCGTACCGAGTTCTGAAGGCAGTCTTTGGAATATCCTCAGTTTTAACCTTCAGCAGATGATATCCAGAACGAAGATCGATCTTTGAAAAGAATTGTGCTCCTTGTAACTGGTCAAACAGGTCATCAATACGAGGTAGCGGATACCTATTCTTCATAGTGACATTGTTTAATTCCCGGTAATCAATACAAAGTCGCATACTCCCATCTTTCTTCTTTACAAATAAAATAGGAGCACCCCAAGGAGATGTACTAGGACGAATGAAACCGATGTCCAACAACTCTTGTAGTTGGACCTTTAACTCTTGAAATTCAATAGGAGCCATTCGATATGGGGTTTTAGAAATGGGCTTTGTACCAGGTTCAAGATTAATAAAGAATTCAATTTCACGTTCCGGGGGTAGACCGAGAAGTTCTTCAGGAAATACGTCAGGAAAGTCAATAACAACAGGAATATTATTCAAATTTGACGTGTCCGTTTTTTAATAAACGAATGGCTTTATGGCTTGATATAACAGTGATTGATTTTAATGGCTTAGTTGCTTGAATTCGTACAACAGGTTGGTTAGGAATATGAAAACTAACAACCTTACGAAAATAATCAATTTTGGCATGATGAGTAGTTAACCAATCAATCCCTAAAATCACATCAAAAGCAAGTATCTTTAAAGAGATAAGGTCAACAGATAATGTGATGGTGCCAACTTGGATTAAACAAGATTTATAAACAGTGGATGTGGTGAAAGTTTCTCCTAACGGAGTCTCCACAGATAAATCAAAGTCTAACTTCTCCGGAGTCAAGTTTAAACGTTGAGCACAAGCAGGAGAGATAAAAGAATGGGTAGAACAGGTATCTAATAAGGTATAAACTTCGCATGAATTTATGATTAGCTTACCCGTGATCACCTCGTTTGGGTTCCTCGCATGTTGACTAGTCACGACAAACGCTCTTCCAGGAACCGTTGACTTTATCTTTTCTGGGGCAGCTTTTTGAGTTACCATCCCCGCTGGACTTGGTTTTGCTACAGTGTAATCTCGAGCGATATGTCCTTCCTTTCCATAATTATAACATACCTTAAACTGTTATGGGCAGTTTGGGCTGATATGTCCTTCTTTCCCGCACTTATAGCATATAACCGGTGGTCGTTCTCTTCCCTCGGAACCAGTTGCTGCTGGTGCTGACGTCTTCGTATTGTCATTGTTGAATCTCCTCTTTTTAAAATCTTCTCCCGACTCGCTTCTTCTATTTTCATAGCCACGATTACCACCAGAGTGGTTGCCGTTCTTGTCTGTATTTTTCTTTCTCCGCTGGTTATCATTGTTCTGATGACTGCTGTCACCGATATGATCCTAGTTGTGGTCCCTCAGTTGACCGTACTCGTTATCTCACTCTAATAATTGAGCCCTGTTGACAACATCTGAATAGAGAGAAAATTTATGAGAAATGAGATATTGACGTATGCCGGGTTTCAAACCTCTCAAAAATATCCTCGTTATACGTTCCTCATTCTCCACCAAATGAGGTGCAAACCTGGACAACTCTGTAAACTTCTCCTCGTACTGAGATACCGTCATATTATTCCGCTCTAGTCTAATAAACTCTACCTCCTTCATATGACGAATACTTTCAGGAAAGTACTTATCATTGAACAGTTTCTGAAATGTCTCCCAAGACATGCTGAGTGCGGCTGGATGGGTACGCTTAACAGACTCCCACCAGTAGTCTGCCTCGCCACGGAACATAAAGGTGGCGAATAGAACCTTCTGTTCCTCCGTGCATCCCAAGACATCGAATATCTTGATAATTTGCTTGACCCACGTTTCCGCCATGATCGGATCTGGCTTTCCTTTAAATTCTGGTGGTCCCAATTCTTTGAACTGTTTAGCTGTGACAAACCGTGAATTGCTATCATTTTCTCCTGTATTTTGAACACGAGTCTCCCTCGTCTGGTTTTACATAAATTGCAAAAAACTTCTAAACATTCCATCATTCATCATCTACTCATTGGTGTTGTTCACAGGAGGAACATTGCCAGCCTGTTGCACGTTCTCCTCGTTGGTAAGCACCGGTGTCTCCACGGTCTCATTTACTCCACTGTTAACATTCTCAGTCGACATTCTCAAATACTGCCATAAAACAAGGGTTAATTAAATAAATTAACAAATCACATAATACCCCTATATTATGACTGACCAATAAATAAGCTTAGGTAAGACACACTAGCGAATGATTTATTCGTCTCTTCCCTCCTAGTTCTATTCTCCGATCTCCGCCAGAGATCATATCCCTAAGCTCTAATACCAACTGTGACGCCCCCAACATAGGTATACAACACCCATTCTAAGTCGCCAAAATACATGGTACAGAAACAACTACATCTTTACTATTACAACATAAGAACTGTGAGTTTAAATACAAATATTGTCATCTAGACAATATCCACACTCAAATAAGTCCTCATCACAATTATTGATACATTATTTCACAAAAATGGTGAGGACTACTAAAATAACTTCTAGAACCATCATTCCATACCCCGACTAGTACTCGCTACATTCTCGCCTCCTGAGAAAAATGGAACAAAAAGGAAAAGGGTGAGCTCAACTAGCCCAGTAAAGAACATTATGACTAAGATAATACAGAACAAATTATCATTAGTCTTCAACAGGGAAAAATCTAATAGAATACAATAGACAACAAGTTTTAAATCAATAACTGCAGCGGAAACAGCAAACTATTAGAAGAGTCAAGTAGAGAATGAGTTCTACTATCTTCTAAGATTTAAAAGTTCATCATCAATATTTTATCCCTGTAACAACAATCAATAACCATCTTTAATCAAATATTCATCTTTGCACTACAGGCCAAAGATATTCATTTGTATCACCAGTCGGTCATGTTCATCTCAACACCTGTTCATCTTTGCACTACGGCCAAAGATATTCATCAGTTAATCATTCATCTTTGCACTACAGGCCAAAGATATTCAGTAATATCATCATTTAGGACTGAGGATGATGAAAAATATCTTAAAAAAATGAATCCAGTGAAACAAAATAACAAATATTAAGGATTCGTATTTCTATTTATCCATGTCCAAAACTACCTTATAATTATTCATAGTGAAGTAAAATTCAAGAATTATCAAAACATAGATACAATCAAAGCTAGTACCCAAAATAGATATTTTGGACGAAAAGAAGAAAATTTCATTTTTCGGTGAATAGTAACTCGTGAATAGTAACTCGTGGATAGTAACTCATGAATAGTAACCCCGACGTGAAAAGTTTCAAATTTGATAAAAAATTTATAACCAATATTTCGACATAATGATATTGAAGAAATAATATCATTTTCGAATAAAATAACATCCCTTACCTCGTAAAGACAGTACTTCTGGTCGGAATACCGGTATAAGGCTGAAAGAAACTTGCTCTGATGAATAGAAACTCTCAAAGTATCTAAATACTCACAAAATACACTCAATAATCTAGAGAGAGAAAACTTGTTTCTGGTGTGATTTTCAATTCTAACTTAAGCACCTATTTATAGGAAAATGCTTGAACGCCAAAGGAGACTAAATAATAAAATATTATTATTACAAAACTCATTTCTACGCATGCCTAAAGACCAATTCAGCCACCAGCCATCCTTGACCTAAATTAGCAGCCCACATGTGTTAGAATAAAAGTGGGTCCCACCCATAATTAATAAAAATTATTTTATTTTCTAAAACTTCAATACTTCATAGAAAATAACCCTTTCCTCAGAAAATTCGAATCTCGCGTCTTTTTATAGGAAATTCAATTCTCTACAACTTTGCAGAAGAAAGTTTTTCCAAATCCCAAACAGAAATTGACCGAAATCCATAAACGGGCGATTTTACAGGCTATAATCAAATTTCAGTCAAGAAATGGGGTCCACCGACACACAAAACATGTGTTAATCATTTAATACAACAAAAAAATACTCTTCCTCCTCATATACTCATAAATCCCACATTCATTGTAAAACTATGATTATTATTATATTATTAAATATAATAATAAATTATTTTATCAGAAAAGATAAAATATCATTTTTTTTAATAATTGTCACTTAAAAAAAATTTCTCCATCTATATCCACATAAAATTAATATTTTTTTCTCATCATATAAATCAATAATTAATTATTCACAAATAATATTACAGAATCACAGTACTGGCAACCAGGCCGTTCCCAGGAAAGAGGGGGTTTTCCAATAAGGATTTCTCCTTACTGGCGCGCAATTAGATGACCAAACCTGTGACGCCCCCAAAATAGGTATACAACACCCATTCTGAGTCGCCAAATACATGGTACAGAAAACAAACTACAACTTCAATAATACAATTGTCTTGCAAAATACGACAACACATACTGTGAGTTTAAATACAAATATTGTCTTCTAGACAATATCCACACTCAAATAACTCCTCGTTACAATTATTCAAACACTATTTTACAGAAATAGTGAGGACTGCTAAAATATCTTTCTAGAACCATCAGTCCGTACCCCGACTAGTTCCTGCTATGTTCTCACCTCCTGAGAAGAAAAATGGAACAAAAAGGAAAAGGGTGAGCTCAACTAGCCCAGTAAAGAATATTATGACTAAGATAATATACAAACAAATTATCGTTAGTCTTCAACAGGGAGAAATCTGATAAAATATAATCGACAACAAGTTTTAGATCAACAACTGCAGCGGAAACAACAAACCATTAGAAGAGTCAAGTAGAGAAAGAATTCTACTATCTTCTAAGATTTAAAAGTCCATCATCAATATTTTATCCCTGTAACATCAATTAATAATCATCTTTAACCAAATATTCATCTTTGCACTACAGGCCAAAGATATTCATTTGTATCATCAGTCGGTCATGTTCATCTCAACACCTGTTCATCTTTGCACTACAGGCCAAAGATATTCATCAAGTAATTATACATCTTTGCACTACAGGCCAAAGATATTCAGTAATATCATCATTTAGGACTGAGGATGATGAAAAATATCTTAAAGAGAACGAATCCAATGAGACAGAATGACAAATAGTAGGGATTCGTATAACAGTTTATCCAAGATCGATAATACTTCATAATAATCAATTGTGAAGCAGAATTCAAAAATAAAGATCAAAACATGGATACAATCAAAGATAGTAACCATAATAGACATCTTGGACAAAAAGAAAAAATTTTATTTTTCGGTGAATAGTGCCGTATTCGTGAATAGTGCCGTATACGTGAATAGTGCCGTATACGTGAATAGTAACCCCCGACACAAAAAGTTCCAAATTTGATAAAAACTCATATCAATATTTCAGCATAATGATATTGAAGAAAATAATATCATTAAGAAGAAAATAATATCCCTTACCTCAAAATATCAGTACTTCTGGTCGGAATACCGGTATAAGGCTGAAAGAAACTTGCTCTGATGAATAGAAACTCTCAAAGTATCTAAATACTCACAAAATACACTCAATAATCTAGAGAGAGAAAGAGAGAAAACTTGTTTCTGGTGTAATTTTCAATTCTAACTTAGCCCTCTATTTATAGGAAAATTTTGGTAGGTTTGACCTGCAACCTGATGGCTTTACCTGCTACTATTCCCACCTACCACATTTGAAATATAATTCAGCACATTTCTTCACCAACCACAAGTGGGGCCCACCAATTCTAGAATTTTCCATCAAAATGATAAACTCCGAAAATTCAATAATTTCTGAACCAGTCATCTTGTAAAATTCATAATAAATCATACGTTCATTTTTAACGGTTCAAAATTTGTGGGCATATACTCAACTTATATATGTATAACATATCCAAAAATTACCACGATCCAACGGTCGGATTAAAAATTATAACCCCCGCAAAATATCTCAAAAACCCTGATTTTTAATACCTCCATTCCGACAAAAATATGGATAAAAACCTCAACATTAACTCCTTCATTTTTAACCACAAAAATATATCCCTCATTTATATCCACATAAAATAAATATTTCCTTATCATATGAATCAATAATTAATTATTCATAAATAATATTACAGAATCACATTTATGACAACCAGGCCGTTCCCAGGAAAGAGGGGGCTTTCCAATAAGAATTTCTCCTTACTGGCGCGCAATTAGATGACCAAACCTCTCCTTAGACAGAACTTTCTAGACATTGTCAATAATATTATCTAATAATATTATTCAAATAATATGAATTATTGATCTGATAATGGAAAATACTGTGCAGTAACAATTATTGAAACAACAATAATATGAAATATCAATGCAGCAATTATTGAACCAATAAAATAAAATATTGAACAGTAATCACTGTAACAATTATTGAGTAGTGCCTTCTTACGTACGAATCAATAATTCAACTATACTGTGCAATCCGTGTGCTACTATGCAACCACGCGTTATTACTGTATTTTTAACCACCGGGTATTTAAACAATGTTAACGGTAACAACTACGCCATTATTAATAAACAACTTATACTTGTCGTTTTCTTCATCCAATCGCTTTCCGTTATGGGGCCCACACAAGGCTGCGTCGTCGTACGAATATTCCCCGACAGCAAGAATATTCCACGACCAACCGAATATTCACCGACCAAAAATAAATATTTTATAACCACTTGCTTATTTTGCAAAATTTGCACATTTCACCCATAACCAAAGTATTATAACAAATTAACCCCCTTATTATTCACAATAATATTTAGAGAAAATTTGATTTTATTCATTAATAAGTTGGGGTCTTACAAAACCTCTCCTTAGACAGAACTTTCTGGACATTACCAATAATGTTATCTAATAATATTATTCAAATATTATGAATTATTGATCTGATAATGGGAAATACTGTGTAGTGACAATTATTGAAACAACAGTAATATAAAATATCAACGCAGCAATTATTGAATCAATAAAATACTGAACAGTAATTACTGTAACCATTATTGAGTAGTGCCTTCTTACGTAAGAATCAATAATTAGTGCAATACAGTGTGCTACTGTGCAACAACGCGTATTACTGTGTTTTAACCACCGGGTATTCTAACAGTATTAACGGTAACTGTAAGACCCCGAATTTTATGAAATAAAAGTATTCAATTTTTCTTATAATTACTATTCAGTAAATGGTTAAATTGATAAAAGTTTAAAGTTATGAGTGAAATATGATTTTTTTTTTCAAAATAAGCAAGTGGTTATAAAATAATCATTGTTGTCGGAGAATATTCGTTTGGTCGTGGAATATTCTTTCTGTCGGGGAATATTCGTACGACGGCGCAGCCATTTGTGGGCCCCATAATAGAATAACTGTCGGGTGAAGAAAACGACAAATTTGAGTTTTTACAAATAACGGCGTAGTTGTTACCGTTAATACTGTTAAAATACCCGGTGGTTAACATACAGTAATACGCGTTATTACACAGTAGCACACGGTATTGCACAGTATTTTTGAAATTATTAATTCTTACGTAAGAAGGCACTACTCAATAATTGTTACAGTAATTACTGTTCAATATTTTATTTCATTGATTCAATAATTGCTACGTTGAAATTTTGTATTATTGTTGTTCAATAATTGTTGCTGCACAGTATTTCCCATTATCAGATCAATAATTCATATTATTTGAATAATATTATTAGATAGCATTATTGACAATGTCTAGAAAGTTCTGTCTAAGGAGAGGTTTGGTCATCTAATTGCGCGCTAGTAAGGAGAAATCCTTATTGAAAAGCTCCCTCTTTCCTGGGAACGGCCTGGTTGTCATAAATGTGATTCTGTAATATTATTTGTGAATAATTAATTATTGATTCAGATGATAAGGAAATATTTATTTTATGTGGATATAAATGAGGGATATATTTTTGTGGTTAAAAAATGAAGGAGTTAATGTTGAGATTTTTATCCGTATTTTTGTCGGAATGGAGGTATTAAAAATCAGGGTTTTTGAGATATTTTGCGGGGGTTATAATTTTTAATCCGACCGTTGGATCGTGGTAATTTTTGGATATGTTATACATATATAAGTTGAGTATATGCCCACAAATTTTGAACCGTTAAAAATGAACGTATGATTTATTATGAATTTTACGAGATGACTGGTTCAGAAATTGTTGAATTTTTGGAGTTTATCATTTTGGTGGAAAATTCTAGAATTGGTGGACCCCACTTGTGGTTGGTGAAAAAATGTGCTGAATTATATTTCAAATATGGTGGGTGGGAATAGTAGCAGGTAAAGCCATCAGGTTGCAGGTCAAGCCTACTAAAATTTTCCTATAAATAGAGGGCTAAGTTAGAATTGAAAATCACACCAGAAATAAGTTTTCTCTCTTTCTCTCTCTATATTATGAAGCATATTTTGTGAGTTTTTAGATACTTGGTGAGTTGCTATTTATCAGTGCAAGTTTCCTTCAGCATCATATCCGATATCCAGTCAGAAGTACTGCTCTTTTGAGGTAAGGGATATTAAGGGATTTTAAGGGTTGTTATGATTTTCATTTTCGTAATTTTTCTGATCTTCAAAAATTTTGTAAAAATTTAAAATGATATTTTGATGAGTTTTCTTGATTGTGTCCAAAAATGGTGATTTTTGGATGTATAGATTGAGAGTTATGAATTTTATGAGAAAAGACTATTTTAGAAGTAACAGCTTATAATTCCTTGTGGTTAACTCCAAAATTGATGAAATTTTTATTGGGAGTACATGTATATGATAGAAGTATACTCTGTAAATTTCAGATTTTTTAGACAAAAGTACAATTTTTGATAAATGTCTAAATATTCGGCTATTTTGGCCATATGAAAAATAGTAAATGACTTTTAAAAATTCTGAGAAAAATATATGTTCACTATGAGACTATATTATGCTAAATTCCAGAAAAGAAATATTTTTAGAACGGATTTGGTATTTTTCATAAAAATAGTCTAGTTTTGAGAAAATGAATTAAATATGTTATGTGAAGTAAGAAAATTAAAAAATAGGATTTTATGGCTTGAGAATCCTATATATGAGGTATATGCAGATTTTTTATGAGGGTTTTGGTTATTGATGATGAAATCTTAAGAGTTGGCGTTTTATGATGATTAAATGCATTAATTAGTAAAGTGTAAACAATTTAAATAAATTGTTTATAAGCTTAAGAAATATTATTCTTTCAATATCATTATACCGAAATACTGGTATGGATTTTATTATGGAATTTCTACCTTTTTGTGTCGAATTTACTATTTATGAGTTACTATTCACGACTTACTATTCATGAGTTACTATTCACGAGTTACTATTCATGAGTTACTATTCACGAGTTACTATTCACGACAAAATTGGTTTCTTTTTCTAACCAAATTATAGTTGATTTATGAATATTGCTCTTGAAATTAAATCCATGTTTTGATCATATTATTTTTATTATCATATATAACATTTTTATAACCTTGATGTTGAAATTCTCTTTCGCTTGAGTGTAAAGATGGGTAAATTATTGGTATGATCATGACTATGAGTTCTCTTTGGCCAGTAATGCAAAGTTGAATTGTTGACTGGTATGATCATGACCATTGAATGTATAAGTGAATATCTTTAGCTTAAGTGCAAAGGTGAATTGATTAACATGGTTATAATTATTGTTTATATAAATTCTGAAATGATTATTTATTTCTTTGAGATATGAATATATTTGGCCTGTAGTGCAAATATGAACTGTTGATGAATATCTTTGGCCTGTAGTGCAAAGATGAATTATTGATGAATATCTTTGGCCTGTAGTGCAAAGATAAATTATTGATGAATATCTTTGGCCTGTAGTACAAAGATGAATTGTTGATGAATATCTTTGGCCCGTAGTGCAAAGATGACATGTTATTGAATATCTTTGGCCAGTAGTGCAAAGATAAACAGGTGTTGAGATGAACATGACCAACTGGTGATAAAAATGAATATCTTTGGCCGTGGTGCAAAGATGAAGTTATTAGTATGATTATGAACAGGAAATGTGATTTGGTGTAACCATGATCTTTGATATTTCAGGTAAAGATAGGTGATGAAAATTATCTTCGTCCTGGATGAGAAGAGAAATTTAGAACTACAGTTATGATTATGAGTTATTCATATGATTGTGGACCAGAATTGTTGATTGATGTTACAGGGATAAAACATTGTTGGTGGATTTTTAACATGGAGAAGATAATAGACTTTATAATCTATTTGACTCTTCTAATGGATTGCTCGTTCCGCTGCAACTATGGTTGAAATTTTTATCATTTACCATATGTTCTAAATCTCTGATTTATTGTTGATGAAGGCTATTGATAATTGAATTATCTTTAGTCATGATATTCTTTACTGAGCTAGTTGTGCTCACCCTTTTGCTTCACAATTCCTTTCAGGTAATAAGAGTGTAGCTGGGTCGAGCGGGGGTAACAAGGGAATAGAACGGTGGTCATCATTTAGTAGTTATATTTGGTGAAGAAAACAGGGTGAGGCAAACCCAACGTTGGAAGGGTGTTTCGTCACTATCATACAAGATGTCTAATGACATACAATCTCGTGTCATCATAAAACAGGGTTGTGCTCATCCACTTGTTGAGTATATCTACGAGCACTACCTATATAATCTTGGTATTTGTTTGAAGTATAATTCTCAATTAGAGACAGTGGAGATAATGATAAGTCAAGAGAAGACTCACCATTGGGAAGAATATGATAGTAATCTTCTCATATTTCTTTGGGGTCTATTGGGTCAACCAAGGATAATTCTGTGGCCATATGATATCTATCATAACCTAGACGCGTGGCCTCCCATGTACGAAGGTTTTCTTGAGCACTTTCCAAAGATTCTAATTTCTAAAACAGTTTTTGACTATACATTTATGTAAGGTGTTATTGTGAGGTGATGTCCACGGTTGGAACATGAGTCACATTTGGTATATATTTGTATCCAAACTCACAGCATATGTGTTGTTATATTTTGCACGACAATTGTTGTAATAAAGTTGTAGTTGTTTTCTGTACCATGTATTTGACGACTCAGAATGGGTTGGGTGGAATGGACCTGTTTTGGGGTCGTCACAGTAATAACTACGCTGTTATTTATAAATAACTTATACTTGTCGTTTTCTTCATCCAATCGCTTTCCGTTATGGGGCCCACAAAAGACTGCGCCGTCGTACGAATATTCCCCGACAGAAAGAATATTCCACGACCAAACGAATATTCCCCGACAACAACGAATATTTTATAACCACCTGCTTATTTGAAATATTTGCGCATTTTATCAATAACTAACCTCGTTAATCAATTTAACCTTTACTATTTCAAAATAATAAATAGAGAGAATTTAAATTTCATTTATTAATAATTTAGGGTCTTACAAATTGGTGAACCTTCCACCTGGTTCCAAACCCTTAGGGTATAAATGGATCTTCAAAAAGAATAAGAAAGCTGATGGTTCATGTGACGCCCCCAAAATAAATATACATTACATATTCTGAGTCGTCAAATACATGGTACAAAATACAAATAAAAACTTAATTATACAACTGTCGAGTAAAATACGACAAAACATAAGCTGTGAGTTTTAATACAACATTGTCTTCTAAATAGTATTCAAACTCAAAATAAGTCTTCAATATATTTATTTTCATACTATTTCATAGAATAGTGAGGACTATTAATGCTATCATCTGAACCGTCACTCCGTTCCCCGACTAGTCCCCGCTACGTTCTCATTTCCTGAAGAGAACAATAAAAGCAAAAGGGTGAGTTCAACTAGCCCAGTAAGAAATATTATGACTAAGATAATGCAGAATAAATTATCATTAGCCTTCAACAGTGTTAAACTGATAAAATATAACAAACATCAAGTTTAACTGCAGCGGAACAAGCTATCCATTAAAAGAGTCAAGTAGAGAATAAAATCTACTATCTTTTATGATTTAAAAAGGTTTTTCATCACTTTTATTGCTGAGACTCAGCTTAATAAATAATTCACATCATCCCTACTCTACGGCCAAGGATATTCATTAGTATCACGACCACAAATTATTCATGCACTACGGGCCAAGGATATTCGTGTATTCATCAATGGTTATGATCATGCTAACAACTGTCCATCAATGCACTACGGGCCGATGAGGACTTTTATCACATCATTTGTAACATTACGGTCATGATTACACCGAATAATCCCTGGTCATAATCATACCAAGTCCATCTATGCACTACAGGCCACATATGACTTTCAAAAAAAATATAAACATGAGAATGATGACAATGATATAAAAATTTAATAAAACAAGTTCAAGAATTAATTTATCCAGGAACCAACAACGTCCAAATTGTCAAAATGATACTGTTTTGTAGAGTAAAATTCAAGAATGCTTAGAAGAATATTTTCATGAAAAGATACTGGATGAAGCGCAAATATCAAATATATTCCACTAATTTCATGGAGTATAAAAGCCAAAACTTTAACCAACTGAGTATAATAAAGAATGGAATAACAAAAAAATTCGCCAAGCATGCGATAGACCGTACAGACAGGTTATTCCAACAGAAAAATAAATAATGGAACCAGGTCATGCGTAAACGCACAGACAGGATTTCCAACATAATAATAAATAATGGAACCAGGTCATGCATAAACGCACAAACAGGATATTCCAACAGAATAATAAATAATAGAACCAGGTCATATATAAATGCACAGACAGGATGTTCCAACAGAATGATAAATAATGGAATAACAACAGAATTTCACCATGTATGCGGTACTTCGCATAGACAGGTTATTCCAACATAATAATAAAGAATGGAATAACAGCTCT
Organism: Panax notoginseng; assembly: GCA_016801055.1. Taxonomy (NCBI): domain Eukaryota; kingdom Viridiplantae; phylum Streptophyta; class Magnoliopsida; order Apiales; family Araliaceae; genus Panax; species Panax notoginseng. The sequence continues at coordinate 189,253,446 of CM029015.1, read as the reverse complement.
TACGAGTATTGAAAAGAAAATAATTCTCTTCATGAATATGAAAGAATAATACCCCTTACCGTAAAAGAAGAGTATTCCGACTGGTAGGGCGAGGATATTCTTGAAGAAAACTTATACTGTTTTTTCTACGCTCAAAGCTTCTGAAAACTCTAAAGAAATACGCTCAAGATTATAGAAGAGAATTCTTTGAATTTTTGGTGTGATTTCAATTCTAACTAAGCATCCTATTTATAGGAGAATGGAAAGGATACTATACTGCACTATGCAATAAAATATAATATATTCTATTTATAATCAAATAAAATAAAACTTTATAAAAAGTATTCTGTTTTATATAAAAAAAATTTACTATGCAAACACAATGCGGGCACTATGCAAATACTATGCATAATAAAATATAATATATTCTATTAAAAATTTAATAAAATAAATAACTTTATAAAAGTATTCTGTTTTATATAAAAAGATTTTACTATGCAAAATACTATGCATAATAGAATATAATATATTCTATTTATAGTCTAATAAAACAGATAACTTTATAAAAGTATTCTGTTTTATATAAAAAGCTTTTCTATTTTATTACATTAATAATACTAATAAAACAAAATTTATATATATATATATATATATATATATATATATATATATATATATAAACTTCCATGACTTCATAAAAAGACACCTCAATATAATAAACAATATTTATCATCATTATTATAATTCACAATATTAATCAAACAGATCGTTCCAAGAAAGAGGGGGCTTTCCAATAAGAATTTCTCCCTATTGGCGAGCAATTAGGTGACCAAACCTCTCCTTGGCAGAACTTTTAGACATCGTTAATATTACAAATAATAATATTAATAACTCTGTCATCTCAATTATTGATTTAATAATATATAAAACATCGACAATAATTGAATCAAATAACTTGAGATATTATGCAACAATTACTGTAGCAATAATTGAACAAAACTGAGTGACTTCTCACGTAAGCATCAATAATCAATACCGTGTGCTACTATGTAACCACGCGTATTTCTGTACTTTTAACATCGGGTGTTTCAACAGTTAACGGCAAAACTTTCGTCGTTATTTTCATAAAATATTTTTGTTATTTTTTCAATCAGACAATAATTCCGTTGTGGGGTCCACCAATGATTGTGCCGTCATACGAATATTCCCTGTTAAAACGAATATTTCCCGACCAATCGAATATTATATAACAACTTGCGTATTTTACAAAATTTATACATATTACCCACAACTATAATATTATATCAAATTCATTCCATAATATTTAAAAATGATATTTATAGAAAAATCATCTTTATTAAAAAAAATTGGGGTCTTACAACCTCCCCTTCTTATGAAATTTCGCCCTCAAAATTAGGGTACGTACCTGGTATGTCGAAGAGGTAAGGATACCTTGATTTCATTTCAGATTCTAACTCTCAGGTCATTTCCTCAACATCGTGGTTTCTCCACAAAACTTTGACTTGAGGTATAATCTTGGAGCGTAGAATATGTTCCTTCTTATCCAAGATTTGAACAGGAACCTCTTCATACGTCAAATCTTCCGCTATTTCGGCCAGTTCTAACTCAATAATGTGGTTTGGGTCTTCCACATATTTACGAAACATGGATATATGAAAAACGTTATGAACACGAGACATACTTGGCGGTAAAGCGAGTCTATAAGCCACAGTTCCTACTCGATCGAGGATTATGGGCCAATAAATCGAGGATTGAGCTTTTCTCTCTTTCCAAATCTCGTAACTCCTTTCCATGGAGCAACACGTAACAACAAATGATCTCCAATATCGAATTTCACGTCCTTTCGATGAAGATCAACATAACTCTTTTGTCGATCTTGTGAGGTTTTTATACGTTGCCAGATCGTTTGAAACTTTTTCGTAGTCATACGTACCAACTCTGGTCCCAACAATGTTGCTTCATCCACCTCATCCCAGCATACTAGAGAATGACATTTTCTTCCATACAACGCTCCGAATGGAGCCATGCCAATACTTGCTTGATAGCTGTTGTTGTAGGAAAACTCCATCAATGGTAAGAACTTGTCCCAACTTCCCTTAAAATCAGGGACACAGAGTCTTAATAGATCTTCCAGAGTTTGAATAGTCCTCTCTGACTGCCCGTCCATTTGAGGATGATATGCCGAATTAAATCATAAATTCGTGCTCATAGCTTTTTGCATACTAACCCAAAATAGTGAAGTGAATCTTGGGTCTCGATCAGAAACTATGGATACTGGCATACTATGCAATCTTACAACCTCGTTTATGTACATACGAGCAAGACATTCAAGTGTATAAGTTTCTCGTATAGGTAAGAAGTGAGCAGACTTGGTCAATCTATTAATAATGACCCAAATTGCATCTATGCCTTGAGAAACCTTAGGAAGATCAGTAACAAAATCCATAGTAATGTGCTCCCACTTCCATTCTAGAATTTCAAGTGGTTACAATGGACCTTTTGGTTCTTGATGCTCCGCCTTGACTCGTTGACACGTTAGACAACTTGAGATAAACAACGCTATCTCTCTCTTCATATTGCCCCACCAAAATGTATGTCGAAGATCATCATACATTTTGGTACTCTCAGGATGGATTGTAAACGGTGTGTTGTGCGCCTCCATCATGATTTTATACTTTAAATCAAGATCGTTAGGAACACAAAGTCTGGAGTTGATTTGAAGTATTCTTTCTTCATCGATTCTTGCTTCCGGCATAGCACCTTCTTACACTTTCTTCCTCATACGCATCAGCTCCAAGTCTGTAGCTTGAGCAGCTTTAACTTTATCGATTAAAGTCGGTTCTACTCGTATATTTGCCATCATCACATGGGTCCCTAGAGTCTTTAACTCTATCTCTATCATTTGTAAATCATACAAAATGGGCCTTTGCGTTGACAATATCGCACTCGTACCCGCATATGATCTTCTACTCAATGCGTCAGCTACCACGTTCACTTTTCTATGATGGTATTGGATGGTATGATCATAATCTTTCAACAGTTCAAGCCAACGTCGATGTCGCATGTTGAGTTTCTTTTGAGTGAAGAAATATTTGAGGCTTTTATGATCCGTAAAGATCTCCAGTTTTTTCCCCATACAAGTAATGCCTCCAAATCTTTAGTGCAAAAATAACTGCTGCCAACTCTAGATCATGAGTAGGATAATTCCTCTCATATTCTTTGAGTTGTCGAGAAGCATAGGCTATCACTTTCCCATGTTGCATGAGAACACATTCTAACCTTTTGCCCGAAGTATCACTGTAGATGACAAATCCCTCCGAGCTAGATGGTATTGTCAGAACATGTGCTGAAATGAGTCTCCTCTTGAGTTCTTGAAAATTCTTCTCACATTCCTCGCTCTAACCGAATTTTGTATCTTTTCGAGTCAGCTGAGTTAATGGAGTAGCGATTCGAGAAAATCCTTCCACGAATCTCCGATAATAACCAGCTAAGTCGAGAAAGCTACGTACTTCGGTCACTGATTTGGGTTGCTCCCAGCTTTGAATAGCTTCAATCTTTGTTGGGTCAACTGATATTCCATGACTTGACACCACGTGCCCAAGGAATGCTACTTCTTCAAGCCAGAACTCGCATTTCTTCAACTTAGCATAAAGCTTGTTTTCACAAAGCTTTTGGAGTATCAGCCTCAAGTGTTACTCATGATCTTCATGACTTTTGGAATAAATAAGGATGTCATCAATAAAAACAACCACAAAATGATCCAAATATTCCTTGAATACTCAGTTCATCATATCCATGAAGGCAGCAGGAGCATTAGTCAATCTAAAAGACATGTCTAGGAATTCATAATGCCCGTACCGAGTTCTGAAAGCCGTATTTGGAATGTCATCGGTTCTAATCTTCAATTGGTGATATCCGGAACGAAGATCAATCTTTGAAAAGAATTTGGCGCTTTGCAACTAGTCCAACAGGTCATCAATACGTGGCAATGGGTACCTATTTTTGATGGTGACATGATTCAACTCCCGATAATCAATACAAAGTCGCATACTTCCATCCTTCTTCTTCACGAATAGAATAGGAGCACCTAAGGAGACGTACTAGGACGAATGAAATCGATGTCTAACAATTCCTGCAGTTGGGTCTTTAACTCCTGAAGTTTAACAGGAGCCATTCGATATGGGGCTTTGGAAATGGGTTTTGTACCAGGTTCAAGGTCGATACAAAAATTAATTTCACGCTCTGGGGGTAGGCCAGGAAGTTCTTCAGGGAATACTTCAGGAAATTTATTAACAATAGAAATATCATTCAAAACTGACGTGTTTTTGTTTAGATCCGTGACATGAGCTAAGAAAGCTTGACATCCGTTTTTTAATAAATGAATAGCTTTATGGCTTGAGATGACAGTAATTGATTTTAATGGTTTGGTTGCTTGAATTCGCATAATAGGTTGGTTAGGAACATGAAAGCTAACAACCTTATGAAAGCAATCAATTTTTGCATGATGAGTAGTTAACCAATCAATCCCTAGAATTACGTTAAATGCAAGTATTTTCAATGAAATAAGATTGACAGGTAATGTGAGGGTACCGATTTGAACTAAACAAGACTTATAAATAGTGGATGTAATGAAGGTTTCTCCCAACGGAATTTCAACAGATAAGTCAAAGTCTAATTTCTCCTGAGTCAAATTTAAACATTGAGCACAAGTAGGAGAAATAAAAGAATGGGTAGAACCAGTATCAAATAAAGTATATACTTCGCTAGAGTTTATGATAAGCTTACCCGTGATGATCTCGTTTGGGTTCCTTGCTCTCTAGGAGGTCACGACAAACGCTCTCCCTTGAACTACCAGTTTTGTCTTGTCTGGGACGGCCTTTGATGCCTCCATCCCAGCTGGATTTGACTTTGGTGCACGACAAAATCGGGCTAGGTGACCTTCTCTTCCACAATTGTAACATGCTTTGGATGGTATCGCGCAGTTTGGACTGATGTGTCCCTCCCCTCCACATTTGAAGCATATGATAGGTGGTCGTTCTCCTTCCTTAACGACGGGTGTTGATGCTGACGTCTTTCCATCATTGTTGAATCTCCTCTTCTTGAAATGCTTATTCTTATTGTTTTGGCCATGATTACCATCGAAGTGGTTACCATTTATGGCATGTTGATTCCCTCCACGCTTATTGTCACCGCTTCGATGATTGTTATCACTGATATTATCATTTTACCGGCTGCTCTCTTTTGGTTGGGTTGACTCATTATCGCGTTCCAATAACTGAGCCATATTAACAACATCTGAATACAAACACAGTTTATGAGAGATAAGATATTGACCTATCTCGGGTTTCAAACCTCTTAGAAACATTCGCGTCATTCTTTCCTCATTATCAACCAAATGGGATGCAAATCGGGACAACTCAGCAAACTTAGCTTCGTACTGCGAAACGGTCATTTTGTTTTGCTCCAGCTTGATGAACTCTACCTCTTTCATGTGACGAATACTTTCGGGAAAGTACTTGTCGTTGAATAGTTCTTGGAACTTCTCCCAAGACATCTTCAGTGCGGCACGTTGAGTACGTCATACTAGCGAAGAAATTCCCCGTCTCTCCCCTCCAAGTTCTTGTCTCACATCTTAGCCAGCGATCATATCCCTAAGCTTTGATACCAACTGTGACGCCCCCAAAATAAATATACATCACCTATTCTGAGTCGTCAAATACATGGTATAAAATACAAATAAAAACTTAATTATACGACTGTCGAGTAAAATACGACAAAACATAAGCTGTGAGTTTTAATATAACATTGTCTTCTAAACAGTATTCAAACTCAAAATAAGTTCTCAATACATTTATTTTCACACTATTTCATAGAATAGTGAGGACTACTAATGCTATCATCTGAACCATCACTCCGTTCCCCGACTAGTCCCCGCTACGTTCTCATTTCTTGAAGAGAATAATGAAAGCAAAAGGGTGAGCTCAACTAGCCCAGTAAGAAATATTATGACTAAGATAATGTAAAATAAATTATCATTAGCCTTCAACAGTGTTAAACTGATAAAATATAACAAACATCAAGTTTAACTGCAGCGGAACAAGCTATCCATTAAAAGAGTCAAGTAGAGAATAAAATCTACTATCTTTTATGATTTAAAAAGGTTTTTCATCACTTTTATCGCTGAGACTCAGCTTAATAAATAATCCACATCATCCCTGCACTACGGCCAAGGATATTCATTAGTATCACGACCACAAATTATCCATGCACTACGGGCCAAATATATTCGTGTATTCATCAATGGTTATGATCATGCTGACAACTGTCCATCAATGCACTACGGGCCGATGAGGACTTTTATCACATCATTTGTAACATTACGGTCATGATTACACCGAATAATCCCTGGTCATAATCATACCAAGTCCATCTATGCACTACAGGCCACAGATGACTTTCAACAAAATATAAACATGAGGATGATGACAATGATATAAGAATTCAATAAAACAAGTTCAAGAATTAATTTATCCAGGAACCAACAACGTCCAAATTGTCAACATGATACTGCTTTGTAGAGTAAAATTCAAGAATGCTCAGAAGAATATTTTCATGAAAAGATACTGGATGAAGCGCAAATATCAAATATATTCCACTAATTTCATGGAGTATAAAAGCCAAAACTATAACCAACTGAGTATAATAAAGAATGAAATAATAAAAGAATTCACCAAGCGTGCGATAGACCGTACAGACAGGTTATTCCAATAGAAAAATAAATAATGGAACCAGGTCATGCATAAACGCACAAACATGATATTCCAACATAATAATAAATAATGGAACCAGGTCATGCATAAACGCACAAACATGATATTTCAACAGAATAATAAATAATAGAATCAGGTCATATATAAACGCACAGACAAGATGTTCCAACAGAATGATAAATAATGGAATAACAACAGAATTTCACCATGTATGCGGTACTTCGCATAGACATGTTATTCCAACATAATAATAAAGAATGGAATAACAGCTCTTACGAGTATTGAAAAGAAAACAATTCTCTTCATGAATATGAAAGAATAATACCCCTTACCGTAAAAGAAGAGTATTCCGACTGGTAGGGCGAGGATATTCTTGAAAAAAACTTATACTATTTTTTCTACGCTCAAAGTTTCTGAAAACTCTAAAGAAATACGCTCAAGATTATAGAAGAGAATTCTTTGAATTTCTGGTGTGATTTCAATTTTAACTAAGCATCCTATTTATAAGAGAATGGAAAGGATACTATGCTGCACTATGCAATAAAATATAATATATTCTATTTATAATCAAATAAAACAAAACTTTATAAAAAGTATTCTGTTTTATATAAAAAGTTTTTACTATGCAAATACTATGCATAATAAAATATAATATATTCTATTTAAAATCTAATAAAACAAATAACTTTATAAAAGTATTCTGTTTTATATAAAAAGATTTTACTATGCAAAATACTATGCATAATAGAATATAATATATACTATTTATTGTCTAATAAAACAGATAACTTTATAAAAATATTCTATTTTATATAAAAAACTTTTCTGTTTTATTACACTAATAATACTAATAAAACAATATATATATATATATATATATATATATATATATATATATATATATATATATATATATAAACTTCCGTGACTTCATAAAAAGACACCTCAATATAATTAACAATATTTATCATCATTATTATAATTCACAATATTAATCGACCAGGTCATTCCCAGGAAAGATGGGACTTTCCAATAAGGATTTCTCCCTATTGGCGCTCAATTAGGTGACCAAACTTCTCCTTGACAGAACTTCTAGACATCGTTAATATTATAAATAATAATATTAATAACTCTGTCATCTCAATTATTAATTTAATAATATATAAAAACATCGACAATAATTGAATTAAATAACGTGAGATTTTATGCAACAATTACTGTAACAATAATTGAACAAAACTGAGTGACTTCTCACGTAAGCATCAATAATCAATACCGTGTGTTACTATGCAACCACGCGTATTCCTATACTTTTAACACCGGGTGTTTCAACAGTTAACGGTAAAACTTCCGCCGTTATTTTCATAAAATATTTTTGTCGTTTTCTCAATCCGACAATAATTTCGTTGTGGGGTCCACCAATGATTGTGCCGTCGTATGAATATTCCCTATTAAAACGAATATTCCCCGACCAATCGAATATTATATAACAACTTGCGTCCTTTTCAAAATTTATAAATATTACCCACAACTATAACATTATATCAAATTCATTCCATAATATTTAAAAATAATATTTATAAAAAAATCATCTTTATTAAAAAATTGGGGTCTTACAGTTCAATTGATAAATATAAAGCAATGCTTGTTGTTAAAGGCTATAGGCAAAAGGAAGGATTGAATTATTTCGACACTTATTCACCAGTTACAAGAATTACATCTATTCGTATGCTAATAGCAATAGCATCATTAAATAGACTTGAAATACATCAAATGGATGTAAAAATTGCATTCTTAAATGGTGAATTAGATGAAGAAGTATATATGGAACAAACTGAATATTTCATAGCTCCTGGACAAGAGATGAAAGTATGCAAACTTGTTAAATCATTGTATGGATTAAAACACCAAAACAATGGCATGAGAAATTTTATAATGTTATGTTATCAAATGGATTTAAAATCAATGAGTGTGACAAATGTGTTTATGTCAAAAGCACTCAAAAGGAATTTGTCATTGTTTGTCTTTATGTGGATGATATGTTAATCATGGGTAGTAACAATGAAATTATCAACTCTACCAAACGTATGTTGTCAAATAGATTTGATATGAAAGACTTGGGGGTTGCGGATATAATATTAGGAATCAAGATTTCCAGAACTTCTGATGGAATTATATTATCTCAAACTCATTACATTGAAAAGATACTTGAAAATTTTAATAAGTATAATATAATTCTAAATAAGACCCAGTTGATATAAATCTTCATTTAGCCAAAAATGAAGGTAATAACATATCTCAACTAGAATATTCTCGTATAATAGGCAGTTTAATGTATGTCATGAACTGTACTAGACCAGATATAGCTTATTCGATAAGTAAGCTAAGTCGATATACGAGTAATCCAGGTAAAGATCATTAGAAAGCTATTTTGAGAGTTTTGGGATATTTAAAACATACTCAAAAATATGGACTGCACTATACAAGATATCCAGCAGTATTGGAAGGCTATAGTGATGCTAATTAGATATCTGACAATAAAAACTTGAAATCCACAAGTGGATATGTCTTTACCTTTGGAGGTGCAGCGGTATCTTGAAAATCCTCAAAACAAACTTATATTGCAAGTTCTACAATGGAATCAGAATTCATTGCTTTAGATAAAGCTGGAGAAGAAGCTGAGTGGCTTCGTAATTTCTTAGAGGATATTCCAAATTGGTCAAAACCTGTGTCAGCTATATGTATACAATGTGATAGCCAATCAGCAATTGGAAGAGCACAGAATCATCTATATAATGGTAAGTCACGCCATATATGACGAAAATATAATACCGTTAGACAATTGCTCTTAAATGGAATTATCTCAATTGATTATGTAAGGTCAAAATATAATATTGCGGATCCGGTTACGAAAGGTTTAACAAGAGAGCAAGTGAAAAGTTCATCGAAGGGAATGAGTTTAAAGCCTATTATTTAATTAAGAGTCGTCATAGTGGAAACCCAACCTAGTTAACTGGAGATCTCAAGATCTAGGTTCAATGGGCAAACCGAACTATGTAGTACTTAGTAAAGCACTGAGGAGCTATTTACTTTTAACCATTCCTATGATGAGACAGTGCACATCTGCCACGAGAATCAGGATAAGTTATGCTTTGAATGACTTCTATATCTTGAAATACGTTCAAGTGGAGTATTGCAGGATACTCTTTATAGAAGCCACCTACGTGAGTAAAAAGGGGGCCACTTCTATGAGAATTTGAATGCTTAATTCTCTAATATACTCACGGAACAAAGAGGTATTTCAAGGCCAAAATGAACACAAACGTGAGAACCAACTATGTCTGAAGAGATATTTTATGAATTCTATAGTCTTGATTTACACGAAAAACTGACAGTTCAAAGACATCAAGTCTGCTGATTAGTTGAGTAAATCCGATAGACTTTACTTGGGTAAGTTCAAAGCCACTAGGCTACTTAACCCGATGAAGTATCTTTTCTTATGTATTCGAACTAGTGTCTGCATATTCATAATATTTTTATTTTATTTTCATAATATAAAGCCAATTTTACATTCATGTGGGGGATTGTTGGAAATGGGTTTGAAACATTAAATATTAGAGCATTTTGAGGCTCAATATAATGAGGGACCCACATTCTGAAAATGTCATGTTTTTGCACCAATGCGCTCTCCTCCGCGAGGAGTATAACGTGGTATATTTATGTGTTCAAATTCATTAAGAATTGAACAAGAAAATTGACTTCAAAGTCACCTAATTGAAATGTTGAAGTCCCACATAGGGCATTAGAGGAAAAAATAAAAAATTTATATATGGGATGTTTGCTCAATGGGAAGGGCCCCAAGGGGCACCCCACTTTTGTAGAAGGGAGAGGACCTAGTCAAGGCTTAGTTCGAACCCACACGCACGCGCTGCCGCCGTCCGACCGGTCGGGCGGGCCGGGCCAAGTTCGGGTTCGGGCGGGTCATGATATATATTTTTTTGGACAAAACCTGTTTAATAAATTATTAGATTTTGTTTAAGTTATTATCAATACTATGTAGTTTGACATCGCCAACAGTAATAAACTGCCTACTTATTCTATAACTTAATCAATCTGGGCGCGAACAGAACTCACCTTTTTTTTCCAAAACTTTTTCCCGTTCCGCTCTGTAGAAACTTTTTCCCGTTCCGCTCTGCAGTATATCATGTTCCTGTTCTGGCAGTAAAATTTTTCCGTTCTGTCAAAGAGTTACTTCCCGTTTAAGCAAAATCCCATTCTCTGACAATCTGTTAAAATTGTGCAGCAAGTTTTTCCCAATTTTTTTTCTTTTTGCATGCATCATTAGTAGTCATTCAGTTCAGTACATAACATAGAAATTGGTTCGAAGTGTTCTTAATTTTGAAATGCTTTTAATTAAGAACTGGAAATCCGTTTTATCTTGAGAAACAATTATTCAATTAATCCTTAGCACCAGTGAGGGAATAAATTTGTTTTAAGGAGACTTTGTGAATTTAAAGGACTCGGATTTATATGTTTCCTATATGTTTCTATTTTGCTTAATTTTTTTTTTTAAATATATTAAATAACACTATATATTACGTTCAACAATAAAAGTGTGGTAAAAAGGGTGACGAATAGAAGTTAGGTATAACCAACAAACAAAAAAGGAATATTATACAAATGAGAACTTATAACATAAGAGCATATATGTAAGACTATATCAAGTCAACATACTCGATAATGCTTTTGGTCTTAATATTTAGTTGCAGCCATTGATAACCTCTACGGTATGTAGTGTTTTGGGTCCACTCTATCAATAGAATGATCTACATCTACGCTAGGTCTTTTGAATTGTTCGTCAACCTTTTTTCACGTTTTATTCACATAAATTCACATATAGAGTAGACAAAAAAGAGAAGACAACAGAGATTGGAATCAATACATTGGAATCAATACATGAATTACAATATTATATTCATACTACAATCAAGTTTTATAGGCTTTTAAATTATGTAATTCATAAATTTATGTTATTTAATACTCGTCGTGGCTTCAGTTAATTTTACACAATAAATACATAGTAATTATTTAATAATCGTTATAATATATGTATACTAACTGTTACATTCGTATAACCGTTATTATTAATATAGTTTCAATTTTATACAATATTCAACATGTAACTGCTTATTATTTAAATATAATAATTAAGTATATCAATTTTCATTTCATCATGTGTGCATATTTAGTACTCAGAATATACACTCTAATCTAATCATAACTGTAACACCCCATTCCCGAAAAGGAAAGGGAGGTCACGAGCAAAGCACAACAAACCTCAAAATAAATAAACAGAGCACTAACAACTTCAAAATATTAATAGTTGTGATCCATTAATAAAGTAATAAGTACAATTCTCCAAACTGAGTCAAAATAATCAAAACTTAAAATTCGAATCAACTTAAATGGTCAAAGGCAAAAATCTCATCACACTAGCCCTGAATTACCCCTGCAAACCTGCCGGAAGAAAAACACAGCATGAGCCAATTGCCCAGTACGGATAAAGATATACAACTGATATACGAAAACAACTGAGACAAAATACTGAACAAAGCCTCAAGTGCAAATACAAACGAAAATATAATATCCAAAGATCTGAATGGAATATATCTGAATCAACGTAATGAATATATCTGAATCAACGTAATTGACGAAATCAATAAAAGAATAAAGAAATAACGAACTGAAGTAACTAACTCAATGACTTGAACTGAACAGAAACCAACAAAACTAATCTAATAAAATAATAGGCTGAAACAAATGGCTGGAATTATTTTATACCGAATGAGCTCAAAAATACACATTGCCACACAGGCAAGTCAAACTAATGCCACACAGGCAAATCAAATGATGCCACATAGGCAGCCAAAATAATGCCACACAGGCAAGTCACACATTGGACCGCGAATCCAAATGTATACAAATCGGATAGGTGTGTTTGGCACAATATCACCAATCCGCAGAACAAAAACTAGGGTTAACCCATACGCCTCCCACAACAAAACACCAAATGGCCCACTTCCTCCGGAGCCCAAAACGGAGACGCCGTGGACTAATCACACTACCACGGAAAGTGTCATGTCTCTCGTGTCAAGAAGACATGCCTGTGATACCCCCACAGGTGGTTATAGCTCAGGTATACCCTACGGTATATTCTAACAAAAATACGATGTCACAACACATGCGACATAATACCAACAAAAGGGTTCTATATGTACATGTTGAACCAAATCAAATTATAGTCACAAGGTCTCAAAAAGAAGGTAGCAACATGTACCGCTCTACAATTATCAAAAAAAATACTAAACATGATATCCTAATTCAAAGAGTACAAATACGAGTCCAATGTGTCTAACTCCAAAATGAAACAAATATATGAATTTCACAAAAAACAATTATGTGAAATAATAACAGAATTTGAAACGAGGAACAAAACGAACAAATCAAGTTTAACAAAAAGTATCGCTGAAAGAGTACGAAATCCGTACCTGATTAAGCAATGTAATATCCAAAATTATAATTCTAAATATAACTCGTTTAGACTCCCTCCATTCGAGCTAATTAAACAAAATAATAAAATTATAAATACATTTACAAAATATTGTACTCATGCTAAACAGTTTTTATAGTTATGATTATATTTATTATAACATTATACAAAAATTTAAAATTAGAAAAGCTTAACTATGTACACTTCTGTACGTAGTTACACTTCTGTACATAGTCAAAGTACATAATTATGTTCTGAATATTTATTTTAAAATTATACTTGTTCATGCCTACATTAGTTAATTTATGAATTCAAACAAAACCCCTTTAAGAGAGAGATCAGAAACTTTTTTTTTTATTATTATATTATATTGCCCAAACCCACCAATTCATAAAAGCATCCAAATTCGCATGATAGATAAAAAAATCTCTACTTCACGCCAATATTGTATTTATTAAAAGCATACTCTATATATATAAACCCATGCCCATGCAATCATTATATCTATAGTATATTAATGGTCAAATGTTCTCCCATCTACTATATATATACATATTTATATTTATCTCTGTCTTGCTCTCTTTTTTTTTTTACCAACTAACATCACCATTATCATGATTTTCTAAAGAAAGTAAAATTCGAAGGTATAGACAAACCTGATAATTTCTTTCTATTTCCTAACCCAGATCACAACCTTCTCGATTTACAGTTCACAGCCGCTTTTCTCCCTTCTTTTTCCTCTTCAGTTCGTAACAATTGTATGCGAAGAAGATTAGGTTTTAGTTGTTTATTATCAATATTTTATTAATTCTCCTAGTTCTAATAGGATTTATTATCCACATATAAATCAAACCCAATTAAAAATTTTTTTAGGGCCCAAATTGTACTAAATTAATTTACCCATTACTTATTAATATTTATTTGCCCACACAAATTAAATAACTAGTTTGACCCAAATAAATGACAAAGTCCAAACAATATGTTTTAAGAATATAAATTTAATATTATTATTTTTTCCGGGATATTACATTACCTCCCCCTTAAAAAGGATTCCGTCCCTGGAATCAAAAGAATGAACGTAACTAATTTTTAAAGAGATGCGGATACTCCACTAGACTCATCTATCTCTCAAGTGGCTTCCCGTTCCGGATATTTTATTTTATTTTTCCTCAAAATTTTAATAAATGGGATTATCTTCCTCCTCATACCCCACTCTTGACAATCTAACATTATCTCAAGTTTTCTCCCTTATTCAAAATTGTTGAGGACGAAAAACTGAAGGAACCTGATTTAGATTCATTCAATTCCGACATCAGATGAATAAATTATAATTTTTCTAATGGGCTGCAGCGCGTATAAGTATTTACTCGGAAATTCAACTAATCAAATTAGAATAAAATCAAAGTTACAACTCCATTCTTTAAATATAAATATAACTCAATATAGGAGTTACTAAAACTCTAATGGACTCCTTATTTTTAATCAATCCATTATTTAATTATCTACTAAAACAATTTAACTTTCCAAACAAAACAAAGAGAAAAAAAATAGTCACTTACCTTTTCCAATTTGAATACAATTGTATAAAATAAAATAAATTAATATTTAATTTTAAAAAAAATGGGTTATTACATTTTTCACCCCTTAAAAATAATTCCGTCCTCGGAAGTCAAATAAGCTAAAAATAAAATTTTAGTTACGGCGTAGCGCCACCATTTGTAACGATCAATGCGGATAAGTTTTCGGTCCACATAATTATCAATGTACTCGTAAAAGATTCGTCAGATACCGTGCCAAGCCTTGGTAAGGTTCTTCGCGTTGCATCAAATTAGATCACATGATCCACCGTTGGTGCGGGCCGTCGCTAATATCTTTGAGTTTAATTCTTGTAAACGTACTCTTCGGAACATAATTCAAAATCACAAAAATTTCCCTTCATCCAAATACGATTCAAATACCCAAAATATTTAAAATTATTTTTAATTCGTAAAACGTTTATGTTCCACACATGACAAAGATTTAACAAATTATTTTTATTTAATTTACATAAAATCATACAAAACTCAAAGGATATCGAATAAACCAAACAACTCTACAAGTTATATCAACTTTTCGTAAATCCTCAAGAGCTTCAAAATATCATAACCTCAAATCAAATTAGTTCTCAAATATAATAATACTACAAATATACTACTAACATCTCTTTATCACTATATTAACCTCCAAGTCACATATTCTACAATCTGGATAAGCAAACTACAAATATTTAAGATCTCTAAAAATCAATTGAATTTCATCAGTTACTATCTAATCAATTAATCAATACTTCTTTTAGTGCAAACCTTAACCCAACAAATTTCAATGCCTCCCCAAACTATCATAAAGAAAGTTCATAGAACATAACTCTAATATCTTACTAGAAAAATAGCCACAAAATTGATCATTAACTCCAAATGATTAAACTAATTACCTTGAAATATCAACCACTCAAATTACAAGAAATCCTCTATACTTAATAATTTTCACTTTATCATAATATGCCATCAATACACAAATCTCAAATTATCCACAAGCTTAACATAAATCAAAACCTAACTTAAATCAAATCCTCAATTCCACGATCATAATATTTGTCACCAAAAAAAAATAAAAAAAATAAACTCTAACCATTAATTTCCCAAAATAAAATATTCATCGATTCAAATACTCACAATATAATCACATCTCATATAAGATCACTTCTTATCTGTACAAAGTATAACTTTATTCACCTCAATCATTAAATCACAATTCTTAACTAATATCAGTGCTCAATCACCTTAATAAATTATTCCACTTTCTCAAATCAATTACAAATCGAAAGAAATCGACAATTGGTCAAAATAGAGACCAACCAAATAATTAACAAAATCGAATCAAACTCCTACGTCTACCCAATGGTTTACCCACAACTCACAGGTCAAATCTAAATAGGTTTTCTACAAGAAAGAACCTAAGCTCTGATACCATCTCTGTAACACCCCATTCCCGAAAAGGAAAGGGAGGTCACGTGCAAAGCACAACAAACCTCAAAATAAATAAACAGAGCACTAACAACCTCAAAATATTAATAGTTGTGATCCATTAATAAAGTAATAAGTACAATTCTCCAAACTGAGTCAAAATAATCAAAACTTAAAATTCGAATCAACCTAAATGGTCAAAGGCAAAAATCTCATCACACTAGCCCTGAATCACCCCTGCAAACATGCCGGAAGAAAAACACAGCATGAGCCAATTGCCCAGTACGGATAAAGATATACAACTGATATACGAAAACAACTGAGACAAAATACTGAACAAAGCCTCAAGTGCAAATACAAACGAAAATATAATATCCAAAGATCTGAATGGAATATATCTAAATCAACGTAATGAATATATCTGAATCAACGTAATTGACGAAATCAATAAAAGAAATAACGAACTGAAGTAACTAACTCAATGACTTGAACTGAACAGAAACCAACAAAACTAATCCAATAAAATAATAGGCTGAAACAAATGGCTGGAGTTATTTTATACCGAATGAGCTCAAAAATACACATTGCCACACAGGCAAGTCAAACTAATGCCACACAGGCAAATCAAATGATGCCACATAGGCAGCCAAAATAATGCCACACAGGCAAGTCACACATTGGACCGCGAATCCAAATGTATACAAATCGAATAGGTGTGTTTGGCACAACATCACCAATCCGCAGAACAAAAACTAGGGTTAACCCATACGCCTCTCACAACAAAACACCAAAAGGCCCACTTCCTCCAGAGCCCAAAACGAAGACGCCGTGGACTAATCACACTGCCACAGAAAGTGTAATGTCTCTCGTGCCAAGAAGACATGCCTGTGATACCCCCACAGGTGGTTATAGCTCAGGTATACCCTACGGTATATTCTAACAAAAATACGATGTCACAACACATGCGACATAATACCAACAAAAGGGTTCTATATGTACATGTTGAACCAAATCAAATTATAGTCACAAGGTCTCAAAAAGAAGGTAGCAACATGTACCGCTCTACAATTATCAAAAAAAAATACTAAACATGATATCCTAATTCAAAGAGTACAAATACGAGTCCAATGTGTCTAACTCCAAAATGAAACAAATATATGAATTTCACAAAAAACAATTATGTGAAATAATAACAGAATTTGAAACGAGGAACAAAACGAACAAATCAAGTTTAACAAAAAGTATCGCTGAAAGAGTACGAAATCCGTACCTGATTAAGCAATGTAATATCCAAAATTATAATTCTAAATATAACTCGTTTAGACTCCCTCCATTCGAGCTAATTAAACAAAATAATAAAATTATAAATACAATTACAAAATATTGTACTCATGCTAAACAGTTTTTATAGTTATGATTATATTTATTATAACATTATACAAAAATTTAAAATTAGAAAAGCTTAACTATGTACACTTCTGTACGTAGTTACACTTCTGTACATAGTCAAAGTACATAATTATGTTCTGAATATTTATTTTAAAATTATACTTGTTCATGCCTACATTAGTTAATTTATGAATTCAAACAAAACCCCTTTAAGAGAGAGATCAGAAACTTTTTTTTTTATTATTATATTATATTGCCCAAACCCACCAATTCATAAAAGCATCCAAATTCGCATGATAGATAAAAAAATCTCTACTTCACGCCAATATTGTATTTATTAAAAGCATACTCTATATATATAAACCCATGCCCATGCAATCATTATATCTATAGTATATTAATGGTCAAATGTTCTCCCATCTACTATATATATACATATTTATATTTATCTCTGTCTTGCTCTCTTTTTTTTTTACCAACTAACATCACCATTATCATGATTTTCTAAAGAAAGTAAAATTCGAAGGTATAGACAAACCTGATAATTTCTTTCTATTTCCTAACCCAGATCACAACCTTCTCGATTTACAGTTCACAGCCGCTTTTCTCCCTTCTTTTTCCTCTTCAGTTCGTAACAATTGTATGCGAAGAAGATTAGGTTTTAGTTGTTTATTATCAATATTTTATTAATTCTCCTAGTTCTAATAGGATTTATTATCCACATATAAATCAAACCCAATTAAAATTTTTTTTAGGGCCCAAATTGTACTAAATTAATTTACCCATTACTTATTAATATTTATTTGCCCACACAAATTAAATAACTAGTTTGACCCAAATAAATGACAAAGTCCAAACAATATGTTTTAAGAATATAAATTTAATATTATTATTTTTTCCGGGATATTACATTACCTCCCCCTTAAAAAGGATTCCGTCCCTGGAATCAAAAGAATGAACGTAACTAATTTTTAAAGAGATGCGGATACTCCACTAGACTCATCTATCTCTCAAGTGGCTTCCCGTTCCGGATATTTTATTTTATTTTTCCTCAAAATTTTAATAAATGGGATTATCTTCCTCCTCATACCCCACTCTTGACAATCTAACATTATCTCAAGTTTTCTCCCTTATTCAAAATTGTTGAGGACGAAAAACTGAAGGAACCTGATTTAGATTCATTCAATTCCGACATCAGATGAATAAATTATAATTTTTCTAATGGGCTGCAGTGCGTATAAGTATTTACTCGGAAATTCAACTAATCAAATTAGAATAAAATCAAAGTTACAACTCCATTCTTTAAATATAAATATAACTCAATATAGGAGTTACTAAAACTCTAATGGACTCCTTATTTTTAATCAATCCATTATTTAATTATCTACTAAAACAATTTAACTTTCCAAACAAAACAAAGAGAAAAAAAATAGTCACTTACCTTTTCCAATTTGAATACAATTGTATAAAATAAAATAAATTAATATTTAATTTTAAAAAAAATGGGTTATTACATTTTTCACCCCTTAAAAATAATTCCGTCCTCGGAAGTCAAATAAGCTAAAAATAAAATTTTAGTTACGGCGTAGCGCCACCATTTGTAACGATCAATGCGGATAAGTTTTCGGTCCACATAATTATCAATGTACTCGTAAAAGATTCGTCAGCTACCGTGCCAAGCCTTGGTAAGGTTCTTCGCGTTGCATCAAATTAGATCACATGATCCACCGTTGGTGCGGGCCGTCGCTAATATCTTTGAGTTTAATTCTTGTAAACGTACTCTTCGGAACATAATTCAAAATCACAAAAATTTCCCTTCATCCAAATACGATTCAAATACCCAAAATATTTAAAATTATTTTTAATTCGTAAAACGTTTATGTTCCACACATGACAAAGATTTAACAAATTATTTTTATTTAATTTACATAAAATCATACAAAACTCAAAGGATATCGAATAAACCAAACAACTCTACAAGTTATATCAACTTTTCGTAAATCCTCAAGAGCTTCAAAATATCATAACCTCAAATCAAATTAGTTCTCAAATATAATAATACTACAAATATACTACTAACATCTCTTTATCACTATATTAACCTCCAAGTCACATATTCTACAATCTGGATAAGCAAACTACAAATATTTAAGATCTCTAAAAATCAATTGAATTTCATCAGTTACTATCTAATCAATTAATCAATACTTCTCTTAGTGCAAACCTTAACCCAACAAATTTCAATGCCTCCCCAAACTATCATAAAGAAAGTTCATAGAACATAACTCCAATATCTTACTAGAAAAATAGCCACAAAATTGATCATTAACTCCAAATGATTAAACTAATTACCTTGAAATATCAACCACTCAAATTACAAGAAATCCTCTATACTTAATAATTTTCACTTTATCATAATATGCCATCAATACACAAATCTCAAATTATCCACAAGCTTAACATAAATCAAAACCTAACTTAAATCAAATCCTCAATTCCACGATCATAATATTTGTCACCAAAAAAAAATAAAAAAAATAAACTCTAACCATTAATTTCCCAAAATAAAATATTCATCGATTCAAATACACACAATATAATCACATCTCATATAAGATCACTTCTTATCTGTACAAAGTATAACTTTATTCACCTCAATCATTAAATCACAATTCTTAACTAATATCAGTGCTCAATCACCTTAATAAATTATTCCACTTTCTCAAATCAATTACAAATCGAAAGAAATCGACAATTGGTCAAAATAGAGACCAACCAAATAATTAACAAAATCGAATCAAACTCCTACGTCTACCCAATGGTTTACCCACAACTCACAGGTCAAATCTAAATAGGTTTTCTACAAGAAAGAACCTAAGCTCTGATACCATCTCTGTAACACCCCATTCCCGAAAAGGAAAGGGAGGTCACGTGCAAAGCACAACAAACCTCAAAATAAATAAACAGAGCACTAACAACCTCAAAATATTAATAGTTGTGATCCATTAATAAAGTAATAAGTACAATTCTCCAAACTGAGTCAAAATAATCAAAACTTAAAATTCGAATCAACCTAAATGGTCAAAGGCAAAAATCTCATCACACTAGCCCTGAATCACCCCTGCAAACCTGCCGGAAGAAAAACACAGCATGAGCCAATTGCCCAGTACGGATAAAGATATACAACTGATATACGAAAACAACTGAGACAAAATACTGAACAAAGCCTCAAGTGTAAATACAAACGAAAATATAATATCCAAAGATCTGAATGGAATATATCTGAATCAACGTAATGAATATATCTGAATCAACGTAATTGACGAAATCAATAAAAGAATAAAGAAATAACGAACTGAAGTAACTAACTCAATGACTTGAACTGAACAGAAACCAACAAAACTAATCCAATAAAATAATAGGCTGAAACAAATGGCTGGAGTTATTTTATACCGAATGAGCTCAAAAATACACATTGCCACACAGGCAAGTCAAACTAATGCCACACAGGCAAATCAAATGATGCCAATAGGCAGCCAAAATAATGCCACACAGGCAAGTCACACATTGGACCGCGAATCCAAATGTATACAAATCGGATAGGTGTGTTTGGCACAACATCACCAATCCGCAGAACAAAAACTAGGGTTAACCCATACGCCTCTCACAACAAAACACCAAAAGGCCCACTTCCTCCAGAGTCCAAAACGAAGACGCCGTGGACTAATCACACTGCCACAGAAAGTGTAATGTCTCTCGTGCCAAGAAGACATGCCTGTGATACCCCCACAGGTGGTTATAGCTCAGGTATACCCTACAGTATATTCTAACAAAAATACGATGTCACAACACATGCGACATAACACCAACAAAAGGGTTCTATATGTACATGTTGAACCAAATCAAATTATAGTCACAAGGTCTCAAAAAGAAGGTAGCAACATGTACCGCTCTACAATTATCAAAAAAAATACTAAACATGATATCCTAATTCAAAGAGTACAAATACGAGTCCAATGTGTCTAACTCCAAAATGAAACAAATATATGAATTTCACAAAAAACAATTATGTGAAATAATAACAGAATTTGAAACGAGGAACAAAACGAACAAATCAAGTTTAACAAAAAGTATCGCTGAAAGAGTACGAAATCCGTACCTGATTAAGCAATGTAATATCCAAAATTATAATTCTAAATATAACTCGTTTAGACTCCCTCCATTCGAGCTAATTAAACAAAATAATAAAATTATAAATACAATTACAAAATATTGTACTCATGCTAAACAGTTTTTATAGTTATGATTATATTTATTATAACATTATACAAAAATTTAAAATTAGAAAAGCTTAACTATGTACACTTCTGTACGTAGTTACACTTCTGTACATAGTCAAAGTACATAATTATGTTCTGAATATTTATTTTAAAATTATACTTGTTCATGCCTACATTAGTTAATTTATGAATTCAAACAAAACCCCTTTAAGAGAGAGATCAGAAACTTTTTTTATTATTATTATATTATATTGCCCAAACCCACCAATTCATAAAAGCATCCAAATTCGCATGATAGATAAAAAAATCTCTACTTCACGCCAATATTGTATTTATTAAAAGCATACTCTATATATATAAACCCATGCCCATGCAATCATTATATCTATAGTATATTAATGGTCAAATGTTCTCCCATCTACTATATATATACATATTTATATTTATCTCTGTCTTGCTCTCTTTTTTTTTTACCAACTAACATCACCATTATCATGATTTTCTAAAGAAAGTAAAATTCGAAGGTATAGACAAACCTGATAATTTTTTTCTATTTCCTAACCCAGATCACAACCTTCTCGATTTACAGTTCACAGCCGCTTTTCTCCCTTCTTTTTCCTCTTCAGTTCGTAACAATTGTATGCGAAGAAGATTAGGTTTTAGTTGTTTATTATCAATATTTTATTAATTCTCCTAGTTCTAATAGGATTTATTATCCACATATAAATCAAACCCAATTAAAAAATTTTTTTTAGGGCCCAAATTGTACTAAATTAATTTACCCATTACTTATTAATATTTATTTGCCCACACAAATTAAATAACTAGTTTGACCCAAATAAATGACAAAGTCCAAACAATATGTTTTAAGAATAAAAATTTAATTTTTTTTTTCCGGGATATTACATTACCTCCCCCTTAAAAAGGATTCCGTCCTTGGAATCAAAAGAATGAACGTAACTAATTTTTAAAGAGATGCGGATACTCCGCTCGGCTCGAATAGACTCATCTATCTCTCAAGTGGCTTCCCGTTCCGGATATTTTATTTTATTTTTCCTCAAAATTTTAATAAATGGGATTATCTTCCTCCTCATACCCCACTCTTGACAATCTAACAGTATCTCAAGTTTTCTCCCTTATTCAAAATTGTAGAGGACGAAAGACTGAAGGAACCTGATTTAGATTCATTCAATTCCGACATCAGATGAATAAATTATAATTTTTCTAATGGGCTGCAGTGCGTATAAGTATTTACTCGGAAATTCAACTAATCAAATTAGAATAAAATCAAAGTTACAACTCCATTCTTTAAATATAAATATAACTCAATATAGGAGTTACTAAAACTCTAATGGACTCCTTATTTTTAATCAATCCATTATTTAATTATCTACTAAAACAATTTAACTTTCCAAACAAAACAAAGAGAAAAAAAATAGTCACTTACCTTTTCCAATTTGAATACAATTGTATAAAATAAAATAAATTAATATTTAATTTTAAAAAAAATGGGTTATTACATTTTTCACCCCTTAAAAATAATTCCGTCCTCGGAAGTCAAATAAGCTAAAAATAAAATTTTAGTTACGGCGTAGCGCCACCATTTGTAACGATCAATGCGGATAAGTTTTCGGTCCACATAATTATCAATGTACTCGTAAAAGATTCGTCAGCTACCGTGCCAAGCCTTGGTAAGGTTCTTCGCGTTGCATCAAATTAGATCACATGATCCACCGTTGGTGCGGGCCGTCGCTAATATCTTTGAGTTTAATTCTTGTAAACGTACTCTTCGGAACATAATTCAAAATCACAAAAATTTCCCTTCATCCAAATACGATTCAAATACCCAAAATATTTAAAATTATTTTTAATTCGTAAAACGTTTATGTTCCACACATGACAAAGATTTAACAAATTATTTTTATTTAATTTACATAAAATCATACAAAACTCAAAGGATATCGAATAAACCAAACAACTCTACAAGTTATATCAACTTTTCGTAAATCCTCAAGAGCTTCAAAATATCATAACCTCAAATCAAATTAGTTCTCAAATATAATAATACTACAAATATACTACTAACATCTCTTTATCACTATATTAACCTCCAAGTAACATATTCTACAATCTGGATAAGCAAACTACAAATATTTAAGATCTCTAAAAATCAATTGAATTTCATCAGTTACTATCTAATCAATTAATCAATACTTCTCTTAGTGCAAACCTTAACCCAACAAATTTCAATGCCTCCCCAAACTATCACAAAGAAAGTTCATAGAACATAACTCCAATATCTTACTAGAAAAATAGCCACAAAATTGATCATTAACTCCAA
The DNA here is from genome assembly GCA_016801055.1 of Panax notoginseng. NCBI lineage: Eukaryota > Viridiplantae > Streptophyta > Magnoliopsida > Apiales > Araliaceae > Panax > Panax notoginseng. The sequence continues at coordinate 189,229,114 of CM029015.1, read as the reverse complement.
ATGATTAAACTAATTACCTTGAAATATCAACCACTCAAATTACAAGAAATCCTCTATACTTAATAATTTTCACTTTATCATAATATGCCATCAATACACAAATCTCAAATTATCCACAAGCTTAACATAAATCAAAACCTAACTTAAATCAAATCCTCAATTCCACGATCATAATATTTGTCACCAAAAAAAAATAAAAAAAATAAACTCTAACCATTAATTTCCCAAAATAAAATATTCATCGATTCAAATACTCACAATATAATCACATCTCATATAAGATCACTTCTTATCTGTACAAAGTATAACTTTATTCACCTCAATCATTAAATCACAATTCTTAACTAATATCAGTGCTCAATCACCTTAATAAATTATTCCACTTTCTCAAATCAATTACAAATCGAAAGAAATCGACAATTGGTCAAAATAGAGACCAACCAAATAATTAACAAAATCGAATCAAACTCCTACGTCTACCCAATGGTTTACCCACAACTCACAGGTCAAATCTAAATAGGTTTTCTACAAGAAAGAACCTAAGCTCTGATACCATCTCTGTAACACCCCATTCCCGAAAAGGAAAGGGAGGTCACGTGCAAAGCACAACAAACCTCAAAATAAATAAACAGAGCACTAACAACCTCAAAATATTAATAGTTGTGATCCATTAATAAAGTAATAAGTACAATTCTCCAAACTGAGTCAAAATAATCAAAACTTAAAATTCGAATCAACCTAAATGGTCAAAGGCAAAAATCTCATCACACTAGCCCTGAATCACCCCTGCAAACCTGCCGGAAGAAAAACACAGCATGAGCCAATTGCCCAGTACGGATAAAGATATACAACTGATATACGAAAACAACTGAGACAAAATACTGAACAAAGCCTCAAGTGCAAATACAAACGAAAATATAATATCCAAAGATCTGAATGGAATATATCTAAATCAACGTAATGAATATATCTGAATCAACGTAATTGACGAAATCAATAAAAGAATAAAGAAATAACGAACTGAAGTAACTAACTCAATGACTTGAACTGAACAGAAACCAACAAAACTAATCCAATAAAATAATAGGCTGAAACAAATGGCTGGAGTTATTTTATACCGAATGAGCTCAAAAATACACATTGCCACACAGGCAAGTCAAACTAATGCCACACAGGCAAATCAAATGATGCCAAATAGGCAGCCAAAATAATGCCACACAGGCAAGTCACACATTGGACCGCGAATCCAAATGTATACAAATCGGATAGGTGTGTTTGGCACAACATCACCAATCCGCAGAACAAAAACTAGGGTTAACCCATACGCCTCCCACAACAAAACACCAAATGGCCCACTTCCTCCGGAGCCCAAAACGGAGACGCCGTGGACTAATCACACTGCCACGGAAAGTGTCATGTCTCTCGTGCCAAGAAGACATGCCTGTGATACCCCCACAGGTGGTTATAGCTCAGGTATACCCTACGGTATATTCTAACAAAAATACGATGTCACAACACATGCGACATAATACCAACAAAAGGGTTCTATATGTACATGTTGAACCAAATCAAATTATAGTCACAAGGTCTCAAAAAGAAGGTAGCAACATGTACCGCTCTACAATTATCAAAAAAAATACTAAACATGATATCCTAATTCAAAGAGTACAAATACGAGTCCAATGTGTCTAACTCCAAAATGAAACAAATATATGAATTTCACAAAAAACAATTATGTGAAATAATAACAGAATTTGAAACGAGGAACAAAACGAACAAATTAAGTTTAACAAAAAGTATCGCTGAAAGAGTACGGAATCCATACCTGATTAAGCAATGTAATATCCAAAATTATAATTCCAAATATAACTCGTTTAGACTCCCTCTATTCGAGCTAATTAAACAAAATAATAAAATTATAAATACAATTACAAAATATTGTACTAATGCTAAACAGTTTTTATAGTTATGATTATATTTATTATAACATTATACAAAAATTTAAAATTAGAAAAGCTTAACTATGTACACTTCTGTACGTAGTTACACTTCTGTACATAGTCAAAGTACATAATTATGTTCTGAATATTTATTTTAAAATTATACTTGTTCATGCCTACATTAGTTAATTTATGAATTCAAACAAAACCCCTTTAAGAGAGAGATCAGAAACTTTTTTTTTTATTATTATATTATATTGCCCAAACCCACCAATTCATAAAAGCATCCAAATTCGCATGATAGATAAAAAAAATCTCTACTTTACGCCAATATGGTATTTATTAAAAGCATACTCTATATATATAAACCCATGCCCATGCAATCATTATATCTATAGTATATTAATGGTCAAATGTTCTCCCATCTACTATATATATACATATTTATATTTATCTCTGTCTTGCTCTCTTTTTTTTTTACCAACTAACATCACCATTATCATGATTTTCTAAAGAAAGTAAAATTCGAAGGTATAGACAAACCTGATAATTTTTTTCTATTTCCTAACCCAGATCACAACCTTCTCGATTTACAGTTCACAGCCGCTTTTCTCCCTTCTTTTTCCTCTTCAGTTCGTAACAATTGTATGCGAAGAAGATTAGGTTTTAGTTGTTTATTATCAATATTTTATTAATTCTCCTAGTTCTAATAGGATTTATTATCCACATATAAATCAAACCCAATTAAATTTTTTTTAGGGCCCAAATTGTACTAAATTAATTTACCCATTACTTATTAATATTTATTTGCCCACACAAATTAAATAACTAGTTTGACCCAAATAAATGACAAAGTCCAAACAATATGTTTTAAGAATATAAATTTAATATTATTTTTTTTTCCGGGATATTACAATAACTGTTAAGAATAGAAATACAAAACAAAGAGATCTTAACAATTATAGAAATGACTTACCTTTATTGAACAACCTTAGGCTTATAGATAGCCTTTTACAAACTAACAGAATGAGAAATTTGCTCACGTTCTAACTACTCAACGTGAAGAGTATGATCACTTAGAGAATTCGGGAAACATTAATTATGTATCCTAAAGACTAGGACTTATTCAAACAGAATACAAAATATCTCTCTTCATTCCTTCACTTAAACTAGTTACCAACTACAACTAGTTTAATTCAAGAACTTGAAAGACTCCCAATTGACATCGAAACCTCTAAAATGCATCCACTGTGAGGGGCTTTGTCATCACATCTGCCAGTTGATCTTGTGTTCCACAATAAACCAATTCAATTGCTCTTTCTCGTGTGAGGTCGGGAAGAAAATGGAAATGCACATCAATGTGCTTGCTTCGACCATGTAACACAGGATTTTTTGATAACTTAATTGTGGAACTGTTATCACAAAGAATTGTAGTACACTTACTTTCTTGTAGACTCAGTTTCTCAATTATTCTCTTCATCCAAACAACTTAACTAGCACAAGCAAGTGCAGCCACGAACTCTGTTTCTGTGGTTCAAAGTGTGACTATAGGTAGGGGTGCTCATCGGTAAAAAACCGAGCTGGTACCGAAAAAACTGAACCGGTATCGATCCGAAATTATTGAAAAAATAAGAACCGAAACCGGTACCGAATTACCAATTTCGGTACCGGTTCGGTACAAAATCGGTACCAGTTTTTTCGGTTCGATTTTCGGTTATACCGTATGCATGATGATATATATAATTATTAATAAATAATAATAATTAAATAATTTTTTTTAATATATTAACAAATTTTTTTTAAAACTAAGAAAAAAAAATCATATACAATTATATATCAATTGTTGTTGTAGACTTGTAGACCGTAGTTGGCTGCTTGTTATATCAATTGAAATTGTTGTTGATTTTTGAATAGAAGTCTATTGTCTACTGTCTATTGTTATATCAAATGAAATCATATATGTTTTGTAGTTGGCTTGTGTACTGTTGGCTTGTTGTTGGTTTATTAGACAATAGACAGTAGACAATACACAATAGACTTGTGTTGTGTTATCTTATTTCTCTTTTTCTTTTTCTTTTCTAAAGCATGCGTGGTAGAACTTTTGAACTCCTGGCTAAAGGTCCCTCTCGGCTATGACACCCCCAAATCCGGGTACTTCCATTCCCACATGATTTGGTGTTCACTATACAAACATCATATATCTATCTACCCATAATAAATGCAAACCTTGCAATAGATAGATATAAATCCTCCCCTTATGGGGTTACAACATCTAAATAATAAATACAATCCCAGGTCATACTAACCTTAAACATCTGTGCGGAAACATAAACAAATAATAAGTCTTAAACAACATCAAGTCTTGACAATAACATTCTTAAAATTTAATAACACGTCTTCATCACTTAATAGATTTGCCCTTGCCCTTGTTAGAAGAAGGCTCGTCGGTCCATTCGTTCTTAACTGCAATGTTATTATTACGCAAGAGTGAGCACGAATGCCCACAAGTATAAAAATGAAATAACAATATATAATAACATGCGAGTGAATCAAGGACTTCTGAAATAAAAGCTCAACTTTTGAATCAAGAATGAATAACAAGAATTCAAAAGATTTCTGAGGGTCATAAGACCTTGAACTATGTCCTAGGTTATCAAGGGTTTTACTTGAAACCTTTAACAGTCATAAGACTATGGACTCTTCTTCTCATACTTAGGGGGATCAGCCTTTAGTACTATACTGTGCACAATATCTTAACGCTAACGCATAAAAAATCCCTATACAGGGTTGTTCATCTCAGTTTGACATTTGAGTCCGCACCAAAGGAAGTTTGGTTTGGATAATTCATCAAGGGTTCTGAAATTTAGAACGCTCATCAACTATGGACTAGTCGAATCATTAAGGGTTCGCTAGTCTAACAAGGTTTAACAGTAACTAAATATTTAACTTGAATAAAATCTCAAAAGGTATACAATAGAATAAGTATTGTATAACAGCATCATACTTGAAAGATTAATAGACTTTAATATAACAAAACAAACTTGATCAATAATATTGAGAACTTGCTCAATGTAGAAAGGTGAATTCATCACTTATATAACGATAACAAGTAGGGTTAGGAAACTTGCCTCGTGCGTAGAATACACTTTAATTAAACTCATTCCTTGATTTAAATCCTACATATCATTTACATTCATAATACCAGTCAATTATAGCGTACTAGTCACCACAAGTTTATTCTTTTGTCTAACTCGAATTCATGACTATACTTAGTCAATTACTACACTTATTGTCAAAATTAAGACTTCACGAACAATAAGCTAACTATGCATTCAATCGTTCAATTCACACGTAATTGTGTTATGGACGTGTTAAGAATTTATTTTAACACCTCGTTATATGTCTAACAAGTTTTTATGTTCATTAGATTAAGTTAATAACACATTGCTAGGCTTTAACATTTTAAAAACTCATTTATGGGCCATTCTGCTAAGTGGCACTGCGGCGCCACAGCTATACTTGGTCTTCGCGCTGTGGTGCCGTGGCGTTGTGACTTGAGACTTGGCGCTGCGACGCGAGCTTTAGGCATGGAGTTGGCGCCGCGGCGCGAGACTCCAGTTTCAGTTCTGCAATTCGTGAAAATTGCATAACATGGCCAACAAAACTCTAATCAACTTATTTTTACACGAATTTAATTATACCCAATCATTATAATACACATATAACTATTACTTAACCCTTCTAGCATGCTTTTAACAAGTTATAACACATAAATTTGCATAATCAAAATATATAATTTACTGTTCTTGATTTTCTTGAGAGTTTTCAATACAAAACATGAAAATCAACATTAAGGGTTCGTTATAACACCAAATCTGTTTATTTGGAATTTGATTTCATCGTTTTAACATGCATAATCATATATGAGTGTGAATTTTACAAAATAATTTATGTTTGTCATATTAATTAAAATCACGTATAAGGGCCATATGGCCATATTCCATACTCTATAATTTTGAAGCAATAATATACGTTATAATATTATGAAACTGATGATAAGGTTTATATAATATCTATATAATCAAATACGATATGATACATCTTAACAAATACACAAACCCATAATCAAAGAAATTTCCAATTGTAGGGATTTTAACAGAAAAATTGAAAGCCATATTCATGAAATCTTAATGACGTAAAAAGAGAAATTGGGTTGAAGAGATTACCCAAAGCGTAGAATGTAAATTTGCAGGAGATGAATTCCTTCTCAACTCTTCTTCAATCACACACTCACAATCTCCTCAAAATTATAAATTTTTCTCTCTGAATTCTCTGACTCTCAGGTTGAACACTCAATGAAAATACGTAAAACAAAGCAGCTGACTCTTTATGCGCAAAGTTGAGGTCAGTTACTCCGTACGTGGTTTAACTGCCCCCAACTCCTCTTAAGGCCTCATTTGGCTAGCCTTAAAGGCTTATATCAAATTAATTGAATAAAACCTTTATAATATAGTTTGAAAAAATGTCACACCCTTTATAAAATAAATCAAATATCTAGTTTAATTTAAATTGAATAAAATATGATAATTTCTCATTAATTCACATAGTCACATAATTAATTTTTTATTTATTAATTATGTCAATTTATTAAATTTCTAATTAATTATTAAATTAATTAAAATAATATTAGGCTTATTAAATATTTTTTTAATTCAATAAGCTCACGTAAAAACATACATCGAATAATAAAATTTTCCACATTAATTTAATAAATATAACACATATAATTAAATTAATCCACCACAATTGCATCAATTAATTATTTAATCTAATAATTAAATAATCGAGAATATTTATTTAATTTAATAAATATTAAAATTAAATTACAAAAATCTCGTTCGTCACATCGGCTCTCATCACCAATCCATTCACTAGTAGTGAGAAGTGAGAAGTGAGAACCCATCCCAAAGACATCATTTCTGAAAACAATTTCTATTCAAAAATCAATGTGTTATGTTGAATAGCAGCATAAGAAGATGATACTATTGCTATTGTTGTAAGCCTGTAACCATGCTACTTGTTCTTCTTAGAATAGTTTAATAGAGTAATTATTTGGTCTGCGGTCTAAACACACAGCAGTAGCAGTAGCAGTATTATCTTATATAGGCAAATTGGCAACTTGGGTTTATATGGTTTTTATATTAACAAATCCACATTCATTATCCATATAAATTAATTACCTGGTGACCAAAGCAAACGCCCAGAAATTTTTTGACAACAGCCAAACAGAATGAGATGTACAAGAATGCAAAATAGAGTGACAAAATAGAGTCATTTCATCACCTCTGTTATGAACAAGAATGCAACACTGCCAACACATAATCAAAACAAGAATGTAAATCCATGTGACAAAACAGTCATTTCATCAACTGAACATAATAGAACAGTATATTCCCTGAACATAACCATGTGATAAAACACCAACTAAAGTTATTTCATCAACTGAAACAGAAAACTAAAGTAATGCATAATCAAATCTGAAATAAGCAGTAGCCACTAGCAAGTAATCCAATCAACCATATTGGGGGTAAATTTTACATCTCCTATTGTGAGCATTTAGACCACTAGTCCCATTATTTTTTGGATCAACACTTAAAATAGCTCCGCAATATTTGCATTTAACTTTAATTTGACCATTTTGCTTAAATCTTATATAATGAGCCCAAATTTTAGCATGAGTCTTACCGACATCAAGTTGCTCAATTTCACCTTCATTCAACTCCTCTTCATCAATATGAATTGGATTTTTAGCATTTGATTCCACGTTGATGGGTGCCTCAGACTGATGCTCAGCCATTATAATCTACACAATATCAAACAACCATAATTACTACAAAGAATTGACAAACCATCTTCTCACAGTAGACAATACTGTAATTGCATGATGTGCCCACCAAAAATAGTTGATGTAAGACCCTAACTTATTAATGAATAAAATCAAATTTTCTCCAAATATTATTGTGAATAATAAGGTGTTAATTTGATATAATACTTTGGTTATGGGTGAAATGTACAAATTTTACAAAATAAGCAAGTGGTTATAAAAATATTCATTTTGTCGGGGAATATTTGTTTGGTCGGGGAATATTCTTGCTGTCGGGAAATTTTCGTACGACGGCGCAGCCTTGTGTGGGCCCCATAACGGAAAGCGATTGGATGAAGAAAATGACAAGTATAAGTTGTTTATAAATAACGGCGTAGTTTTTACCGTTAATACTGTAGGAATACCCGGTGGTTAAAATACAGTAGCACACGGTATTGCACCAATTATTGATTTTTACGTAAGAAGGCATTACTCAATAATTGTTACAGTAATTACTGTTCAATATTTTATTTTATTGATTCAATAATTGCTACGTTGATATTTTATATTATTGTTGTTTCAATAATTGTCGCTGCACAATATTTTCCATTATCAGATCAATAATTCATATTATTTGAATAATATTATTAGATAACATTATTGGCAATGTCCAGAAAGTTCTGTCTAAGGAGAGGTTTGGTCATCTAATTGCGCGCTAGTAAGGAAAAATTCTTATTGGAAAGCCCCCTCTTTCTTGGGAATGGCTTGGTTGTCATAATTATGATTCTGTGATATTATTTATGAATAATTAATTATTAATTTATATGATAAGAAAATATTTATTTTTTTGTGGATATAAATGAGAGATATATTTTTGTGGTTATAAATGAAGGAATTAATGCTGAGATGTTTTATCAGTATTTTTATCGGAATGAAGGTATTAAAATTCAATCAGGATTTTTGAGATATATTGTGGGGGTTATAATTTTTAATCTGACCGTTGGATCGTTGTGATTTTTGGATATGTTATACATATATAAGTTGAGTATATGTCTACAAATTTTGAACCGTTAAAAATGAACGTATGATTTGTTATGAATTTTAAGAGATGACTGGTTCAGAAATTATTGAAGTATCCGAATTTAGCATTTTGGTAGAAAATTCTAGAATTGGTGGGCCCCACTTTTGGTTGGTGAGAAATGTGCTGAAATTTTTATTCAAATGTGGTGGGGGGGAATAGTAGCAGTTAAAGCCATCAGGTTGCAGGTCAAGTCTGCTTCGGCGTGCTAACATTTTCCTATAAATAGAGGGCTAAGTTAGAATTGAAAATCACACCAGAATTCATAAGTTTTCTCTCTTTCTCTCTCTATATTCTCGAGCGTATTTTGTGAGTATTCTGATACTTTGAGAGTTGCTATTCAGCACAAGTTTCATTCAGCCTCATATACGATATTCTGATCAGATGTACTGTTCGTTTGAGGTAAGGGATATTATTTTCGTCTTAAATGATATTTTCTTCAATATTATTATGCCAAAATATTGGTATGAACTTTTTATCAAATTTGAAACTTTTTGTGTCGGGGTTACTATTCACGTATACGGCACTATTCACGAATACGACACTATTCACCGAAAAATAAAATTTTCTTCTTTTTGTTCAAGTTGTCTATTATGGTTACTATCTTTGATTGTATCCATGTTTTGATCATTATTTTTGAATTCCGCTTCAAAATTGGTTATTTCGGAATATTATTGAACTTAGATAAACTGTAATACGAATCCTTAATATTTGATCTGTTATCTCACTGGATTCATTTTCTTTAAAATATTTTTTATCATCCTCAGTCCTAAATGATGATACAAATGAATATCTTTGGCCTGTAGTGCAAAGATGAATGATTACCTAATGAATATCTTTAGCCGTAGTGCAAAGATGAACATGACCAACTGGTGATACAAATGAATATCTTTGGCCTGTAGTGCAAAGATGAATATTTGATTCAAGATGTATATTGATTGATGTTACAGGGATAAAATATTGATGATGGACTTTTAAATCTTAGAAGATAGTAGAATTCTTTCTCTACTTGACTCTTCTAATGGTTTGCTGTTTTCGCTGCAGTTGTTGATCTAAAACTTGTTGTCTATTATATTCTATCAGATTTTTCCCTGTTAAAGACTAATGATAAGTTGTTGTTTATTATCTTAGTCATAATATTCTTTACTGGGCTAGTTGAGATCACCCTTTTCCTTTTTGTTCCATTTTTCTCAAGAGGCGAGAATATAGCGGGAACTAGTCGGGGTGTGGAGTAATGTTTCCAGTCAGTTGTGTTAGCAGTCCTCACTATTTTATAAAATAGTATTTCAATAATTGTAATGAGGACTTATTTGAGTTTGGATATTGTCTAGAAGATAATATTTGTATTTAAACTCACAGTATTTGTGTTGTCGTATTTTGCACGACAATTATTATAATGAAGTTGTATTTGTTTCTGTACCATGTATTTAGCGACTCAAAATGGGTGATGTATACCTATTTTGGGAGCGTCACAGTTGGTATCAGAGCTATAAGTAAAGAGCCCCGAGCCTCTCGCTGGTGACTTCCTTGTGTGGGATGCACCGAAGCCAGACTCTCCTCAGGGGACGTCGTTCTGCGGTGGCAAACTGATAGGTACCACTGTGAGGTGCTGTCCACGGTTGGGACATGAGTCACAGTTGGTATCAGAGCTTAGGGATATGATCCCTGGCTGAGATGTGAGACAAGAACTAGGAGGGGAGAGACGCGAAATTCCTTCGCTAGTATGACCTGACTAAGTTTATTTGGTATTTATTTGGTCAGTCAGAGTATAGGGATAATATATGACATGACTATTAACCTTTGTTTTATGGCAATATTTTAGAATGGCAGCTGAGAACGTTAATAAGGGAGTGAATCAGACCGTGGAAACACCTTTAGTTACCAATCAGGAGAATGTGTAACAGGTTGGCAATATTCCTCATGTAATCAACATTACCGAGCAAACGATGAATGATGGAATGTTTAGGAGCTTTTTGCAGTTCATGCAAAATCAGACGAGGGAGACTCGTGTGCAGAATACGGGTAGAAATGATAACAATGCGCGGCTTGTCACAGCCAAGCAGTTCAAAGAGTTGGGACCACCAGAATTTAAGGAAAAGTCGGATCCGATCATGGCGGAAACGTGGGTCAAGCAAATTACCAAGATATTCGATGTCTTGGGATGCACGGAGAAACAGAAGGTTCCATTCGCCACCTTTATGTTCCGCGGTGAGACAGACTACTGGTGGGAGTCTGTGAAGCGAATCCAGCCTGACGCACTCAGCATGTCCTAGGAAACATTTCAAAATTTATTTAATGACAAGTACTTTTCTGAAAGTATTCGTCATATGAAGGTGATAGAGTTTATTAGACTGGAACAAAATAACATGACGGTGTCCCAGTACGAGGCAAAGTTTGCAGAGTTATCCAGGTTTGCACCTCATTTGGTCGAGAATGAGGAACGAATGACAATGATGTTTCTGAGAGGTTTAAAACCCGAGATTCGGCAATATCTTATCTCTCATAAATTTTCTTTATATTTAGATGTTGTAAACATGGCTCAATTATTAGAGCGAGATAATGAGTATGTTCAACCGAGGGACCACAACCAGGGACATACCGGTGGTGGCAGTCATCGGAGCAATGAAAATCAGCAGGGAGAAAAGCATTCAGACAAAAGCGGTAACCACTCTAGTGGTAATCGTGACCGTATTAATAGAAGGAGCGAGTCAGGAGCAGATTTCAAGAAGAGAAGGTACAACAATGATAACGTGAAGACGTCAGCACAAACATCAACTGTTTCTAGGGGAGGAGAACGACCACCGGTCGTATGTTACAAATGCGGGAAAGAGGGACATATCAGCCCAAACTGCCCACAACACTCTAAGGTATGTTATAACTGTGAAAAGGAGGGTCATATAGCTCGAGAGTGTTCTATAGCAAAACCAAGTTCAGCAGGGATGGTGATTCCAAAAGATGTCCCGGATAAGTCGAAATCAGCGGTTTCTGGAAGTGCATTTATCGTGACTGGCCAAAACGCGAGAAACCCGAACGAGGTGATCACGGGTAAGCTAATCTTGAACTCTTGCGAAGTTTATACCTTACTAGATACCGGTTCTACCCATTCTTTTATCTCTCCTGCTTGTGCTCAACGTTTAAACTTGACTCCGGAGAAATTGGACTTTGACTTATCTGTTGAAACTCCGTTGGGTGAAACCTTCGTTACATCTACAGTTTATAAATCTTGCATGATCCAAGTTGGCACTATCAAATTACCTGTTGATCTTATCTATTTAAAGATACTTGCTTTTGATGTGATTTTAGGAATTGATTGGTTAACTACTCATCATGCCAAAATTGATTGTGTTCGTAAGGTTGTTAGTTTTCATATTCCTAACCAACCTGTTATGCGAATTCAAGCAACCAAACCATTAAAATCAATCGCTGTTATATCAAGCCATAAAGCCATTCGTTTATTGAAAAACGGATTTCAAGCTTTCTTATCCCATGTTATGGACTTGAACAAAAACACGTCAGATTTGAATAATATTTCTGTTGTTAGTGAATTTCCTGATGTATTTCCTGAAGAACTTCCTGGTCTACCCCCAGAACGTGAAGTTGAATTCTTTATTGACCTTGAACCCAGTACAAAGCCCATTTCTAAAACCCCATATCGAATGGCTCCTATTAAACTTCAGGAGTTAAAAGTCCAATTACAGGAATTGTTAGATATCGGTTTCATTCATCCTAGTACGTCTTCTTGGGGTGCTCCTGTTTTATTCGTAAAGAAGAAAGACGGGAGTATGCGATTTTGTATTGACTATTGAGAATTGAACCATGTCACCATCAAGAATAGGTATCCGCTACCTCGCATTGATGACCTGTTCGACCAGTTGCAAGGAGCACAATTCTTTTCAAAGATCGATCTTCGTTATGGATATCATCAGCTGAAGATTAAAACTGAGGATATTCCAAAGACTGCTTTCAGAACTCGGTACGGACATTATGAATTCTTAGTCATGTCGTTTGGATTGACTAATGCTCCTGCTGCCTTCATGGATATGATGAACCGTGTGTTCAAAGAATATTTAGATCAGTTCGTTGTTGTCTTTATTGATGACATCCTCATCTATTCCAAAAGCCATGAAGATCATGAGCGCCATTTGAAGCTGATATTGCAAAGGTTTCGTGAAAACAAGCTATATGCCAAACTGAAGAAATGCGAGTTCTGGCTTGAGGAAGTAGCATTCCTTGGGCACGTGGTGTCAAAAAATGGAGTATCTGTCGACCCAGCGAAGATTGAAGCCATACAAAGTTGGGAGCAACCGAAGTCGGTAACCGAAGTACGTAGCTTTCTGGGCTTAGCTGGATATTATCGGAGATTCGTGAAAGGATTTTCTAGAATCGCTACTCTGTTAACTCAGCTGACTCGGAAAGATACAAAATTCGTATGGAGCAAGGAATGCGGGAAGAGTTTTCAAGAGCTCAAAAGGAGACTCATTTCGGCACCTGTTCTGGCAATACCATCTGGTACAGATGGAATTGTTATCTACAGCGATGCTTCAGGCAAATGGTTAGGATGTGTTCTCATGCAATATGGAAAAGTCATAGCCTATGCCTCACGACAACTCAAAGAATATGAGAGGAATTATCCTACTCATGATCTGGAGTTGGAAGCAGTCGTATTCGCGTTGAAAATTTGGAGACACTACTTGTATGGGGAGAAAGTGGAGATTTATACAGATCATAAAAGCCTCAAATATTTCTTCACCTAAAAGGAACTCAACATGCGGCAACAACGTTGGCTCGAGCTACTGAAAGATTACGATCATACCATCCAATATCATCATGGAAAAGCGAACGTAGTAGCTGACGCATTGAGTAGAAGATCATATGCGGGTACGAGTACAATGTTGTTAACACAAAGGCCCATTTTGTATGACTTGCAAAGGATGGAGATAGAGATGAAGGCTCCAAGTACCCACATGATGATATCAAATATATGAGTAGAACCGACTTTAATCGATAAAGTTAAAGCTGCTCAAGCTACGGACATGGAGCTGATGTGTATGAAGAAGAAAGTGCAAGAAGGTGTTATTCTAGAAGCAAGAATCGGTGAAGAAGGAATACTTCGAGTCAACTCCAGACTTTGTGTTCCTAACGATTTTGACTTGAAGCATAGAATAATGATGGAGGCACACAACACACTATTTGCAATCCATCCTGGGAGTACCAAAATGTATCACGATATTCGACATACATTTTGGTGGAGCAATATGAAAAAAGAGATCGCGGAGTTTATCTCGAGGTGTTTAACTTGTCAACGTGTAAAAGCGGAGCATCAAGTACCAAAGGGTCCATTGCAACCACTTGAGATTCTGAAATGGAAGTGGGAACACATTACTATGGATTTCGTTACGGGTCTTCCCAAGGTGTCTCAAGGCATAGATGCGATTTGGGTCATTGTTGATAGATTAACCAAGTCTGCCCATTTTTTGCCTATACGTGAGACTTATTCTCTTGAACGTCTTGCTAGTATGTACGTGAATGAGATTGTGAGATTGTATGGCATGCCAGTATCCATAGTTTCGGATCGTGACCCAAGATTCACTTCACGATTTTGGGTTAGCTTGCAGAAAGCTATGGGCACAGATTTACGATTCAGTTCAGCATACCATCCTCAAACGGACGGGAAATCAGAGAGGACTATTCAAACCCTTGAAGATCTATTAAGACTTTGTGTTCTAGATTTCAAAGGAAGTTGGGATAAGTACTTGCCACTGGTGGAATTCTCCTACAACAACAGTTATCAGGAAAGTATAGGTATGGCTCCATTTGAAGCCTTATATGGACGAAAGTGTCGTTCTCCAGTATGCTGGGACGAGGTGGGTGAAGCAACGTTGTTGGGACCAGAGTTGGTATGCATAACTACAGAAAAGATCCAGACGATTCGACAACGTATACAAACGGCACATGATCGACAAAAGAGTTATGCGGATCTTCATCGAAAGGACGTAAAATTTAATATTGGGGATCATGTATTGTTACGTGTTGCACCATGGAAGGGAGTTACAAGATTTGAGAAGAGAGGAAAGCTAAATCCACGATTTATTGGTCCATTTGAGATTCTTGACCGAATAGGAAATGTGGCCTATAGACTTGCATTACCTCCAAGAATGTCTCGTGTTTATAATGTTTTTCACGTATATGTACTTCGTAAATATGTGAAAGACCCGAACCACATAATTGAGTTAGAACCAGACGAGATAGCTGAAGATTTAACGTACGAGGAGGTACCTGTTAAAATCTTGGATAGGAAAGAGCATGTTCTATGCACGAACGTTATACCATAAGTTAAGGTTTTGTGGAGAAACCATGCTATTGAAGAAATGACCTGGGAGTTGGAATCAGAAATGAAAGCGAGGTATCCTCACCTTTTCGAAACACCAGGTACGTACGTCCAATTCGAGGACGAAATTTCATAAGGAGGGGAGGTTGTAAGACCCCAACTTATTAATGAATAAAATCAAATTTTCTCTAAATATTATTGTGAATAATAAGGTGTTAATTTGATATAATACTTTGGTTATGGGTGAAATGTGCAAATTTTGCAAAATAAGCAAGTGGTTATAAAAATATTCATTTTGTCGGGGAATATTCGTTTGGTTGTGGAATATTCTTGCTGTCGGGAAATATTCGTACGACGGCGCAGCCTTGTGTGGGCCCCATAACGGAAAGCGATTGGATGAAGAAAATGACAAGTATAAGTTGTTTATAAATAACGGCGTAGTTGTTACCGTTAATACTGTAGGAATACCCAGTGGTTAAAATACAGTAGCACACGGTATTGCACAAATTATTGATTTTTACGTAAGAAGGCATTACTCAATAATTGTTACAGTAATTACTGTTCAATATTTTATTTTATTGATTCAATAATTACTACGTTGATATTTTATATTATTGTTGTTTCAATAATTGTCGCTGCACAATATTTTCCATTATCAGATCAATAATTCATATTATTTGAATAATATTATTAGATAACATTATTGGCAATGTCTAGAAAGTTCTGTCTAAGGAGAGGTTTGGTCATCTAATTGCGCGCCAGTAAGGAAAAATTCTTATTGAAAAGCCCTCTCTTTCTTGGGAATGGCTTGGTTGTCATAATTGTGATTCTGTGATATTATTTATGAATAATTAATTATTAATTTATATGATAAGAAAATATTTATTTTTTTTGTGGATATAAATGAGAGATATATTTTTGTGGTTATAAATGAAGGAATTAATGTTGAGATGTTTTATCAGTATTTTTGTCGGAATGAAGGTATTAAAATTCAATCAGGGTTTTTGAGATATATTGTGGGGGTTATAATTTTTAATCTGACCGTTGGATCGTTGTGATTTTTGGATATGTTATACATATATAAGTTGAGTATATGTCTACAAATTTTGAACCGTTAAAAATGAACGTATGATTTATTATGAATTTTAAGAGATGACTGGTTCAGAAATTGTTGAAGTATCCGAATTTAGCATTTTGGTAGAAAATTCTAGAATTGGTGGGCCCCACTTTTGGTTGGTGAGAAATGTGCTGAAATTTTTATTCAAATGTGGTAGGCGGGAATAGTAGCAGGTAAAGCCATCAGGTTGCAGGTCAAGTCTGCTTCGGCGTGCTAACATTTTCTTATAAATAGAGGGCTAAGTTAGAATTGAAAATCACACCAGAATTCATAAGTTTTCTCTCTTTTTTTCTCTATATTCTCGAGCGTATTTTGTGAGTATTCTGATATTTTGAGAGTTGCTATTCAACACAAGTTTCATTCAGCCTCATATACGATATTCTGATCAGAAGTACTGTTCGTTTGAGGTAAGGGATATTATTTTTTTTTAAATGATATTTTCTTCAATATCATTATGCCGAAATATTGGTATGAACTTTTTATCAAATTTGGAACTTTTTATGTCGGGGTTACAATTCACGTATACGGCACTATTCACGAATACGGCACTATTCACCGAAAAATAAAATTTTATTCTTTTTGTCCAAGTTATATATTATGGTTACTATCTTTGATTGTATCCATGTTTTGATCATTATTTTTGAATTCTGCTTCAAAATTGGTTATTTCGGAATATTATTAAACTTGGATAAACTGTAATACGAATCCTTAATATTTGATCTATTATCTCACTGGATTCATTTTCTTTAAAATATTTTTCATCATCCTCAGTCCTAAATGATGATACAAATGAATATCTTTGACCTGTAGTGCAAAGATGAATGATTATCTAATGAATATCTTTAGCCGTAGTGCAAAGATGAACAGGTATTGAGATGAACATGACCAACTGGTGATACAAATGAATATCTTTGGCCTGTAGTGCAAAGATGAATATTTGATTCAAGATGTATATTGATTGATGTTACAGGGATAAAATATTGATGATGGACTTTTAAATCTTAGAAGATAGTAGAATTCTTTCTCTACTTGACTCTTCTAATGGTTTGTTGTTTTCGCTGCAGTTGTTGATCTAAAACTTGTTGTCTATTTTATTCTATCAGATTTTTCCCTGTTAAAGACTAATGATAAGTTGTTGTTTATTATCTTAGTCATAATATTTTTTACTGGGCTAGTTGAGATCACCCTTTTCCTTTTTGTTCCATTTTTCTCAAGAGGCGAGAATATAGCGGGAACTAGTCGGGGTGTGGAGTAATGTTTCCAGTCAGTTGTGTTAGCAGTCCTCACTATTTTATAAAATAGTATTTCAATAATTTTAATGAGGACTTATTTGAGTGTGAATATTGTCTAGAAGATAATATTTGTATTTAAACTCACAGTATTTGTGTTGTCGTATTTTGCACGACAATTATTATAATGAAGTTGTATTTGTTTCTGTACCATGTATTTAGCAACTCAAAATGGGTGATGTATACCTATTTTGGGAGCGTCACAGTTGGTATCAGAGCTATAAGTAAAGAGCCCCGAGCCTCTCGCTGGTGACTTCCTTGTGTGGGATGCACCGAAGCCAGACTCTCCTCAGGGGATGCCGTTCTGCGGTGGCAAACTGATAGGTACCACTGTGAGGTGCTGTCCACGGTTGGGACATGAGTCACAGTTGGTATCAGAGCTTAGGGATATGATCCCTAGCTGAGATGTGAGACAAGAACTAGGAGGGGAGAGACGCAAAATTCCTTCGCTAGTATGACCTGACTAAGTTTATTTGGTATTTATTTGGTCAGTCAGAGTATAGGGATAATATATGACATGACTATTAACCCTTGTTTTATGGCAGTATTTTAGAATGGCAGCTGAGAACGTTAATAATGGAGTGAATCAAACCGTGGAAACACCTTTAGTTACCAATCAGGAGAATGTGCAACAGGCTGGCAATATTCCTCCTTTAATCAACATTACCGAGCAAACGATGAATGATGGAATGTTTAGGAGCTTTTGGCAGTTCATGCAAAATCAGACGAGGGAGACTCGTGTACAGAATACGGGTGGAAATGATAACAATGCGCGGCTTGTCACAGCCAAGCAGTTCAAAGAGTTGGGAACACCAGAATTTAAGGGAATGCCGGATCCGATCATGGCAGAAACGTGGGTCAAGCAAAATTACCAAGATATTCGATGTCTTGGGATGCACGGAGGAACAGAAGGTTCCATTCGCCACCTTGATGTTCCGCGGTGAGGCAGACTACTGGTGGGAGTCTGTGAAGCGTACCCAGCCTGACGCACTCAATATGTCTTGGAAAACATTTCAAAAACTGTTTAATGACAAGTATTACCTGAAAGTATTCGTCATATGAAGGAGGTAGAGTTTATTAGACTGGAACAAAATAACATGACGGTGTCCCAGTACGAGGCGAAGTTTGCAGAGTTATTCAGGTTTGCACCTCATTTGGTCGAGAATGAGGAACGAATGACAAGGATGTTTCTGAGAGGTTTGAAACCCGAGATTCGGCAATATCTTATCTCTCATAAATTTTCTTTATATTCAGATGTTGTAAACAGGACTCAATTATTAGAGCGAGATAATGAGTATGTTCAACCGAGGGACCACAACCAGGGACATACCGGTGGTGGCAGTCATCGGAGCAATGAAAACCAGCAGGGAGGAAAGCATTCAGACAAAAGCGGTAACCACTCTGGTGGTAATCGTGGCCGTGATAATAGGAGCGAGTCGGGAGGAGATTTTAAAAAGAGAAGGTGCAACAATGATAACATGAAGACGTTAGCACAAACATCAACTGTTTCTAGGGGAGTAGAACGACTACCGGTCGTATGTTACAAATGCGGGAAAGAGGGACATATCAGCCCAAACTGCCCACAACAATCCAAGGTATGTTATAACTGTGGAAAGGAAGGTCATATAGCTCGAGAGTGTTCTATAGCAAAACCAAGTTCAGCGGGGATGGTGACTCCAAAAGTTATCCCGGATAAGTCGAAATCAGCGGTTCCTGGAAGAGCATTTGTCGTGACTGGCCAAAACGCGAGAAACCCGAACGAGGTGATCACGGGTAAGCTAATCTTAAACTCTTGTGAAGTTTATACCATACTAGATACCGGTTCTACCCATTCTTTTATCTCTCCTGCTTGTGCTCAACGTTTAAACTTGACTCCGGAGAAATTGGACTTTGACTTATCTGTTGAAACTCCGTTGGGTGAAACCTTCGTTACATCTACAGTTTATAAATCTTGCATGATCCAAGTTGGCACTATCACATTACATGTTGATCTTATCTCTTTAAAGATACTTGCTTTTGATGTGATTTTAGGAATTGATTGGTTAACTACTCATCATGTCAAAATTGATTGTTTTCATAAGGTTGTTAGTTTTCATATTCCTAACCAACCTGTTATGCGAATTCAAGCAACCAAACCATTAAAATCAATCGCTGTTATATCAAGCCATAAAGCCATTCGTTTATTGAAAAACAGATGTCAAGCTTTCTTAGCCCATGTTATGGACTTGAACAAAAATACGTCAGATTTGAATAATATTTCTGTTGTTAGTGAATTTCCTGACGTATTTCCTGAAGAACTTTTGGGTCCACCCCCAGAACGTGAAGTTAAATTCTTTATTGACCTTGAACCCGGTACAAAGCCCATTTCTAAAACCCCATATCGAATGGCTCCTATTGAACTTCAGGAGTTAAAAGTCCAATTACAGGAATTGTTAGATATCGGTTTCATTCGTCCTAGTATGTCTCCTTGGGGTGCTCCTGTTTTATTCGTAAAGAAGAAAGACGGGAGTATGCGACTTTGTATTGACTATCGAGAATTGAACCATGTCACAATCAAGAATAGGTATCCGCTACCTCGCATTGATAACATGTTCGACCAGTTGCAAGGAGCACAATTCTTTTCAAAGATCGATCTTCGTTCTGGATATCATCAGCTGAAGATTAAAACTAAGGATATTCCAAAGACTGCTTTCAGAACTTGGTACGGGCATTATGAATTCTTAGTCATGTCGTTTGGATTGACTAATGCTCCTGCTGCCTTCATGGATATGATGAACCGTGTGTTCAAAGAATATTTAGATCAGTTAGTTGTTGTCTTTATTGATGACATCCTCATCTATTCCAAAAGCCGTGAAGATCATGAGCGCCATTTGAAGCTGATATTGCAAAGGCTTCGTGAAAACAAGCTATATGCCAAATTGAAGAAATGTGAGTTCTGGCTTGAGGAAGTAGCATTCCTTGGGCACGTGGTGTCAAAATGCGGGGTTCACATTTTAGCATTCCTTGAACTTCTCACTCAATGATCTGAGAATTTTCTCCACCACTGTGACATCTTGCATTTGCTCCCCATATGTTCTCATCTTGTTGGCCACTGACAACACTCTTGAAAAATACTCAGAGACTCTTTCTCCGATCTTCATCTCTAGGATTTCAAACTCTTTGCGGAGAGTTTATAGATGTGACTTCTTGACCCTAGCACTCCCTTCAAACTTCTTCATAGACTCCCAAATTTGTTTGGAAGCTTTCTTCACAAGAATGGTCTCCAATATCGTCCAATCTATAGCCTGAAAGAGAAAGTTTTGAACTTTCAGATCTTTCAATTTCAATTCTTCTAGCCTCTTCCATTATGCTTCTGTCTGCACTTTTCCACTTGCTGGCTCCTCATAGCCAGTCTCCATCGACCCCCATAATTCCTTAGATCGCATGAAATTCTCCATCAATATGCTCCAATTGTCATAGTGACCATCAAAGTGAGGACTGCACAAAATTCCCTTCGGTAGTCATCTTCTCTACTGCTGCAAAAAACGTCAAAGACTGTTGTTTTGATTTTGTCAGGCCCAGTGGGAGCTCTGATACTAGAATGTTAAGAATAGAAATACAAAACAAAGAGAACTTAGCAATTCTGGAAATAACTTACCTTAGGTTTATAAATAGCCTTTTACAAACTAACAGAATGAGAAATTAGCTCACGTTCTAACTACTCAACATGAAGAGTGTGACTTAGAGAAATGAAGAAACATTAACCAAGTACCCTAAAGACTAGGACTTATTCAAATAGAATACAAAATCTCTCTCCTCAGTAACCGAGTACTATGTAATAATATTTATCGGAAGAAATTTATTGCGACTAAAGAAAATTTATTACAACCCTAAAATGACTACCAAACTAACGATTTACCATATTTTGAGTGTTTATATATAGTAATAGATTATAAATATAGGAAATTGTTAAATCTACAATAGAAAATGTTATTTCCACAATTGTGAAAATAACAAAAAAAAATGTTGTGAATTTAACAATTTCACAAATATATACTCACTCCCAATCAAAATAAAAGTCAATTTTAAAGTTTCTAAATTATAAACAATATTTTATTTATTAATTTATCACTATCATAAAAACAAATTTTCTACAATTAATGTCTTTATCTCACTGGTATACAATTAGAAGGGTGTATTCAATTAAGATTTTTAAATACTTTTAAAGACATTAAAAGTTTGGTTATATTCAATCAAGACATTTAAAGAATTTATATAAGTTTACTAGTATACAATTACAACTTTTATAATGTCTTTAAAAGTTAAGTGTTATTGAATTGAGACATTTACAAAGTCTATAAAAGTATTTTGGTATTCAAAAAGTCATAGATTTTTTAGATATCTATCAAATGATAGAGTTTGACAGACTTTAGAAGAAGAGATACTCATATCTAAAGTCTAACCTCATCTCTAAAGACTTTCAAAAACTTCCAAATATTTGAAAAATGGAGAAGATGAACAAAGAAGTAAGAGAAAGAGATAGAGGAGATCAAACAAAGAAGATAAAAGAAAACAATATATATATATATATATATGTAAGACCCCAACTTATTAATGAATAAAATAAAATTTTTTCTAAATATTATTGTGAATAATAAGGGGTTAATTTGATATAATACTTTGGTTATGGGTGAAATGTGCAAATTTTGCAAAATAAGCAAGTGATTATAAAATATTCATTTTGTCGGGGAATATTCGTTTGGTCGCGGAATATTCTTGCTGTCGGGGAATATTCGTACAACGGCGCAGCCTTGTGTGGGCCCCATAACGGAAAGCGATTGGATGAAGAAAACGACAAGTATAAGTTGTTTATAAATAACGGCGTAGTTGTTACCGTTAATACTATTGGAATACCCGGTGGTTAAAATACAGTAGCACACGGTATTGCACCAATTATTGATTCTTACGTAAGAAGGCACTACTCAATAATTGTTACAGTAGTTAATATTCAATATTTTATTTTATTGATTCAATAATTGCTGCGTTGATATTTTATATTATTGTTGTTTCAATAATTGTTGTTGCACAGTATTTTTCTTTATCAGATCAATAATTCATATTATTTGAATAATATTATTAGATAACATTATTGACAATGTCTAGAAAGTTCTGTCTAAGGAGAGGTTTGGTCATCTAATTGCACGCCAGTAAGGAGAAATCCTTATTGAAAAGCCCCCTCTTTCCTGGGAATGGCCTGGTTGTCATAAATGTGATTCTGTAATATTATTTGTGAATAATTAATTATTGATTCATATGATAAGGAAATATTTATTTTATGTGGATATAAATGAGGGATATATTTTTGTGGTTAAAAATGAAGGAGTTAATGTGACGCCCCCAAAATAGGTATACAACACCCATTCTGAGTCGCCAAAATACATGGTATAGAAACAACTACATCTTTATTATTACAACACAAGGACTGTGAGTTTAAATACAAATATTGTCATTTAGACAATATCCACACTCAAATAAGTCCTCATTAATTATTGATACATTATTTCACAAAAATGGTGAGGACTACTAAAGTAACTTCTAGAACCATCATTCCATACCCCGACTAGTACTCGCTACATTCTCGCCTCCTGAGAAAAATGGAACAAAAAGGAAAAGGGTGAGCTCAACTAGCCCAGTAAAGAACATTATGACTAAGATAATACAGAACAAATTATCGTTAGTCTTCAACAGGGAAAAATCTAATAGAATACAATAGACAACAAGTTTTAAATCAATAACTGCAGCGGAAACAGCAAACCATTAGAAGAGTCAAGTAGAGAATGAGTTCTACTATCTTCTAAGATTTAAAAGTCCATCATCAATATTTTATCCCTGTAACAACAATCAATAACCATCTTTAATCAAATATTCATCTTTACACTACAGGCCAAAGATATTCATTTGTATCACCAGTCGGTCATGTTCATCTCAACACCTGTTCATCTTTGCACTACGGCCAAAGATATTCATCAGTTAATCATTCATCTTTGCACTACGGCCAAAGATATTCAGTAATATCATCATTTAGAACTGAGAATGATGAAAAATATCTTAAAGAAAACGAATCCAGTGAAACAAAATAACAATATTAAGGATTCGTATTTCGATTTATCCATTGCCAAAAATACCTTATAATTATTCATAGTGAAGTAGAATTCAAGAATGATCAAAACATGGATACAATCAAAGCTAGTACCCAGAATAGATATTTTGGACGAAAAGAAAAAAAATTTATTTTTCGATGAATAGTAACTCGTGAATAGTAACTCGTGAATAGTAACTCATGAATAGTAACCCCGACGTGAAAAGTTCCAAATTTGATAAAAATTTCCAACCAATATTTCGGCATAATGATATTGAAGAAATAATATCATTTTCGAATAAAATAACATCCCTTACCTCGTAAAAACAGTACTTCTGGTCGGAATACAGGTATAAGGCTGAAAGACACTTGCTCTGATGAATAGAAACTCTCAAAGTATCTAAATACTCACAAAATACACTCAATAATCTAGAGAGAGAAAGAGAGAAAACTTGTTTCTGGTGTGATTTTCAATTCTAACTTAGCCCTCTATTTATAGGAAAATGTTAGAAAGCCATAAGAGACTAAAATAATAAAATATATTATTTTATTTTATTTTCTTTACGTATGCTAAGACCATGACTATCAAGGCATGCAAAATCTGAATTTTCCAGCAGCCCACATGCATATTCACCACCAACCAAAAAGTGGGTCCCACCCATAATTTAATAAAAATCATTTTATTTTTCGAAACTTCAGTAATTCATAGAAAATAGACCGTTTATCAGAAAAATACGAATTTTATGTCCATTCTGACTGAAATCGAATTCTCTACAACTTTGTAGCTTTGAGTTTTTCCAAATTCCAAACTAAAAATATCCGAAATCCATAAACGGATGATTTTTAATACCTCCACATCGACAAAATACTGATAAAATACCTCAGCTTTAATTCTTTCATTTTTATCCACATAAAAATAAATATATCCATCATTTATGTCCACATAAAATAAATATTTCCTTATCATATGAATCAATAATTAATTATTCACAAATAATATTACAGAATCACATTTATGACAACCAGGCCGTTCTCAAGAAAGAGGGGGCTTTCCAATAAGGATTTCTCCTTACTGGCGCGCAATTAGGTGACCAAACCTCTCCTTAGACAGAACTTTCTAGACATTGTCAATAATGTTATCTAATAATATTATTCAAATAATATGAATTATTGATCTGATAATGGGAAATACTGTGCAGTAACAATTATTGAAACAACAATAATATGAAATATCAATGCAGCAATTATTGAACCAATAAAATAAAATATTGAACAGTAATTACTGTAATAATTATTGAGTAGTGCCTTCTTACGTACGAATCAATAATTTAACTATACTGTGCAATCCGTGTGCTACTGTGCAACCACGCGTTATTACTGTATTTTTAACCACCGGGTATTTTAACAGTGTTAACGGTAACAACTACGCCGTTATTCAATTTTATCGTTTTCTTCATTCGACCGTTATCCGATATGGGGCCCACAAATGACTGCGCCGTCGTACGAATATTCCCCGACAAAAAGAATATTCCACGACCAAACGAATATTCCCCGACAACAATGATTATTTTATAACCACTTGCTTATTTTGTAAAATTTGCACATTTCACCCATATCCAAAGCCTTATATCAAATTAATACCTTATTAATTTAGAATAATGAATAGAGGAAAATTCACTTTTATTATAATAAGTTGGGGTCTTACAGTTAATGTTGAGGTTTTTATCCGTATTTTTGTCGGAATGGAGGTATTAAAAATCAAGATTTTTGAGATATTTTGCGGGGGTTATAATTTTTAATCCGACCGTTGGATCGTGGTAATTTTTGGATATGTTATACATATATAAGTTGAGTATATGCCCACAAATTTTGAACCGTTAAAAATGAACGTTTGATTTATTATGAATTTTACAAGATGACTGGTTCAGAAATTATTGAATTTTCGGAGTTTATCATTTTGATGGAAAATTCTAGAATTGGTGGGCCCCACTTATGGTTGGTGAAAAAATATGCTGAGATTTTTATTCAAATGTGGTGGGTGAGAATAGTAGCAGGTAAAGCCATCAGGTTGCAGGTTAAGTCTGCTTCGGCGTGCTAACATTTTCCTATAAATAGAGGGCTAAGTTAGAATTGAAAATCACACCAGAAACAAGTTTTCTCTCTTTCTCTCTCTAGATTATTGAGTTTATTTTGTGAGTATTTAGATACTTTGAGAGTTTCTATTCATCAGAGCAAGTTTCTTTCAGCCTTATATCGGTATTCCGACCAGAAGTACTGATATTTTGAGGTAAGGGATATTATTTTCTTCTTAATGATATTATTTTCTTCAATATCATTATGCTGAAATATTGATATGAGTTTTTATCAAATTTGGAACTTTTTGTGTCGGGGTTACTATTCACGTATACGGCACTATTCACGTATACGGTACTATTCACGAATACGGCACTATTCACCGAAAAATAAAAATTTTCTCTTTTTGTCCAAGATGTCTATTATGGTTACTATCTTTGATTGTATCCATGTTTTGATCTTTATTTTTGAATTCTGCTTCACAATTGATTATTATGAAGTATTATTGATCTTGGATAAACTGTTATACGAATCCCTAATATTTGTCCTTCTGTCTCACTGGATTCGTTCTCTTTAAGATATTTTTCATCATCCTCAGTCCTAAATGATGATATTACTGAATATCTTTGGCCTGTAGTGCAAAGATGTATGATTACTTAATGAATATCTTTGGCCTGTAGTGCAAAGATGAACAGGTGTTGAGATGAACATGACTGACAGGTGATACAAATGAATATCTTTGGCCTGTAGTGCAAAGATGAATATTTGGATAAAGATGATTATTAATTGATGTTACAGGGATAAAATATTAATGATGGACTTTTAAATCTTAGAAGATAGTAGAATTCTTTTTCTACTTGACTCTTCTAATGGTTTGCTGTTTCCGCTGTAGTTGTTTGTAAGAACCCAACTTATTATAATAAAAGTGAATTTTCCTCTATTCATTATTCTAAATTAATAAGGTATTAATTTGATATAAGGCTTTGGATATGGGTGAAATGTGCAAATTTTGCAAAATAAGCAAGTGGTTATAAAATAATCATTGTTGTCGGGGAATATTCGTTTGGTCGTGGAATATTCTTGTTGTCGGGGAATATTCGTACGACGGCGCAGTCATTTGTGGGCCCCATATCGGATAACGGTCGAATGAAGAAAACGACAAAATTGAATAACGGCGTAGTTGTTACCGTTAACACTGTTGAAATACCCGGTGGTTAAAAATACAGTAATAACGCGTGGTTGCACAGTAGCACACGGATTGCACAGTATAGTTGAATTATTGATTCGTACGTAAGAAGGCACTACTCAATAATTGTTACAGTAATTACTGTTCAATATTTTATTTTATTGGTTCAATAATTGCTGCATTGATATTTCATATTATTGTTGTTTCAATAATTGTTACTGCACAGTATTTCCCATTATCAGATCAATAATTCATATTATTTGAATAATATTATCAGATAACATTATTGGCAATGTCTAGAAAGTTCTGTCTAAAGAGAGGTTTGGTCACCTAATTGCGCGCCAGTAAGGAGAAATCCTTATTAGAAAGCCCCCTCTTTCCTGGGAATGGCCTGGTTGTCATAAATGTGATTCTGTAATATTATTTGTGAATAATTAATTATTGATTCATATGATAAGGAAACATTTATTTTATGTGGATATAAATGATGGATATATTTATTTTTATGTGGATAAAAATGAAAGAATTAAAGCTGAGGTGTTTTATCAGTATTTTGTCGATGTGGAGGTATTAAAAATCATCCGTTTGTGGATTTCGGATATTTTTGGTTTGGAATTTGGAAAAACTCAAAGCTACAAAGTTGTAGAGAATTCGATTTCAGTCAGAATGGACATAAAATTCGTATTTTTCTGATAAACGTTCTATTTTCTATGAATTACTTAAGTTTCGAAAAATAAAATTATTTTTATTAAATTATGGGTGGGACCCACTTTTTGGTTGGTGGTGAATATGCATGTGGGCTGCTGGAAAATTCAGATTTTGCATGCCTTGATAGTCATGGTCTTAGCATACGTAAAGAAAATAAAATAAAATAATATATTTTATTATTTTAGTCTCCTATGGCGTTCTAACATTTTCCTATAAATAGAGGGCTAATTTAGAATTGAAAATCACACCAGAAACAAGTTTTCTCTCTTTCTCTCTCTAGATTATTGAGTGTATTTTGTGAGTATTTAGATACTTTGAGAGTTTCTATTCATCAGAGCAAGTGTCTTTCAGCCTTATACCGGTATTCCGACCAGAAGTACTGTTTTTACGAGGTAAGGGATGTTATTTTATTCAAAAATGATATTATTTCTTCAATATCATTATGCCAAAATATTGGTTGGAAATTTTTATCAAATTTGGAACTTTTCACGTCGGGGTTACTATTCATGAGTTACTATTCACGAGTTACTATTCACCGAAAAATAAAATTTTCTTCTTTTCGTCCAAAATATCTATTCTGGGTACTAGCTTTGATTGTATCCATGTTTTGATCATTCTTGAATTCTACTTCACTATGAATAATTATAAGGTATTTTTGGCAATGGATAAATCGAAATACGAATCCTTAATATTATTATTTTGTTTCACTGGATTCGTTTTCTTTAAGATATTTTTCATCATCCTCAGTTCTAAATGATGATATTACTGAATATCTTTGGCCGTAGTGCAAAGATGAATGATTAACTGATGAATATCTTTGGCCGTAGTGCAAAGATGAACAGGTGTTGAGATGAACATGACCGACTGGTGATACAAATGAATATCTTTGGCCTGTAGTGCAAAGATGAATATTTGATTAAAGATAGTTATTGATTGTTGTTACAGGGATAAAATATTGATGATGGACTTTTAAATCTTAGAAGATAGTAGAACTCATTCTCTACTTGACTCTTCTAATGGTTTGTTGTTTCCGCTGCAGTTATTGATTTAAAACTTGTTGTCTATTGTATTCTATTAGATTTTTCCCTGTTGAAGACTAACGATAATTTGTTCTGTATTATCTTAGTCATAATGTTCTTTACTGGGCTAGTTGAGCTCACCCTTTTCCTTTTTGTTCCATTTTTCTCAGGAGGCGAGAATGTAGCGAGTACTAGTCGGGGTATGGAATGATGGTTCTAGAAGTTACTTTAGTAGTCCTCACCATTTTTGTGAAATAATGTATCAATAATTAATGAGGACTTATTTGAGTGTGGATATTGTCTAAATGACAATATTTGTATTTAAACTCACAGTCCTTGTGTTGTAATAATAAAGATGTAGTTGTTTCTGTACCATGTATTTTGGCGACTCAGAATGGGTGTTGTATACCTATTTTGGGGGCGTCACAGTTGGTATCAGAGCTTAGGGATATGATCTCTGGCGGAGATCGGAGAATAGAACTAGGAGGGGAGAGACGAATAAATCCTTCGCTAGTGTGTCATACCTAAGCTTATTTATTGGTCAGTCATAATATAGGGATATTATGTGATTTGTTAATTTATTTAATTAACCCTTGTTTTATGGCAGTATTTGAGAATGTCGACTGAGAATGTTAACAGTGGAGTAAATGAGACCGTGGAGACACCGGTGCTTACCAACGAGGAGAACGTACAACAGGCTAGCAATGTTCCTCCTGTGAATAACACCAATGAGCAGATGATGAATGATGGAATGTTTAGAAGTTTTTTACAATTTATGCAAAACCAGACGAGGGAGACTCGTGTTTAAAATACAGGAGGAAATGATAGCAATTCACGGTTTGTCACAGCCAAACAGTTCAAAGAATTGGGACCACCAGAATTTAAGGGAAAGCCGGATCCGATCATGGCGGAAACGTGGGTCAAGCAAATTACCAAGATATTCGATGTCTTGGGATGCACGGAGGAACAGAAGGTTCCATTCGCCACCTTTATGTTCTGTGGCGAGGCGGACTACTGGTGGGAGTCTGTGAAGCGTACCCATCCAACCTCACTCAGCATGTCTTGGGAGACATTTCAGAAACTGTTCAATGACAAGTACTTTCCTGAAAGTATTTGTCATATGAAGGAGGTAGAGTTTATTAGACTGGAGCAGAATAACATGACGGTGTCTCAGTACGAGGCGAGGTTTGCAGAGTTGTCCAGGTTTGCACCTCATTTGGTGAAGAATGAGGAACGTATGACGAGGATGTTTTTGAGAGGTTTAAAACCCGGCATACGTCAATATCTCATTTCTCATAAATTTTCTCTCTATTCAGATGTTGTCAACAGGGCTCAATTATTAGAGCGAGATAATGAGTACGGTCAACTGAGGGACCACAACCAGGATCATATCGGTGACAGCAGTCATCAGAACAATGATAACCAGCGGAGAAAGAAAAATACAGACAAGAACGGCAACCACTCTGGTGGTAATCGTGGCTATGAAAATAGAAGAAGCGAGTCGGGAGGAGATTTTAAAAAGAGAAGATTCAACAATGATAATACGAAGACGTCAGCACCAGCAGCAACTGGTTCCAAGGGAGGAGAACGACCACCGATTATATGCTATAAGTGCGTAAAAGAAGGACATTCAGCCCAAACTGCCCACAACAGTTTAAGGTATGTTATAATTGTGGAAAGGAAGGACATATCGCTCGGGATTGCACTGTAGCAAAACCAAGTCCAGCGGGGATGGGGTGACTCAAAAAGCTGTCCCAGAAAAGATAAAGTCAACGGTTCCTGGAAGAGCGTTTGTCGTGACTGGTCAACATGCGAGGAACCCAAACGAGGTGATCACGGGTAAGCTAATCATAAATTCATGCGAAGTTTATACCTTATTAGATACCGGTTCTACCCATTCTTTTATCTCTCCTGCTTGTGCTCAACGTTTAAACTTGACTCCGGAGAAGTTAGACTTTGATTTATCTATGGAGACTCCGTTAGGAGAAACTTTCATCACATCCACTGTTTATAAATCTTGTGTGATCCAAGTTGGCACCATCACCTTACCTGTTGACCTTATCTCTTTAAAGATACTTGCTTTTGATGTGATTTTAGGGATTGATTGGTTAACTACTCATCATGCCAAAATTGATTGTTTTCGTAAGGTTGTTAGTTTTCATATTCCTAACCAACCTGTTGTACGAATTCAAACAACTAAGCCATTAAAATCAATCACTGTTATATCAAGCCATAAAGCCATTCGTTTATTAAAAAACGGATGTTAAGCTTTCTTAGCCCATCTTATGGATTTGAATAAAGACACGTCAAATTTGAATAATATTCCTGTTGTTATTGACTTTCCTGACGTATTTCCTGAAGAACTTCCCGGTCTACCCCCGGAACGAGAAATTGAATTCTTTATTGATCTTGAACCTGGTACAAAGCCCATTTCTAAAATCCCATATCGAATGGCTCCTATTGAACTTCAGGAGTTAAAGGTCCAACTACAAGAGTTGTTGGACATCGATTTCATTCGTCCTAGTACATCTCCTTGGGGTGCTCCTGTTTTATTTGTAAAGAAGAAAGACGGGAGTATGCGACTTTGTATTGATTACCGGGAATTAAACCATGTCACTATTAAGAATAGGTATCCGCTACCTCGTATTGATGACCTGTTTGACCAGTTACAAGGAGCACAATTCTTTTCAAAGATCGATCTTCGTTCTGGATATCATCAGCTGAAGGTTAAAACTGAGGATATTCCAAAGACTGCCTTCAGAACTCGATACGGGCATTATGAATTCCTAGTCATGTCTTTTGGATTGACTAATGCTCCTGCGGCTTTCATGGATATGATGAACCGAGTATTCAAGGATTATTTGGATCAGTTCGTTGTTGTCTTTATTGATGACATCCTCATATATTCCAAAAGCCGTGAAGATCATGAGCATCATTTGAAGCTGGTACTCCAAAGGCTGCGTGAAAATAAGTTATATGCTAAGTTGAAGAAATGCGAGTTCTGGCTTGAGGAAGTAGCTTTCCTAGGGCACGTGGTGTCAAAACATGGAGTATCTGTCGACCCGGCGAAGATTGAAGCAATACAAAGTTGGGAGCAACCGAAGTCGGTGACCGAAGTACGCAGCTTTCTGGGCTTAGCTAGTTATTATCGAAGATTCGTGGAAGGATTTTCTCGAATCGCTACTTCGTTAACTCAGCTGACTCGGAAAGATACAAAATTCGTATGGAGCGAGGAATGCGAGAAGAGTTTTCAAAAGCTTAAGAGGAGACTCATTTCGGCACCTGTTCTGACAATACCATCTGGTTCGGATGGATTTGTTATCTACAGTGATGCTTCAGGCAAAGGGTTAGGATGTGTTCTCATGCAACATGGGAAAGTCATAGCCTATGCCTCGCGATAACTCAAAGAATATGAGAGGAATTATCCTACTCATGATTTGGAGTTGGCAGCAGTAGTTTTCGCGTTGAAGATCTGGAGACACTACCTGTATGGGGAGAAAGTGGAGATTTATACGGACCATAAAAGCCTCAAATATTTCTTCACCCAAAAAGAACTCAACATGCGGCAACGACGTTGGCTTGAACTATTGAAAGATTACGATCACACTATTCAATATCATCCTGGAAAAGCGAACGTAGTAGCTGACGCATTGAGTAGAAGATCACATGCAAGTACGAGTGCGATATCGTCAACACAAAGGCCCATTCTGTATGACTTGGAAAGGATGGAGGTAGAATTAAAGACTCCAAGGACCCACATGATGATGGCGAATATACGAGTAGAACCAACTTTAATCGATAAAGTTAAAGCTGCTCAAGCAACGGACCTGGGACTGATACATATGAAGAAGAAAGTGCAAGAAGGAGCTATTCCAGAAGCGAGAATTGATGAAGAAGGAATACTTAGATTCAACTCCAGACTTTGTGTTCCTAACGATTCTGACTTGAAGCATAGAATCATGATGGAGGCACACAACACACCGTTTGCAATCCATCCTGGGAGTACCAAAATGTATCATGATATTCGACATACATTTTGGTGGAACAATATGAAGAGAGAAATCGCGGAGTTTATCTCGAGGTGTTTAACCTGTCAACGTGTAAAGGCGGAGCATCAAGTGCCAAAGGGTCCATTGCAACCACTTGAGATTCCAGAATGGAAGTGGGAACACATTACCATGGATTTCATTACGGGTCTTCCCACGGTTTCTCAAGGCATAAATGCTATTTGGGTTATTGTTGATAGATTAACCAAGTCTGCTCATTTCTTGCCGATATGGGAGACTTATTCCCTTGAACGTCTTGCTCGTATATACGTAGATGAAATTGTGAGACTGCATGGCATGCCAGTATCCATAGTTTCGAATCGTGACCCAAGATTCACTTCAAGATTTTGGGTTAGCTTGTAAAAAGCTATGGGCACAGATTTACGATTTAGTTCGGCATACCATCCTCAAACGGACGGACAATCAGAGAGGACTATTCAAACTCTTGAAGATCTATTAAGACTTTGTGTCCTAGATTTCAAAGGGAGTTGGGATAAGTACCTACCATTGGTGGAATTCTCTTACAATAACAGTTATCAGGCAAGTATAGGTGTGGCCCCATTTGAAGCATTATATGGAAGAAAGTGTCGTTCTCCAGTATGTTGGGACGAGGTGGGAGAAGCAACGTTGTTGGGACCAGAATTAGTACGTATGACTACAGAAAAGATCCAAATGATTCGACAACGTATTCAAACCTCACAAGATCGACAAAAGAGTTATGCTGATATTCATAGAAAAGACGTGGAGTTTAATATTGGAGATCATGTACTGTTACGTGTTGCTCCATGGAAGGGAGTTACAAGATTTGGAAAGAGAGGAAAGCTCAATCCAAGATTCGTTGGTCCATTTGAGATTCTTGACCGAATAGGAAATGTGGCCTATAGACTCACATTACCTCCAAGTATGTCTCGTGTTCATAATATTTTTCACATATCCATGCTTCGTAAATATGTGAAAGACCCGAACCATATTATTGCGTTAGAACCAGACGAGATAGCCGAAGATTTAACTTACGAAGAGGTACCTGTTAAGATCTTGGATAGGAAAGAGCATGTCCTACGCACGAAGGTTATACCACAAGTTAAGATTTTGTGGAGAAACCATGCTATTGAAGAAATGACCTGGGAGTTGGAATCGGAAATGAAAGCAAGGTACCCTCATCTGTTCGAAACACCAGGTACGTACGTCAATTTCGAGGACGAAATTTTATAAGGAGGGGAGGTTGTAAGACCCCAACTTATTATAATAAAAGTGAATTTTCCTCTATTCATTATTCTAAATTAATAAGGTATTAATTTGATATAAGGCTTTGGATATGGGTGAAATGTGCAAATTTTGTAAAATAAGCAAGTGGTTATAAAATAATCATTGTTGTCGGGGAATATTCGTTTGGTCGTGGAATATTCTTATTGTCGGGAAATATTCGTACGACGGCGCAGTCATTTGTGGGCCCCATATCGGATAACGGTCGAATGAAGAAAACGACAAAATTGAATAACGGCGTAGTTGTTACCGTTAACACTGTTGAAATACCCGGTGGTTAAAAATACAGTAATAACGCGTGGTTGCACAGTAGCACACGGATTGCACAGTATAGTTGA
The DNA here is from genome assembly GCA_016801055.1 of Panax notoginseng. Lineage (NCBI taxonomy): Eukaryota > Viridiplantae > Streptophyta > Magnoliopsida > Apiales > Araliaceae > Panax > Panax notoginseng. The sequence continues at coordinate 189,194,748 of CM029015.1, read as the reverse complement.
ATTATTGATTCGTACGTAAGAAGGCACTACTCAATAATTGTTACAGTAATTACTGTTCAATATTTTATTTTATTGGTTCAATAATTGCTGCATTGATATTTCATATTATTGTTGTTTCAATAATTATTACTGCACAGTATTTCCCATTATCAGATCAATAATTCATATTATTTGAATAATATTATCAGATAACATTATTGGCAATGTCTAGAAAGTTCTGTCTAAGGAGAGGTTTGGTCACCTAATTGCGCGTCAGTAAGGAGAAATCCTTATTGAAAAGCCCCCTCTTTCCTGGGAACGGCCTGGTTGTCATAAATGTGATTCTGTAATATTATTTGTGAATAATTAATTATTGATTCATATGATAAGGAAATATTTATTTTATGTGGATATAAATGATGGATATATTTATTTTTATGTGGATAAAAATGAAAGAATTAAAGCTGAGGTGTTTTATCAGTATTTTGTCGATGTGGAGGTATTAAAAATCATCTGTTTGTGGATTTCGGATATTTTTGGTTTGGAATTTGGAAAAACTCAAAACTACAAAGTTGTAGAGAATTCGATTTCAGTTAGAATGGACATAAAATTCGTATTTTTCTGATAAACAGTCTATTTTCTATGAATTACTGAAGTTTCGAAAAATAAAATAATTTTTATTAAATTATGGGTGGGACCCACTTTTTGGTTGGTGGTGAATATGCATGTGGGTTGCTGAAAAATTCAGATTTTGCATGCCTTGATAGTCATGGTCTTAGCATACGTAAAGAAAATAAAATAAAATAATATATTTTATTATTTTAGTCTCCTATGGCGTTCTAACATTTTCCTATAAATAGAGGGCTAAGTTAGAATTGAAAATCACACCAGAAACAAGTTTTCTCTCTTTCTCTCTCTAGATTATTGAGTGTATTTTGTGAGTATTTAGATACTTTGAGAGTTTCTATTCATCAGAGCAAGTGTCTTTCAGTCTTATACCGGTATTCCGACCAGAAGTACTGTTTTTACGAGGTAAGGGATGTTATTTTATTCGAAAATGATATTATTTCTTCAATATCATTATGCCGAAATATTGGTTAGAAATTTTTATCAAATTTGAAACTTTTCACGTCGGGGTTACTATTCATGAGTTACTATTCACGAGTTACTATTCACCGAAAAATAAAATTTTCTTCTTTTCGTCCAAAATATCTATTCTGGGTACTAGCTTTGATTGTATCCATGTTTTGATCATTCTTGAATTCTACTTTACTATGAATAATTATAAGGTATTTTTGGACATGGATAAATCGAAATACGAATCCTTAATATTGTTATTTTGTTTCACTGGATTCGTTTTCTTTAAGATATTTTTCATCATCCTCAGTTCTAAATGATGATATTACTGAATATCTTTGGCCGTAGTGCAAAGATGAATGATTAACTGATGAATATCTTTGGCCGTAGTGCAAAGATGAACAGGTGTTGAGATGAACATGACCGACTGGTGATACAAATGAATATCTTTGGCCTGTAGTGCAAAGATGAATATTTGATTAAAGATGGTTATTGATTGTTGTTACAGGGATAAAATATTGATGATGGACTTTTAAATCTTAGAAGATAGTAGAACTCATTCTCTACTTGACTCTTCTAATGGTTTGCTGTTTCCGCTGCAGTTATTGATTTAAAACTTGTTGTCTATTGTATTCTATTAGATTTTTCCCTGTTGAAGACTAACGATAATTTGTTCTGTATTATCTTAGTCATAATATTCTTTACTGGGTTAGTTGAGCTCACCCTTTTCCTTTTTGTTCCATTTTTCTCAGGAGGCGAGAATGTAGCGAGTACTAGTCGGGGTATGGAATGATGGTTCTAGAAGTTACTTTAGTAGTCCTCACCATTTTTGTGAAATAATGTATCAATAATTAATGAGGACTTATTTGAGTGTGGATATTGTCTAAATGACAATATTTGTATTTAAACTCACAGTCCTTGTGTTGTAATAATAAAGATGTAGTTGTTTCTGTACCATGTATTTTGGCGACTCAGAATGGGTGTTGTATACCTATTTTGGGGGCGTCACATTGTTGATCTAAAACTTGTTGTCGATTATATTCTATCAGATTTTTCCCTGTTGAAGACTAACGATAATTTGTTGTATATTATCTTAGTCATAATATTCTTTACTGGGCTAGTTGAGCTCACCCTTTTCCTTTTTGTTCTATTTTTCTTCTTAGGAGGTGAGAACATAGCAGGATCTAGTCGGGGTATGGAGTGATGGTTCTAGAAAGATGTTTTAGCAGTCCTCACTATTTCTGTAAAATAGTGTTTGAATAATTGTATTGATGACTTATTTGAGTGTGGATATTGTCTAGAAGACAATATTTGTATTTAAACTCACAGTATGTGTTGTCGTATTTTGCACAACAATTGTATTATTGAAGTTGTAGTTTGCTTTCTGTACCATGTATTTGGCGACTCAGAATGGGTGTTGTATACCTATTTTGGGGGCGTCACACACACACACACACACACACACACACACACACACACATATATATATATATATATATATATGCGGTCCGGATCTTAAGTTCACCTCTTATCTAACATACCTTACTCACCTCCATTTAGCGACGGACCGGGAGATCGGTCCGTCGCTATATATAGAACTGTCGCTATATATTATTCGTCGCTATATGTTGTCCGTCGCTAAAAGCTAAGACGAATGTTTTATATATAGCGACGGACCGGTTCGTCGCTAAAGGGGGTGGAGCAAGGTATGTTAGATAAGGGGTGAGTTTAATTAGGATCCGAACCGTATATATATATATATATATATATATATATATATATATATATATATATATATATATATATATATATATATATATAGGGAGCTGATCAGGTCCGGACTCCCGCATTTTGTTAAAATACGGACCTTTTTTTTAAAAAAAAATAACTAAAAAAATTTTAATATTTTATGGAACTAAATTTTTTTCATAATACAATGTTTTGGGTGTGATTTGGATACATATAATAAAATATGTATGTACAGTGATTTGGATACATATAACAAAATATGTATGTATAGTCTGTACATACATGTTTTGTTATATCTATCCAAATCATACCCAAAATACTGTATTATGAAAAAATTTCAATTCCATAAAATATTAATTTTTTTTAGTTGTTTAAAAAAAACAAAATAAAAATAAAAAAATTTGGTCCGCATTTTATCAGGTCCGGACTCCCAGACCTGATCCTTGTTGTATATATATATCTTTCTCACTTTCTCTCTCTCTCTCTACCTCAGCCTTCTCAAAATAAAATCCCCAAAAGGAAAGAGAGTTATTATATATATATCAGGTGAGGAGAGAGAAAAAGAAGGAAGGATTAAAAAGAGGGATTATCGTTAAGGTTTCAAATAGAACCAATGGTATAAATGGAGATAACAAATATTTTAATATCATTTTATATGTCTTCTCTTCTATAAAAAAAATCTCATTTATTATATTTGTAAGTATTAAGAAGATATTTTGTTTTATGTTTATTTTTAAAAGTAATACATTTGTTAATTTTGTTATTTGTTAAAAATTACAAATTTTTAGTTTAGTAATAACGACTTGATAGGAAAACGACAATGAACAATTTTAAAATCGAAGTTGTTATTTTATATTATTGTTAGTAGAAAATTACTTTTTTTATGAAACATAAAAATTATGAAATATGACATTTTCTTGTAATAGACTGGGTATGATCTAATAATTCAAATTCAACAATGCCTTTTATTTCAAATTAGGTTTTGACATGGTCAAAATATTTTAATATTATTTAATATCGCACTCATTTCATCTAAAATATAAGATATTTGTTGACTTTTTAACAATTAATATAAGGTGCAAGAAATATTAGAAGTATACAAAAGTTTATCAAATTCTTGATAAAAAGTATATAAAAATCTGTCACTTATTTCACGAAATCATTAAAAATAATTTTAAAAATCATTAAAATTCACAAACTCTATACAAATCTGTAATTTAAAAAAATATATTTAAAAGTTACAATCTCCTTAATGTTGGTTCACACTGGACATAAGACTTTCAAATATCATGTTTTTGGAAATTAAAAATAAAATAAAATTTAATTGTTTACTAGTAGTTTTCAAGCAAGCCTTAAATTGGAAAAAGAAATCCCCTAATTTTTTAATAACTTGCCCTAATTTTTGGACTTGAAAAAGAAGTTTCTTCACAGAACCGCTCAAATCAGTAGGTTCTGAAGAGCTCGTTACTGTTACTTGGGTTTCTCACCGACTTTCTTTTGCTTAAATCTTTCCCTCTCTCTTCACGAAGAGTTTATGTTACCTTTTATCATTTTTGATTTCTAGGGTTTTAGTATTTCTTCCAAGTATTTCTATATAAACCCTAGTTTTTTTTCAAATTTATTTCGAGTGGTTTAGCTATGTATCTCTACAATCTCACTCTGCAACAAGCCACCGGCATAGTCTGCGCCATTAACGGCAGCTTCACCGGCGGAAAATCCCAAGAAATCGTGGTCGCTCGCGGGAAAGTCCTTGATCTCTTGCGCCCTGACGATAATGGTAAGATCCAAACCATTCTCTCAGTTGAAGTATTTGGTGCTGTTCGTTCTTTAGCTCAATTTCGTTTAACTGGTGCCCAAAAAGATTACATTGTTGTTGGTTCTGATTCGGGTCGAATAATAATCCTTGAATACAACAAAGAAAAAAATGTGTTTGATAAAATTCACCAGGAAACTTTCGGAAAATCAGGCTGTCGCCGGATTGTTCCGGGTCAGTACTTGGCAATTGACCCAAAAGGTCGTGCCGTAATGATTGGTGCTTGTGAAAAGCAGAAGCTTGTTTATGTGTTGAATAGAGATACTTCTGCTAGGTTAACTATTTCGTCGCCTTTAGAGGCACATAAGTCGCATACAATTGTGTATTCTATTACTGGGGTTGATTGTGGTTTTGATAATCCAATATTTGCGGCGATTGAGTTGGATTATTCGGAAGCTGACCAGGATTCAACTGGGCAGGCTGCAAGTGAGGCACAAAAACACCTTACATTTTATGAATTAGATTTAGGGCTTAACCACGTTTCAAGGAAGTGGTCGGAGCAGGTTGACAATGGTGCTAATATGCTTGTTACGGTGCCGGGTGGTGGGGATGGCCCTAGTGGTGTACTTGTCTGTGCTGAAAATTTTGTGATATATAAGAATCAGGGTTTTCCGGATGTGCGAGCTGTGATTCCTAGACGGGCAGATTTGCCAGCTGAACGTGGGGTTCTTATAGTTTCTGCTGCTATGCACAAACAAAAGTCCATGTTTTTCTTTCTCTTGCAAACGGAGTATGGGGATGTCTTTAAGGTCACATTGGAACATGATAATGAACGTGTTTCCGAGTTGAAAATTAAGTATTTTGATACCATCCCGGTTACGTCTTCGTTGTGTGTACTGAAATCGGGGTTTCTCTTTGCTGCATCAGAGTTTGGGAATCACGGTTTGTATCAGTTCCAGGCAATTGGAGATGATCCTGATGTGGAATCTTCGTCTTCTACATTAATGGAAACAGAAGAAGGTTTTCAGCCTGTGTTTTTTCAGCCCAGAGGGCTGAAGAACCTGGTTAGGATCGACCAAGTTGAGAGCTTGATGCCAATTATGGACATGAAAGTATCAAATCTCTTTGAGGAAGAAACTCCTCAAATATTTTCACTTTGTGGGCGGGGTCCTCGTTCTTCGCTACGAATACTAAGACCTGGTTTGGCTATTAGTGAAATGGCTGTGTCCCAGCTTCCTGGTGTTCCAAGCGCAGTTTGGACTGTGAAAAAGAATGTTAATGATGAATTTGATGCTTATATTGTTGTTTCATTTGCTAATGCTACTCTTGTCCTTTCTATTGGTGAGACAGTTGAAGAAGTAAGTGATAGTGGGTTCCTTGATACTACCCCATCTCTTGCTGTATCTTTGATAGGCGATGATTCTCTCATGCAAGTTCATCCAACTGGTATTAGACATATAAGGGAAGATGGGCGTATAAATGAATGGAGAACCCCTGGAAAAAGAACCATCGTTAAGGTTGGGTCTAATAGGCTTCAGGTGGTAATTGCACTGAGTGGAGGGGAACTTATATACTTTGAGGTGGATATGACGGGCCAGTTAATGGAGGTTGAGAAACACGAAATGTCTGGGGATGTAGCTTGTTTGGACATTGCACCTGTACCTGAGGGAAGACAGAGATCTCGATTTCTTGCAGTAGGATCCTACGACAACACTATTCGTATCTTGTCATTAGATCCTGATGACTGTATGCAGATTCTGAGCCTGCAAAGTGTCTCTTCATCCCCAGAATCTCTCCTCTTTCTTGAAGTTCAGGCCTCTGTAGGTGGCGAGGATGGTGCGGACCACCCTGCCAGTCTTTTTCTTAATGCAGGTTTACAAAGTGGGGTTTTATTCAGAACTGTGGTGGACATGGTTACAGGTCAGCTGTCAGATGCTCGCTCCCGGTTCTTAGGACTGAGAGCCCCAAAGCTCTTCTCTGTTGCTGTGAGAGGACGGCGTGCCATGCTTTGTTTGTCAAGTAGACCATGGCTTGGTTATATCCACCAAGGACATTTTTTGCTTACTCCCCTGTCATATGAGACTCTTGAATATGCAGCCTCATTTTCGTCTGATCAGTGTGCCGAAGGTGTTGTTGCTGTTGCTGGAGATGCATTAAGGGTGTTTACCATTGAGAGATTAGGAGAAACATTTAATGAAACTACCATTCCTTTGAGGTACACTCCAAGGAAGTTTGTGCTTCAACCAAAGAAGAAACTTTTAGTAATAATTGAGAGTGATCAGGGAGCATTTGCTGCAGAAGAGCGTGAAGCTGCAAGAAAGGAGTGCTTTGAGGCTGCTGGAATGGGTGACACTGGAAAAATGGAGACGGAAAATGGTGGTGATGATGAGGATAAGGATGATCCCCTCTCTGATGAGCAGTATGGTTATCCTAAAGCAGAGTCAGATAAGTGGGTTTCTTGCATTAGAGTCCTTGACCCAAGGACAACAGAAACAACATGTCTGCTGGAGCTTCAAGATAATGAAGCTGCCTTCAGTATATGCACAGTGAACTTCCACGATAAAGAGTATGGAACTCTTTTAGCTGTTGGTACAGCAAAAGGCCTGCAATTTTGGCCCAAAAGATCTTTCTCAGCAGGATATATTCATATTTATCGCTTTCTAAAAGATGGGAGATCCATTGAACTTTTGCACAAGACACAAGTTGATGGTGTCCCTCTTGCATTGTCCCAGTTCCAAGGAAGATTACTTACTGGAATAGGACCTGTGCTTAGATTGTATGATTTGGGAAAACGGAGATTGCTTAGAAAATGTGAGAATAAATTATTTCCCAACACAATTACCTCTATTCACACATATCGTGATCGGATTTATGTCGGTGACATTCAGGAGGTATACTCTCTTACAAAATATGTAGTTTTCATTATATATTTGATTGTCATTTTTAACTATGAATTTTGATATTTGATTTTGAGGATCATATAGGACAATTTTTTCTAAACAAAAAATAAAAATGAAATTATGTCTTAGGTCCATGTGAATGCAGATGCACAAATAGTGGCATCAATTATTACATACAAGGGATTTGTATAGTGCTTCATAAATTTACTGAAATATTTACTGAACTGCTTTGCTGGTCTCCTTCATGTCGATGTTTCACTTCTCATCCATCTAAAGTGCTCTACACTTTACTTTAAAAACTATACAAGTTAAGTTGCCCTTTCTTTCAATATAACAAAAGATATCTACAACAAATTACAAATTTTAGGTTGCGACAAATTGCATACCTGTTAAACCAGTCTTCAGTATGCAGCAAAGCTATGTATGCATTCTTCATGCAGTGTACCTAAGGCGCTGGTTGGAATTGCATTGGTAAAATGAGTTCTATTCTATTGATAATTCTTCATCATCTACATTTTGAAATTTTCTAACTAATGCATTTTAGATTACTTTTTAACTTCTTAAAAAGAAAGTTCTATTTACTTCTGCTTTTATGTTTAATAATTGACTTTTTCTTTGTTTTTCCTCTGTAAATTTATTATATATACATAATAAAGCAACATTAATGCTCTGTTTCTGAGTTTTAAAATGGACAGAAAAGAAAAGAAATGGACGGAAAATTTAAGTTTTCTTTCTAATTCTTATGTTTCTGAGTTTTTTAATAAACGGAAAAGAAAAGAAATGGATAGAAAACTTGGTCACTTTTCCTGCCAAAGTTTTCCGTCCAAAATTGACCTGATTTGAATGGAAAAGAAATTAGAATAAGTAATATTTTTATAATTCTCATATTATCCTCAACTTTTAATATAATAAATTTTAAATTACAACTCATGTCCTCAATTTTAAATTTTATATTTAAAACTCAGAAACAACTCAAAGAAAAACTTCAAGTTTTTTATTCTTTTCTGTTTTGTTCCAATTTAAGTTTTCTATTCTTTTCATTTCTGTTCAAAACTCAGAAACAGAGTGTAAAAGAATGCACAAAACAGGGCCTAAGCTGAATGACTTACTTAAATAAATCTTTCCTATCTGGTTTTTAAGGCAGTTTCATTTTGATAGGAAGCAAGTTGTTATTATAACCTTCAAGATCTCAAAAAGGCAAAGTTAAAAAATTTCCTTTATTTCTTTTTCATGTTTTTCCCCTCAATTAGTTGCAGCTCACAAACTACTTCTGCTTGTAATTGATGCTTGAATTCATCTTTTTTTGGTTTATATATATCTCTACTGACTCTAACTGATGGTGTTTATTGTTTTTTTAACAGTCATTCCACTATTGCAAGTATAGGCGTGATGAAAATCAGCTCTATATATTTGCTGATGATTCTGTGCCAAGATGGCTTACTGCAGCGTACCATATAGATTTTGATACCATGGCAGGTGGAGACAAGTTTGGGAATATCTATTTTGTGCGGCTACAACAGGACGTTTCTGATGAGATTGAAGAAGATCCAACTGGTGGAAAGATCAAATGGGAGCAGGGGAAGCTGAATGGAGCCCCGAACAAAGTAGAAGAAATAGTGCAGTTTCATGTTGGTGATGTTATAACAAGCTTGCAGAAAGCATCTCTTATTCCTGGAGGGCAGGAGTCTATCATTTATGGAACTGTGATGGGCAGCTTAGGTGCATTGCTTGCATTCAATTCTAGGGATGATGTTGACTTTTTCAATCATTTGGAGATGCATATGAGGCAGGAACACCCACCTTTATGCGGAAGAGACCACATGGCATACAGATCTGCCTATTTTCCTGTTAAGGTAAGCCTCGTGTTCCCTTGTGCCCTATAATGTGCATTTATGCATCCTTTAATTAGTGCATACAGAAGAAAATATTCAGTCCATTAACCAACATTTGCATCATATTTTACTTCACTAGTTTTATTTTATTGGATTGCCGACAAGATCTCTGAGGTCTATTATGGAGCGAGACAGACTCAGTTTTGCATTCTGGTGTTTAGTAGTTTATAAATTGCTTGGCTCTTTCAGGAAGAAGTGATTGGCTCATGTACCACCATAGCTCCTTACTCTCTCTCTCTATGGATGATTTAGAATCCACCGAGCTCAAAATAATGGTGTTCAGTGGCATAGAGTTTTTCTTGTTTCTTAATTTTATGGACGGTATTATGATTTATTTGAACATGGAGACTTTTTCTTCTGTGTGTTAAGTAGTTTAAAATTTTGAATTCAGAAGAGGTACTATGCTCATGCATTGTAGTTCCTTACTCTGTGTATGGATGAAGTCCACCAAGAGCACAACAAATTTTACCTAATTTATTGAACTTATTTCATTTCTTAGGGGGTGTTTGATAAAACTGAATGAAAAAGTAATCTAAATGAGCTGAATGAAGCAAAATTCTGAATACTGAATGAAAAAAGTTGTTTGATAATTGACATGTTTGAAACATTTGAATAACATTCAAATTTTTATTATTTTACCCCTCTGAAAAAATTCAAAATTGTTGTAAATTTATTTAATATTACTTAATATAATAGTTAATATTGTAAAAAATAAATTAAATATAAAATACTTCATTTAGCAATCATTCAGTCCATTCAGCCAAAAAAATTACACTTGACCATTCAACCCAAATACAGATTCAGCCATTTAGACGATTTTTGTTTAAAACAAACGTACTGAATGACTGACCGATTCAGCTATTCAGCTCTAAACAAATACCCCCTTAATTTTTTCTTAGGGAGAATCAGTTATATTATACATTAGGCAGTCTATTTTGATTTTATTAGTCATTGAAACAATCAACCTCCTCGATAGTACCTTTGATTGTTTATTAAGCAAATCACATTTGTGACAAGAAAGGCTCTAGTTACTAACTATTGTGATTTGGTGTTTAATCAGTTGTAGATGCTGCTGATATTACATTTATTTTTGTGAATGAGTTTTTGCAGTTTGTACTAATAAAATTGCAAAATCTTTCTTTTGATGTATAACTGCGATGCAATATGCTTTTGTTCAATTCACGATGTTAGGATAACAACAAAATGTTGGAATGGGTTTATAGGATGTGGTTGATGGTGATCTGTGTGAGCAGTTCCCAACATTGCCCTTGGATTTGCAGCGGAAAATTGCAGATGAATTGGATAGAACTCCAGGAGAGATCCTGAAAAAACTTGAAGAAATTCGCAATAAAATTGTCTGAAAATGCGTAGATCAAAGGTGCGCAGACCCTTTACCGTCAAGTATCAACTTAAACATTACCTTGATCCGATCTTTTTCTGCATGTGGATTATTATTTGTGAACCCTGCATTAGAATGGTGATTTTTACCCATCTGTCGTTGATTTGCACTTTGTTGATGTTTTCATACACTATCCTTTTCGTTCCAACTTATGTTCATTTGTGGGTGGTGTACGCCCTCTCTCCGTCCACCTCCACCCCGAACAAACACTCTAGTTCATATAATAATGCTCCACTTAACTTGTCTGAGTTTTGGTTTTCATGTGTAGGTTACGAAGTTATGGCCCTTGTCTCAACACACACATTTACTGATTTCACGGATTTTAGCTGTTGAGTACAAGGTGAAGCATGCTACATCGTTCATTGATTTGTGTAATTGAGTGAGTTCTCATATCAAGAATGGAAGAATGCATGCCCCCATTCTCTTGGTAAAGTGAAGGTGCCCATGAAGATGCAGCAAGCGACATCTCTAGACCTCTAATATGTATTTCTTGCTGTCTTTGGATATTTTGTTGTTGTGGTTGCATTATGTTGTGCAATTTCTGAATATTATGTTACTCTGTAGAATTCTCTCTCCTCTTAAGAGTACAGCCAAGTAAATTTTTTCTTGCATTTTCTTAATATGTAATTCTAGTCTTAAAGAATCTATTTGAGCATTTTTTTCTTTTAATAATTATTATTGGGTGAACTTAATGGTAAATTCTCTTAATGTTAAAAACACTAAATAAATTTGTACTTTATTTATTTATTATTATTTTTATTTTTTGCATTTGTAGTTAAATATGTTATTGGAAGAGCTTTTGATCTCATGTTAGAGGAGTAGAGTTGTGCACTTGTATAGTTGTATGGGTCAAGTATTCAACAATGCCTTGGTTGCCATTATATATAGGTGGTGTTTGGGAACAACTTATAAGTTGTGAAAAGAGCTTATAAGTTCTTTTGTAGTGTTTGGGATCAACTTATTTTTTTGATTTATAAGTTATTGTTGATAAGTACCAACTTTTAGCTTCTTTAAAAGTGGCTTATAAGTTATTTTAAAATAAGTTTAATTAATTGTAAACTCTTTTGTCCTTATTTTAGTAGTCTTTACATTTTATTTTAAATTAGAATAATGTTAGGGACATCAATTATACACAAAAATTTGTGCATACAGTATAAAAAATAGAAAATAGGAAGCGGGACCTATAATTGAATATTTTAAACATAATATATGAACTCTACTCTTAGTGCATATAGTATTATCATTTAACTTATAAGTCATATTAGCTATACGACTTTATATTTTATTTTAACTTAAATTTTTATTTATATGTCAAGATGGTGTCGTATATTTTTATTTATAAGTCGCCACTTAAAATAATTTATGTCATTTTAAATTTTAACTTATAAGTCATTTAAAAATAAATCATCCCTCAAATAAAATAATAATATTCCTAAACTTGCAACGGAGAAGAGAAAATAAATAAAAGTTGTGACACAATAATACCAAATACATGAGGCTGTGAAGTAATTATTTCAAATGCGGATGTGGCTCATGGTGAAGCTTTATTAATAGAGATATACATATTTTTAATTAAATTTTAAATACATGTTTAAAGTATAAACTATTTAATTTTAATGGGATTATATCCAATGTAACATACTAGATAGTTTATCTATAAGTTGGTTAAAATTATGTAATTCTAACTCAAGTGATATAAAAAAGATCAAATTATCAAAAAAAATCATGTAGTTGGTTGAAAAATTTTCTATATCATGTTTTAATTCCATAAAGTAAGTGAATTTACTAACTTAATGCTATTTTTAAATTTTTATTTTTTATTTTTACGAATATCTCATTAGTTAAGCTAAAATTACATATTATTTTCTCAATTTTATTTAAAAAGACAAATATATTCTCCTCAAGACGGAGAAACACAAATTGATGCCACTTTCAAATTTCCTCGCTCAAATTCTTCAATACACCCACCACAGAAACCTCCCAAAAGGAAAAATCCTACACGCCCAAATCATCACAACCGGTAAATCCTCCTGCACCTACCTCGCCAACGGCATAGTCAACTTTTACGCCAAGTGCGAGCACTTACCAGAAGCCAGTCTCGCATTCGAAGCCATACAAAACAAAGACATTGTCTCATGGAACAGCCTCATCAATGGCTACTCTCAACTGGGTGGCACCCAAAATTCGTTCTTTGTTATGAAACTCTTCAAACGGATGAGGAGAGAAGTTGGGTTGCTCCCAGACGGCCACACTTTTGCCGGATTTCTCACTGCCGCTTCGATTTTGGTAGTTCCATTTGGTGGGCAGCAAGCTCACTCGCTTGCGATAAAGATAGGGAGTTGTTGTGATGTGTTTGTGGGTAGTTCTTTGGTTAATTTGTATTGTAAGTCGGGTCTTGTTTATGACGCTCGCAAGGTGTTTGATAGGATGCCGGATAGAAATTCCGTTACTTGGGCTACAATGATTTCTGGGTATGCTATGCAGGGGCTTGCCAGTTATGCTTTGGGGCTTTTTAAAATGATGATGTGGGAAGAGGAGGAAGGTGTCAATGAGTTTGTTTTTACTAGTGTTCTTAGTGCTTTTACATTTCATGAATTTATTGGTATTGGTAAACAACTTCATGGTATTGTCATCAAGCTTGGTATTTTATCGGTTGTGTCGGTTGGGAATGCTATTGTTACAATGTATGTAAAGTGTGGGAGCTTAGACGATGCGTTTCAGTTGTTTGAGTTGGCAAGTGATAAGAATTCTATTACATGGGCGGCAATGATCACTGGGTTTGCACAATCTGGGGATTGTGAAAAAGCATTGACTCTGTTCTCCAAAATGCATTTTGCTGGGATGAGGACTAGTGGTTCTACCCTTGTTGGAATCCTAAATGCTTGTAGTGATAGTCGTGGTATAGAAGAAGGAATGCAAGTCCATGGGTATCTTGTAAAGTCTGGATTTGAATCACAAATTTATATAATGACAGCTTTGGTTGGCATGTATGCTAACTGTGGTTGTGTAGGTGATGCTAGGAAGGGATTTGATTATTTACAGGAACCTGATATGGTCTCGTGGACTTCCATGATTGGAGGGTACGTTCAGAACGGGGAGAATGAAAGTGCTATAGACTTGTATTGTAAAATGCAGATAGAGGGTCTATTACCCAGTGAGTTGACTATGGCCCGTGTTCTAAAAGCCTGTTCTAGCCTTGCTGCTGTTGAGCAAGGAAAGCAGATACATGCTCATACGATTAAGTTTGGATTTGGTCTTGAAGTTCCAATTGGAAGTGCTCTTGCAACTATGTATGCAAAGTGTGGAAGCCTTGAAGATGGAAACCTTGTCTTCAGAAGGAGGCCTGCAAGGGATGTCGTGTCATGGAACTCCATGATTTCTTGTCTTTCTCAATATGGACGAGGCGATGAAGCGCTTGAGTTTTTTGAAGAGATGCGGCTAGAAGGCACAAAACCGGACAGTGTTACTTTTGTTAACATTCTCAGTGCTTGTAGCCACACAGGCTTGGTAGAGAGAGGTTGGGTTTATTTCAAGATGATGTCTGATGAATTTTGTATTGTCCCAAGAGTGGAGCACTTTGCATGCATGGTTGATATTCTGAGCCGCGCTGGGAAGCTCTATGAAGCAAAAGATTTGATTGAAACAGCAACTTTTGATCATGGAATCTATTTGTGGCGCATTTTATTAAGTGCTTGTCGTAACTACCATGATTACAAACTGGGGGCTTATGCAGGAGAGAAACTGATGGAGTTGAATTCAGAAGAATCATCTACTTATGTCCTGTTGTCTAGTATTTATACATCATTGGGCAGGCGGGAAGATGTGGAACGGGTAAGAAGGATGATGAAACTTCGAGGCGTGAGCAAGACGACTGGGTGTAGCTGGATTGAACTGAAGAATCATGTACATGCTTTTGTTGTTGGAGACCAATTGCATCAACAAATTAAAGAAATACGGGATAATGTACAAAGGTTAAGCAAGCTAATGAAAGATGAAGGTTATGAATCTGCTTCTGATATAATTTTTGCAGGTTTTGAAGGCTGAGATGGATATGGTAGCCTCGGGTGGGTTCATTAACTTGGATCAATTTTGCAATCTATACTTTCATTTTTCCCCAATAGGCAATAGTCTTCAAGTATGAACAGCACTTGGGTGTCCATTTGTCTATCTACCCAAAGGTTTATGATATTTATAACAAAATTTTGAAAGAAATAGCATCCACAGAATTAATCTTATGATATTTAACGGAATTACTGCATACATGTCATACACATGTTAATGAATTATGCCATGGTGGAAAATAAATTAAAAATATATAAATTCGTTTTAGTTTCATTTTTATTATTTATTTAGTTAATATATAAATTCATTAAAATTCAAATTTTAAATTGCTGACATGGTGCCACTTGGATGTGCCATTAACTTTTAACATTCAAACGATTTTTTCAATTTTTGTAAAAAAAATTATAGTCTAATGAGTTGAATGATCTCTGGAGATCCAAAACTTTTCTGTTTTAGCAACATCTGCAAACTTAAGATCCAATAAGCTTTGATTTTAGTTTAAATAATCTTGATATTGTTGTCTGTGTTACAGCAAACAAAATGATACTCTAAAGTCAATATAATGCACGTTGGCTAGAGTTTTAGTTCATATCTAGTACTGAAGATACAGTTAAGTAGTACATCTAGGTTGTGACATTGTGTAACTTGATTTTAATTGTGTTAAACTATAATGAACAAACTAAGTCAATATTTTACCTGTACCTTATTTTAGATCCAATATTGTCTAACTTGATTTTAGATCCTGCTCCTTTACCTCCTCCATTCCTAAATATAAGAGCATTTTCTTTTGCATTCTTCACAAGTTCATATCATTGTGTTCTTATATTTTTGAGAGAACAAAGTATACCATTGACTATTGTTAATAAATTTTGAGGACCCTAAACCTGATGATAGTGTCTTTAATTTCCTCTTGAATCTTTCCACTTTCTGAGAGTAAAGGGAGGACTTTACTGCTTACTTGCTATAATTGCAAGGACAGGCTTCTTCTTCAGTCTATTTGAGGTTGAGTGGAAGCAGATCACCTTACTTCTTCTTATTGTTATTATTATTGTGGGGTAATGCTTGTTTAAAAATGGGTCTTGTTGTTACCAGTCATGTTACTATGGTGATATAGTGGTGATCGATTAGCTTTCTGATTCATTTTAACACAATTCCTAGCTAGGTCTGAGAGCCATGAAACCATTTTTTGTAAATATGAAGAACTGCATGCTATGCTATGCTTTGCTTTGCTTGTTAACTAAGGCCCTGCTTGTTTGTTTAGCTGTACAGCTAGCTCACTTCCTTCTAATGACCCTTCTATATATGACTCTGTTAAGGTAACATGTGAGTTGTTGACATGGTCCCATATCATGATGTTGAAGGCTTAATATACAAGGTTGGGCCTAAGACATATTGGCTTAAGCTTTTAAGTCAAGTTGGGTTCCAATGTCTTTTTGTAGTACCTACATATCTACATAGTGTTTTGATGTATATATAATATAGGAAATTGATTTCTCCCTCACATGATTGTGGGACCCATCTATTATTCATGCGAGAATAGTCTTGTGGAACTATTATTTTTGTTTGTGAAAATATCAATTCCTTATATATAAAAACTTTGAGGTATATTCAAATGGCCTGCTGATGGAGGTTGAGCAGCACGAAACTGGACTACAGGTTGCTTAAGCATTGCCTTGTTCCTGATGGAACAACCAGAATCGCACTTCCTTCCTGTTGGATCTTGTCATTGACTGTCAGGACTATAAGCAAGTCTTGAGCGGTCTAAATGTTGTGTCTTGCCTCCGGAATCTTTCTGCTTCTGAAAGTTCTTTCTGCTTACTTTCATACATTGACTATTGAATTTCTTGGCTAATCGGTTTTCGGTTTTGTTGCTACAGGGATGCTACAGTGTTCAATAAATAATGGACTGCAATTTATATGACCTACCCTACCTCATGAAAAAGTATGTTATGTGTTTCAATATTATTGGGAAAAGCTAGGTTTAAAATCTAATTTGACCCTACATCTATTTTCAGTTTCCCATTTTGGTCATATATGAGATTCATGTGAAAGAAAGGAGTTGGTTTGTTCTGATGCATATAAAATGTTGATTCAAGAGGTCATGTGTCGAAATTTTCATTTTTTTCCCTCAAATATTTAGAACATGTATTAGGTTCAGCTTACGCAACTATGGTGTTGCATCTCTTTGATAGTCATTATCCTTGAATAAATGGTCATTCTCTTTGTAAGATAATGCTAAAAGTGTTGGTTTTGCACCATATGTGAATTGAAAATGGAATCAATGATTTGGGACAACATCTCATCAAAAATTAATTTATATAATTTTTTGCTCTGTATATATTTGGCTTGCAGTTGCTACGTAACACTTGGTATAACGAGTTGATTTGTAAAACTTGGTCCACCCCATCACCTTTGTTACAGTTAGAAAAGATGAATACGTCATATGAAGGTGCTTCTCATAAAATGTATCAAAATCAGGACTTTGTTGGTGGTGGTAGTGGTCATGGAGGAATGTCATTGCATGTTGAACAAAATTATGACCACTACTACAATTGCAGTGGTGAACATATTGTTCAGGGAGCCTGCAATTCAAATAATGTAGTAGAAGTTAAGGATGAAAGGGATACACGTTAAGCCGACCCCGACTCGAATTTGGTTTCTTCAGTTATCATTAATATTGCTTGGCGTGAATGACGAGGGAAGTGATGAAAATGGCCCAGTGCCTAGTCGAGAGAATGAGGATAATGCATATGCTGGTAATGTCGGTGATGTTGATGTGTCTACCCGCGAACATCAATATATGGCTTCATGGTTTAAAACTGAGGAGTTGAAAAATGAGAAAACTGATCACGGTGGATGTGGGGCAATATTTGATAGCTCTTATGATGAATTGTACCTAGGTGCTCTCTTTGCAAACAAAGATGTTCTCAAATCAGTAGTTGAAGGGGTACACATTAATGAATGTAGAAATTTTGACACTTATAAGAGCAATGAGATTGTTAGATATTGCATGCTCTGATTTGATGATGATTATATAGTGTATATTTGTGACCAGTAAGTTTTGTAAAGTCCTTAGAATGAAATTGATATACAAGGATTTAGAATAGAAGATCAAACTTGTTAGATTGATCTATTGAAAGAATTAAATGTATAGATGATAGAAAATGAAACGATCGTAGAATTGATTAAACGATCGTAAAGCTACCCTGAAAATATGTAAAAAGTCTATTGAAGATTACAAAGTTAGCAAGCAATCGTAAAGCATTCAAATCAAAATCGCAGAGTCTGCCAAAGGATCGTAAAGTTAAATCAAGATTGCAAAAACTGCAAAACAATTGTAGAGTTTGCTCTAAGATCATAAGGCAAAATGCAAATCGCAGAGTTTGTCAAATGATTGTAAAGTTAAATCAAGATTACAAAGTCTGCAGAAGAATTGTAGAGTCGGCTGAGAGATTGTATGGCAGAATGAAGATTGTAGAGTAAGCCAAGTAAAAAACTTTACGATCTACATGAAATTCTATGATTAGTCAAAGTCGTATAGTATGTTAGGTGTGACATGATACAGACATTGAAAGCCTTACAAGAGTGAAGAACCCGAGACGTTTGCCGATCATCCTAAGTTTAAATCGAAGATCAGATCGAGTTGTGTCTAATAACTAGTTTGGCGATGTGACATAACCCACATGGTTGGTACTGCAGTCAGATGTGACGTATCAGAGTCGAAAGTAAGTTGACACATTCACCCTAAAAGTCAACATCAAAGATCTTCAAGGATCCTAGCATTTAATGAAACAACGACAACTTTTCAATAGGAAAATCTCGAGGTCATCTTTAATGGGCATGAAAATTCAATCAAAAAGTACGAATCACGAACATCAAGATGAACCGCTACATAAGTCTTGATAACACTTCACTCTACGAAAAGAACAACTTGTTCTGCTACTAAGTTCTTCAGAAGTTAAGCATAACGCCACTTAGTAGCACGTCAGAAATCAACTTATCTATAGTGATTTATTGATCTTAGTGACCTCGTGTTACTAAGTTTAAGTGATTTGAATAAGTGAATTTGTCCAAGTGACCCTCCTGTCTTAGTGACAACTGTCGAGTCTAAGTGACTTGAAAGAATTTGAGTGATTCACTGTTGTAATAGATCTTAGTGACCTTAGTGGATTTCCTACTCAAGAAGTAAAAGAGTGGACTAATAGTCATTCATACTCCGAATCACTTAAAAAAATTTATATTATTTTATTTTTCCTGCACTTACATTTCAGAATTCAGATTTCATATCTGTTTGTGACTTAATTCCACAAAAACTAAATTTAGAACTGAAATTTTCTTAAATCTGTGAAGGGGGTTTTCAACTAATATTTCGTTGTGCATAATTAAATCAATCTATTTAATTAATTATCTTGTAATATATCCTTAAAAAGGAAAAGTTTTTAAAATGATCTATTCACCCCCCTCCCTTCTAGATCTCTTAGTGTCATTAGGAAACAATAGAGACAATTTATGAAGTCAGGTGTAAAAGTAAAAAATTCTCTTGGAGGCTTCGTGCATCAAAATTAAAGAAACACGAATATTTTGAGATCACAAGATTGTCGTATGAACACATATGTCAGTTTACAAATCCCTCCCAAAATCATGCCAAGCTTACAACAAAATTTGTTGGAATCACCATCAAATCAATGATAATGTAAATTGTGTATGTTAATATTGACAATAATTTTTGGTAACTAGTTTAAAGAGTCCTATCTAATTAAATTTTGTGTTTTTTTATTAATGTAATCAAATTGCGGAAAACCCGTATACCAAAGTGGTGGATATACAATCCATGATCAACAAAACATACGAATATCATGTGATGTACAAAAGGGCGTGGTATGGCAAACAGGCTGCAATTTATGCAAATTAGGATACATTATATGCACAGCTCCCGAGATTTATGAGCGCTATTAAGACATACAATCCAGGGAGTATTGTAAAGATTGAGGTTGATCCGTAGGTAAGTTTGTCTTTAAGCTTATATGGTAGGCATTCAAGCCGGTGATTGATGGTTGGTTATACGTTCGTCCAGTTCTCACCATCGATGGCACTTTTTTGAAAGGTAAATATAAGGAGAAATTATTGGTTCCCATGGGATTTGATTCGATAATGCGACAATACCCTATTGCTTATGATTTGGTTAACGAGGAAACAGTTGACAATTGGTCATGGTTTTTAAAACTTCTTCGGCAATACGTGTGCAAGCAACGGTGGAAAGTGTGTTTGATTTCTGATTGTGCACAGGACATAATACAAGTTATGAATGCACAAGAAAATGGGTTCACTACATATGCTAGGGTTCATCATTTATATCTTCATCATATTCAAAGTAATTTTGCATCTGTAAACCCAGGTTCACAATTGAAATTGCTCTGTTGAAAAGCGAAGAGCACCCATCAAGTAAGAAAATTTGAGGCATACATGAAAGAAATAAAAAAAATATATCTCGTGAAGCTTATGATTGGTTGTGTAAAATCCCAACAAAGATGTGGACATTTGCCCATGACGGTGGTTGTCGATACGGTGTCACGACCTCAAACTTAATGAAATGTTTTAACAACAATATAACGTTTGTTCGAAACTTGTCGATCACTACCATGGTTAAATATAGGGTTAAGTTCATATAACCACCTGGGGTTTGGGCGGTTTTCCACTTAACCACCTGTAGTCAGTAAACCTACATTTAAACACCCGACCTTTTGAGGTGAAGTTAAAAATTGCTTTCTGTCATAACTCTGTTAGTCAAATTGTATAAAGACTTAATTACCCTCCTACGTTCAACAACATAAATAGAAAGAAACACAATTGCGCCTCATACGTTCAACTTTCCAATAATCAAAACAACAAGAAGGGAAAGAAGATCTGAAACAGAGAAATAATACCCAAAAACTAATATTCAAGCACAATCATATACCTAATTAACTTATTGAGATAAACAATTTAAATTGTTTCTGAACAGCAATTCATGTAATTGCTCTTTGACTATGTTTTCAGATATAATCAAAGAACCCAATTCAAGGAACTTATATGGGTAGCGTGTTGAAAATCAGGACAATTCAGAAATAAATCAAGATGGCGCAAAAAATTACAAGAAAACAAATTCAATAAATTCTGAAGATCATAAACATGCAGGGGCTGCAAGACTCCAGTCAACTGATAAAGATGAAGAGGCTGACACAATGGAAGGCGTCGGGTACACAAGCAAGTTTGATGCAGAAGAAACAACAGGAAGCTCTCTCTCCCCTCCTCTTTCCTTAGCAACACTCCCTCTTGATGCCCACGAAATCCTCCTTGGAACCCCATTATTATTAATCCCACCATCCTCTCTGTATAAACAACAGGAAGCTCTTTCTCCCCTCCTTTTCTCCCACCGGAAAACCTCCCCACCGCAAACCCACCTCCGGGAAGCCTCCAAATGGTTAAACTTCCCCTCCTTTCGCGAGCTTCTGTTCCGAATTCAAAAGCTTCTTTGCAAACAGCACAGTGTAATTCAGTAGCCACATGGTCACCGTCAATCTCAATAGTCGGCATTGACTCAATTGCAGCTTTTGACGCTGGTGGATGATCCATTCGCCCAAGTCCGTTCGCTTCAATTTGAGATAATTGATCTAAAAGGCGGTCAAAACCCGACCCTAACAAAAACTCCGACGTAGTCGCCAGTAACGGTCTCAAACCCAACCCAGCTCCATCATCATAATATAGCTCGAACCCTCCTCCGTCTTCTCCGGTGGCTGCAGCCGGTTCAGAAGCATCGTTTTCGGTGGTTCCACGGAGAACGATGACCGGATTGAAAGGCGACCGATCCCCACCACTCCTACGGCTACGGCGGATCGCAGGACTCGACCCCTGATCCGAATCTCGCCCTTTTATCTTGCAGATCTGAGAAAAACCCAGAAAATAAAACCCAAAAAAATCGACCCTTTTCTTCAATTATCAGTTCGATTTATGAAGAATTACGTAGATTAAAGGAGGAACTGTAGGTCACCGTGAAGAATATTCCGGCGGAGTGAGTGAGGAGAGAGAGGGGTTGTGGGGGAATCGATGAGGGGAATAAAGGAGTGAGAATGTTCTTGTCAGTTTTGAGAGAGAGGACGCATGGAGTGAGAAATGAGAGAGAGGAATGAGGTTTGATGAAGATGAAGGGTAATTTGGACATTTAACTGTCTTTTTTGACTGTTATAATTATTTCTCACGCGCTTTTCGCGTTTGACTTACACGCATGGTTAAATTGGATGGAAAATGTAACGTTTTCACTTCAACTCAAAAGGTCGGGTGTTTAAATGTAGGTTTACTGACTACAGGTGGTTAAGTGGAAAACCACCCAAATCCCAGGTGATCATCTGAACTTAACCCTTAAATATATATTTTACCGACCTGTTGAACTGTTCAATCTGAAACGGAAGAAATCTTTAAAAGAAATCAATCATGGAAATGAGTTTTGTATTGAGTCTAGGAAAAAGTTTGAAAGAATTATGCAGAAGGAAACTTCTCACGTGGTAAATTCATACAATGTACTAACTGGTATATTTGATGTCAAAACTGCACGAGTTCGACGCGGTAACAACTAGAAGGGAGGAAATATACAAGTTGTGTGATTGAACAAATGGTCTTCCTCGTGTGGAAAGTAGAAAGCAGGTCGATGCACTTATTTTCATGTTGTTGTGACATGTATGAAGATGAAAAAAGATTGGCGTCCGTACAATGCAGATCATCATAAGTATGTTCAATATGCAAAAATGTGGGAGCCTAACTTTCAGCCACTTATGTACCAATAGTATTGGACGCTCTTCGTACCAAATAATTAGGAAGCCTTTGGGATTTTAATACCTAATGCAGATTTGAAAAGGACAAAGAAAAAAGATGGAGTGAGAGGTGGCACGACAAGAATCCACATAGAGATGGACATGTCTAATAGAGTTATCCATTGTAGTGTGTGTGCACAGGAAGGACACACAAAGTGTAGTAAATATTATTGTAAAGTACCACAACATCAACGTTATGTAATAGAATTTTATATGCAAATGAATGTAGTTGTGTACTATTTCTATTAATTGTTAACGGGTTGTACTTATCTTTAATATTTTCCTTATCACTGTTACGATGAATGAATGTTATGATAATGAGTTACTCATTTATAAACCAATTGAAGAATAATTTGTTTAAGAAATAACAACACTAACATATATAGATACAATTCCAATATTAAATATAACCAAATAAGATAGGTACAAGAAAATATAAACTTATCTATCTATGCACCCGGTTATGTTTGCCACATGACCTCCCTCTATCTTTAACCTCTCTCGGAGGTCCTCTACGTGATCCCTGAATGTTTGTAAAGGGTGTCTCAACATGCTGTGTAGGTGGAGTTGTCGGCAATGTACCCGAAAATGTCTACATTGAAGGGAAACTTGATAGCTTGATAATGTTGGGAAATTACATATTTAAATTTGATGTTGAAAGTAAATATTCATGCTCATGTGTAAATTCCTTCAAGGAATACATGTACAAGGACTTAGTGGTAGATCAAACTTGTTAAGTTGATTTGAGCTTTAATGTTTATCATTCTGTAAATGAATGTATAGCTAGAAGAAAAGATCAAAGTTGTTAGGTTGATCTATATCTTGAGATGTAATAGATAGGCTTCAACAGAATCGTAGTCTATCGAGCTGATCAAAAGATTGCAGAAGCCAAGGCAGAATCGTAGAGCATCGAGAATCGTTGTCTGTCTGCTTTGGAGGGCCTCTCCTGGAATCGTAGAGTGGTCCTCAAACTCAAGAAATGTAGAGTGCTCTCCGAATCGTAGAGTCTGCAAGTCAAGCAAGTTAAGATCGTAGTGTGTCAATGCTAAAGAGAAATCGTAGTGTTCTCATCTACGAATGCCGAATCAAGCACTAATGTTGCAAGACACCGCGATCATGATCGTAGTGTATCATCTGTATGCATCAGAAGCATCGACCCTTGTCCATTTGTTTAAGGATAAAAGTCGACAAATGAGGAATGCATTATAGACGTTGAGACTATCGGGAATCCCAATGACACAACAATCATCCTTAGTATATAACAAATAGACGTATTAAAGAAGCTAAGGAAAGTACTATATGTGACGCCCCCAAAATAGGTATACAACACCCATTCTGAGTCGCCAAATACATGGTACAAAAAGCAAACTACAACTTCAATAATACAATTGTCGTGCAAAATACGACAACACATACTGTGAGTTTAAATACAAATATTGTCTGCTAGACAATATCCACACTCAAATAAGTCCTCATTACAATTATTCAAACACTATTTTACAGAAATAGTGAGGACTGCTAAAACATCTTTCTAGAACCATCACTCCATACCCCGACTAGATCCTGCTATGTTCTCACCTCCTGAGAAGAAAAATGGAACAAAAAGGAAAAGGTTGAGCTCAACTAGCCCAGTAAAGAATATTATGACTAAGATAATATACAACAAATTATCATTAGTATTCAGCAGGGAAAAATCTGATAGAATATAATCGACAACAAGTTTTAGATCAACAACTGCAGCGGAAACAACAAACCAATAGAAGAGTCAAGTAGAGAATGAATTCTACTATCTTCTAAGATTTAAAAGTCCATCATCAATATTTTATCCCTGTAACATCAATTAATAATCATCTTTAACCAAATATTCATCTGTGCACTACAGGCCAAAGATATTCATTTGCATCACCAGTCAGTCATGTTCATCTCAACACCTGTTCATTTTTGCACTACAGGCCAAAGATATTCATCAGGTAATCATACATCTTTGCACTACAGGCCAAAGATATTCAGTAATATCATCATTTAGGACTGAGGATGATGAAAAATATCTTAAAGAAAACAAACCCAGTGAGACAGAAGGACAAATAGTAGGGATTCGAATAACAGTTTATCCAAGATCAATAATACTTCATAATAATCAATTGTGAAGCAGAATTTAAAAAATAAAGATCAAAACATGGATACAATCAAAGATAGTAACCATAATAGACATCTTGGACAAAAAGAAGAAAATTTTATTTTTCGGTGAATAGTACCGTATACGTGAATAGTGTCGTATACGTGAATAGTGCCGTATACGTGAATAGTAACTCCGACACAAAAAGTTTCAAATTTGATAAAAACTCATATCAATATTTCAGCATAATGATATTGAAGAAAATAATATCATTTAAGAAGAAAATAATATCCCTTACCTAAAAATAACCGTACTTCTGACTGAATATCGGATATGAGGCTGAATAAAACTTGTGCTGAATAGCAACTCTCAAAGTATCTAAATACTCACAAAATACACTCAATAATCGAGAGAGAGAAAGAGAGAAAACTTATGAATTCTGGTGTGATTTTCAATTCTAACTTAGCCCTCTATTTATAGAAAAATGTTAGCACGCCGAAGCAGACTTAAACTGCAACCTGATGGCTTTACCTGCTACTATTCCCACCCACCACATTTGAATAAAAATCTCAGCATATTTCTTCACCAACCAAGAGTGGGGCCCACCAATTCTAGAATTTTCCACCAAAATGACAAATTTCGCAACTTCTACAATTTCTGAACCAGTCATCTCGTAAAATTCATAATAAATCATACGTTCATTTTTAACGGTTCAAAATTTATGGACATATACTCAACTTATATATGTATAACATATCCAAAAATTACCACAATTCAACGGTCGGATTAAAAATTATAACCCCCGCAAAATATTTCAAAAACCCTGATTTTTAATACCTCCATTCCGACAAAAATACTGATAAAAATCTCAACATTAACTCCTTCATTTTTAACCACAAAAATATATTCCTCATTTATATCCACATAAAATAAATATTTCCTTATCATATGAATCAATAATTAATTATTCACAAATAATATTACAGAATCACATTTATGACAACCAGACCGTTCCCAAGAAAGAGGGGGCTTTCCAATAAGGATTTCTCCTTACTAGCGCGCAATTGGATGACCAAACCTCTCCTTAGACAGAACTTTCTAGACATTACCAATAATGCTATCTAATAATATTATTTAAATAATATGAATTATTGATATGATAATAGAAAATACTGTGCAGCAACAATTATTGAAACAACAATAATATAAAATATCAACGCAGTAATTATTGAATCAATAAAATAAAATATTGAACAGTAACTACTGTAACAATTATTGAGTAGTGCCTTCCTTCGTAAGAATCAATAATTCTAAAATACTGTGCAATCCGTGTGCTACTGTGCAACCACGCGTATTACTGTATTTTAACCACCGGGTATTCCAACAGCGTTAACGGTAACAACTACGCCGTTATTTATAAAAACTCAATTTTTGTCGTTATCTTCATCCAATCGTTTTCCGTTATGGGGCCCATAAATAGCTGCGCCGTCGTACGAATATTCCCCGACAGAAAGAATATTCCACGACCACACGAATATTCACCGACCAAAAATAAATATTTTATAACCACTTGCTTATTTGAAATATTTGCGCATTTTACCCATAACTAACCACATTAATCAAATCAACCCTTTCTATTTCAGAATAATAAATTAAGAAAATTTAATTTCATTTATCAATAAGTTGGGGTCTTACACTATAGGTCAGCAAAAAACACATTTTCAAGTGTTAGGTGAGATAGCAGTCTGCTGTGTAAGTGGGCCAGACTGTCAATTAGTAGATGTGCTGAAAGTCTCCATTAGTGCTCAGAAATGTTAAATACAATTAATGCTTCAACGGATGCCTTCCAACGGATGTATTTTCAAAGGCACCTTATATGCAAAACAGAAGAAGATGCAAGGACCAAGCAAGCATACAACGAAACACTGAAGAACACTCAACACTCAACGCTCAACTCTACGATCTGAAAAGAAAGCTTACTTAGCTACTCAGTTCTTTCGAACACAAGCTTAACGGCAACTGAGTAGCACCATTCAAGAACTCAACTATCTTTAAGTAAAGTAAGAAGTTCCAAGTCAGAAGGACTTGAAGAGTTCTAAGTGAACTAAGAAGCGCTAAGTTATTTGGACTTGAAGAGTTCTAAAGTGAACTAAGAAGTTCCAAGACTGCTGGTCTTGAAGGAATCTGTGAGATTCAAAGATTGTAAAGATATCCTTAGTGGATTTCTTACTCAAGGAGTAGAAGAGTGGACTAGGAGCCTTGAGTACTCTGAACCACTTAAAAAAACCGTGTCTCTTATATTCTTGCCATAAATGCTATATCTGCCATAACTGCTTATCTCATGTTAATCCGCTTTATCTTAAAGGGAAAATAAACAAATCTCAAATTCAGCTGTGATTAAAATCATTATCAAAACTAACAAGTATTTTGCAAAATAAATTTTAAAATATCTATTCAACCCCCCCTTCTAGATAACTATCGTGCCTCTGAGAACTAACAATTAGTATCAAAGCAGGTTCTATTAAACAGCCTACAAAGCTTAAGTAGACCCAATGGCACATCTGATAAGCGAATCAAAAACTGGAGGAGGCATCAAGCCACCTATGTGCAACAAAGATAAATTTGCCAACTGGAAAGTTCGTATGCAAGCCTATATGGATTCAATAGACGAAGATCTATTTGAAACTGTTCAGAATGGGCCCTACATTCCTACAAAGCTTGCACCAACTTCAGACGACCCAAACAAAATTCAGATCAAGGTCAAAGCAGAATGGACTGACAATGAAAAGAAAGCTATCCAACTCGACAAAAAGGCAAAGAACATTTTGTTCCAATCTTTAGAAGATAACCTATTTGAAAATGTGGTCAACAGCAAAACAACAAAGGAATTATGGGAAGCATTGCTCATCATGCATTAAGGAACAAAAGAAGTCAGAGAAAACAAGCAATCTCTTCTGACTCAACAATATGAAATGTTTGCCCACGTTCCAGGAGAAAATGTCACTTCTACCTATAAAAGATTCAATGTTCTGCTCAACTCTCTTCGAGCCTTTAGAAAGATCTATCCAAATAAAGATCTAATCATAAAATTCATGAGAGCTCTACCTAACAAGTGGGATGCCAAAACCACTGCCATCAGAGAATCAAAGAATCTCCATGAAATGACTGTTCAACAATTATATGGCAACCTTCTCACCTATGAACCGGAGCTGACTCAGCGAGCAAAGACTCTATCTGAAGGAAGAAAGAAGGAAAAAGGGGTTGCTCTCAAAGCAACAGATAACATCTCCAAAGCTAACACTGAAAATGACTCTGACTATGATGAAGATGATGATGAGGACATTGCAATGCTGGTAAGAAGACTGAAAAGGTTCATATGTAAAGGCAAAAGCAGCAAACCTAAGAGATTCAACAACTACAACAGCCAGGAGCAGATAAATGACATATGCTATAACTGCAAGAAGCCTAGCCATTTTATTGCAAATTGCAACAAACCTCTTAGAGAAGAACTAAAGAAGAAATCAAATTCAAAGAAAGAAGTCAAAGGTAACAAGAGGCCCAAGAAGAAAGACAAAGGTCTTGTGGTCGGAGGATCGTGGAGTGACTCAGACAACGACTCAACTCTCGAATCTAGAGATGATGAAGATCCTCAAATAGCAAATCTATGTCTAATGGCCAAACATGCAAAGGATAAGAAAAGCCTTGACAATCATGAAGTAAGTATAGATAAGGTATTTGACTTTACCTCTCCTGATGTAGATATTGATGATTTAAGAACTGCACTACATGGCATAACATCTGATCTGCATCAATACATGAAATGGTTCAGAGTTCTATCTAAAGATTATTCTTTTCTTCAATAAGAGAAAGAGAAAGTTCAGGAAGAACTGGAAACAGCTCTTCTAAGTACTAACTCTCTCTCCAAATTTGAAGCTGAGAATAAACTCTTAAAACAGACCAATGAACTTAATGCACAAAGAGAGTCAAATCTAACCTCAAAGATTTAGGAACTAGAAAAGATAATCTTTACATGGAATAAATCCTCTTCTTCCATGGACTCCCTGATCTCCAGTCAGAGAAGTGTATTTGACAGAATATGTTTAGGTTTTGGGGAATCCACCTCAGAACTATATGTGAAAAAGATAAAGGAAAATAGCTCTAGTAATGTTTCAAATTTTAATAAAAGCATCACATTTGTGAAATCCTCATAAAAGGAAGAACCATCCCATCCCGGCTCTTCTGATCCAATCCATGTTTCAAGCTGGCAAAACAGATCCTATGCATATGAGACCCAAAGTCAAGCAAATTTGGGCTCCCAAGGGTACTAACAAAGTAGGACCCATGCAAGTATGGGTACCAAAATGAGAGTTTAATCTTACCATAGGAATAGAGCTCCACGATCACAACCTGGTATCTGGACAGTGGATTCTCAAGGCACATGACCGGGAACAAAGCTCTGCTGTCTAACTTCATAGAGAAGGAGGGTTCAACAATCATCTTTGAAGACAATGGCTCTGACAAGACAAGAGGATATGGCTCAACTGGGAATGTTGCAGTGTCCTTTAGTAAAGTAGCCTATGTGGAAGGGGTAAAGCACAATCTTCTGAGCATAAGCCAACTCTGCGACAAGGGTCATCAAGTTACCTTCCTCAACAATCAATGTCAAGTCAGAGATCTGAAGACATCCTCTATAAAGCTGACAGGAACAAGAGAAGGGAACGTCTACACTGTTAATCTTAGTCAACTGAGTTCTGACGAGACAATATGCTTTCTAGCTAAAACTTCTGAAGAAATGAGCTAGTTATGGCATAGAAGGCTGTCTCATCTTAACTTCAAAAGCATGTCAAAACTGGCGTCCAAGGATCTAGTAGCAGGCTTACCCAAGCTCAGCTTTGTCAAAGAAAGGCCATGCAATGCCTGTCAGCTTGGAAAATAGACTAGAAGCTCATTCAAGAGCAAAACTGTCAACTCAATTAACAAGCCTCTGCAGTTGCTTCACATGGATCTATTTGGGCCAATTCCAACAACAAGCCTTGGATGGAAGAGATACTCATTGGTCGTAGTGGATGACTATACCAGATTTACATGGGTGTTCTTTCTGAACTCAAAAGATGAAACAAGCTCCCAACTAATCAAGATGTTCAGGCTGGTAATGAACGAGAAAAGGGAGAAAATCAAGGCTATAAGGAATGATCATGGTAGAGAATTTAACTTCTCTGAGATGGGCCAGTTCTGCACAGACAACGACATCAGTCATAACTTCTCAGCTCCACGAACTCCTCAGCAAAACGGAGTAGCTGAGAGAAAGAACAGAACATTAATAGAGGCAGGAAAAACTCTACTAGCAGCAGCCCATTTGCCTGAATACTTCTGGGCAGAAGCTGTCAACACTGCATGCTACACTCAGAACAGATCGCTTGTGCACTCTCTACGATAAAGAAGACTCCCTACGAGTTGTGAAAATGAAGAAAGCCAAATGTCATCTACTTTCATGTGTTCAGTTGTGCATGCTATATTCTCAATAATGGAAAATAGTATCTGAATAAGTTTCAACCCAAGTCAGACGAAGGAATCTTTCTCGGATATACCACAGATAGTAAGGCTTACAGAGTGTTAAAAAAGAAGACACTAAGTGTTGAAGTCTCGGTTCACATCATCTTCGATGAAACAGACTTAGACAAAACTGTGTCTCAAGACACTACGAACAACAATTCAGACACTACGAACGAGACAGTCGAGCTCAACACCATGATCGTAGTCCCAGAAAATGAAATCGTCGAGTTAGGAGAGGAGATCGTAGAGAGAACTACACCAGACAATGAACCTCCACATCAAGAAGCAGAGGTTGTTCTTGAAGATCTCAGACAAGAAGGCATTAGGTCAGATGTTCCAACAGGAAACAAATAGGCAAAAGATCACACTCAAGACCTAATCATTGGAGATCCAAATGCAAGAGTCAAGACAAGAGCTGCCACCCAGAATTAGTGTTTCTATCTAAGTTTTTTGTTACAAATGGAACCAAAGAAGATAGAAGATGCTATGAAAGACTCAAGTTGGATAGAAGCCATTCAAGAAGAACTAAATCAGTTTGAAAGAAGCAAAGTATGGAGATTAGTTCCAAGACCAAGAAGTCATCTAGTCATTGGCACCAAGTGGGTCTTCAGAAATAAGATAGAGTAATAACAAGGAATAAGGCAAGACTAGTGGCCAAATGTTACTCTCAAGAAGAAGGCATTGACTACGACAAGACCTTCGTACATGTTGCCAGATTAGAAGCCATCAAGATATTCCTTGCCTTTGCTGCCCACATGAAATTCAAAGTCTTTCAAATGGATGTCAAAAGTGCATTCCTGAATGGTGAACTTCAAGAAGAAGTATATGTGGAGCAACCTCCAGGTTTCATCAATCCAACTCTCTCTAATTATGTCTATAGATTAAATAAAGCCTTATATGGTCTTAAACAAGCACCTAGAGCATGGTGTGAAACACTAACTAACTTTCTTATTGAAAATAGTTTCACTAGAGGTAGAGTATATACCACATTATTTCTTAGAAAGTACAAAGACAAAGTTTTATTAGTTCAAATATATGTTGATGACATTATCTTTGGCTCTACTGATGAAAAACTATGTAAAAGATTTTCCAAGCTTATACAAAGCAAGTTCGAAATGAGTATGATGGGTGAGCTAAATTTCTTCCTTGGATTGCAAATAAAGCAAACTGATGAAGGAATCTTCATAAACCAAGTCAAGTACATTAAAGACTTACTTAAAAAGTATGGCATGGAATCAGCCTCTCCCATGAAAACACCAATTGCTCCAGCAATCAAGATTGACAAAGATGAGAAAGGTAAAAGTGTTGATATAACTCAATACAGAGGTATGATAGGCTCTCTTCTATATCTAACTGCCAGTAGACCAGACATAATGTTTGCAACATGCATATGTGCTAGATTCTAAGCTAATCCTAAGTAATCACACTTAACTGCTGTAAAAAGGATTTTCAGGTATCTCAAAGGCATACCTCACTTGGGACTTTGGTATTCCAAGGAGTCCTCCTTTGATCTAACAGGATATACAGATGCTGATTTTGTAGGCTGCAAAATAGATAGAAAAAGTACTAGTGGCACCTGTCAGTTGCTAGGAAACAGACTTGTGTCCTGGTTTAGCAAGAAGTAAAACTCAATATCTACCTCAACAACAGAAGCTGAATACATTATTGCTGGCAGCTGCTGTGCTCAAATCTTATGGATGAAAAATTATCTAGCAGACTATGGGTTTGATTTCAAATCTATACCTATTCATTGTGATAACATTAGTGTCATAGCAATAACACACAATCCTGTCATGTATTCTAGGACTAAGCATATAGAATTAAGATATCACTTTATTAGGGATCATGTTCAAAATGGAACTATATTTTACAGTACATCCCTACTGAAAATCAACTTGTTGATGTCTTTACAAAGCCTCTAGATGAATCCAGATTTAATAAATTGATAAGTAAGTTAGGCATGCTAAATCTACAACCATAAACTCTGTGCTCTAGTTTACGCTAACCATGCAGATATAAAGGCTATGTTCAAAATCGTAGAGATGACTAAAGAAGGATCGCGATCGTAGAGCTACCTCGACATGACAAAGAAGTATCCTGTGATGACAACATTCCTAACAAATTCAAGCAATCCCTATGATAAGCGCCTCAGGGACAAACCTGATCATTAGTTCATTCTAAGAGGTTGGCCCTTCCTGAGCTACCTTAATCCAAAAGGAATGATAAGTCAAAGTTCATCACAAGGACCAAGACAGACAACGTTCGTAGAACAGACTCAGCAGTGAACTCATCGATCGTAGTGCAACCTCAACAATTGTAGTGCAACCTAAATAATCGTAGTCCTCCCAAAGGATACACTAGCTCAGGGGGAGCTAAGGGCAGATCAATATTTTCCACATCACTTAAAATCGTGGAGCCAAGCAGGACTTGACGCATGCCCCACTATATAGATCGATAGGAGGGAAGTTACAAGTACAATTTAAAAAAGAACTTTTTGAAAACTCACCTCAGAAGTTCAAAAAGCTCATTCCTCTCTCTCTACCGGCAGAAACCCTAACTTTCAGAAATGCTCAACCAACCTCAGTGCAAGAAAATCAATGGCGGCTTCAAATGTTATCTCTGGATACCAACTTTGTTTCGACGAGTTCGAGACAGCTGACCCTCAATTTCATAAAATTATGTCTCTTCTAAAGAAAGCTAGTCTTGAAGAAGCTCTGAGCACCAGCACATGGATCTACCCGAAGCTAGTGAAAGAATTCTACAGTAATGGAGTTTTTGAGAACGACGTTATCACCATAAGGGTCAAGAGAGAGCAGATTAAACTCAAAGCTGAAGATATAAACCTAGCCCTAGGTTTCAAATCAAACGGACTTCTGTCTATGGAGGTCATCAACTTTCATGAAGGTTTGAAGAAGATGCATCACAAAAAGTTTTAGACCGTCAAGGGATACAAGAAGAAGGAGTTTCCCCAAAAGTATGAGTTTCTGGCTGACATTGTTGGGAAGTGCATATGTTGTAAAAGCTCTGGCCATGACTCCGTGAATGAAGTGCAGCTAAATCTCATGACAGCAATCTGCTTCGGGATTCAACTCAACTATGGGGCCCTACTCATCGATTGGATTGGGAAGTGGATACTCAGCTCAACGAAATCAAAGAGCTCTGAAAAGATGCTCTACGGGCGATTTATAAGCATAATTCTGTCATCAGCACTGGGTGACAAAATTGGGGATAATGAAGGAGAATCTATCAATCCCAACAGGAAAATGACCCAGCTGTGATACTCCCAAAATAGGTATACATCACCCATCTTGAGTCGCCAAATACATGGAACAAAATTCAAATACAACTTAATAATATAACTGTCGTATAAAATACGACAAAACATAAACTGAGAGTTTTAAAATGAATATTGTCTTCTAGACAGTATTTAACTCAAATGGAGTCCCCAAAATAATTATTATCACACTATTTTATAGAATAGTGAGGACTACTAATGCTACCATCTGGATCGTCACTCCGTTCCCCGACTAGTCCCGGCTACGTTCTCATTTCCTGAAGAGGACAATGAAAGCAAAAGGGTGAGCTCAACTAGCCCAGTAAGAAATATTATGACTAAGATAATGCAAAATAATTTAACGTTAGCATTCAACAGTGTTAAACTGATAAAATATAACAAACATCAAGTTTAACTGCAGCGGAACAAGCAATCCATTAGAAGAGTCAAGTAGAGAATAAAATCTACTATTTTCTATGATTGAAAATGTTTTTCATCACTTTTATCGCTGAGACTCAATTTAAAAAATAATCCACATCATTCCTGCACTACGGCCAAGGATATTCATTAGTATCACGACCACAAATTATCCATACACTACGGGCTAAGGATATTCGTGTATTCATCAATGGTCATGATCATGCCAACAACTGTTCATCAATGCACTACGGGCCAATGAGGACTTTTACCAAAATATTTGTAACATTACGGTCATGATTATAGCAAATAATTCCTGGTCATAATCATACCAAGTCCATCTATGCACTACAAGTCACATATGACTTTCAACATAATATAAATATGAGGATGATGACAATGATATAAGAATTCAATAAAACAAGTTCAAGGATAAATTTTTAAATATTCATAATTTAATTTATCCAGAAATCAATAACGTCCAAATTGTCAACATGATACTGTTTTGTGGAGTAAAATTCAAGAATAATATTGTACCAAAAATAATTTGGATCGAAAACGAATCAATTTTTATCATGAATAGTACTCCGGGTGAATAGTACGCGAGTGAATAGTACCTCGTAAATAGTACTTCGATAATAGTAACCCCGTGAATAGTACTCTGGCATGAAAAAGTTAAAACTTATCAAGAATGCTTAGAATAATATTTCTATGAAAAGATACTGGATGAAGCGCAAATATCAAGGATATTCAACTAATTTCATAGAGTTTAGAAGCCAAAATTTTAACAAAACGAGTATAGAATTCGAAATTTGAAACGAAATAATATTACTTACATACTACAGAGTATGAAAGAAAATATTATTTTAAGCGAATATTGAACAAAAATAACATCCCTTACCTTGAAAAGAAGAGTATTCCAACTTGTATAGCGGAGATATCCTTGAAGAAAACTTTCACTATTTTCTACGCTCAAAACTTTCTAAAACTCGAAAGAAATACGCTCAAGATTATAGAAGATGAATTCTTTGATTCTGGTGTGATTTTCAATTCTAACTTAAGCGCCTATTTATAGAAAAATGCTAGAACGTCATAGGAGACTAAAATAATAAAATATTATTTTTTTAAGCACGCCACTCCTTTGCTGAATAATCAATCCAGCCAATTCTGAAAAAAAATAGCAGCCCACATGTTTTTAAAAACAAAAGTGGGTTCCACCCAATTTTAATAAAAATCATTTTATTTTTTGAAACTTCAGAAATTCATAATAAATAGCCATTTTATCAGAAAAATTCTAATCTCATATCTATTCCATAGGAAATTAAATTCTCTACAACTTTATAAGTTTAAGTTTTTTCAAATTCCAGACAGAATATATCCGAAATCCATAAACGGATGATTTTCAATAACTCATAAAATTCATAACAAATCATACGTTGATTTTTAACGGTTCAAAATTTGTGGACATATACTCAACTTATATATGTATAACATATCCAAAAATCACAACGATCCAACGGTCGGATTAAAATTAAAACTCACGCAATAGAGCTTTAAGAACACCGATTTGATTTTTTAATACTTCCAATCCGATAAAATACTGATAAAATACCTCAACATTAATTTCTTTATTTATAACCACAAAAAATAAATATTTTCCTATCCATCATTTATGTCCACATAAAATAAATATTTTCTTATCATATAAATCAATAATTAATTATTCACAAATAATATTACAGAATCACAATAATGATAACTAGGCCGTTCCCAAGAAAGAGGGGGCTTTCCGATAAAAATTTCTCCTTACTGGTGCGCAATTAGGTGACCAAATCTCTCCTTAACAGAACTTTTTAGACATTGCCAATAATGCTATCTAATAATATTATTCAAATAATATGAATTATTGATCTGATAATGAGAAATACTGTGCAGTGACAATTATTGAACAACAATAATATAAAATATCAACGTAACAATTATTGAACCAATAAAATAAAATATTGAACAGTAATTACTGTAACAATTATTGAGTAGTGCCTTCTTACGTAAGAATCAATAATTCAAAAATACTGTGCAATACCGTGTGCTACTGTGCAACAACGCGCATTATTATATTTTAACCACCAGGTATTTCTAACAGTTAACGGTAAAACTTTTGCCGTTATTTTATAAAAAGATATTTTTGTCATTTTCTCAGTCCAACAATAATTCCGTTGTGGGGTCCACCAATGATTGTGTCGTCGTACGAATATTCTCTATTAAAACGAATATTTCCCGATCAATTGAATATTATATAACAACTTGCGTACTTTGTAAAATTTATAAATATTACCCACAACTATAACATTATATCAAATTCACTCCATAATATTAAAAAAATGATATTTATAGAAAATTCATCTTTATTCATAAAAGTTGGGGTCTTACAACCTCCCCTTCTTATGAAATTTCGCCCTCTAAATTAGGGTATGCACCTGGTATGTCGAAAAGGTAAGGATACCTTAATTTCATTTCAGATTCTAACTCCCAAGCCATTTCCTCAACATCGTGGTTTCTCCAAAAAACTTTGACTTGAGGTATAACCTTGGAGCGTAAAATATGTTCCTTCTTATCCAAGATTTTAACAGGAACCTCTTTATACGTTAAATCTTTCGCTATTTCGTCCGGTTCTAACTCAATAATGTGGTTCGGATCTTTCACATATTTACGTAACATAGATATGTGAAAAACTTTATGAACACGAGACATACTTAGCGGTAAGGCGAGTCTATAGGCCACAGTTCCTACTCGTTCGAGGATTAAAAATGGGCCAATGAATCGAGGATTGAGCTTTCCTCTCTTTCTAAATCTCGTAACTCCTTTCCATGGAGCAACACGTAACAGCACATGTTCTCCAATATTGAATTCCACGTCCTTTCGATGAAGATCAGCATAACTCTTTTGTCGATCTTGTGAGGTTTTTATACGTTATCGGATCGTTTGAATCTTTTTCGTAGTCATACGTACCAACTTCGGTCCCAACAACGTTACTTCATCCATCTCATCCTAGCATACTGAAGAATGACACTTTCTTCCATACAATGCCTCGAATGGAGCCATGCCAATACTTGCTTGATAACTGTTATTGTAGGAAAACTCCACCAATAGTAAGAACTTGTCCCAACTTTCCTTGAAGTCAAGGACACAGAGTCTTAATAGATCTTCAAGAGTTTGAATAGTCCTCTCCGACTGCCCGTCCGTCTGAGGATGATATACTGAGCTAAATCGTAAATTTGTGCCCATAGCTTTCTGCAAACTAACCCAAAATTGTGAAGTGAATCTTGGGTCTCGATCAGAAACTATGGATACTGGCATACCATGCAGTCTTACAATCTCATTTGTATACATACGAGCAAGACGTTCAAGTGTATAAGTTTCTCGTATAGGTAAGAAATGAGTCGACTTGGTCAATCTATCAACAATGACCCAAATCGCATCTATGCCTTGAGAAACCTTGGGAAGACCGATAACGAAATCCATGATAATGTGCTCCCACTTTCATTCTAAAATTTCAAGTGGTTGCAATGGACCTTTTGGTACTTGATGCTCCGCCTTAACTCTTTGACAAGTTAAACACCTTGAGATAAACTCCGCTATCTCTCTCTTCATATTGCTCCACCAAAATGTATGTCAAAGATCAAGATACATTTTGGTACTCCCAGGATGGATTATAAACGGTGTGTTGTGCGCCTCCATCATGATTTTATACTTTAAATTAGGGTCGTTAGGAACACAAAGTCTGGATTTGACTCTAAGTATTCCTTCTTCATCGATTCTTGCTTTCGGGATAGCACCTTCTTACACTTTCTTCTTCATACGCATCAGCTCCAGGCCTGTATCTTGAGCAACTTTAACTTTATCGATTAAAGTCGGCTCAACTCGTATATTTACCATCATCACATTGGTCCCTGAAGTCTTTAACTCTATCTCCATCCTTTGCAAGTCATATAAAATGGGCCTTTGCGTTGACAATATCTCACTCGTACCCACATATGATCTTTTACTCAATGCGTCAACAACTACGTTCGCTTTACCAGGATGGTATTGAATGGTATAATCATAATGTTTCAACAGTTCAAGCCAACGTCGTTGCCGCATGTTGAGTTTCTTTTGGGGGAAGAAATATTTGAGGCTTTTATGATCCGTATAGATCTCCACTTTCTCTCCATACAAGTAATGCCTCCAAATTTTAAGTGCGAAGACAACAGCTGCCAACTCTTAATCATGAGTAGAATAATTCCTCATATTCTTTGAGTTGCCGAGAGGCATAGGCTATGACTTTCCTATGTTGTATGAGAACACATCCTAACCTTTTTCCCGAAGCATCACTGTAGATGACAAATCCCTCCGAGCCAGATGGTATTGTCTGAACAGGTGCTGAAAGGAGTCTCCTCTTGAGTTCTAGAAAACTCTTCTCACATTCCACGCTCCAATCAAATTTTGTATCTTTTCGAGTCAGCTGAGTTAATGGAGTAGCGATACGAGAAAACCCTTCTACGAATCTTCGATAATAACCAGCTAAGTCGAGAAAGCTACGTACTTTGGTCGCTGATTTAGGTTACTCCCAACTTTGAATAACTTTAATCTCTGTCGGGTCAACAGATATTTCATGACTTGATACTACGTGCCCAAGGAATGCTACTTCCTCAAGCCAGAACTCGCATTTCTTCAACTTGGCATAAAGCTTGTTTTCACAAAGCTTTTGGAGTATCAGCCTCAAGTGTTGCTCATGATCTTCACGGGTTTTGAAATATATGAGGATGTCATCAATAAAGACGACCACAAAGTGATCCAAATATTCCTTGAATACTCGGTTCATCATATCCATGAAGGCAGCAGGAGCATTAGTCAATCTAAAAGACATGACTAGGAATTCATAATGCCCGTACCGAGTTCTGAAAGTCGTCTTTGGAATGTCATTAGTTCTAATCTTTAACTAATGATATCCGAAACGAAGATCGATCTTTGAAAAGAATTTGGCGCCTTGCAACTGGTCAAACAGGTCATCAATACGTGGCAATGGGTACCTATTCTTGATGGTGACATGATTCAACTCCTGATAATCAATACAAAGTCGCATACTCCCATCTTTCTTCTTCACGAATAGAATAGGAGAACCCCAAGGAGACGTACTAGGACGAATGAAATCGATGTCTAACAATTCCTACAATTGGGTCTTTAACTCCTGAAGTTCAATAGGAGCCATTCGATATAGGGCTTTGGAAATGGGTTTTGTACCAGGTTCAAGGTAGATACAAAATTTAATTTCTCGCTCTGGGGGTAGGCCAGGAAGTTCTTCAGGGAATACGTCAGGAAATTTATTAACAATAGAAATATCATTCAAAACTGACGTATTTTTGTTTAAATCCGTGACATGAACTAAGAAAGCTTCACATCTATTTTTTAATAAACGAATAGCTTTATGGCTTGAGATGACAGTGATTGATTTTAATGGTTTGGTTGCTTGAATTTGCATAATAGGTTGGTTAGGAATATGAAAGCTAACAACCTTACGAAAATAATCAATTTTTGCATGATGAGTAGTTAACCAATCAATCCCTAGAATTACGTCAAATGCAAGTATTTTCAATGAAATATGTTCGATAGATAATGTGAGGGTACCGATTTGAACCAAACAAGACTTATAAACAGTAGATGTAATGAAGGTTTCTCCTAACAGAGTTTCAACAGATAAGTCAAAGTTTAATTTCTCCGGAGTCTAATTTAAACGTTGAGCGCAAGTAGGAGAAATAAAAGAATGGGTAGAACCGATATCAAATAAGGTATAGACTTCGCTAGAGTTTATGATAAGCTTACCCGTGATGACCTCGTTCGGGTTCCTTGCTTTCTGGGAGGTCACGACAAACGCTCTCTCTTGAACTACCGACTTTGACTTTTCTGGGACGGCCTTTGGTGCCTCCATCCCTGCTGGACTTGTCTTCGGTGCACTATAAAATCGGGCTAGGTGACCTTCTCTTCCACAATTATAACACGCTTTGGATTGCATCGCGCAGTTTGGACTGACGTGTCCCTCCCTTCCGCATTTAAAGCATGTGATAGGTGGTCGTTCTCCTTCCTTAACAACGGGTGCTGGTGCTGACGTCTTTCCATCATTGTTGAATCTCCTCTTCTTGAAATGTCCACTCTACCACCGAAGTGGTTACGATTTCTGACATGTTGATTCCCTCCACGTTTGTTGTCACCGCTTCGATGACTGCTACCACTGGAATTATCATTTTATCGGCTGCTCTCTCTTGGTTGGGTTGACTCGTTATCGCGCTCCAATAACTGAGCCCTATTTACAACATCTGAACACAAACATAGTTTGTGAGAAATTTAGTATTGGCGTATCTCAAGTTTCAAACCTCTTAGAAATATCCGTGTCATTCTCTCCTCGTTATCAACTAAGTGGGACGCAAACCGGGATAACTCAACAAACTTGGCTTCGTACTATGACACGATCATATTTTTTTTGCTCCAGTTTAATGAACTTTACCTCTTTCATGTGAAAAATATTTTCGGGAAAGTACTTGTCATTGAACAGTTCTTTGAACTTCTCCCAAGACATCTTCAGTGCGACAGGTTGAGTACGCTTTACAGATTACCACCAGTAATCTACTTCTGCCCGCAACATGAAGGTGACAAAGAGAACCTTTTTCTCCTCGGAGTATCCCAAGATATCAAATATCTTGTTGATCTGCTTTATCCACGTCTCCGCCTTAAGTGGTTTTGGCTCTCCAAAACTCTGGTGGTCCCAGCTCCTTGAACTGTTTAGCAGTGACCGTCCGAGAGTTGCCAGGGTTTTCACCTACATTTCGGACAGGAGTCTCTCTTGCTTGATGTTGCATGAATTGTAAAAAGCCTCTGAACATTCCATCGTTCATCATATGGTAAGTGTTGTTGTTTGCATGAGTATTGTTGCCTTCTTGATACACATTATCCTGATTGTTGATCTGTGGAGACTCAACTGTCTCCTGTGCTCCATTGCTATTCTCAACATTCTCAGATGTAATTTTCAAATACTGCCATAAAACAAGGGTTAATTGACATGTCACATATTATTCTTATACTATGACCAACCAATTAAATACCAAATAAACTTAGGTATGTCATACTATCGAAGAAACTCCCCATCTCTCCCCTCCTAGTTCTAGTCTAACATCTTAGCAAGAGATCATATCCCTAAGCTTTGATACCAACTGTGATGCTCCCAAAATAGGTATACATCACTCATCTTGAGTCGCCAAATACATGGTACTGTAACAATCTAGATTTTTAATTATAATAATTAAATATTTATTGAATTATATAAATATTTAATGGATGTGTTTATCGTTGAATAAATATTTGTTTAATTGATTTGATTTGATTTGGTTAATTATTTATTTAATAAATAATTAAGGAAAGTAATTATTAATTATTTATTTAATAAATAATTAAGGAAAGTAATTATTTTGAAACAATAATCTAATTTAATTTAATAATTAAGTTAGAGAATTTATAATGATTAAATAAATTATTATATTATTCAATAAATTGTTATTAGAATTAATTAAATTAAGTATGAAAACTTAATTAAAGGTGACAAATAACTGTATTAAATTAAAGTAGTTTTAATTTAGTTTGTCAAACAAGGCTTAAATATATTAAGTCTTTAATTTTAAAGAGTCTTGTCAAACGACTCCTTATGGCTTTTGAATTTTTAAATTTGATTTATTAATAATATAAATTAAATAAATAATATATAATAATTGTGGTAACCGCTGAATTAATAAGGCCATTAGTAGTGTCGGTTTTAAACGTTTGAATAAGATGTGCGTTTGGGTTAGTTTTAGTTTACGTATAATGCATTTGGCTTAAGTCTAATAAGAAAAATAGAAGTTTTCTGAGAAGGAGAATTATAGAGGGTTTGAGAAAGAAGTATCAGAGAAAATTGAGAGAAAGGGTTCTGTAATTTCAAAACGTTTCTCAGTAGTTAGCAAGTAGTTTCAAAGCAACAAAATGTATGTTTTATAATCTTAACATATATCTTTTATAGTATAATTCCTTAGTCTCTGTGTTCTTGAAATTCACTCACTGAGGTATAATATGTTTACAAAAATTGTCTATAATCCATATGTTTTACTAATTGATGATGAAACCATATGTTTTGGTAATAACTAGCATATATATATATATTATTGTAGTTTACAAGTACGCTCAAAAATAAGAAAAATGGTTTTACAGTGATTACATGTAGATGAACATGTTTTGTAGGATAACAAAATTAGGATGCGATTGTATGCTAATTGTGAAATTGAACCTTATGTATGTTAATTAGGTAAGAACTTAATGAGAACTTAGTTCAAAGGAATGAATTCGTTGGATAATTGTGGTTTACAGTGTTAAACCTTGTGAAACAACGTCAACAATGGAGTTGGGCTTTAAACCATGGTTTCAAGG
The DNA here is from genome assembly GCA_016801055.1 of Panax notoginseng. Lineage (NCBI taxonomy): Eukaryota > Viridiplantae > Streptophyta > Magnoliopsida > Apiales > Araliaceae > Panax > Panax notoginseng. The sequence continues at coordinate 189,152,249 of CM029015.1, read as the reverse complement.
ATTTAAATTATTGTTTAATTGCTTTAAATTAGTATATGTATGATAAGTAAATGTTTATGAGCAATCTATAAAAGTTTTATGTCTTAATTTAGATGTTAGCAGTAGTAATTAGTCCAGAATTTAGTTATTCTATTCTTCGTAGTTGGGTTTTCTAAGTTTTGGCGTCCCAGCTGTGATTTTCGTGCCTCAGCACCAAAAATAGCACAGAACTTCGCGCCCCAATGCTGAAATTCGCACCCCAGTACTGAAATTCGTGCCCTAGCGCCAATGCCTAACTTAGTTCTCGCGCCCCAGCGCTGGAACACTAGTCTGGGTCGGGCTGTTTTGACCTCCTGTAGTAAAATAGCCATAACTGTTTCATACGAACTCTGATTGAGGTTATTCAAGATGATCCGGAACGAAGATGAATAGACCCACAACTTTTGTTCTTTAAGTTTTTCAATTTGAGGTTTGTAACAGTAATCAAAATGGTCATCTTTAGGACTGTTGTGTTTTCGGGGGCAAATCGGATGGCGTCGGGCATGCACATATGCTAGTATAATGCTTCAGACGATAAAAGATGTTATTCTAAGTTATAAAACATGAATATTAGTGAATATAATGATGCTTAACATTAATAAATAATGTATTAGATAAGTTATAGAAGCATAGTAAGCATATACAAGAGAGGCAAATCGGGCGTGTGACGAATGAACGTCGAAACATCGTGCCAAGTGTTAATCAACTTAAAAAGTGTTTCAATTCAATTGAAATGAATATTATAAGATATGGAATGGATTTAATATAAAACCAATAAGTAGTCCTAGCAAGACTTGAGCACTTGAATGAACTTCGAATATGAAATACGGTGAGATAAAAGTTGAAAGTTAACACAATTAAGTTGAACATTGTGTATTTATGATAGGAAGGGTTATGAGACGTAGAGTAAAGTTTACTTTACAACTACTATGCGTTGCTATGTGACTAATAGTTAATGTGAATGATTATATAATTGTGTAGGGCACGTGAAGTGTAGATATCTATAAGTTGTTAAACTGTTATTGGTAAACAACGATCAAGGCAAGTATTTCGATTCTTATTTTCTACGTGAACTTGATGAACTATTTTAAATTGCATGATATGTTATACATGTTGAAATCATGAAATGTTAAAGTTAATTTATGACTACATTATTTTGGTTAAATAATGATGATTGAGTAAGGAACTCAATCCTTATATTTTCTATGTGAATTAAAAGCATGTATGCCGTGTTACTTTAATTATTATGAGATCTATGTTGAGCATATTATTATATGTTATGTGATGCATGAAAACTGTTAGATTTTGCTGGGCTATCGAGCTCACTCTTGCAAATAACCACTTTTGCAAGTCAAGATTTTAAGGTAAAGATATGTGCTAAGTGGGTTATAGAGATCTATATTCACGAAGATTACTTATGTTTCATATTTTGAATGTAACATGTTGTTGAATTGTAAGTTGAGTTATGCAATGTATATGGATATTTAGTTATGATGTAAGACTTTGTATAGTCATTTTATTGTAACGATTCATGATATAAGTTTGAATCGAAAAGATATAATGTAAAGGTTGCGATTTAGGGTAATACAGAAGGAAATGTATAAAAGTTTTAAATTTTTCCGCATATTCGTAATTTATTATCGAATAATGATGTAAATATTGATTAAATTTATTTTGTTAACTATCGCGAAGGAGAATATTATTGTATGAATTTTGGGGTCGTTACAGTTGGTATCAAAGCTGTAGGTTACACACCTTAGTTAGCGGTACCTTATGCTATAACCTTAGAGAAGAAAAGGTGAAGATAGTGAATGAATAAGCTTAGATAGAGTTTGAACAATAAGAAGTAATTTAAGAAATTTTTAAAGAATGGATTAAAACTTGCGTGACAGGATTCAAAGACGAATCTCGCAGAGTTATAAGGAATATGAATGTGGGGTTACCCAACTCCAATAATAAGGATGTAAGGTGATAATAAATAGACAGTGTCTATAAGAAGAGTGATAAAGAAGCTAAGAATAGAGAGTTATATTTAAGTATGGTACAATTATACTCTTTAGTAGTTGATGTATGGTATCTGGGCTAAACGATTCCTTCATAGAGCGGAGGTATATACGAACTAGCAACTCGAAACCTAGTTTGTTGGTTGTTTGTGGGAAACCACTCAGCGTACCATATTGAAACTGTTAGAGACTCGATGTGTACCAAGTGTAGAAAATGGATACGCATGATGAAATTGTGTAACTCGAATGAAATGTTGAGCAATGCAAATGAAGTTAGAAATTCTTAAAGGAAGAATTGTTATATAAACAAGAAGATTCAAAGAAGAATCTTGAAGAGATATAAAGATAAGAAATGGGAGTTTCCTAACTCCAATAGCCAAGATAACGAATAATGTCGTAAATGATGAAAAAGGGAAAGAAAGAGGATTGTAAAACAAAACGATCACGAGTTAAGAAAAGAATTTTAAGGGAGATGATTATAGAATAAGATCACGACGTGATCTGTTTAAGTTATAAAAAGAAAGATGGTCTGTAATGTTTGAATGATTATAGCTTGATGATATGAAGATATTGTATTATGATATAGTACGAGATAAACTCATGATGAGTTATAGATAGTGTGATACGAGGAATTCGTATCGAGCAAAGAGCAAGTTATGAGCAAGATAGAGTTAGGTGGGATTTCAATTGAGGACTCATATGATGACTGAGTTGTACAAACCTTTGTATGGGCGAGGGTTTTGTGCTTGCGCTCAGTTTATCACATTGATAATCATTGGAATGTTGGTGTCGCGCTATCAATGTATATGTGACAAAAAGGTGATTCTTTTCTCATGTGTATATTTGATAGTTAGAAACTATTAAGATTAGTCAGATATTTTTAGGATTAGGGCGGTTCTTAAAACTAATGCATATGGTAAGTTCGTAATATCCCGAGTGTTTATGATAGCGATCCTTAGAAAATGAAATGAATGGGTTAAGAATATAATACTCAAATATAGTTGAGTTCAAGTGAAAGTTATGAAATAAAACCTAAAATTTGTTAAAGTAATGAATGTAGTAGGAAATATAAAACCTATATTTAGATAAAATGATGAAAGATTACTCTGAGTTATTTGTTTAATTTGTGTCTTCGATTCTGGGGACAGAATCTTTGTAAGTAGAAAAGATTGTAACGAATGAGTAGTTTGAGTTGTGATTCTGAGGACAAAATCCTTGTAAGGAGGGAATGATGTAACAATCCAGATTTTTAATTATAATATTTAAATATTTATTGAATTATATAAATATTTAATGGATATGTTTATCGTTGAATAAATATTTGTTTAATTGATTTGATTTGATTTGGTTAATTATTTATTTAATAAATAATTAAGGAAAGTAATTATTTTGAAATAGTAATCTAATTTAATTTAATAATTAAGTTAGAGAATTTATAATGATTAAATAAATTATTATATTATTCAATAAATTGTTATTAGAATTAATTAAATTAAGTATGAAAACTTAATTAAAGGTGACAAATAATTGTATTAAATTATAGTTTTAATTTAGTTTGTCAAACAAGGCTTAAATATATTAAGTCTTTAATTTTAAAGAGTCTTGCCAAACGGAGTCTTATGGCTTTTGAATTTTTAAATTTGATTTATTAATAATATAAATTAAATAAATAATATATAATAATTGTGATAACCATTGAATTAATAAGGCCATTAGTAGTGTTGTTTTTAAACGTTTGAATAAGACGTGCGTTTGAGTTAGTTTTAGTTTACGTATAAAGCATTTGGCTTAAGTCTAATAAGAAAAATAGAAGTTTTCTGAGAAGGAGAATTACAGAGGGTTTGAGAAAGAAGTATCAAAGAAAATTGAGAGAAAGGGTTCTGTAATTCCAAAACGTTTCTCAGTGGTTAACAAGTAGTTTCAAAGCAACAAAAGGTATGTTTTATAATCTTAACATATATCTTTTATAGTATAATTCCTTAGTCTCCGTGTTCTTGAAATTCACTCACTGAGGTATAATATGTTTACAAAAATTGTCTATAATCCATATGTTTTACTAATTGATGATGAAACCATATGTTTTGGTAATAACTAGCATATATATATGCTTGTAGTTTACAAGTATGTTCAAAAATAAAAAAAATAGTTTTATAGTGATTACATGTACATGAACATGTTTTGTAGGATAACAAAATTAGGATGTGATTGTATGCTAATTGTGAAATTGAACCTTATGTATGTTAATTAGGTAAGAACTTAATGAGAACGTAGTTCAAAGGAATGAATTCGTTGGATAATTGTGGTTTACAGTGTTAAACCTTGTAAAACAACATCAACAATGGAGTTGGGCTTTAAACTATGGCTTCAAGGATTTAAATTATTGTTTAATTGCTTTAAATTGGTATATGTATGATAAGTAAATGTTTATGAGCAATTTATAAAAGTTTTACGTCTTAATTTAGATGTTAGTAGTAGTAATTAGTCTAGAATTTAGTTATTCGGTTGGGTTCTGTAAGTTTTGGCGCCCCAGCGCCAAAATCTGCACCCCAGCTGTGATTTTCGCGCTACAGCACCAAAAATAGCCTAGAACTTCGCGCCCCAGCGCTGAAATTCGTGCCCCAGTACTGAAATTCGCGCCCTAGCTCCAATGCCTGACTTAGTTGTTGCCTCATTTTTACAACTAACAAAAGAGCTCTAACTCATGCAAGCATACATGCGTCAACAAGTAATACAGAGCAAATAAAGTATCGATCCCACAGAGAAAGTTGTTTAACTTAAACTACTATGCATTAATTAACTCACTATATTTATATGCTTAGACTAATGATTAAACTTGGTTTGTTCACGAATTGCAAACAACAACTAAAACAAAAATAACGATATAATAAATGATATTTGAACTAATGGGATCCTAACTTCATTTAATATTTCATTCAATCGCCACTATCATGCATGACTTGTTCATATACCATATGAAAGTAGCCAAGAGCACTAAAAGAGTATTAGCCATTTTTCAATGCACTAAGACCTACTTACACATCATCCACAGATGATAGACTCTATGTAATCATCAATATAATCAACATCACTATATGTCTATGTGAAATTGCAACTATATTGATTTTAAGTTCAAGCTCTTATTCTAACTTATACGGTGAAACAATATATGTCTATCTGGGTCACGAAATACATAAGCCATATAACACAGCCCTATATACGTATACTATCATGATTAGAATCCATATTTGCATGGTTATTGTCAATCCCATACAAATACTGAAATGAATGGTGATCAAGCATTCATGTATGCAAAACAATCATGACATACATCCTATATGATATGCAAAACAACTCAGCATTTAAGCGTGCAATCAAACTACATAATAAAATTCGTTAGAATCCCATAATGGAGTTTAGTTCATGACTGAACCAAAAACCATTATGGGATCAAATCTAAACATGATCAATAAACAACAACCGACAGATGAAAGTGAAACTATCAAACCCAATTGCTGAATACGCATCAATATTCAATCCTCATAAGATTCAAGCAAAAACTAATACTAATAATCCGCTCTCATAGAGAAATCCCAAGAAAGAGTAGAAGAGTAGAGTTATGGCCTCCTTCTACGCTGGAATCCTCTCTAGAGAGTAAAACCCTAATTCCCCGGTAAAGATACATAAAAACTAATAAAATGTCAAGTGATACCCCTGACACCAGCCAGAAAACGTTTTTAAATAAATTACAACCTTTAAAATGTGGAAATAAAATAAAACAAATCAGCAGCTTCAGGCTTCGCGCGCGGCCGCGCGCTCTTCCAGCTTGATACTCTCGCGGCCGTGAGACTTGCAGTAGGTTCGTATGTTTGGCCTGTCTCACGCGCGGGCGCGCGCTTACTAGGCTTGTCCTTCTCGCGGCCGCGTAACTTGTAGAAGGTTATCCTGGTTTTGTTGGGTACTCGCGCGGGCGCGCGCCTCCAAGCTCTCTTTGCCGCACGGCTTGCAGTTGCTATCTTTTGATCCTTCTCCTGAGCTTGGTTCTGCAATGTTGTTGCTGCTACTGAAATGTCCTATGTGTATCCATGCTCGTCCATCCATGCTCCACTCAATCCTAGCCATGCACATCCTATCTTTTGCCTCACCTCACGCATCCATTAGCCTTGTGCTCAATAACACCACCAAATTAGACCAATTCCTGTACTTATTCACTAAAAGGAGTTTTAAGTATGGGAAATGCAAAGTAACATAAAATGCAGCTAAAACAGACTAAAATGTACTTGAGATGGGCATAGTTCGCATGAATTGGTACTCTATAAGTAGGTAAAAATACTACTTATCAAATACCCCCAAACCTGAACCATTGCTTGCCCTCAAGCAATGCATACTAATGAGCAATAAAAAATGCAATTATATTATTGTGCACTAATTCTCACATTGTCCCAACCATCATAAAAATTCAGTCTAATTTGCCTCAGCGAATTTTTCTAGATTTGAGAATACAAATTCCAACCAAACTGCAGGCATAAAGTCATATACTCATATATTTCACAAATGTTATACAGATGCTATGTGTGTGTGTGTGTTGTGTTCGCCCAATACTTGATTTCGGTGTAGAATATTCATTCTATCTTGCTCAATCCAGAAAAATTGTAGCTTAAATCAAGACTTATGTATATGTATGCGACTCGGACTATTTCAACATCTTAAAATAAACAAAGGTTCAACAATGGACTTAACTGCTTTATTCTACTCACGAGGGTGGATTTCGCACTTTCTTGCGGTGTTTATTTCTATTTTTCTTTTCTTTTCTTTTCTTCATGACTGTGCAATGTCTTACTCCATTAGGCACACTGCTACCCCTTAGCGATCTTTCAACCAACGACTCCCAGACCATGAAAGACCTTAGGGCGCTAGGTGTAGAGACAATCCCCTCGGGCGTACTTACTCAAGTAGACAGGGCCCCGAAATAAGACTAGCCATGTTACTTCTACTTTTCTTTCTTTTTCTGTTTTTTTATACACAGATACCCATGTGTTCCCACAGTCTAAAAATAGATGTTTTATAAGCCCCAAAAATCACGTTACACATATTTCTCTTTTTTAACACTACATTTTTCTATCGAGCAATGCACACATACTTCTTATACCTACAAGTGCTTGTGAACACATTTGTGCAAACCGAGAGCATGTACACAACATTATGAATTTCGTTGTATAAAACGTTATAACTCAGCTCATGTTATCCAAAATATTCAGAAATCATTTAAAAACTTCACTCTCATCATTGGCTAGACAAATTTTTATTTTTTTATTATTTTTTTTAACGGCAAGAACTGTGAGGTATGCAACATGCAACTAAATGCTAAAATGTAATCTAAACATGCACATAAAAATTAAACTAATCATGCAAAACTATATGAATCATGTAAAACTATATGTAAAACTAAAAAAAATACTAACTACTACCTAATACCCCCAAACTTAAAATATTCAATGTCCCAATTGAATGAAGGTAAAAGGTATGAAAACTCCCCTAATTATCGGTGGTGCCACCCTCCTCGGGTGGTGAGTTCGGTAGTGGATATGGTACTGCGGTTCCAAACTGAGGCCATTCTTGTGGTGTTCCTTGTTGCGCAAACGCTTCAGCTAAAACTCTTGTGAGTCCCGTCATAAATGTGCTCAAATTATCGTACATGGCATCGACCTTGCGCTCTAACCTTCGGAACTGTCGATTGCCATTGGTGGCACGTGCGTGCGTGGACGGACCCGCTTCGTCTGTTTGCTGTTGGTGTTTTGGAAAAATAGGATGAAGGATGAAGCCTAGTCTGCGTGGGTGCGGTACACCACCTGTCCAGTCTTCGAACTTTTTGATCGTGGCATGAGTAATGTCCTGGCTTGGGTATTGCATCTGCTCATTTCCCCAGTTGCATCCCTGATTAGCACAAAGCATGGCTACCACGGATGCGTGTGGAATGCTCCCAATCGTTACTCCCTGTAAATAGCGCAGCATATTTTTGTGAATGAGATGACCAATGTCGATGTATTTTCCTGTGATTATGTCCCACAAAAGACGTACCCTCTCCGCTGATATTTCGTGCTGGTGGGCGGAGGGCATGAGCTTGGCGCATATGAACAAATTCCACGCTTTTGCATAGCGATTTAAGGAGGCAGCAGGGAATAACCGCGGCTGTGTTGTGCCAACTTTATACGTCCATTTCGTACCCGGCACACATAACTCTGTAATGATCAGCTCCATGTTTGTCTCCAAATAAGCGCCGGTTATCCAATTAGCAGCCCCCACTGGCGGTGCATCAGTAATTTTGAAAATTAGTCGGACGGCACGGGGTCTGTAATCTACCTCGATACCACAAACCAGAGATATCCCGCTCATAGTGACCTTGGAATTTGCATAGAATTCACGGACTATGCTCATAGGAACGGGTGTTGGAGTCGCTGTCAGCTCACCCCAGCCTCTCTCTCGAATCATGGCGCACAACTGGCTATCCTGCCCCTCCGGCTTGAATCCTCGCTCTTTGACGAATGTCTTTGCCATAATGCGGTAATATTCTTGTTGAGCTTCCAAATTGAGGAATTTGGTGTGATCCACAACGTTAGCCTCTTGACTGCCCGTAGAGGAAGATGAAGATGAAGCAATAGATCTCGCTCGCTTAGGCCCCATTTGTTTTTACTAGTAATTGCACAGATTATATGGCTGGGGAAAGAAGAAAAGCTTGAAGAATTGATAGCTCTCACACTTGTGTCTTCACTCCCACTTAGGAACCCTAGCTTTATAACACTCTTGGAGAAGTTGAGGAGATATGGACTTTGAATGAGGAGGAAATCGTGGCTAATTGATTAAGAGATGCGCGACACGAATTGTAACTGACGAAGAGATAGAGACGTGAGTTATGGAGAGTGAGAGAATTTTGCTTCTGTTGATATCCCAAATGAGAGTCCAAATGGTCCACAACTCTGTTTTTAAACTATTCGTACTGTCATAACCCGGTGTCGTGCGCGGCTGCGCGCGGATTGTACTAAGCTGGGCGCGCGGGCGTGAGACTTTCATAATGTTTGGTGGTTTTCTTTTTATTGACGCGCGGGTGCGCGATTTTGTGCTGACTATGCCGCGCGGCCGCGAGATACTGATATTTGCAATGTTGCACTTTAGTGTCATTTTGCTTGTCAGTGGTGCCTTCCAATGATGGTACCTGCATAGACATTAATACCTCGTGTTAAGGCAGGACGTAGTGGTCTCATAACACTAATATTATGCAACTACTCGTACAGCAATTCTTGTTACACTCTTAAGCATGATCATCAAATATCTAATTAAAAAGGAGTTCGATATAACTACTGAAATACTCAAAATGCAATACTGAAAACAAATTAATTGAGAGAATAATAATAATAATAATGGGTTGCCTCCCATCCAGCGCTAAGTTATAGTCAATTAGCTTGACTGTCTCTGAGCTTCATGTTACCGATGGAATTGCGGTGCTTTCCTTCGTGTCCTCTGCACCCTGAAATTTCATGATCGCATCTTTCGTCAATGACTCTTCTTTCAAATCTAATTTTTTACCCGTTGCACATATCAATGGTTCATAATCCCTCTATGTCTGTACTTCATCCTGTAGGCACCAGTCCATCACATCAACTAGGAAGCACTCTTCTTCATCCGTTGGTAGACTGATTGCTTTAAAGACGTTAAAAGTGATCTCTTGATCCTGGACACGCATGGTGAGTTCACCTTTCTGCACATCTATTGACGTTCTGCCTGTGGCTAAGAATGGTCTCCCCAATATGATTGGTATATTTTTGTCCTCCTCGTAGCCTAGAATGATGAAATTAGCTGAAAAAATAAACTTGCCCACCTTAACCAACACATCTTCAATAATTCCTTGTGGATATGTGATCGATCTATCAGCTAACTGTAATGATATATTTGTTGGTTTTGGATCCGACAATCCCAACTGGTTAAACACTGACAAGGGTATCAAATTTATACTTGCCCCAAGATCACATAAACACTTACTGAAGTTCATCTTTCCAATTGTGCATAGAATTGTGAAGCTTCCCGGATCCTTCAGCTTTGGAGGTAATTTCTGTTGAAGCACTGCACTGCATTCCACTGTCAAGGCTACTATCTCAAACTCATCTAATCTCTTCTTCCTTGATAATATACCCTTCATAAACTTGGTGTAGCTGGGCATTTCTTCCAATGCCTCGGCGAATGGTATATTGATCTGCAGCTTTTTGAACACCTCCAAGAATTTGCTGAACTGTTTATCTTCCCTTTTCTTAATTAATCTCTGTGGATACGGAACTTGAATGTGAATTGGTGGTACTGGACTCTTGAACGTCTCCTCTGAGCCTGCTTTGTCTTTCTCTTCCTGCCGATCCTTAGATTTCTCCAAATTTTCCTGCTCATTGGCTGGTTCCTCTGCCTCGCGCGGCCGCGTGCCTTCCTCAGTGCATTCTCGCGCGGGCGCGCGACTTGCAGTAACTGACAAATCTTTCCCTGATCTCAATGTGATTGCTTGGCACTGTTCCTTCCCTTCTCTTCTTGGATCTGTCTCCGTATTACTTGGCAATGAACCATGGGGCCTGTTAGTAATCAGGTTTGCCATCTGCCCCATTTGAGTTTCCAGATTCTTTATAGCCACTGCTTGGCTCTTGATCATAACTTCTGTGTCTGCCATATATTTCATCATCATCTCCTCCACTTCTGATTTCTTTTCTTGCTGAGGTGCAGCTGGAGTGTGATGTTGCTGTTGTTGTTGAGAAAATCTTGGCGAAAATGGTGGTCTAGGATTAAACTGCGGCTGCGCTGGTTGCGCCTGAAATTGATTATTTGGTTGAAACTGAGTTTGCTGATTCCCTTGATTATTCGACCAACTAAAATTTGGATGATTTCTGTTGTTGGGGTGGCATGTGTTCTGAAATTGGCCTTAGTCTTTTCTGTAGTTGCTCACATACTGCACTGATTCTGAGCTGATAGCACATTGATCCGTTGAGTGTGACCCCGCACAAATCTCACATACGAAGGCAACCATCTTTACTTTTCCTTCTGCTAAAGTATCTATCTTCTTTGCCATGGCTGCCATCTGTGCTGACAGCTGAGTAATAGCATCAACCTCCAATACACCTGCAACTTTGGTTTGTGGCATTCAGGAAGTAGGATTCTAAAAATCATTCGATGCCATTGTCTCGATAAGGTCATATTCTTCCTCAAAGTTCTTTGCCCATAATGCCCCTCCTGCAGCTGCATCTACAATCGGTCTCGACTGCCATCCCATTCCATTATAAAACGTGTTAATTACCATCCAATCTGGCATACCGTGATTTGGGCACTTTCTCAGCATTTCTTTGTATCTCTCCCATGCTTCATATAACGACTCGCCCTGTTGTTGCTCAAACTGAGAGATAGCTGTCCTCATCTTGGCAGTTTTCGCCATTGGGAAGAACTTAGCTAAGAATTTATGTGCTAAATCCTCCTATGTAGTTATAGATCCTGCTGGCAGAGAATGAAGCCAACTTTTCACTTTATCCCTCAATGAAAATGGGAACAACCTTAATCTAATAGCATCCTCCGTCACACCGTTGTATCTGAATGTATCACAAATTTCGATGAAACTCAATAGATGTTCATTCGGATCATCTGTAGCAGCACCCCCAAACTGAACTGTATTCTGCACCATTTGAATAGTGCCAGTTTTTATCTCGAATGTGTTTGCTGCTATCGCTGGTCTGACTATGCTGGACTGAAGTCCGTTAATATTGGGCATGGAATACTCCTTCAGAGCCCTATGCTCCTCTCGTTGCTCGTCTCCTTGTGCCTCGGCTACCATGTTAGCTGTCGTGTTTTCCAACTGTTCTTGTAAATTTCTACGTACACCCGCTCTCCAACTTCTACCGTTTATATTATCCTGAACAGGTATTAACTCGGGGTTGGTTGACCGTGTGCGCATAAAAATTTATCCAAATTCCTGAAATAAAAACAAAAATTGAAATGAGATAAGACTAGAATTATCTAAGTCATACAATATAGCTTAAAACTAATGATAATAATACTAAATTAAACGCCTTTCCCCGGCAACGGCGCCAAAAACTTGTTGCCTCTTTTTTACAACTAACAAAAGAGCTCTAACTCATGCAAGCATACATGCGTCAACAAGTAATACAGAGCAAGTAAAGTATCGATCCCACAGAGAAAGTTGTTTAACTTAAACTACTATCCATTAATTAACTCACTATATTTATATGCTCAAACTAATGATTAAACTTGGTTTGTTCTCGAATTGCAAATAACAACTAAAACAAAAATAACGATATAATAAATGATATTTGAACTAATGGGATCCTAACTTCATTTAATATTTCATTCAATCACCACTATCATGCATGACTTGTTCACATACCATATGAAAGTAGCCAAGAGCACTAAAAGAGTATTAGCCATTTTTTAATGCACTAAGACCTACTTACACAGCATCTACAGATGATAGACTCTATGTAATCATTAATATAATCAACATCACTATATGTCTATGTGAAATTGCAACTATATTGATTTTAAGTTCAAGCTCTTATTCTAACTTATACGGTGAAACAGTATATGTCTATCTGGGTCACGAAATACATAAGCCATATAACACAGCCCTATATACGTATACTATCATGATTATAATCCATATTTGCATGTTCATTGTCAATCCCATACAAATACTGAAATGAATGGTGATCAAGCATTCATGTATGCAAAACAATCACGACAGACATCCCATATGATATGCAAAACAACTCAGCATTTAAGCGTGCAATCAAACTACATAATAAAATCCGTTAGAATCCCATAATGGAGTTTAGTTCATGACTGAACCAAAAACCATTATGGGATCAAATCTAAACATGATCAATAAACAACAACCGACAGATGAAAGTGAAACTGTCAAACCCAATTGCTGAATACGCATCAATATTCAATCCTGATAAGATTCAAGCAAAAACTAATACTAATAATCCGCTCTCATAGAGAAATCCCAAGAAAGAGTAGAAGAGTAGAGTTCTGGCCTCCTTCTATGCTGGAATCCTCTCTAGAGAGTAAAACCCTAATTCCCCGGTAAAGATACGTAAAAACTAATAAAATGTCAAGTGATACCCCTGACACCAGCCAGGAATCGTTTTTAAATAAATTATAACCTTTAAAATTTGGAAATAAAATAAAACAAATCAGCAGCTTCAGGCTTCGCGCGCGGCCGCGCGCTCTTCCAGCTTGATACTCTCGCGGCCGTGAGACTTGCAGTAGGTTCGTATGTTTGGCCTGTCTCACGCCCGGGCGCGCGCTTACTAGGCTTGTCCTTCTCGCGGCCGCGCAACTTGCAGAAGGTTGTCCTGGTTTTGTTGGGTACTCGCGCGGGCGCGCGCCTCCAAGCTCTCTTTGCCGCACGGCTTGCAGTTGCTATCTTCTGATCCTTCTCCTGAGCTTGGTTCTGCAATGTTGCTACTGCTACTGAAATGTCCTATGTGTATCCATGCTCGTCCATCCATGCACCACTCAATCCTAGCCATGCACATCCTATCTTTTGCCTCGCCTCACGCATCCATTAGCCTTGTTCTCAATAACACCACCAAATTAGACCAATTCCTGCACTTATTCACTAAAAGGAGTTTTAAGTATGCGAAATGTAAATTAACATAAAATGCAACTAAAACAGACTAAAATGTACTTGAGATGGGCATAGTTCGCATGAATTGGTACTCTATAAGTAGGTAAAAATACTACTTATCAAATACCCCCAAACTTGAACCATTGCTTGCCCTCAAACAATGCATACTAATGAGCAATAAAAAAATGCAATTATATTATTGTGCACTAATTCTCACATTGTCCCAACCATCATAAAAATTCAGTCAAATTTGCCTCAACGAATTTTTCTAGATTTGAGAATACAAATTCCAACCAAACTGCAGGCATAAAGTCATATACTCATATATTTCACAAATGTTGTACAGATGCTATGTGTGTGTGTGTGTTGTGTTCGTCCAATACTTTATTTCGATGTAGAATGTTCATGCTATCTTGCTCAATCCAGAAAAATTGTAGCTTAAATCAAGACTTATGTATATGTATGCGACTCGGACTATTTCAACATCTTAAAATAAATAAAGGTTCAACAATGGACTTAAATGCTTTATTCTACTCACGAGGGTGGATTTCGCACTTTCTTGCGGTGTTTATTTCTATTTTTCTTTTCTTTTCTTTTCTTCATGACTGTGCAATGTCTTACTCCATTAGGCACACTGCTACCCCTTAGCGAGCCTTCAACCAACGACTCCCAGACCATGAAAGACCTTAGGGCGCTAGGTGTAGAGACAATCCCCTCGGGCGTACTTACTCAAGTAGACAGGGCCCCGAAATAAGACTAGCCATGTTACTTCTACTTTTCTTTCTTTTTCTGTTTTTTTATACACAGATACCCATGTGTTCCCACAGTCTAAAAATAGATGTTTTATAAGCCCCAAAAATCACGTTACACATATATCTCTTTTTTAACACTACATTTTTCTATCGAGCAATGCACACATACTTCTTATACCTACAAGTGCTTGTGAACACATTTGTGCAAACCGAGAGCATGTACACAACATTATGAATTTTGTTGTATAAAACGTTATAACTCAGCTCATGTTATCCAAAATATTCAGAAATCATTTAAAAACTTCACTCTCATCATTGGCTAGACAAATTTTTATTTTTTTATTATTTTTTTTAACGGCAAGAACTGTGAGGTATGCAACATGCAACTAAATGCTAAAATGTAATCTAAACATGCACATAAAAATTAAACTAATCATGCAAAACTATATGAATCATGTAAAACTAAAAAAAATACTAACTACTACCTAATACCCCCAAACTTAAAATATTCAATGTCCCAATTGAATGAAGGTAAAAGGTATGAAAACTCCCCTAATTATCGGTGGTGCCACCCTCCTCGGGTGGTGAGTTCGGTAGTGGATATGGTACTGCGGTTCCAAACTGAGGCCATTCTTGTGGTGTTCCTTGTTGCACAAACGCTTCGGCTAAAGCTCTTGTGAGTCCCGTCGTAAATGTGCTCAAATTATCGTACATGGCATCGACCTTGCGCTCTAACCTTCGGAGCTGTCGATTGCCATTGGTGGCACGTGTGTGCGTGGACGGACCCGCTTCGTCTGTTTGCTGTTGGTGTTCTGGAAAAATAGGATGAAGGATGAAGCCTAGTCCGCGTGGGTGCAGTACACCACCTGTCCAGTCTTCGAACTTTTTGATCGTGGCATGAGTAATGTCCTGGCTTGGGTATTGCATCTGCTCATTTCCCCAGTTGCATCCCTGATTAGCACAAAGCATGGCTACCACGGATGCGTGTGGAATGCTCCCAATCGTTACTCCCCGTAAATAGCGCAGCATATTTTTGTGAATGAGATGACCAATGTCGATGTATTTTCCTGTGATTATATCCCACAGAAGACGTGCCCTCTCCGCTGATATTTCGTGCTGGTGGGCGGAGGGCATGAGCTTGGCGCATATGAACAAATTCCACGCTTTTGCATAGCGATTTAAAGAGGCAGCAGGGAATAACCGCGGCTGTGTTGTGCCAACTTTATACGTCCGTTTCGTACCTGACACACATAACTCTGTAATGATCAGCTCCATGTCTGTCTCCAAATAAGCGCCGGTTATCCAATTAGCAGCCCCCACTGGCGGTGCATCAGTAATTTTGAAAATTAGTCGGACGGCACGGGGTCTGTAATCTACCTCGATACGACAAACCAGAGATATCCCGCTCATAGTGACCTTGGTATTTGCATAGAATTCACGGACCGTGCGGCTTGTAGTTGCTATCTTCTGATCCTTCTCTTGAGCTTGGTTCTGCAATGTTGTTGCTGCTACTGAAATGTCCTATGTGTATCCATGCTCGTCCATCCATGCTCAACTCAATCCTAGCCATGCACATCCTATCTTTTGCCTCGCCTCACGCATCCATTAGCCTTGTGCTCAATAACACCACCAAATTAGACCAATTCATGCACTTATTCACCAAAAGGAGTTTTAAGTATGCGAAATGCAAATTAACATAAAATGCAGCTAAAACAGACTAAAATATACTTGAGATGGGCATAGTTCGCATGAATTGGTACTCCATAAGTAGGTAAAAATACTACTTATCATTAGTTCTCGCGCCCCAGCGCTGGAACACTAGTCTGGGTTGGGCAGTTTTGACCTCCTGTAGTAAAATAGCCATAACTTTTTCATACCAACTCCGATTGAGGTTATTCAAGATGATCCGGAACGAGAACGAATAGGCCTACAACTTTAGTTCTTTAAGTTTTTCAATTTAAGGTCTATAACAGTAGTCAAAATGGTCATATTTAGGACTGTTGTGTTTTCGGGGGCAAATCGGAGGGCGTCGGGCATGCACATATGCTAGTATAGTGCTTCGGACGATAAAAGATGTTATTCTAAGTTATAAAACATGAATGTTAGTAAATATAACGATGTTTAACATTAATAAATAATGTATTAGATAAGTTATAGAAGCATAGTAAGCATACACAAGAGAGGCAAATCGGGCGTGTGACGAATGAATGTCGAAACGTCGTGCCAAGTGTTAATCAACTTAAAAAGTGTTTCAATTCAATTGAAATGAATATTATAAGATATGGAATGGATTTAATATAAAACCAATAAGTATTAATAGCAAGACTTGAGCACTTGAATAAACTTCAAATATGAAATTGTTAGAGTTTATGCCCTAGAGGCCAATTATTTGATATAATTGCTTAACGTTTTGATATTATGTTTGATTGAATAAATGAATGATTTTATTATGGTTTTATTTACTGCGTTATATAAATATTAACATAATAAAAATTCTTAGAATAATGATACAAATTATATAATTTCAAGTATGTAACTTGAACATGAGATTATATAATTATAATTAGTATCATTGTTCTTAAATGTCCCTAGTCGAGTATCATTATTGATGGGACAACAATGATGCATTAAGACTAGTATGTTGATTGACTGATGACCAAATCTCATTGGTCATAAATATATGAAATATGAAGTCAATGTGTAAGACCCCGAATTTTATGAAATAAAAGTATTCAATTTTTCTTATAATTACTATTCAGTAAATGGTTAAATTGATAAAAATTTAAAGTTATGGGTGAAATATGAATTTTTTTCAAAATAAGCAAGTGGTTATAAAATAATCATTGTTGTCGGGGAATATTCGTTTGGTCGTGGAATATTCTTTCTGTCGGAGAATATTCGTACGACGGCGCAGCTATTTGTGGGCCCCATAACGAATAACTGTCGGGTGAAGGAAAACGACAAATTTGAGTTTTTACAAATAACGGCGTAGTTGTTATCGTTAATACTGTTGAAATACCCGGTGGTTAAAATACAGTAATACGCGTTATTGCACAGTAGCACACGGTATTGCACAGTATTTTTGAAATTATTGATTCTTACGTAAGAAGGCACTACTCAATAATTGTTACAGTAATTACTGTTCAATATTTTATTTTATTGATTCAATAATTGCTACGTTGAAATTTTATATTATTGTTGTTCAATAATTGTTGCTGCAAAGTATTTTCCATTATCAGATCAATAATTCATATTATTTGAATAGTATTATTAGATAGCATTATTGGCAATGTCTAGAAAGTTCTGTCTAAGGAGAGGTTTGGTCATCTAATTGCGCGCTAGTAAGGAGAAATCCTTATTGGAAAGCCCCCTCTTTCCTGGGAACGGCCTGGTTGTCATAAATGTGATTCTGTAATATTATTTGTGAATAATTAATTATTGATTTATATGATAAGAAAATACTTATTTTATGTGGATATAAATGAGGGATATATTTTTATGGTTAAAAATGAAGGAGTTAATGTTGAGGTTTTTATCAGTATTTTTGTCGGAATGGAGGTATTAAAAATCAGGGTTTTTGAGATATTTTGCGGGGGTTATAATTTTTAATCCGACCGTTGGATCGTAGTAATATTTGGATATGTTATACATATATAAGTTGAGTATATGTCCACAAATTTTGAACCGTTAAAAATGAATGTATGATTTGTTATGAATTTTACGAGATGACTGGTTCAGAAATTATTGAATTTTTGGAGTTTGTCATTTTGGTGGAAAATTCTAGAATTGGTGGGCCCCACTTGTGGTTGGTGAAGAAATGTGCTGAATTATATTTCAAATGCGGTGGGTGGGAATAGAAGCAGGTAAAACCATCAGGTTGCAGGTCAAACCTACCAAAATTTTCCTATAAATAGAGGGCTAAGTTAGAATTGAAAATCACACCAGAAACATAAGCTTTCTCTCTTTCTCTCTCTAGATTATTGAGTGTATTTTGTGAGTATTTAGATACTTGGTGAGTTGCTATTCATCAGTGCAAGTTTCCTTCAGCCTTATACCGATCAGAAGTACTACTCTTTTGAGGTAAGGGATAGTAAGGGATAGTAAGGGATATTAAGGGATTTTAAGGGTTGTTATGATTTTCAGTTTCGTAATTTTTCTGATCTTCAAAAATTCTGGAAAAATTTGAAATGATATTTTGATGAGTTTTCTTGATTGTGTCCAAAAATGGTGATTTTTGGATGTATAGATTGAGAGTTATGAATTTTATGAGAAAAGACTATTTTAGAAGTAACAGCTTATAATTCCTTGTGGTTAACTCCAAAATTGATGAAATTTTTATTGGGAGTACATGTATATGATAGAAGTATACTCTGTAAATTTTAGAATTTTTAGACAAAAGTACAATTTTTGATAAATGTCTAAATATTCGACTATTTTGGCCATATGAAAAATAGTAAATGACTTTTAAAAATTCTGAGAAAAATATATGTTCACTATAGGACTATATTATGCTAAATCCCAGAAAAGAAATATTTTTGGAACTGATTTGGTATTTTTTATGAAAATGGTCTAGTTATGAGTAAATGAATTAAATATGTTTTGTGAGGAAAGAAAATTGGAAAATAGGATTTTATGGCTTGAGAGTCCTATATGAGGTATATACAGATTTTTGATGAGGGTGTTGGCTATTGATGATGAAATCTTAAGAGTTGACATTTTATGATGATTAAATGCAATAATTAGTAAAGGGTAAACAATTTAAATAAATTGTTTATAAGCTTAAGAAATGTTATTCTTTCAATATCATTATACCGAAATATTGGTATAGATTTTATTGTGGAATTTCTACCTTTTTGAGTCGAGGTTACTATTCATGAGTTACTATTCACGACAAAATTGGTTTCTTTTTCTAACCAAATTATAGTTGATTTATGAATATTGCTCTTAAAATTAAATCCATGTTTTGACCATATTATTTTTATAATCATATATAACATTTTTATAACCTTGATGTTGAAATTCTCTTTCGCTTGAGTGTAAAGATGGGTAAATTATTGGTATGATCATGACTATGGGTTCTCTTTGGCCAGTAGTACAAAGTTGAATTGTTGACTGGTATGATCATGACCATTGAATTTATAATTGAATATCTTTAGCTTAAGTGCAAAGGTGAATTGATCAACATGGTTATAATTATTGTGTATATAAATTCTGAAATGATTATATATTTCTTTGAGATATTAATATCTTTGGCCTGTAGTGCAAAGATGGTCTGTGGATGAATATCTTTGGCCTGTAGTGCAAAGATGAATTGTTGATGAATATCTTTGGCCCGTAGTGCAAAGATGACATGTTGTTGAATATCTTTGGCCAGTAGTGCAAAGATGAACAGATGTTGAGATAAACATGACCAACTGGTGATACAAATGAATATCTTTGGACGTAGTGCAAAGATGAAGTTATTAGTATGATTATGAACAGGAAATGTGATTTGGTGTAACCATGATCTTTGATGTTTCAGGTAAAGATAGGTGATGAAAATTATCATCGTCCTGGATGAGAAGAGGAATTTAGAACTACAGTTATGATTATGAGTTATTCATATGATTGTGGACCAGAATTGTTGATTGATGTTACAGGGATAAAACATTGTTGGTGGATTTTTAACATGGAGAAGATAATAGACTTTATAGTCTATTTGACTCTTCTAATGGATTGTTCGTTCCGTTGCAACTATGGTTAAAATTTTTATCATTTACCATATGTTCTAAATCTCTGATTTATTGTTGATGAAGGCTATTGATAATTGAATTATCTTTAGTCATGATATTCTTTACTGAGCTAGTTGTGCTCACCCTTTTGCTTCACAATTCCTTTCAGGTAATAAGAGTGTAGCTGGGTCGAGCGAGGGTAACAAGGGAATATAACGGTGGTTATCATTTAGTAGTTATATTTGGTGAAGAAAATAGGGTGAGGCGAACCCAACGTTAGAAGGGTGTTTTGTCACTATCATACAAGATGTCTAATGACATACAGCCTCGTGCCATCATAAGACAGGGATGTGCTCATCCACTTGCTGAGTATATATACGAGCACTACCTATATAATCTTGGTGTTTGTTTGAAGTATAATTCTCAATTAGAGACAGTAGAGATAATGATATGTCAAGAGAAGACTCACCATTGGGAAGAATATGATAGTAATCTTCTCGTTTTTCTTTGGGGTCTATTGGGTCAACCAAGAATAATTCTGTGACCATATGATATCTATCATAACCTAGAAGCATGGGCTCCCATGTACGAAGGTTTCCTTGAGCACTTCCCAAAGATTCTAATTTCTAAAATAGTTTTTGACTGTACCTTTATGTAAGGTACCTTTGTGAGGTGCTGATACATGATGGTGTCCAATGTCACATTTGGTATATATTTGTATCCAAACTCACAGCATATGTGTTGTTGTATTTTGCACGACAATTGTTGTAATAAAGTTGTAGTTGTTTTCTGTACCATGTATTTGACGACTCAGAATGGGTTGGGTGGAATGAACCTATTTTGGGGTCGTTACAGTTGGTATCAGAGCTTAGGGATATGATCTCTGGCGGAGATCGGGGAATATAACTAGGAGGGGAGAGATGCGTAAATCCTTCGCTAGTGTGTCCTACCTAAGCTTATTTGTTGGTTAGTCATAATATTGGGATATTATGTGATATGTTAATTTGTTTAATTAACCCTTATTTTATGGCAGTATTTGAGAATGGCAGCTGAGAATGCTAACAATGGAGTGAATGAGACTGTGGGGATACCTCTAATCACTAACCATGATAATGTGATGTCAGACGAAGAAGGAATTAGAGATATCTATGTGGTGAGTGAAGAATTGATAGTTGCACCCGAGATAGTCGCAGAGGTAACAGCTGAGACTGAGGAAGAAGAGGAAGAAGAAGTACCAGAGGAGAGTTTATTAGAGGTATTATATGATCAAAATGTAGAATTTCAAAATCGTATTCATGAGTTAGAAGAGCAGGCAGAAGAACGACAGGCGGTCGTGGAACAAAAGGATGCAACAATTCAAGCTTGTGTTACCCGATATGTGATGCTTGAACAGAAGCATTCTTTGGCAGAGTATAAGATGATAAAAATGGAATCTGAGCTGAAAGAAGAAAAAATTGAACGAGTGAGAATAAGTGATGCATGGGCAAAAGCCGCACGACACGTGGATATTATGGAAAGAGATGTTCGATCTAAGAAGGCTAAAATAGATGATATGAATTTCTCTTTTTGGAAAGCAATTGGGAGAACCCAACATCGAGTTTTGAATTACCCTGTACATAGCGGTCAACCTGAATCCGATATGGATCGAAGATTGATGATTCAGATCATGAATGAGGAGTACGAAGGGGCAGTTGAGGGAGGAATATGTCCTATAGAAAGGTATATTCCAACGGTAATGATGACGCCAAATGCTGCTCCAAACAAGTCAAAGCCGAGTAGTTCGAGGGATGGCGGTTGTCATGACTTCCCAACAAATGAGGAACCCAAATGAAGTTATCATGGGAGATGAGCAATGGAGAAATCATGATGATCTGAGAGATAGAATCTGAAATGGAAGTAAGGTATTCTCAACTCTTCGAAATACCAAGTACGTAAATTTCGGGGACGAAATTTCATAAGGAGGGGAGATTGTAAGACCCCGAATTTTATGAAATAAAAGTATTCAATTTTTCTTATAATTACTATTCAGTAAATGGTTAAATTGATAAAAGTTTAAAGTTATGGGTGAAATATGAATTTTTTTCAAAATAAGCAAATGGTTATAAAATAATCATTGTTATCGGGGAATATTCGTTTGGTCGTGGAATATTCTTTCTGTCGGAGAATATTCGTACGACGGCGCAACTATTTGTGGGCCCCATAACGAATAACTGTCGGGTGAAGGAAAACGACAAATTTGAGTTTTTACAAATAACGGCGTAGTTGTTATCGTTAATACTGTTGAAATACCCGGTGGTTAAAATACAGTAATACGCGTTATTGCACAGTAGCACACGGTATTGCACAGTATTTTTGAAATTATTGATTCTTACGTAAGAAGGCACTACTCAATAATTGTTACAGTAATTACTGTTCAATATTTTATTTTATTGATTCAATAATTGCTACGTTGAAATTTTATATTATTGTTGTTCAATAATTGTTGCTGCACAATATTTTCCATTATCAGATCAATAATTCATATTATTTGAATAGTATTATTAGATAGCATTATTGGCAATGTCTAGAAAGTTCTGTCTAAGGAGAGGTTTGGTCATCTAATTGCGCGCTAGTAAGGAGAAATCCTTATTGGAAAGCCCCCTCTTTCCTGGGAACGGCCTGGTTGTCATAAATGTAATTCTGTAATATTATTTGTGAATAATTAATTATTGATTTATATGATAAGAAAATACTTATTTTATGTGGATATAAATGAGGGATATATTTTTATGGTTAAAAATGAAGGAGTTAATGTTGAGGTTTTTATCAGTATTTTTGTCGGAATGGAGGTATTAAAAATCAGGGTTTTTGAGATATTTTGCGGGGGTTATAATTTTTAATCCGACCGTTGGATCGTAGTAATATTTGGATATGTTATACATATATAAGTTGAGTATATGTCCACAAATTTTGAACCGTTAAAAATGAATGTATGATTTGTTATGAATTTTACGAGATGACTGGTTCAGAAATTGTTGAATTTTCGGAGTTTGTCATTTTGGTGGAAAATTCTAGAATTGGTGGGCCCCACTTGTGGTTGGTGAAGAAATGTGCTGAATTATATTTCAAATGCGGTGGGTGGGAATAGTAGCAGGTAAAGCCATCAGGTTGCAGGTCAAACCTACCAAAATTTTCCTATAAATAGAGGGCTAAGTTAGAATTGAAAATCACACCAGAAACATAAGCTTTCTCTCTTTCTCTCTCTAGATTATTGAGTGTATTTTGTGAGTATTTAGATACTTGGTGAGTTGCTATTCATCAGTGCAAGTTTCCTTCAGCCTTATACCGATCAGAAGTACTACTCTTTTGAGGTAAGGGATAGTAAGGGATAGTAAGGGATATTAAGGGATTTTAAGGGTTGTTATGATTTTCAGTTTCGTAATTTTTCTGATCTTCAAAAATTCTGGAAAAATTTGAAATGATATTTTGATGAGTTTTCTTGATTGTGTCCAAAAATGGTGATTTTTGGATGTATAGATTGAGAGTTATGAATTTTATGAGAAAAGACTATTTTAGAAGTAACAGCTTATAATTCCTTGTGGTTAACTCCAAAATTGATGAAATTTTTATTGGGAGTACATGTATATGATAGAAGTATACTCTGTAAATTTTAGAATTTTTAGACAAAAGTACAATTTTTGATAAATGTCTAAATATTCGACTATTTTGGCCATATGAAAAATAGTAAATGACTTTTAAAAATTCTGAGAAAAATATATGTTCACTATAGGACTATATTATGCTAAATCCCAGAAAAGAAATATTTTTGGAACTGATTTGGTATTTTTTATGAAAATGGTCTAGTTATGAGTAAATGAATTAAATATGTTTTGTGAGGAAAGAAAATTGGAAAATAGGATTTTATGGCTTGAGAGTCCTATATGAGGTATATACAGATTTTTGATGAGGGTGTTGGCTATTGATGATGAAATCTTAAGAGTTGACATTTTATGATGATTAAATGCAATAATTAGTAAAGGGTAAACAATTTAAATAAATTGTTTATAAGCTTAAGAAATGTTATTCTTTCAATATCATTATACCGAAATATTGGTATAGATTTTATTGTGGAATTTCTACCTTTTTGAGTCGAGGTTACTATTCATGAGTTACTATTCACGACAAAATTGGTTTCTTTTTCTAACCAAATTATAGTTGATTTATGAATATTGCTCTTAAAATTAAATTCATGTTTTGACCATATTATTTTTATAATCATATATAACATTTTTATAACCTTGATGTTGAAATTCTCTTTCGCTTGAGTGTAAAGATGGATAAATTATTGGTATGATCATGACTATGGGTTCTCTTTGGCCAGTAGTGCAAAGTTGAATTGTTGACTGGTATGATCATGACCATTGAATTTATAATTGAATATCTTTAGCTTAAGTGCAAAGGTGAATTGATCAACATGGTTATAATTATTGTTTATATAAATTCTGAAATGATTATATATTTCTTTGAGATATTAATATCTTTGGCCCGTAGTGCAAAGATGGTCTGTGGATGAATATCTTTGGCCTGTAGTGCAAAGATGAATTGTTGATGAATATCTTTGGCCCGTAGTGCAAAGATGACATGTTGTTGAATATCTTTGGCCAGTAGTGCAAAGATGAACAGATGTTGAGATAAACATGACCAACTGGTGATACAAATGAATATCTTTGGACGTAGTGCAAAGATGAAGTTATTAGTATGATTATGAACAGGAAATGTGATTTGGTGTAACCATGATCTTTGATGTTTCAGGTAAAGATAGGTGATGAAAATTATCATCGTCCTGGATGAGAAGAGGAATTTAGAACTACAGTTATGATTATGAGTTATTCATATGATTGTGGACCAGAATTGTTGATTGATGTTACAGGGATAAAACATTGTTGGTGGATTTTTAACATGGAGAAGATAATAGACTTTATAGTCTATTTGACTCTTCTAATGGATTGCTCGTTCCGCTGCAACTATGGTTGAAATTTTTATCATTTACCATATGTTCTAAATCTCTGATTTATTGTTGATGAAGGCTATTGATAATTGAATTATCTTTAGTCATGATATTCTTTACTGAGCTAGTTGTGCTCACCCTTTTGCTTCACAATTCCTTTCAGGTAATAAGAGTGTAGCTGGGTCGAGCGAGGGTAACAAGGGAATAGAGCGGTGGTCATCATTTAGTAGTTATATTTGGTGAAGAAAATAGGGTGAGGCGAACCCAACGTTGGAAGGGTGTTTTGTCACTATCATACAAGATGTCTAATGACATACAGCCTCGTGTCATCATAAGACAGGGATGTGCTCATCCACTTGCTGAGTATATATACGAGCACTACCTATATAATCTTGGTGTTTGTTTGAAGTATAATTCTCAATTAGAGACAGTAGAGATAATGATATGTCAAGAGAAGACTCACCATTGGGAAGAATATGATAGTAATCTTCTCGTTTTTCTTTGGGGTCTATTGGGTCAACCAAGAATAATTCTGTGACCATATGATATCTATCATAACCTAGAAGCATGGGCTCCCATGTACGAAGGTTTCCTTGAGCACTTCCCAAAGATTCTAATTTCTAAAACAGTTTTTGACTGTACCTTTATGTAAGGTACCTTTGTGAGGTGCTGATACATGATGGTGTCCAATGTCACATTTGGTATATATTTGTATCCAAACTCACAGCATATGTGTTGTTGTATTTTGCACGACAATTGTTGTAATAAAGTTGTAGTTGTTTTCTGTACCATGTATTTGACGACTCAGAATGGGTTGGGTGGAATGAACCTATTTTGGGGTCGTTACACAATGCATAGGTACATGTTAGAGAACAATGTACTGGACAGACCCACCATGAGAATTTTATATGGAGCATTATGCAAAGTGTCATTCGTAATTCTCATAGTGACAATGATGTAATGGTCCTCCGACCTAAAATCACTATATTACTACACGAAAATTTATGTACTTTGATATCATCAAATGTCACCTTTAATAGGGTGGACTATAAAGGTGATTATTGGGTACATCATGAATCGTGTGAGGAATATGAGTGATCTAGATGGAATTTAACCATCCTATATATTAGGGGTGATATCCATAGGCCTCTTGATTGAGTAGGACTATGAAATGCATGGCCATGCTCAAATAATGATTTGTTTCATATAGTCCACTCATTGATCAATTAAAACTCAGATTAAATTATGAAGAGTATGACACATTCCATGACTCGAGTTTAATCTTGGATATTAAGGTTAAAAGGATTAAGTTACATTGAAACATTGGTCACGAAAAGGTTGCATCGAATCATCGATCTTATTATTACTTGGGTAGCAGTGATGCATTATTAGATGCCGCTCACCGTTTATAACTTTATAATATGATTTTAAAGTTATTGTCAACGTAATAATAACCTATAGGGTCACACACATAGAACGTAATTTAAAAGGGATTTAATATAAATTTTAAGTATTTAAATATATTAATATGATTAATAGTATTTAAATTACGAATTTAAATTAAAAGGATAATTTGTATATATGTATATTAATTAAGTAAGACTTAATTAAAATATATATATATTTATATATATATATATATATATATATATATATATATATATATATATAAATTCAAATTTTATGAAATTAGGTTTTGATTAATACCTTTTAACTACTATATATGTGATAGATAGCAGCCACTTAGGGTATTATTAAAAAAACCAAAAACCCTAGCCACTCTTAGAGAGAGACTAGAGAGAAACAGTTCTAAAATCATCATCCTTGGTGGCTAGTACCGCGGTTCCTTCTTCTGCAGATCGTAGGACGATTTGCGGAGCGTTCGTGTGGATACCGTACAGACGCGATTCATTTGGATTGCGTTGGAGATTCGAGCGCATCAATTTAATTTTCATAATCGGTATAATTTATAACCACTGAGTTAATTGATTTTCGCATGGATCCTGTTTAGGGTTTCGAAATTGCTTTATATTTATTCTATTTCCGTTGTGTGTTTCTGTCGAAACCCAACAGAAATACAGTGAGATAAAAGTTGAAAGTTAACACAATTATGTTGAACATTGTGTATTTATGATAGGAAAGGTTATGAGACGTAGAGTAAAGTTTACATTACAACTACTATGCGTTTCTATGTGACTAATAGTTAATGTGAATGATTATATAATTATGTAGGGCACGTGAAGTGCATATATCTGTAAGCTGTTAAACTGTTATTGGTAAACAACGATCAAGGCAAGTCTTTCAGTTCCTATTTTCTACGTGAACTTGATGAACTGTTTTAAATTGCATGATATGTTATACATGTTCAAATCATGAAATGTTAAAGTCAATTTATGACTACATTGTTTTGGTTAAATAATGATGATTGAGTAAGGAACTCAATCCTTATATTTGCTATGTGAATTAAAAGCATGTATGCCATGTTACTTTAATTATTATGAGATGTATGTTGAGCATATTATTATGTGTTATGTGATGCATGAAAACTATTAGATTTTACTGGGCTGTCGAGCTCACTCTTGCAAATAACCACTTTTACAGGTCAAGATTTTAAGGTAAAGATATGTGCTAAGTGAGTTATAGAGATCTATATTCACGAAGATTACTTATGTTTTATGAGAAATGTATTTCATATTTTGAATGTAACATGTTGTTAAATTATAAGTTGAGCTATCCAATGTATATGGATATTTAGTTATGATGTAAGACTTTGTATAGTCATTTTGTTGTAACGATTCATGATATAATTTTGAATCTAAAAGATGTAATGTAAAGGTTGCGATTTAGGGCAATACAGAAGGAAATGTATAAAAGTTTTAAAATTTTTCCGCATATTAGTAATTTATTATCGAATAATGATATAAATATAGATTAAAGTTATTTTGTTAACGATCGCGAAGGAGAATATTATTGTATGAATTTTGGGGTCGTTACAGGTACAAAATTCAAATACAACTTAATAATACAACTGTCGTGTAAAATACGACAAAACATAAACTGAGAGTTTTAAAACGAATATTGTCTTTTAGACAGTATTCAAGTCAAATGGAGTCCTCAATACAATTGTTATCACACTATTTCATAGAATAGTGAGGACTACGAATGCTATCATCTGGACCGTTACTCCGTTTCCCGACTAGTCCCGGCTACGTTCTCATTTCCTGAAGAGCACAATGAAAGCAAAAGGGTGAGCTCAACTAGCCCAGTAAGAAATATTATGACTAAGATAATGCAGAATAATTTAACGTTAGTCTTCAACAGTGTTAAATTGATAAAATATAACAAACATCAAGTTTAACTGCAGCCAAACAAGCAATCCATTAGAAGAGTCAAGTAGAGAATAAAATCTACTATCTTCTATGATTGAAAAGATTTTTCGTCACTTTTATTGCCGAGACTCAGCTTAATAAATAATCCACATCATCCCTACACTACGGCCAAGGATATTCATTAGTATCACGACTACAAATTATCCATGCACTACGGGCCAATGATATTCTTGTATTCATTAATGGTCATGAACATGCCAACAACTGTCCATCAATGCACTACGAGCCAATGAGAACTTTTACCACATCATTTGTAACATTATGGTCATGATTATACCGAATAATCCCTGGTCATAATCATACCAAGTCTATCTATGCACTACAAGCCACAGATGACTTTCAACATAATATAAACATGAGGATGATGACAATGATATAAGAATTCAATAAAATAAGTTCAAGGATAAATTTTTAAATAATTATAATTTAATTTATCCAGAAATCAATAACGTCCAAATTGTCAACATGATATTGTTTTGTAGAGTAAAATTCAAGAATAATATTGTATCAAAAATAATTTGGATCGAAAACGAATCAATTTTTATCATGAATAGTACTCTGGGTGAATAGTACTCGAGTGAATAGTATTATGTGAATAGTACTTCAGGAATAGTAATCCTGTGAATAGTACTCCAGCATGAAAAAGTTAAAACTTATCAAGAATGCTCAGAATAATATTTCCACGAAAAGATACTGGATGAAGCGCAAATATCAAGGATATTCAACTAATTTCATGGAGTTTAGAAGCCAAAACTTTAACAAAACGAGTATAAAATTCAAAATCTTAAACGAAATAATATTACTTACATACTACAGAGTATAGAAAAAAATATTATTTCAAGCGAATATTGAACAAAAATAACATCCATTACCTTAAAAAGAAGAGTATTCCAACTTGTATAACGGGGATATCCTTGAAGAAAACTTTCACTATTTTTTACGCTCAAAACTTTCTAAAACTCGAAAGAAATACGCTCAAGATTATAGAATAAGAATTCTCTGATTCTGGTGTGATTTTCAATTCTAACTTAAGTGTCAATTTATAGAAAAATGCTAGAACGCCATAGGAGACTAAAATAATAAAATATTATATATTTTTTTTCAAGCACGCCACTCCTTTGCTGAATAATCAAGCCAGCCAATTCTGAAAAAAATAGCAGCTCACATGTTTTTAAAAACAAAAGTGGGTCCTACCTAATTTTAATAAAAATCATTTTATTTTTTGAAACATCATAAATTCATAATAAATAGCCCTTTTATCAGAAAAATTCGAATCTCATGTTTATTCCATAGGAAATTAAATTCTCTATAACTTTGTAAGTTTAAATTTTTCCAAATTCCAGATAAAAAATATCCGAAATCCACAAACGGATGATTTTCTATACCTCATAAAATTCATAGCAAATCATACGTTAATTTTTAACGGTTCAAAATTTGTGGACATATACTCAACTTATATATGTATAACATATCCAAAAAGCACAATGATCCAACGGTCGAATTAAAATTATAACTCACGCAATAGAGCTTTAAGAACACCGATTTGATTTTTTAATACTTCCAATCCAACAAAATACTGATAAAACACCTCAACATTAATTCCTTCATTTATAACTACATAAAATAAATATTTTCCTATCCATCATTTATGTCCATATAAAATAAAAATTTTCTTATCATATAAATTAATAATTAATTATTCACAAATAATATTACAGAATCACAATAATGACAACCAGGTCGTTCCCAGAAAAGAGGGGGCTTTCCGATAAGAATTTCTCCTTACTGGTGTGCAATTAGGTGACCAAACCTCTTCTTGACAGAACTTTCTAGACATTGCCAATAATGCTATCCAATAATATTATTCAAATAATATGAATTATTGATCTGATAATGGGAAATACGGTGCAGTGACAATTATTGAACAACAATAATATAAAATATCAACATAGCAATTATTGAACTAATAAAATAAAATATTGAACAGTAATTACTGTAACAATTATTGAGTAGTGCCTTCTTACATAAGAATCAATAATTCAAAAATAATGTGCAATACCGTGTACTACTGTGCAACAACGCGTATTACTGTATTTTAACCACCAGGTATTTCTAACAGTTAACGGTAAAACTTTTGCCGTTATTTTATAAAAAGATATTTTTGTCATTTTTTCAATCCGGCAATAATTTTATTGTGGGGTCCATCAATGATTGTGTCATCGTACGAATATTCCCTGTTAAAATGAATATTCCCCGACCAATCGAATATTATATAACAACTTGTGTACTTTACAAAATTTATAAATATTACCCACAACTATAACATTATATCAAATTTACTCCATAATATGAAAAATGATATTTATAGAAAATTCATCTTTATTCATAAAAGTTGGGGTCTTACACCAGCAGCTGTTTCAAAATTGGAAAAGGAATCCTGCAGAAAATGTCAGAATGATGACTGAATCCAGTGGAAGGACTGGCGAAGTAAAGGAAACTTGGTTGCCTGGTAACATGTCAGTTGTAAAGAAAATTGATGAAGAAGAAGAAATTAATAAAGAGGAACCCATCGCTTTGGTCAGAAAAAGTAAGGGTAAGAGGAAAGTGAAGGCTCAGATGACAGAGGAACCTCAAGGTTCAACCATTGATGCAGCTCAAGAGAGTTCAGGCACTAAAACTCTGAAGAAAATGAAGGAGAAAGAACAGCAGTCTGAGGAAGAAGAAGACAGAGCTACCATCTCTTAACTACTTAACAAGGGAAAACTTAGTCATAAGTCAAAGAGGTCTTCGTTCTTTTCGATCTTAGAGTCACTACTAATCATAGAGTCCAGACTTGACATCACTCCAGAAGTGGAGACTGCAACAGTCTCTCAGCCTGATTAAACTTTCAGAGTTGAAGTTGAAGAGAGTGCTGAGGCGGTGGCTCAGCCTAGGAAGACAAAGAGAAAGCTTGTCAAGAAATACATTCTTGTCAATGAAGGAGTATTAAAGGAGGAAGACAGAAGAACAACTGTTGAGAAAAAGTTACTCGAAGCTATCAAGGAGAATATCGCTCGAGTTGAGGGGGAGCTTCCTGAAGTTCCTACACTAGAGAATGCTCCAGATGAAAGGGAGCTGCTTGAAGTTCAAATGGATTATCAAATTGAGGGGGAGCCTCACGAAGTCCCTATGTCAGAGAAGCCTATAGCTGAGGAGGAATTGCCAAGAGATTATCATGAACCTCCCTCAGTCCCTCAAGAGATCCTAGCTTCAGAAACTATTGAAATGGAAAGGATTGAAGCTATGGAGGTTGAGAGACCAGGAGAGCAAAGAAGAGAAGTGGAGATAATTGATGTACTGGAAATTTCAAATAAAGACAGGGAAGAAGAAGAGGATGACGAAGTTGAAATTATTGTAGTGGGATGGGATGGATATAGGAGAGCCAACTACAATCAACTGTTCTCCTATTTTCCTATGATGCTCTTTCACAGAGCCCAAATCCCCAACTCCTAGGATCACATGTTCTGGACCTTCAAAGCTTATCCAGCAATCTCTATGCTAGCTCATGGATTCCCAGGTAACCTCACTTTTGCCCAAAAGATGATCACTAACGGTCCCTCTTCAGAAAATAGGAGTGAGGTACAATATATTCCCATCTCTTTTAGAGTTAGTCACTGTCCACCATCAACCTTCAACCAATTCAACGAATTGCCAAGATGGTTGGAAGTGATACTTCATCCACAAAATCAATTTCCAGTTACAGAATCCCAACATTCTGTAACTGATAAACTAAATATGCCTAATTTTGTATTGATCCAGTCTCCTACCATCTATCACTCTACGATTATTGATCCTAATCCAATCGTAGAGTCACCTACTCCAATAGTAGAGTCACCTCCTCTTGAGGCTCAACCTCACACACCTGCTCCTCCATCAGATATCCCTTCCTCATTAACCAATAACTTTTTTAATCTTGATCTTACTCTCAATAATTTGCAAGATCGATATACTAGAGCCTCTCCTCCAAATACTCAGCAACTCCTTGAGCTTATCTCAAATCTTCCTACCAAAATATTAGAGTTGTCTAAAGCATCCCAGAAGGTGACCAAGGATATTCAAGAAGATCTTGAAGTTCACTCAGATATTGTTCATATGAGGCTGACTCATTTGATTGATGATGCCAACACCCTCCCCAGCAATCTGAGTACTGAGCTTACTAAGAAGCTTATGGAGATCATAAAGGAAATGATTCAAAGTATAAATGAAAGGGATCAAATTCACTTTTAGGCTGCTACGAAACACAGGGAAGCTGTACTCTTTCTGCAGCAGACTCAGGAATCCCAAAATACTCTTATGACAAAAAGTCTCACAAGTCTATGAACCTCAATGAAATAATTCCAAGCATTTTCCATGGGTCAAATGCAACAAACAGAAACTGTCTTGGCCATTCTATAAAAGAGAGAATCTCGAACTGATTCTCTGGTCTAAGAAAATCGAGAAGATATTACTCAATCTAGGAATTAGCTCCACAAGCTCGTCCAAGGCATGACTCGACTATGTGAAGGCATTTGAATACTTGATGTTGACATAAAGGGGGACAATAAAGGGGAATGAGAGAAAGGCAAAGGCAGAGGCAAACTCATTACTCAATCTTCAAGGAGCCCTCCCTCAAGATAGCATCGCCATCCAACTCCACAATCTGAACAGCAGCAGTGTCAACCAATTCTAATGGCGCAACCACTAAGGAGTCGAGGGCCATCTCCTAGCTCACAAGGAGTAACCACCACTGGCCTAAACTTGCCAATTGGAGATCATGCATTCATGAACAGACATGATCATGGAGAACGGCTAAGTTAAAGCGAGTTGGAAGACATTGCATGGAGAGACGAAGCCAACAGGAGAAGGAAAGCTGCAGAGCATGCTAATCCTCCAAGGAGTAAAAGGCAGAAGAAATAGAGATAAGTTAAAACTCATTGCTTATTGATGTAACTAAGCTTTATTGTAATATCTGTCTTTACAACCATCAATAAATTCATGCTTATTCTCTAGAGATTTTAGCTGCTCACTGAAACACTAAGTCATATTTACTTTCTAGCAACTGCATCTAGAAATTGATGATCATGATACAAATCTCCTTGGTTATTTCAACATCAAATAGAGGGCGATTGTTGGGAAATTACATATTTAAATTTGATGTTGAAAGTAAATATTCATGCTCATATGTAAAGTCCTTCAAGGAATACATGTACAAGGATTTAGTGGTAGATCAAACTTGTTAGGTTGATCTAAGTTTTAATGTTTATCATTCTATAAATGAATGTATAGAAGAAAAGATCAAAACTGTTAGGTTGATCTATATCTTGAGATGTAATAGATAGGCTTCAACAGAATCGTAGTCTATTAAGCTGATCAAACGATTGCAGAAGCCAAGGCAGAATCATAGAGCATCGAGAATCATAGTTTGTCTGCTTTGGAGGGCCTCTCCTGAAATCGTATAGTGGTCCATACGCTACCGAGTCAAACTCAAGAAACGTAGAGTGCTCTCGAAATCGTAGTGTCTGCAAGTCAAGCAAGTTAAGATCGTAGTGTGCTAATGCTTAAGAGAAATTATAGTGTTCTCATCTACGAATGTCGAATCAAGCACTAATGTTACAAGACACCACGATCATGATCGTAGTGTATCATCTGTCTGCATCAGAAGCGTCGAGCCTTGTCTATTTGTTTAAGGATAAAAGTCGACAAATGAGGAATGCATTATAGACGTTGAGACTATCGGGAATCCCAATGACACAACACTCATCCTTAGTATATAACAAAGAGACGTATTGAAGAAGCTAAGGAAAGTACTATGGGTCAGCAAAAAATACCTTTTCAGGTGTTAGGTGAGATAGCAGTCTGCTGTGTCAGTGGGCCAGACTGCTAATCAGAAGATGTGCAGAAAGTCACCATCAGTGCT
The DNA here is from genome assembly GCA_016801055.1 of Panax notoginseng. Taxonomy (NCBI): domain Eukaryota; kingdom Viridiplantae; phylum Streptophyta; class Magnoliopsida; order Apiales; family Araliaceae; genus Panax; species Panax notoginseng. The sequence goes on along the minus strand of CM029015.1, from coordinate 189,117,789 downwards.
CAAAAATGTCAAATACAATTAATGCTTCAATGGATGCCTTCCAACAGATGTATTTTCAAAGGCACCTTACATGCAAAATAGAAAAAAATGTAAGGACCAAGCAAGCATACAACGAAACACTGAAAAACACTCAATGCTTAACTCTACGATCTGAAAAGAAAGCTTGCTCATCTACTCAGTTCTTTCGAACACAAGCTTAACGGTAACTGAGTAGCACCATTCAAGAACTCAACTATATTTAAGTGAAGTAAGAAGTTCCAAGTCAGAAGGACTTGAAGAGTTCTAAACAACTAAGAACCGCCAAGTCATTTGGACTTGAAGAGTTCTAAAGTGAACTAAGAAGTTCCAAGATTGCTGGTCTTGAAGGAATCTGTGAGATTTAAAGATTGTAAAGATATCCTTAGTGGATTTCCTACTCAAGGAGTAGAAGAGTGGACTAGGAGCCTTGAGTGCTCTGAACCACTTAAAAACACCGTGTCTTTTATATTCTTGTCATAACTGCTAAGTCTGCCATAACTGCTTATCTCCTGTTAATCTGTTTTATCTTAAAGGGAAAACAAACAAATCTCAAATTCTGTTGTGATTAAAATCATTATCAAAACTAACAAGTATTTTGTAAAAAAAAATTTAAAATATCTATTCAACCCCCCTTCTAGATAACTATCGTGCCTTTGAGAACTAATAGATAATAATTCACCTGCTATAGAAAATGGACTAGGGAATGGTTGTGTATATACCAAATGATGTGGAGTAAAAAATTAAAATGTATCATAGTACTTCATACCATTTGTTTGTACATCATCTTATCCGAGTGGAAAACGAGATGTTATGTGACTGAGATATTAACGGGATGTCCTTACAACCTCTAATATCGTCTCGTACGTGTTTGTGTTCAGTGTAAACTGGTGTTGAGGATGTATCTGTACGTCGACTATCACACCAACAAGTGCGGGGTAAACTAGATTGTGGGACTGGATCAGTTGACTGATGGTCAGGGTCACACTCTGGACGCTCATGTGCATCCTCTTCAGTAACCACAAAAGTTCCCTTAGTACCCCATAACGTTATGTGGTAGTTGTGTTGTGCCTCCTAGTTTGTATGTGAGCGTCTACTAATGCTATGAAGATATGTGTTATTTTATATATAGTGCCCGAGGTATGAACAATATGCCAAACTGTCGGAGCACTCTGTCGGCATAATACCATTCCAGCACCTCAAAACATATCAGTGGACATCTGATATAATATCCCGGATATTATTAAGGCTTTTAATTACGATCTTAAAAAGATTAAATCAAGGTTAAGATTTAAAACCTATTTTTGGTGAATAAAATAACTAAGAAATGATTATTCAGGTATTAAACGAGTATACTATGGGTACAATACGGAGTAGATATTTTCATTGACGAGCTTGGAAGATATTTTCATTGACGAGCTTGGAAGATATTTTCATTGACGAGTTTGGTAGATATTTTCATTGATGAGCTTGGAAGATATTTTCATTAACGAGCTTGGTATATATTCTCATTGACGAGCTTGGAATATATTTTCAATGACGAGCTTGGTAGATATATTGACAAGCTTTGTAGATATTTTCATTGACGATCTTGATAGATATTTTTCATTGACGAGCTTTGTAGTATTTTCATTTACGAGCTTGGAAGATATTTTCATTGACGAGCGTAGAAAATATTTTCATTGAAGAGCTTGATAGATATTTTGCTCAATGGCCATTTTGTCTTAGGTCTTGGATGCCTATAAATAGAAAGTAAAAAATTCATTATTCCTTACCAATTCATAAGAAGTTTGAGAGTAAAAATCATAAGAGAAAAGAAAAGGAAAAGCTTGGAGGGTCAAAATTTGAAGAGCTAGCACTCCAAGAGGTTGAGTGAGGAACGCAAAATTAGTGTAAACAATATAGGCGAATCAGGTAAGTCGTCTTACTCTTATTAGCACTGCGTGCAACAACGTTCTTTTAAATTTTTGAATTTCATTTGTTATAAAAAGTTTATTGTATTATGTGAAAAAATTTATAAAAAGGAGTTATTTGTCATTTGATTCGGCTTAACTCGATTTGTGAGCTATTCCAGTTAGAATGTTTATTATTGAACTATTGAATTGTTATAATTCTTTATTTTTGAAAGTCAATTATGCCAAACCAAATTTTTTTTGGGCGGAATCTGCATGATTGTAATTGAGTTAAAGCTATTTGTGCAATAACGTTCTTTGTTATTGTTAGCATGTTAGTAATTGAGTTAAATGACCTTTGTATGGGCAGAGTTTTAAAATATGTTAGGAAACCGGTCTAACTCATTGAAAAAATAGTTGTTGTAGTGTAAAAGTATCGCAAAAGCATACGCACTGGAATACATTTGTAATAGTATTGATGAGACGATGAACTAATTCATTAATTCTTAGGTGGGAAAGTACTCAATTTACTATATTATTAATTTTGTTGAAAACTTGTGTTATTTTGTTCTTATATATATCTTGAGAATATGAATCTTTTCACATATGTATATCTTTTAGACTTGTGTTGCAAATATTCTTTTAGATGAGTCTAGCAGTGAAGGAAAGGTTAAAGAAGAAAGACATTTTATTAATGTCTTCTTCTGTGATGTAAAGTTGTAATGACTTTGTGATGCAATAGAAAATTGTAAAGTATACGATTCTGGAATAAAGTATAGGATGCAAAGTTTTTAATAAATTGAGTTTTTACCAAGTATAATATTGGTGGATGTTAAGAAAGATGATGATTAGTCAGCATCAGGTCCATTATAGTAAGTGCACGAATTATGGGGCATGACATGACATTTTGGTATCAAAACTATAGATTATCGTTCTAGGGTAAGAGTACCTTAGAATATAACCTTATGAAAATTGATTGGAGATAATAAGAGATAAGCTCATAGAGCGTTTTAAGTGATAAAATGATGAATTAAGAAAATTCAGAGTAAGTAAAAAGTATACTGAAGCTAATTATACTATAATTTCGAGAATAAAATTCTTATAAGTAGAGGTGAATGTAATATCCCGAATATTATTAAGGTTTGTAATTACAATATTAAAAAGATTAAATAAAGATTAAGATTTAAAACCTAATTTTGGTGAATAGAATACCTAAGAAACGATTATTCGGGTATAATACGGAGTAGATATTTTCATTGATGAGCTTGGAAGATATTTTCATTGACGAGCTTGAGAGCTTAGTAGGTATTTTAATTGACGAGGTTGATAGATATTTTAATTAACGAGGTTGATAGATATTTTTATTGACGAGCTTGGAAGATATTTTCATTGACTAGCTTGGTAGATATTTTCATTGACGAGCTTGGTAGATATATTTTTCAATGACCATTTTACCCTACGTCTTGGATGCCTATAAATAGGAAGAAAACAAGTCATTATTCCTTACCAATTCACAAGAAGCTTGAGAATTAAAATCATGAGAGAGAAGGAAAGGAAAAGCTTGGAGGATTGAAAGTTGTAGAGCTAACACTCCAAAAGGTTGAGCAAGGAACACAAAATTAGCTTAAACGGTATAGGCGAATCAGGCAAGTCGTCTTACTCATATTTGCACTGCGTGCAACAATGTTTGTTGAATTTCATTTGATATATAAAGTTCATTGTATTTTGTGAAAGGATTTATAAAAAGGAGTTATTTGCCATTTAATTCAGCTTAACTCGATTTATGAGCTATTCCAGTCAGAATGTTTATTGTTGAAATATTTAATTGTTATAATTCTTTATTTGTGAAAGTTAATTGTGCCAAACAAAATTGTTTTGGGATGGAATTTGTATGTTAATAACTGAGTTAAAGATATTTGTGTAATAACGTGCTTTTTAACTGTTAGCATGTTAGTAATTGAGTTGAACGACCTTTGTATGGGCAGAGGTTTAAGATGTGTTAAGAAAACGGTCTAACTCATTGAAGAAATAGTTGTTGTACTGTTGAAGTATCGCAGAAGCGTATGTATTGGGATACATTTGTAATAGTGTTGATGAGACGGGAAACTAGTTCATTAGTTCTTAGATGGAGAATCACTCAGTTTACTATATTGTTAATTTTGTTGAAAATTTTTGTTGTGTTGTTTTTATATATATCTTAAGAATGTGATTTTTTTTCACATATGTATATCTGTTAGACTTACTGTTACTGAGCAACTATTTACTCATTCTTGCAATTATTCTTTTAAATTTGCAGCTTAAGAAGTATTACCAGAAAAGTTTGACAGTGAAGGAAAGGTTAAAGAAGAAATGAATTTTATTATTGTCTTCTTTTGTGATGTAAAGGTGTAATGACTTTGTGATGTAATAGAAAATTGTAAAGTATACGATTTTGGAATAAAGTATATGATGCAAAGTTTTTAATAAATCAATTTTTTACGAAATATATTGTTAGTGAATATTAATAAAGATTGTGACACCCCCAAAATAGGTATACAACACTCATTCTGAGTCGCCAAATACATGGTACAGAAATAACTATAACTTTATTAATACAATTATCGTACAAAATACGACAACACATAAACTGTGAGTTTAAATACAAATATTGTCATCAAGATAATATTCACACTCAAATAAGTCCTCATTACAATTATTGATACACTATTTTACAAAATAGTGAAGACTACTAAAACAACTTCTAGAACTATCATTCCACACCCCGACTAGTACTCATTACATTCTCGCCTCCTGAGAAGAAAAATAGAACAAAAAGGAAAAGTTTGTAAAGAATATTATGACTAAGATAATATAGAACAAATTATCGTTAGTCCTCAACAGGAAAAAATCTAATAGAATATAATAGACAACAAATTTTAAATCAATATTCGCAGCGGAAATAATAATTCATTAGAAGAGTTAAGTAGAGAATGAAATATACTATCTTCTATATATGAATTTAAAAGTTTATCATCATTATTTTATCCCTGTAACATCAATCAATATATATCTGGAATCAAATATTCATCTTTGCACTACAGGCCAAAGATATTCATCAGTTGGTCATGTTCATCTAAACACCTGTTTATCTTTGCAGTACGGGCCAAAGATATTCATTAGAAAATCATTCATCTTTGCACTACAGGCCAAATATATTCAGTTATATCATCATTTAGGACTGAGGATGATGAAAAATATTTTAAAGAAAACGAATCCAGTGAAACAAAAGTACAATTATTAAGGATTCGTGCTTTAAACAATCCAAGTTCAAAAATACTTCATAAATAATAATAGTGGAATAAAATTCAAGAATGAAGACCAAGACATGGATACAATCAAAGCTAGCATCCATAATAGATATCTTGGACAAAAAATGAAAATTTAATTTTTCTGTGAATAGTGCCGTATTCGTGAATAGTACCGTATACGTGAATAGTTTCGTATACATAAATAGTAACCTCGACACTAAAAGACAAGAATTTCACGAGAAAAATCTTTCCAATATTCCGGCATAATGATATTGAAAGAAATAATATCATTTATAAAAAAAATAACATCCCTTACCTTGAAAAGACAATACTTCTGACTGGAATACTAGATATAGTGCTGAAGGAACTTGCACCGTATAGCAACACTTAAAGTACCAAAATACTTACAAAAATACGCTCGATATTATAGAGAGATAAAACTTTAATTTCTGGTGTGATTTTCAATTCTAACCTAAGCACCCTATTTAAAGGAAATGCTTAGAACACCAAAGCAAAAAATTTAATAAAATAATAATATATTTTTTTTAAACTTCCTACGCGCCCTAATTTAGTCCAAACATCAGCCACACCTCAACAAAACCGCCAAAAACATTTTTCTCAAATAAATCATTTAAAACTCCAAAAAAAATCAATTATTCCGGAACTTCAATAATTCATAATAAATAGCCCTTTTATCAGAAAAATTCGAATCTTATGCCCAATCCATAGGAAATTTAATTCTCTACAACTTTGTAAGTTTAAGTTTTTCCAAATTCTAAGTAAAAATTGACCGAAATTCACATACGGACGATTTTACAGGCTATAATCAAATTTCAGTCAAGAAATGGGGTCCACAAACATTAAAAACATGTTTTAAATATTTTTAGTAACAAAAATACTATTTCTCCTCATTTATTCATATCTCCCACATTCTTTATAAAAATATCACTATTATTATATTATTATAATATAATAATATATTTAATTGAATTATTTTATCAGAAAAGATAAAATACCAATTTTCAACAATTGTCATATTAAAAATTTTCTCCATCTATATCCACATAAAATGAATATTTTCCTTATCATATAAATTAATAATTAATTATTCACAAATAATATTACAGAATCACAATACTGACAACCAGGCCGTTCTCAGGAAAGAGGGGGCTTTCCAATAAGAATTTCTCCTTACTGGCGCGCAATTAGGTGACCAAACCTCTCCTTAGACAGAACTTTCTAGACATTGCCAATAATGCTATCTAATAATATTATTCAAATAATATGAATTATTGATCTGATAATAAAAAATAATGTGTAGTGACAATTATTGAAACAACAATAATATAAAATATCAAAGTAGTAATTATTAAATCAATAAAATAAAATATTGAACAGTAATTACTGTAACAATTATTGAGTAGTGTCTTTTTACGTAAAAATCAATAATTAGTGTAATACCGTGTGCTACTGTGCAACACCACGTATTACTGTGTTTTAACCACCGGGTATTCCAACAGTGTTAACGGTAATAACTACACCGTTATTTATAAAACTCATATTTGTTATTTTCTTCATCCAATCGCTTTCCGTTACGGGGCCCACACAAAGCTGCGCCGTCGTACGAATATTTTCCGACAGCAAGAATATTCCACTACTAAACGAATATTCCCCGATAATAATGAATATTTTATAACCACTTATTTATTTGAAATATTTGCGCATTTTACCTATAACTAACCACATTAATCAAATCAACTCTTACTATTTCAAAATAATAAATAGAGGAAATTCAATTTCATTTATGAAAAGTTGGGGTCTTACAACCTCCCCTCCTTATGAAATTTCGTCCTCGAAATTGACGTACGTACCTGGTGTTTCGAAAAGGTGAGGATACCTCGCTTTCATTTTCGTTTCCAATTCCAGGTCATTTCCTCAATAGCATGGTTCTTCCACAAAACTTTAACTTGTGGTATGATCTTTGTGCGTAGGACATGCTCTTTCCTATCCAAATTCTTAACAGGTACCTCCTCGTATATTAAATCTTCAGCTATCTCGTCTGGTTCTAACTCAATAATGTGATTTAGGTCTTTCACATATTTACGAAGCATAGATATGTGAAAAATATTGTAACGCCCCCAAAATAGGTCGAATCCACCCAACCTATTCTGAGTCGTCAAATACATGGTACAGAAACAACTATAACTTCATTATTATAATTATCGTGCAAAATACGACAACACTTATGCTACGAGTTTAAATATAAATATTGTCTTCTAGACAATATCCATACCCAAATAAAGTCCTCATTACAATTACTGATACACTATTTTACAAAATAGTGAGGACTACTAAAATAACTATCTTGAACTATCATTCCATACCCCGACTAGTACCCGCTACATTCTCGCCTCCTGAGAAGAAAAATAGAACAAAAAGGAAAAGGGTGAGCTCAACTAGCCCAGTAAAGAATATTATGACTAAGATAATATAGAACAAATTATCGTTAGTCCTCAACAGGAAAAAATCTGATAGAATACAATAGACAACAATTTTTAGATCAACAACTGCAGCGGAAACAACAATTCATTAGAAGAGTTAAGTAGAGAATGAAATCTACTATCATCTATGAATTTAAAAGTTCATCATCGATATTTTATCCCTCTAACATCAATCAACATATATCTTGAATCAAATAGTCATCTTTGCACTACAGGCCAAAGATATTAATCAGTCGGTCATGTTCATCTCAACACATGTTCATCTTTGCACTACGGGCCAAAGATATTCATCAAGAAATCATTCATCTTTGCACTATAGGCCAAAGATATTCAGTAACATCATCATTTAGGACTGAGGATGATGAAAAATATATTTTAAAGAAAAAGAATCCAGTGAGACAAAAGAACAAATAGTAAGGATTCGTAATTCGGTTTATCCATGTTTAAAAATAGTCCATAATAACTATTGTGGAGCAGAATTCAAAAATAAAGATCAAAACATAGATCTAATCAAAGATAGGAACCATAACAGACAATCTTGGACACAGAAAAGAAAATTTAATTTTTTCTGTGAATAGTGTCGTATTCATGAATAGTGCCGTATACGTGAATAGTATCGTATACGTGAATAGTAACTCCGACACCAAAAGGTAAAAATTTTACAAGAAAAATCATCATGCTTTGTGAATAGTATTCGTGAATAGTAATTCGTGAATAGTAATACCGACATGAAAAGATAAGAATTTCAGATATAATGCTGAAAGAAACATCCCTTACTTCGAAAGAATAGTACTTCTGGCTGGAATATCAGATATAATGCTGAAAGAAACTTGCACCGTATAGCAACACTCAAGATATCAAAATACTCACAAAAATACGCTCGATAATATAGAGAGAGAAGATTTCAGTTTCTGGTGTGATTTTCAATTCTAACCTAAGCACCCTATTTATAGAAAAATGCTTAGAACATCAAAGCAGAAAATTTAATAAAATATAATAATTATTAAAATTTGTCTACGCCAACCTTTGAATTCAGATTTCAGCATGCTTAACAACACATGAGCCCACCAACCAACCACAAAAAATGTTTTTCTTTTAAAACAAATTTAAAACTTTTAAAAAATAATTATTTCGGAACTTCAGAACTTCAATAATTCATAATAAATAACCTTTTTATCAGAAAAATTCAAACCTAATATTTTTTTTCATAGGAAATTTTATTATCTACAACTTTGCAGAAGAAAAGTTTTCCAAATTCCAAACAGAAATTGACCGAAATTCATAAACGGACGATTTTACAGGCTATAATCAAATTTCAGTCAAGAAATGGGGTCCACCGACACACAAAATATGTGTTAATCATTTAATGTAACAAAAATACTCTTCCTCCTCATATACTCATATATCCCACATTTATTGTAAAAATATCACCATTATTATATTATTAAAATATAATAATATATTTAAATGAATTATTTTATCAGAAAAAGTTAAAATATTAATTTTCAACAATTGTCATATTAAAAATTTTCTCCATCTATATCCACATAAAATCAATATTTTACTCATCATATAAATCAATAATTAATTATTCAGAAATAATATTACAGAATCACAATAATGACAACCAGGCCGTTCCCAGGAAAGAGGGGGCCTTTCTAATAAGAATTTCTCCTTACTGGCGCGCAATTAGGTGACCAAACCTCTCCTTAGATAGAACTTTCTAGACATTGCCAACAATGTTATCTAATAATATTATTCAGATAATATGAATTATTGCTTTGATAATAGAAAATATTGTGTAGTGATAATTATTGAAACAACAGTAATATAAAATATCAACGCAACAATTATTGAATCAATAAAATAAAATATTGAACAGTAATTATTGTAACAATTATTGAGTAATGCCTTCTTACGTAAGAATCAATAATTGGTGCAATACCGTGTGCTACTGTACAACAACGCGTATTACTGTGTTTTAACCACCGGGTATTCTAACAGTATTAACTGTAAAATGTGACGCCCCCAAAATTAGGTATACATCACCCATCTTGGGTCGTCAGATACATAGTACAGAATACAAATACAACTTACTAATACAACTGTCGTGTACAATACGACAAAACATAAACTGTGAGTTTGAATACAAATATTATCTTCTAGAGAGTATTCATACTCAAAAGGAGTCCTCATTACATTTATTAACACACCATTACATAGAATAGTGAGGACTACTAACTAATACTATCATTCGAACCATCACTCCGTTCCCCGACTTGCCTCAGCTACGTTCTCATTTCCTGAAGAGAACAGTGAAAGAAATGGCGAGCTCAACTAGCCCAGTAAGAAATATTATGACTAAGATAATGCAGAATAAATTATCATTAGCCTTCAACAATGTTAAACTGATAAAATATAATAGACATCAAGTTTAACTGCAGCGGAACAAGCAATCCATTAAAAGAGTCAAGTAGAAAATAAACTCTACTATCTTTTATGATTTAAAAGGTTTTTTAACATTGTGATCGCTGGGACTCAGCTTAATAAAATAATCCACATCATCGAATCACCCCTGCACTACGGCCAAGGATATTCGTGTATTCATTAATGGTCATGATCATGCCAACAACTGTCCATCAACGCACTACGGGCCAATGAGGACTTTTACCACATCATTTGTAACATTACGGTCATGATTATACCGAGTAATCCCTGGTCATAATCATACCAAGTATATCTATGCACTATAGGCCACAGATGACTTTTAACATTTTATAAACATGAGGATGATGACAATGATATAAAAATTCAATAAAACAAGTTCATGAATTAATTTATCCAAGAATTAACAACGTCCAAATTGTCAACATGATACTGCTTTGTGGAGTAAAATTCAAGAATGCTTAGAATAATATCTTCATGAAAAGATACTGGATGAAACGCAATTATCAAAGATATTCCACAAATTTCATGGAGTATAGAAGTCAAAACTTAACCAACTGAGTATAATAAAGAATGGAATAACAAAAGAAATCACCATGCATGCGATAGACCGCACAGACAGGTTATTCCAACAGAATAATAAATAATGAAACCAGGTCCGGCGTAAAATGCACAGACAGGATATTCCAACAGAATAATAATAAAGACGGAACCAGGTCCGGTGTAAAACACACAGATAGGATGTTCCAACAGAATAATAATATAGACGGAACCAGGTCCGGTGTAAAACACACAGACAGGATGTTCCAACAGAATAATAATAAAGACGGAACCAGGTCCGGTGTAAAACACACAGACAAGATGTTCCAACAGAATAATAGAAGAATGTCACCAAGTATAGGGTAGACCGCGTATAAAGGTTATTCCAACAGAATAATAAGAAATGGAACAACAACAGTTCTCTTCATGAATAAGAAAGAATAACACCCCTTACCGTTTTAAAGAAGAGCTGAAATAAGGAAGTAGTTAAGTAGCAGAATACTCTTCTTCTCTCTCTCTATAGTTTCTCTCTAGAGTTCAGTGAATTCGTAAGGAATAATAAAGGAATGAGCTGCTATTTATAGAAAAATAGAATGCATAGTAACTAATCCATGAACGGTCCAGATTGATTACTTTAATTTGACGGTCCATATTTAAAGAAAAATCTTTTAAATAAAATATAATATATTCTATTTATAGAATAACTTTAATAAAGTATTCTGTTTTATATAAAAAGATGTTTCTATTTTATTACGTTAATAATACGAATAAAACAAAACGTCATTATCGCTAAATAATTCATATTATTAACTGACAATAATTGAATCAAACTGAGTGACTTCTCACATAAGCATTAATAATCAATACCGTGTGCTACTATGCAACCACACGTATTACTGTACTTTTACTACCGAGTAGTTCAATAGTATCAATGGTAAAACTTCTGCCGTTATTTTTAATAAAATATTTTTGTCGTTTTCTCAATCCGACAATAATTTCGTTGTGGGGTCCACCAATGATTGTGTCGTTGTACGAATATTCCCTGTTAAAACGAATATTCCCCGACCAATCGAATATTATATAACAACTTGCGTACTTTGCAAAATTTATAAATATTACCCACAACTATAACATTATATCAAATTAACTCCATAATATTCAAAAATGATATTTATAGAAAATTCATCTTTATTTATAAAAGTTGGGGTCTTACAACCTCCTCTTCTTATGAAATTTCGCCCTCGAAATTAGGGTACGTACCTGGTATGTCGAAGAGGTAAGGATACCTTGATTTCATTTCAGATTCTAACTCCCAAGTCATTTCCTCAACATCGTGATTTCTCCACAAAACTTTGACTTGAGGTATAACCTTGGAGCGTAGAATATGTTCCTTCTTATCCAAGATTTGAACAAGAACTTCTTCATACGTAAAATCCTCCACTATTTCGTCCGGTTCTAACTCAATAATATAGTTCGGGTCTTCCACATATTTGCGTAACATGGATATGTGAAAAACGTTATGAACACGAGACATACTTGGCGGTAAAGCGAGTCTATAAGCCACAGTTTCTACTCGATCGAGGATTAAAAATGGACCGATGAATCGAGGATTGAGCTTTCCTCTTTTACCAAATCTCGTAACTCCTTTCCATGGAGCAACACGTAAGAACACATGATCTCCTATATCAAATTTCACGTCCTTTCGATGAAGATCAACTTAACTCTTTTGACGATCTTGTGAGGTTTTTATATGTTGTCGAATCGTTTGAATCTTTTCTGTAGTTATACGTACCAACTCTGGTCCCAACAACGTTACTTCACCCACCTCATTCCAGCATACTGGAGAACGACATTTTCTTCCATACAATGCTTCGAATGGAGCCATGCCAATACTTGCTTGATAACTATTGTTGTAGGAAAACTCCACCAATGGTAAGAACTTGTCCCAACTTCCCTTGAAGTCAAGGACACAGAGTCTTAATAAATCTTTTAGAATTTGAATAGTCCTCTCTGATTGTCCGTCCGTCTGAGGATGATATGCCGAACTAAATCGTAAATCTGTGCCCATAGTTTTTTGTAAACTAACCCAAAATCGTGAGGTGAATCTTGGGTCTCGATCAGAAACTATGGATACTGGCATACCATGCAGTCTTACCATTTCGTTTATATACATACGAGCAAGACGTTCAAGTGTATAAGTTTCTCGTATCGATAAGAAATGAGCAGACTTGGTCAATCTATCAACAATGACCCAAATCGCATCTATACCTTGAGAAACCTTAGGAAGACCGGTAACGAAATCCATGGTAATGTGCTCCCACTTCCATTCTGAAATTTCAAGTGGTTGTAATGGACCTTTTGGTACTTGATGCTCCGCTTTGACTCGTTGACAAGTTAAACACCTTGAGATAAACAGCGCTATCTCTCTCTTCATATTGCTCCACCAAAATGTATGACGAAGATCATGATACATTTTGGTACTTCCAGGATGGATTGACGGGTGCTGGTGCTGACATCTTTCCATCATTGTTGAATCTCCTCTTCTTGAAATGACCATTCTTATTGTTTTGGCCCTGATTACCACCGAAGTGGTTGCCATTTCTGGCCTATTAATTCCCTCCACGCTTGTTGTCACCGCTTCGATGACTGCTCTCACTAGTATTATCATTTTGCTGACTGCTCTCTTTTGGTTGCGTTGACTCGTTATCGCGCTCCACTAACTGAGCCCTATTCACAACATCTGAATACAAACACAGTTTATGAGAGATAAGATGTTGACGTATCTCAGGTTTCAAACCTCGCAAAAATATTCGCGTCATTCGCTCTTCATTATCCACCAAGTGGGACGCAAACCGGGACAACTCAGCAAATTTAGCCTCATACTGCGACACGGTCATATTATTCTGCTCCAATTTGATGAACTCCACCTCCTTCATGTAACAAACACTTTCGGGAAAGTATTTGTCATTGAACAGCTCTTGGAACTTCTCCCAAGACATCTTCAGTGCGACAGGTTGAGTACGCTTAATCGATTCCCACCAGTAATCTGCCTCTCCTCGCAACATAAAGGCGGCAAAGGGAACCTTTTGCTCCTCGGAGCATCCCAAGACATCAAATATCTTGGTAATATGCTTTATCCATGTTTTCGCTATAAGTGGTTTTGGCTCTCCCTTAAACTCTGGTGGTCCCAGCTCCTTGAACTGTTTAGCGGTGACCGTCCGAGAGTTTTCAGTGTTTTCACCTATATTTTGGACAGGAACCGCTCTCGCCTGCTGTTGCATGAACTGCATAAAGTTTCTGAACATTCAATCATTCAACATCTGGTCAGTGTTATTGTTTGCATGAGGATTGTCACCTTCCTGATGCACATTATCCTGATTATTGATATGTGGTGAATCAACAGTCGCTTGTGCTCAATTGCTATTCTCAACATTCTCAGATGCCATTTTTAGATACTGCCACAAAATAAAAGTTAATTGATATGTTATATATTATCCTTATATTATGACCGACCAATTAAATACCATGCAAATAAACTTAGGTAGGTCATACTAGCGAAGGAATTTCTCGTCTCTCTCCTCCTAGTTCTATTCTCACATCTTAGCCAGGGATCATATCCCTAAGCTCTGATACCAACTGTGACGCCCCCAAAATTAGGTATACATCACCCATCTTGGGTCGTCAGATACATTGTACAGAATACAAATACAACTTACTAATACAACTGTCATGTACAATACGACAAAATATAAACTGTGAGTTTGCATACAAATATTATCTTTTAGAGAGTATTCATACTCAAAAGGAGTCCTCATTACATTTCATAACACACCATTACATAGAATTGTGAGGACTACTAACTAAAACTATCATTCGGATCATCACTCCGTTCCCCGACTTGCCCCAGCTACGTTCTCATTTCCTGAAGAGAACAGTGAAAGAAAGGGTGAGCTCAACTAGCCCAGTAAGAAATATTATGACTAAGATAATGCAGAATAAATTATCATTAGCCTTCAACAATGTTAAACTGATAAAATATAATAGACATCAAGTTTAACTGCAGCGGAACAAGCAATCCATTAAAAGAGTCAAGTAGAAAATAAACTCTACTATCATTTATGATTTAAAAGGTTTTTCAACATTGTGATCGCTGGGACTCAGCTTAATAAAATAATCAACATCATCGAATCACCCCTGCACTACGGCCAAGGATATTCGTGTATTCATTAATGGTCATGATCATGCCAACAACTGTTCATCAACGCACTACGGGCCAATGAGGACTTTTACCACATCATTTGTAACATTACGGTCATGATTATACCGAATAATCCCTAGTCATAATCATACCAAGTCCATCTATGCACTACAGGCCACAGATGACTTTTAACATTTTATAAACATGAGGATGATGACAATGATATAAGAATTCAATAAAACAAGTTTAAGAATTAATTTATTCAAGAATTAACAACGTCCAAATTGTCAACATGATACTGCTTTGTGGAGTAAAATTCAAGAATGCTTAGAATAATATTTTCATGAAAAGATACTGGATGAAACGCAATTATCAAGGATATTCCACAAATTTCATGGAGTATAGAAGTCAAAACTTAACCAACTGAGTATAATAAAGAATGGAATAACAAAAGAAATCACCATGCATGCGATAGACCGCACAGACAGGTTATTCCAACAGAATAATAAATAATGGAACCAGGTCTAGCGTAAAATGCACAGACAGGATATTCCAACAGAATAATAATAAAGACGGAACCAGGTCCGGTGTAAAACACACAAACAGGATGTTCCAACAAAATAATAATAAAGACGAAATCAGGTCCGGTGTAAAACACACAGACAGGATGTTGCAACAGAATAATAGAAGAATGTCACCAAGTATAGGGTAGACCGCGTATACAGGTTATTTCAACAGAATAATGAGAAATGGAACAAAATACGAATAAAACAAAACGTCATTATCGCTAAATAATTCATATTATTAACTGACAATAATTGAATCAAACTGAGTGAATTCTCACATAAGCATTAATAATCAATATCGTATGCTACTATGCAACCACACGTATTACTGTACTTTTACTAGCGAGTAGTTCAACAGTATCAATGGTAAAACTTCTGCCGTTATTTTTGTCGTTTTCTCAATCCGACAATAATTCCGTTGTGGGGTCCACCAATGATTGTGTCGTTGTACGAATATTCCCTGTTAAAACGAATATTTCCCGACCAATCGAATATTATATAACAACTTGTGTACTTTGCAAAATTTATAAATATTACCCACAACTATAACATTATATCAAATTAACTCCATAATATTCAAAAATGATATTTATAGAAAATTCATCTTTATTTATAAAAGTTGGGGTCTTACATAAGACCTCAAATTTTATGAAATAAAAATATTCAATTTTTCTATTTAGTAAATGGTTAAATTGATAAAAAGTTAAAGTTAAGGGTGATATATGAATATTTTTTAAAATAAGCAAGTGGTTATAAAATATTCATTTTGTCGGGGAATATTCGTTTGGTCGTGGAATATTCTTTCTGTCGGGGAATATTCGTACGACGGCGCAACTATTTGTGGGCCCCATAACGGAAAGCGATTGGATGAAGAAAACGATAAAATTGAGTTTTTATAAATAACGGCGTAGTTGTTATCGTTAACACTGTTAGAATACCTGGTGGTTAAAATACAGTAATACGCGTAATTGCACAGTAGCACACGGTATTGCACAATATTTTTTTCAATTATTAATTCTTACGTAAGAAGGCACTACTCGATAATTGTTACAGTAGTTACTGTTCAATATTTTATTTTATTGATTCAATAATTGCTGCGTTGATATTTTATATTATTGTTGTTTCAATAATTGTTGTTGTACAGTATTTTCTATTATCAGATCAATAATTTATATTATTTAAATAATATTATTAGATAGCATTATTGGTAATGTCTAGAAAGTTCTGTCTAAGGAGAGGTTTGGTCATCTAATTGCGCGCTAGTAAGGAGAAATCCTTATTGGAAAGCCCCCTCTTTCCTGGGAACGGCCTGGTTGTCATAAATGTGATTCTGTAATATTATTTGTGAATAATTAATTATTGATTCATATGATAAGGAAATATTTATTTTATGTGGATATAAATGAGGGATATATTTTTGTGGTTAAAAATGAAAGAGTTAATGTTGAGGTATTTTATCTGTATTTTTGTCGGAACGGAGGTATTGAAAATTAAATTAGGGTTTTTGAGATATTTTGCGAGTGTTATAATTTTTAATCCGACCGTTGGATCGTGATAATATTTGGATATGTTATACATATATAAGTTGAGTATATGAACGTATGATTTGTTATGACTTTTAAGAGGTGTCTGATTCAAAAATTAGGTTTATAAATGATTTTGGTGGAAAATTTTAGAATTGAGTGGGCCCCACTTGTGGTTGGTGAAAAAATATGCTAAATTTTATTTTAAATGTGGTGGGTGGCAATAGTAGCAGGTAAAGCCATCAGGTTGCAGGTCAAGTCTGCTTCGGAGTGCTAATATTTTTCTATAAATAGGGGGCTAAGTTAGAATTGAAAATCACACCAGAAACAAGTTTTTTCTCTTTCTCTCTCTAGATTATTGAGTATATTTTGTGAGTATTTAGATACTTGGTGAGTTGTTATTCATCAGTGCAAGTTTTCTTCAGCGTTATATCCGATATCCGGTCAGAAGTGCTGGTCTTTTGAGGTAAAGGATTTTAAGGGTTATTATGTTTTTTAGTTCGTAATTCTTCTGACCTTCAAAAAATTTTGGAAAAATTTGAAATGATATTTTAATGAGTTTTATTGATTGTGTCCAAAACTGGTGATTTTTGGATGTATAGATTAAGAGTTATGAATTTTACGAGGAAATACTATTTTAAAAGTAGCCGCTTATAACTCCTTGTGGTTAACTCTAAAATTGATGTAATTTTTATTGGGAGTACATCTATATAATATCAGTGTACTCTGTAAATTTTGGAATTTTTGGATAAAAGGACAATTTATGATAAATGTCTAAATATTCGGCGGTTTTGGCCATATAAAAAATAGTAAATGAATTTTAAAAATTCCGGGAAAAATATATGTTCAATATGAGACTATATTCTGCTAAATCCCAGAAAAAAATATTTTTGGAACTGATTTGGTATTTTTCATGAAAATGTACTAGTTATGAGTAAATGAATTAAATATGTTATGTGAAGTAAGAAAATTAGAAAATAGGATTTTATGGCTTGAGAATCCTATATGAGGAATATGCAGATTTTTAATGAAGGTTTTGGTTATTGGTAATAAAATCTTATGAGTTTGGCATTTTAGGATGATTAAATGCATTATTTAGTAAAGTGTAAACAATTAAAATAAATTGTTTATAAGCTTATGAAATATTATTCTTTCAATATCATTATACCAAAATATCGGTATAGATTTTATTGTGGAATTTCTACCTTTTTGTGTCGGGGTTACTATTCATGAGTTACTATTCACGAGTTACTATTCACGAGTTACTATTCACGACAAAAATTGATTTTTTTTTTCTAACCAAATTATAGTTGATTTATGAATATTACTCTTGAGAATAAATCTATATGTTGATCATATTATTTTTATTATCATATATAGCATTTTTATAACCCTGATGTTGAAATTCTCTTTCACTTGAGTGTAAAGATGGGTAGATTATTGGTATGATCAAGACTATGGGTTCCCTTTGGCCAGAGTGCAAAGTTGAATTGCTGACTGGTATGATCATGACCATTGAATTTATAATTGAATATCTTTAGCTTAAGTGCAAAGGTGAATTGATCAACATGGTTATAATTATTGTTTATATAAATTCTGATATGATTATATATTTCTTTGAGATATTAATATATTTGGCCTATAGTGCAAATATGAACTGTTGATGAATATCTTTGGCCTGTAGTGCAAAGATGAATTATTGATGAATATCTTTGGCCTGTAGTGCGAAGATGAACTGTTATTGAATATCTTTGGCCCGTAGTGCAAAGATGGCTTGTTGGTGAATATTTTTGGCCTGTAGTGCAAAGATGGTCTGTTGATGAATATCTTTGGCCCGTAGTGCAAAGATAAAATTATTAGTATGATTATGAACAGGAACTGTGATTTGGTATAACCATGATCTTTGATGTTTCAGGTGATGAAAATTATCTTTGTCCTGGATGTGAAAAGGAATTTAGAACAACAATTACGATTATGAGTTATACATGTGATTGTGGACAGGAATTGTTGATTGATGTTACAGGGATAAAACATTGTTGGTGGACTTTTAACATGGAGAAGATAATAGACTTTATAGTCTAGTTGACTCTTCTAATGGATTGCTCGTTCCGCTGCAACTATGGTTGAAAATTTTTATCATCTACCATATGTTCTAAATCTCTGATTTATTACTGATGAAGACTATTGATAATTTATTTATCTTTAGTCATGATATTCTTTACTGGGCTAGTTGTGCTAACCCTTCTGTTCACAATTCCTTTCAGGTAATAAGAGTGTAGCTGGGTCGAGCGGGGGTAACAGGGGAATAGAATGGTGGTCATCATTTAGGAGTTATATTTGGTGAATCATCTAGGGTGAAGCGAACCCAATGTTGGAAGGGTGTTTTGCCACTATCATACAAGATGTCTAATGACATACAACCTCGTGTCATCATAAGACAGGATTGTGCTCATCCACTTGCTGAGTATATCTACGAGCACTACCTATATAATCTTGGTGTTTGTTTGAAGTATAATTCACAATTAAAGATAGTGGAGATAATGATAAGTCAAGAGAAGACTCACCATTGGGAAGAATATAATAGTAATCTTCTCGTTTTTCTTTGGGGTCTATTAGGTCAACCAAGGATAATTCTGTGGCTATATTATATCTATCATAACCTAGACGCATGGCCTCCCATGTACGAAGGTTTTCTTGAGCACTTCCCAAAGATGCTAATTTCTAAAATAGTTTTTGACTATACCTTTATGTAAGGTGTCATTGTGAGGTGTTGTCCACGGTTGGGACATGAGTCACATTTGGTATATATTTGTATCCAAACTCACAGCATATGTGTTGTTGTATTTTGCACGACAATTGTTGTAATAAAGTTGTAGTTATTTTTTGTACCATGTATTTGGCGACTCAAAATAGGTTGGATGGAATGGACCTATTTTGGGGTCGTTACATTAACGGTAACAACTACGCCGTTATTTATAAACAACTTATACTTGTCTTTTTCTTCATCCAATCGCTTTCTGTTATGGGGCCCACAAAAGGTTGCGCCGTCGTACGAATATTTCCCGACAGCAAGAATATTCCACGACCAAACGAAAATTCTCCGATAACAATGAATATTTTATAACCACTTGCTTATTTAAAAATATTTGCACATTTTACCCATAACTAACCACATTAATCAAATAAACCCTTACTATTTCAAAATAATAAATAAAGAAAATTCCATTTTATTAAAAAAAATTCAGGGTCTTACAAATATTATGAACACGAGACATGCTTGGAGGTAACGCGAGTCTATAGGCCACATTTCCTACTCGGTCAAGAATCTGAAATGGACCAATAAATCATGGATTGAGTTTTTCTCTCTTTCCAAATCTTGTAACTCCCTTCCATGGAGCAACACGTAACAATACATAATCCCCAATACTAAATTTCATGTCTTTTCGATGAAGATCCGCATAACTCTTTTATCGATCCTGTGCCGTTTGTATACGTTGTCGGATCATTTGAATCTTTTCTGTAGTTATACGTACCAACTCTGGTCCCAACAATATTGCTTCACCCACTTCATCCCAACATACTGGAGAGCGACACTTTCGTCCATACAATGCTTCGAATGGAGCCACACCTATACTTGCTTGATAACTGTTGTTGTAGGAGAATTCCACCAATGGTAAATATTTATCCCAACTCCCTTTGAAGTCTAGGACATAGAGTCTTAATAGATCTTCAAGAGTTTGAATAGTCCTCACTGATTGTCCGTCCGTTTGAGGATGGTATGCTGAACTAAATCGTAAATCCGTGCCCATAGCTTTCTGCAAGCTAACCCAAAATCGTGAAGTGAATCTTGGGTCACGATCCGAAACTATGGATACTAACATGCCATGCAACCTCACAATCTTATTCACGTACATAAGAGCAAGACGTTCAAGGGAATAAGTCTCCCGTATCGGCAAAAAATGAGCAGACTTGGTTAATCTATCAACAATAACCCAAATCGTATTTATGCCTTGAGAAACCTTGGGAAGACCCGTAACGAAATCCATGGTAACGTGTTCCCACTTTCATTTTAGAATCTCAAGTGGTTGCAATGGACCATTTGGCACTTGATTCTCCGCCTTCACATATTGACAAGTTAAACACCTCGAGATAAACTTTGCGATCTCTCTCTTCATATTGTTCCACCAAAATATATGTCGAAGATCACGATACATTTTGGTACTTCCAAGGTGAATTGTAAACGGTGTGTTGTGTGCCTTCATCATGATCTTATACTTCAAATCAAAGTCGTTAGGAACACAAAGTCTGGAGTTGACTCGGAGTATTCCTTCTTCATCGATTCTTGCTTCTGGAATAGCACCTTCTTGCACTTTCTTCTTCATACGCATCAGCTCCAGGTCTGTGGCTTGAGCAACTTTAACTTTATCGATTAAAGTTGGTTCTATTCGTATACTTGATATCATCGTATAGGTCCCCGGAGTCTTGAATTCTATCTTCATCTTTTGTAAATCACACAAAATGGGCCTTTGTGTTGACAGCATCGCACTCGTTCCCGCATATGATCTTCTACTCAACGCGTCAGCTACCACGTTCGCATTTCCAGAATGGTATTGAATGGTATAGTCATAATCTTTCAACAACTCGAGCCAATGTCGTTGTCGCATGTTGAGTTCCTTTTGGGTGAAGAAATATTTGAGGCTTTTATGGTCTGAATATATCTCTACTTTCTCCCCATATAGATAGTGCCTCCAGATTTTTAACGCAAAAATGACTGCTGCCAACTCTAGATCATGAGTAGGATAATTCCTCTCATATTCTTTAAGTTGTCGCGAGGCATTGGCTATGACCTTCCCATGTTACATGAGAACACATCCTAACCCTTTACTTGAAGCATCGCTGTAGATAACAAATCCATCCGAACCAGATGGTATTGTCAAAACAGGTGCCGAAATAAGTCTCCTCTTAAGATCTTGGAAACTTTTCTCGCATTCCTCGCTCCATACGAAATTTGTATCTTTTCGAGTCAACTAAGTTAACGGAGTAGCGATTCGAGAAAATCCTTTCACGAATCTCCGATAATAAGCAGCTAAGCCCAGAAAGCTACGTACTTCGGTCACCGACTTCGGTTGCTCCCAAGTTTGTATTGCTTCAATCTTCGCCGGGTCAACAGATACTCCATGTTTTGACACCACGTGCCCAAGGAATGCAACTTCCTCAAGCCAGAACTCACATTTCTTCAACTTGGCATATAGCTTGTTTACACGAAGCCTTTGGAGTACTAGCTTCAAATAGTGCTCATGATCTTCACGACTTTTGGAATAGATGAGGATGTCATCAATAAAGACAACAACGAACTGGTCTAAATATTCCTTGAATACTCGGTTCATCATATCCATGAAAGTCGTAGGAGCATTAGTTAATCCAAAAGACATAACTAAGAATTCATAATGCCCGTACCGAGTTCTAAAGGCAGTCTTCGAAATATACTCAGTTCTAATCTTCAATTGATGATATCCAGAACGAAGATCTATCTTTGAAAAGAATTCTTCTCTTTGCAACTGGTCAAACAGGTCATCAATACGAGGTAGCGGATACCTATTTTTGATGATGACATGATTCAATTCTCGATAGTCAAAACAAAGTCGCATACTCCCGTCTTTCTTCTTTACAAATAAAATAGGAGCACCCCAAGGAGATGTACTAGGATGAATGAAACCGATGTCCAACAACTCCTGCAGTTGGACCTTTAACTCCTGAAGTTCAATAAGAGCCATTCAATATGGGATTTTAGAAATGAGCTTTGTACCAGGTTCAAGGTCAATAAAGAATTCAACTTCACGTTCTAGGGGTAGACCGGGAAGTTCTTCAGGAAATATATCAGGAAATTCACTAACAACAGAAATATTATTCAAATCTGACGTGTCTTTATTCAAATCCATAACATGGGCTAAGAAAGCTTGACATCCGTTTTTCAATAAATGAATGGCTTTATGGCTTGATATGACAGTGATTGATTTTAGTGGTTTAGTTGCTTGAATTCGCATAACAGGTTGGTTAGGAATACGAAAACTAACAACCTTACGAAAATAATTAATTTTGGCATGATGAGTAGTTAACCAATCAATCCCTAAAATCACGTCAAAAGCAAGTATCTTTAAAGAGATAAGATCAACAGGTTATGTGATGGTGCCAACTTGGATCAAACAAGATTTATAAATAGTAGATGTACTGAAAGTTTCTCCTAATGGAGTCTCCACAGATAGTGAGGACTACCAATACTATCATCTGGTCCATCACTCCGTTCCCCGACTCGTCCCAGCTATATTCTCATTTCCTGAATAGAACAGTGAAAGAAATGGTGAGCTCAACTATCCCAGTAAGAAATATTATGACTAAGATAATGCAGAATAAATTATTATTAGCCTTCAACAGTGCTGAAATATAACGAACATTAAGTTTAACTGCAGCGGAACAAGCAATCCATTAAAAGAGTCAAGTAGAAAATAAAATCTACTATCTTCTATGATTTAAAAGGTTTTTCAACACTGTTATCGCTGGGACTCAGTTTAATAAAATAATCCACATCATCAAATCACCCCTGCACTACGGCCAAGGATATTCGTGTATTCATTAATGGTCATGATCATACCAACAACTGTCCATCAATGCACTACGGGCCAATGAGGACTTTTACCACATCATTTGTAACATTACGGTCATGATTATACCGAATAATCCCTGGTCATAATCATACCAAGTCCATTTATGCACTACAGGCCACAGATGGCAATGATATAAGAATTCAATAAAACAAGTTCAAGAATTAATTTATCCA
This sequence comes from Panax notoginseng, assembly GCA_016801055.1. NCBI lineage: Eukaryota > Viridiplantae > Streptophyta > Magnoliopsida > Apiales > Araliaceae > Panax > Panax notoginseng. Next base: position 189,093,987 of record CM029015.1, on the reverse strand, counting down.
AGAATTAACAACGTCCAAATTGTCAACATGATACTGCTTTGTGGAGTAAAATTCAAGAATGCTTAGAAGAATATTTTCATGAAAAGATACTGGATGAAACGCAATAATCAAGGATATTCCACAAATTTCATGGAGTATAGAAGTCAAAACTTAACCAACTGAGTATAATATAGAATGGAATAACAAAAGAAATCACCATGCATGCGATATACCGCACAAACAGGTTATTCCAACAGAATAATAATAAAGACGGAACCAGGTCCAGTGTAAAACACACAGACAGGATGTTCCAACAGAATAATAATAAAGACAGAACCAGGTCCGGTGTAAAACACACAGACAGGATGTTCCAACAGAATAATAATAAAGATGGAACCAGGTCTGGTGTAAAACACACAGACAGGATGTTCCAACAGAATAATAATAAAGACGGAACCAGGTCCGGTGTAAAACACACAGACAGGATGTTCCAACAGAATAATAAAAGAATGTCACCAAGTATAGGGTAGACCGCGTATACAGTTATTCCAACAGAATAATAAGAAATGGAATAACAACAGTTGTCTTCACGAATAAGAAAGAATAACACCCCTTACCGTTTTAAAGAAGAACTGAAATAAGGAAGTAGTTAAGTAGCAGAATACTTTTCTTCTCTCTCTATAGTTTCTCTCTCTAGAGTTCAGTGAATTCATAAGTAATAATGAAGTAATGAGCTGCTATTTATAAAAAAATGAAATGCATAGTAACTAATCCATGAACGGTCCAGATTGATTACTTTAATCTGACGGTCCATATTTAAAGAAAGATCTTTTAAATAAAATATAATATATTCTATTTATAGAATAACTTTAATAAAGTATTCTGTTTTATATAAAAACATGTTTTTGTTTTATTATGTTAATAATACGAATAAAACAAAACTTCATTATCGCTAAATAATTCATATTATTAACTGACCATAATTGAATCAAACTGAGTGACTTCTCACATAAGCATTAATAATCAATACCGTGTGCTACTATGCAACCACACGCATTACTGTACTTTTACTACCGAGTAGTTCAACAGTATCAATGGTAAAACTTCCGCTGTTATTTTTAATAAAATATTTTTGTCGTTTTCTCAATCCGACAATAATTCCGTTGTGGGGTCCACCAATGATTGTGCCGTTGTACGAATATTCCCTGTTAAAACGAATATTTCTAGACCAATCGAATATTAACTTACGTACTTTGCAAAATTTATAAATATTACCTACAACTATAACATTATATCAAATTAACTCCGTAATATTCAAAAATGATATTTATAGAAAATTCATCTTTATTTATAAAAGTTGGGGTCTTACAACCTCCCCTTCTTATGAAATTTCGCCCTCGAAATTAGGGCACGTACCTAGTATGTCGAAGAGGTAAGCATACCTTGATTTCATTTCAGATTCTAACTCCCAAGTCATTTCCTCAACATCGTGATTTCTCCAAAAAACTTTGACTTGAGTTATAACCTTGGAGCGTAGAATATATTCCTTCTTATCTAAGATTTGAACAGGAACTTCTTCATACGTCAAATCCTCAGCTATTTCGTCCGGTTCTAACTCAATAATATAATTCGGGTCTTCCATATATTTACGTAACATGGATATGTGAAAAACGTTATGAACACGAGACATACTTGGTGGTAAAGCGAGTCTATAAGCCACAGTTCTTACTCGATCGAGGATTAAAAATGGACCGATGAATTGAGGATTGAGCTTTCCTCTCTTTCTAAATCTCGTAACTCCTTTCCATGGAGCAACACGTAAGAACACATGATCTCCTATATCAAATTCCACGTCCTTTCGATGAAGATCAGCATAACTCTTTTGTCGATCTTGTGAGGTTTTTATACGTTGTCGGATCGTTTGAATCTTTTCTGTAGTCATACGTACCAACTCCGGTCCCAACAATGTTGCTTCACCCACCTCATCCTAGCATACTGGAGAACGACACTTTCTTCCATACAACGCTTCGAATGGAGCCATGCCAATACTTGCTTGTTAACTGTTGTTGTAGGAAAACTCCACCAATGATAAGAACTTGTCCCAACTTCCCTTGAAGTCAAGGACACAGAGTCTTAATAAATCTTCCAGTGTTTGAATAGTCCTCCCTCATTGTCCGTCCGTCTGAGGATGATATGCCGAACTAAATCGTAAATCCGTGTCCATAGCTTTTTGTAAGCTAACCCAAAATCGTGAAGTGAATCTTGGGTCTTGGTCAGAAACTATGGATACTGTTGTAAGACCCCAACTTTTATAAATAAAGATGAATTTTCTATAAATATCATTTTTGAATATTATGGAGTTAATTTGATATAATGTTATAGTTGTGGGTAATACTTATAAATTTTGCAAAGTACGCAAGTTGTTATATAATATTCGATTGGTCGGAGAATATTCGTTTTAACAGGGAATATTCGTACAACGGCATAATCATTGGTGGACCCCACAACGGAATTATTGTCGGATTGAGAAAACGACAAAAATATTTTATTAAAAATAACGGCGGAAGTTTTACCATTGATACTGTTGAACTACTCGGTAGTAAAAGTACAGTAATACGTGTGGTTGCATAGTAGGACACGGTATTGATTATTAATGCTTATGTGAGAAGTCACTCAGTTTGATTCAATTATTGTCAGTTAATAATATGAATTATTTAGCGATAATGACGTTTTGTTTTATTCGTATTATTAACGTAATAAAACATAAACATCTTTTTATATAAAATAAAATACTTTATTAAAGTTATTCTATAAATAGAATATATTATATTTTATTTAAAAGATTTTTCTTTAAATATGGACCGTCAGATTAAAGTAATCAATCTGGACCGTTCATGGATTAGTTACTATGCATTCCATTTTTCTATAAATAGCAGCTCATTCCTTCATTATTTCTTACGAATTCACTGAACTCTAGAGAGAGAAACTATAGAGAGAGAGAGAAGAATAGTATTCTGCTACTTAACTATTTCCTTATTTCAGTTCTTCTTTAAAACGGTAAGGGGTGTTATTCTTTCTTATTCATGAAGAGAACTGTTGTTATTTCAATTCTTATTATTCTGTTGGAATAACCTGTATACGCGGTCTACCTTATACTTGGTGGCATTCTTCTATTATTCTGTTGGTACATCCTGTCTGTGTGTTTTACACCGGACCTGGTTCAGTCTTAATTATTATTTTGTTGGAACATCATGTCTGTGTGTTTTACACCGGACCTGGTTCCGTCTTTATTATTATTCTGTTGGAACATCCTGTCTGTGTGTTTTACACCGGACCTGGTTCCGTCTTTATTATTATTCTGTTGGAATATCCTGTCTGTGCATTTTACGCCGAACCTGGTTCCATTATTTATTATTATGTTGGAATAACATGTCTGTGCGGTCTATCGCATTCATGGTGATTTCTTTTGTTATTCCATTCTTTATTATACTCAGTTGGTTAAGTTTTGACTTCTATACTCCATGAAATTTGTGGAATATCCTTGATAATTGCGTTTCATCTAGTATCTTTTCATGAAAATATTCTTCTAAGCATTCTTGAATTTTACTCCACAAAGCAGTATCATGTTGACAATTTGGACGTTGTTAATTCTTGGATAAATTAATTCTTGAACTTGTTTTATTGAATTCTTATATCATTGTCATCATCCTCATGTTTATAAAATATTGAAAGTCATCTGTGGCATGTAGTGCATAGATGAACTTGGTATGATTATGACCAGGGATTATTCGGTATAATCATGACCGTAATGTTAAAAATGATGTGGTAAAAGTTTTCATTAGCCCGTAGTGCATTGATGGACACTTGTTGGCATGATCATGACCATTAATGAATACACGAATATCCTTGGCCATAGTGCAGGGGTGATTCGATGATGTGGATTATTTTATTAAGTTGAGTCCCAGCGATAACAATGTTGAAAAACCTTTTAAATCATAGAAGATAGTAGATTTTATTTTCTACTTGACTCTTTTAATGGATTGCTTGTTCCGCTGCAGTTAAACTTGATGTTCGTTATATTTTATCAGTTTAACACTTTTTAAGGCTAATGATAATTTATTCTGCATTATCTTAGTCATAATATTTCTTACTGGGCTAGTTGAGCTCACCCTTTCTTTCACTGTTCTCTTCAGGAAATGAGAATATAGCTGGAACGAGTCGGGGAACGGAGTGATGGACCAGATGATAGTAGTAGTAGTCCTCACTATTCTGTTAAATAGTGTAACAATAATTGTAATGAGGACTCCTTTTGAGTTTGTATAGTCTCTAGTAGACAATAATTATATTCAAACTCACAGTTATATTTTGTCGTATTGTACACGACAGTTGTATTAGTAAGTTGTATTTGTATTCTGTACCATGTATCTGACGACCCAAGATGGGTAATGTATACCTAATTTTGGGGGCGTCACAGTTGGTATCAGAGCTTAGGGATATGATCCCTGGCTAAGATGTGAGAATAGAACTAGGAGGGGAGAGATGGAGAATTCCTTTGCTAGTATGACCTACCTAAGTTTATTTGCATGGTATTTAATTGGTCGGTCATAATATAAGGATAATATATGACATATCAATTAACTTTTGTTTTGTGGCAGTATCTGAAAATGGCATCTGAGAATGTTGAGAATAGCAATGGAGCACAGGCGACTGTTGATTCACCACATATCAATAATCAGGATAATGTGCATCAGGAAGGTGACAATCCTCATGCAAACAACAACACTGACCAGATGATGAAGGATGGAATGTTCAGAAACTTTATGCAGTTCATGCAACAGCAGGCGAGAGCGGTTCCAGTCCAAAATATAGGTGGAAACATTGAAAACTCTCGGACGGTCACCGCTAAACAGTTCAAGGAGCTGGGACCACCGGAGTTTAAGGGAGAGCCAAAACCACTTATAGCAGAAACATGGATAAAATAGATCACCAAGATATTTGATGTCTTGGGATGCTCCGAGGAGCAAAAGGTTCCCTTTGCCACCTTTATGTTGCGAGGAGAGACAGATTACTGGTGGGAATCGATTAAGCGTACTCAACCTGCCGCACTGAAGATGTCTTGGGAGAAGTTCCAAGAGCTGTTCAATGACAAATACTTTCCCGAAAGTGTTCGACACATGAAGGAGGTGGAGTTCATCAAATTGGAGCAGAATAATATGACCGTGTCGCAGTATGAGGCTACATTTGCTGAGTTGTCCCGGTTTGCATCCCACTTGGTGGATAATGAAGAGCGAATGACACGAATATTTTTGCGAGGTTTGAAACCTGAGATACGTCAACATCTTATTTCTCATAAACTGTGTTTGTATTCAGATGTTGTGAATAGGGCTCAGTTAGTGGAGCGCGATAACGAGTCAACGCAACCAAAAGAGAGCAGTCGGCAAAATGATAATACCAGTGAGAGCAGTCATCGAAGCGGTGACAACAAGCGTGGAGGGAATCAACAGGCCAGAAATGGTAACCACTTCAGTCGTAATCAGGGCCAAAACAATAAGAATGGTCATTTCAAGAAGAGGAGATTCAACAATGATGGAAAGACGTTAGCACCAGCACCCGTTGTTAAGGAAGGAGAACGACCACCTATCATATGTTTTAAATGCGGAGGGGAGGGGCACATCAGTCCAAACTGCGCGATGCCGTCTAAAGCATGTTATAATTGTGGAAGAGAAGGTCATTTAGCTCGATTTTATCGTTTACCAAAAATAAGTTCAGCCAAGATGGAGACACCAAAGGCCGTCCCAGAAAAGTCAAAATCAGTAGTGCAAGGGAGAGCGTTTGTTGTGACCTCCCAGAAAGCAAGGAACCCGAATGAGGTCATCACGTGTAAGCTTATCATAAACTCTAACGAAGTCTATACTTTATTTGATACCGGTTCTACCCATTCTTTTATTTCTCCTACTTGTGCCCATCGATTAAATTTGACTCTGGAAAAATTAGGCTTTGACTTATCTGTTGAAACTCCATTGGGAGAAACCTTCATTACATCCACGGTTTATAAGTCTTGTTTGGTTCAAGTTGGTACCCACACATTACCTGTCGATCTGATTTCATTAAAAATACTTGTATTTGACGTGATTCTAGGGATTGATTGGTTAACTACTCAGCATGCAAAAATTGATTGTTTTCGTAAGGTTGTTAGCTTTCATATTCCTAATCGACCTATTATGCGAATTCAAGCAACCAAATCATTAAAATCAATCGCTGTCATCTCAAGCCATAAAGCTATTCGTTTATTGAAAACGGATGTCAAGCTTTCTTAGCTCATGTCACGGATCAAAACAAAAATACGTCAGTTTTGAATGATATTTCTATTGTTAATAAATTCCCTGACGTATTCCCTGAAGAACTTCCTGGCCTACCCCCAGAGCGTGAAATTGAATTTTGTATCGACCTTGAACCCGGTACAAAACCCATTTCCAAAGCCCCATATCGAATGGCTCCTATTGAACTTCGGGAGTTAAAGATCCAACTGCAGAAATTGTTAGACATTGGCTTTATTCGTCCTAGTACTTCTCCTTGGGGTGCTCCTATTCTATTCGTGAAGAAGAAAGATGGAAGTATGCGACTTTGTATTGATTATCGGGAGTTGAATCATGTCACCATCAAAAATAGGTACCCATTGCCACGTATTGATGACCTGTTTGACCAGTTGCAAGGAGCACAATTCTTTTCAAAGATCGATCTTCGTTCTGGATATCATCAGCTGTAGGTTAGAACTGAGGATATTCCAAAGACGGCTTTCAGAACTCGGTACGGGCATTATGAATTCCTAGTCATGTCCTTTGGATTGACTAATGCTCCTGCTTCCTTCATGGATATGATGAACCGGGTATTCAAGGAATATTTGGATCACTTTGTGGTCGTCTTTATTGATGACATCCTTATTTATTCCAAAAGTCGTGAAGATCATGAGAAACACTTGAGGCTGGTACTCCAAAAGCTTCGTGAATACAAGCTTTATGCCAAGTTGAAGAAATACGAGTTCTGGCTGGAGGAGGTAGCATTCCTTGGGCACGTAGTATCAAGTCGTGGAATATCAGTTGACCCGGCAAAGATTGAAGTTATTCAAAGCTGGGAGCAACCTAAATCAGTGACCGAAGTACGTAGCTTTCTTGGTTTAGCTGGTTATTATCGGAGATTCGTGAAAGAATTTTCTCGAATCGCTACTCCATTAACTCAGCTAACTCGGAACGATACAAAGTTCGGTTGGAGCAAAGAATGTGAGAAGAGTTTTCAAGAACTCAAGAGGAGACTCATTCCAGCACCTGTTCTAACAATACCATCTGGCTCGGAGGGATTTGTCATCTTCAGTGATGCTTCGAGCAAAGGGTTGGGATGCGTTCTCATGCAATATGGAAAAGTCATAGCCTATGCATCAAGATAACTCAAGGAATATGAGAGGAATTATCCTACTCATGATCTAGAGTTGGCAGCTGTTGTCTTTGCACTTAAAATTTGGAGGCATTACTTGTATAGGGAGAAGGTGGAGATTATTACGGATTATAAAAGCCTCAAATATTTCTTCACTCAAAAGGAACTCAACATGCGACAACGACGTTGGCTTGAACTGTTGAAAGATTATGATCATACCATTCAATACCATCCTGGAAAAGCGAATGTGGTAGCTGACGCATTGAGTAGAAGATCATATGTAAGTACGAGTGCGATATTGTCAACACAAAGGCCCATTTTGTGTGACTTGCAAAGGATGGAGATAGAGTTAAAGACTCCAGGGACCCATGTGATGATGACGAATATACGAGTAGAACCAACTTTAATCGATAAAGTTAAAGCTGCTCAAGCTACAGACCTGGAGCTGATGCGTATGAGGAAGAAAGTGCAAGAAGGTGCTATGCCGGAAGCAAGAATCGATGAAGAAGGAATACTTCGAGTCAACTCCAGACTTTGTGTTCCAAACTACCCTGATTTAAAGTATGAAATCATGATGGAGGCGCACAACATACCGTTTGCAATCCATCCTGGAAGTACCAAAATGTATCATGATCTTCGTCATACATTTTAGTGGAGCAATATGAAGAGAGAGATAGCGTTGTTTATCTCAAGGTGTCTAACTTGTCAACGAGTCAAAGCGGAGCATCAAGTACCAAAAGGTCCATTGCAACCACTTGAAATTCCAGAATGGAAGTGGGAGCACATTACCATGGATTTTGTTACCGGTCTTCCTAAGGTTTCTCAAGGTATAGATGCGATTTGGGTCATTGTTGATAGATTGACCAAGTCTGCTCATTTCTTACCGATACGAGAAACTTATACACTTAAACGTCTTGCTCGTATGTACACAAATGAGATTGTAAGACTGCATGGTATGCCAGTATCCATAGTTTCTGATCGAGACCCAAGATTCACTTCACGATTTTGGGTTAGTTTACAAAAAGCTATGGGCACAGATTTACGATATAGTTCGGCATATCATCCTCAGACGGACGGACAATCAGAGAGGACTATTCAAACTCTAGAAGATTTATTAAGACTCTGTGTCCTTGACTTCAAGGGAAGTTGGGACAAGTTCTTACCATTGGTGGAGTTTTCCTACAACAACAGTTATCAAGCAAGTATTGGCATGGCTCCATTCGAAGCATTGTATGGAAGAAAATGTCGTTCTCCAGTATGCTAAGATGAAGTGGGTGAAGCAACGTTGTTGGGACCGGAGTTGGTACGTATGACTACAGAAAAGATTCAAACGATCCGACAACGTATAAAAACCTCACAAGATCTACAAAAGAGTTATGTTGATCTTCATCGAAAGGACGTGAAATTTGATATAGGAGATCATGTGTTCTTACGTGTTGCTCCATGGAAAGGAGTTACGAGATTTGGAAAGAGAGAAAAGCTCAATCCTCGATTCATCGGTCCATTTTTAATCCTCGATCGAGTAGGAACTGTGGCTTATAGACTCGCTTTACCGCCAAGTATGTCTCGTGTTCATAACGTTTTTCACATATCCATTTTATGCAAATATGTGGAAGACCCGAACCACATTATTTAGTTAGAACCGGACGAAATAGCGGAGGATTTGACGTACGAAGAAGTTCCTGTTCAAATCTTGGATAAGAAGGAACATATTCTACGCTCCAAGGTTATACCCCAAGTCAAAGTTTTGTGGACAAACCACGATATTGAGGAAATGACTTGGGAGTTAGAATCTGAAATGAAATCAAGGTATCCTTACCTCTTCGACATACCAGGTATGTACCCTAATTTCGAGGGCAAAATTTCATAAGAAGGGGAGGTTGTAAGACCCCAACTTTTATAAATAAAGATGAATTTTCTATAAATATCATTTTTAAATATTATGGAGTTAATTTGATATAATGTTATAGTTGTGGGTAATATTTATAAATTTTGCAAACTACGCAAGTTGTTATATAATATTCGATTGGTCGGAGAATATTCGTTTTAACAGGGAATATTCGTACAACGGCACAATCATTGATGGACCCCACAACGGAATTATTGTCGGATTGAGAAAACGACAAAAATATTTTATTAAAAATAACGGTGAAAGTTTTACCATTGATACTATTGAACTACTCGGTAGTAAAAGTACAGTAATACGTGTGGTTGCATAGTAGCACACGGTATTGATTATTAATGCTTATGTGAGAAGTCACTCAGTTTGATTCAATTATTGTCAATTAATAATATGAATTATTTAGCGATAATGAAGTTTTATTTTATTCGTATTATTAACGTAATAAAACAGAAACATCTTTTTATATAAAACAGAATACTTTATTAAAGTTATTATATAAATATAATATATTCTATTTATAGAATAACTTTAATAAAGTATTTTGTTTTATATAAAAAGTTGTTTCTGTTTTATTACGTTAATAATACGAATAAAACAAAACGTCATTATCGCTAAATAATTCATATTATTAACTGACAATAATTGAATCAAACTGAGTGACTTCTCACATAAGCATTAATAATCAATATCGTGTGCTACTATGCAACCACACGTATTACTGTACTTATACTACCGAGTAGTTCGACAGTATCAATGGTAAAACTTCCGCCGTTATTTTTAATAAAATATTTTTGTCGTTTTCTCAATCCAACAATAATTTCGTTGTGGGGTCCACCAATAATTGTGCCGTTGTACGAATATTCCCTATTAAAACGAATATTCCCCGACCAATCGAATATTAACTTGCGTACTTTGCAAAATTTATAAATATTACCCACAACTATAACATTATATCAAATTAACTCCATAATATTCAAAAATGATATTTATAAAAAATTCATCTTTAATTATAAAAGTTGGGGTCTTACAGTACAATCTCGAGCGATATGTCCTTCCTTTCCATAATTATAACACACCTTGAACTTTTGTGGATAATTTGGGCTGATGTGTCCCTCTTTTCTATATTTATAGCATACGACCGGTGGTCGTTCTCCTACCTTAAAAATAGTTAATACTAGTGCTGACGTCTTCTCATTGTCATTGTTGAATATCCTCTTTTTAAAATTTCCACTTGACTCGCCTCTCCTATTATCATGGCCACGATTACCCCCAGAGTGGTTACCGCTTTTGTCTGAATTTTTTCCTCCCCGCTGGTTATCATTGCTCCGATGACTGCTATCACCAGTATGACCCTGGTTGTAGTCCCTCGGTTGAACGTACTCATTATCTCGCTCTAATAATTGAGCCCTGTTGACAACATCTGAATATAGAGAAAATTTATGAGAAATGAGATATTGATGTATGTCGGGTTTCAAACCTCTCAAAAATATCCGCGTCATACGTTCCTCATTCTCCACCAAATGAGGTGCAAACCTGGATAACTCCGTGAACTTCGCCTCGTACTGGGACACAGTCATGTTGTTCTGTTCCAGTCTAATAAACTCCACCTCCTTCATATGACGAATACTTTCAAGAAAGTACTTGTCATTGAACAGTTTATGAAATGTCTCCCAAGACATACTGAGTGCGGTTGGATGGGTACGCTTCACAGATTCCCACCAGTAATCTGCCTCATTACAGAACATAAAGGTGGCGAATGGAACCTTCTGTTCCTCCGTGCATCCCAAGACATCGAATATCTTGGTAATTTGCTTGACCCACGTTTCTGCCTTAATCGGATCCGACTTTCCCCAGAATTCTGGTGGTCCCAACTCTTTGAACTGTTTGGCTGTGACCAGCTGTACGTTGCCATTGTTTCTATCTGTATTCTGAACAGGAGTCTCCCTCGTCTGGTTTTGCATGAACCGCAAAAAGCTTCTAAACATCCCATCGTTCATCGTCTGCTCAGTGTTGTTTACAGGAGGAACATTGTCGGCCTGTTGCACGTTCATCTCGTTGGTGATTAATGGTGTCTCCACGGTCTTATTTACTCCATCGTTAATATTTTTAGCTGCCATTCTTAAATACTGCAACAAAATAAGGATTAATTAAAGAAATTAACATATCACATAATATCCCTATATTCTGACCAATCAACAAATAAGCTTAGGTAGGACACACTAGCGAAGAATTTACTCGTCTCTCTCCTCCTAGTTCTATTCCCCGATCTCCGCCAGAGACCATATCCCTAAGTTCTGATACCAACTGTGACGCCCCCAAATTAGGTATACAACACCAATTCTGAGTCGCCAAATACATGGTACAGAAATAACTACAACTTTATTAATGCAATTGTCATACAAAATACGACAACACATAAACTGTGAGTTTAAATACAAATATTGTCATCTAGACAATATTCACACTCAAATAAGTCCTCATTATAATTATTGATACACTATTTTATAAAATAGTGAGGACTATTAAAATAACTTCTAGAACCATCATTCCACACCCCGACTAGTACTCACTACATTCTCGCCTCTTGAGAAGAAAAATGAAACAAAAAGAAAAAGGGTGAGCTCAACTAGCCCAGTAAAGAATATTATGACTAAGATAATATAGAACAAATTATCGTTAGTCCTCAACAGGAAAAAATCTAATAGAATACAATAGACAACAAATTTTAAATCAATATTCACATCGAAAATAATAATTCATTAGAAGAGTTAAGTAGAGAATGAAATCTACTATCTTCTATATATGAATTTAAAAGTTCATCGTCATTATTTTATCCTTGTAATATCAATCAATATATATCTGGAATTAAATATTCATCTTTGCACTACAGGCCAAAGATATTCATCAGTTGGTCATGTTCATCTAAACACCTGTTCATCTTTGCAGTACGGGCCAAAGATATTCATCAGAAAATCATTCATCTTTGCACTACAGGCCAAAGAAATTCAGTTATATCATCATTTAGGACTGGAGATGATGAAAAATATTTTAAAGAAAACGAATCCAGTGAAACAAAAGTATAATTATTAAGGATTCGTACCTTAAACAATCTAAGTTCAAAAATACTTCATAAATAATCATAGTGAAGTGAAATTCAAGAATGAAGACCAAAACATAGATACAATCAAAGCTAGTATCCATAATAGATATCTTGGACAAAAAACGAAAATTTAATTTTTCTGTGAATAGTGCCGTATTCGTGACTAGTGTCGTATACGTGAATAGTGTCGTATACGTGAATAGTAACCTCGACACTAAAAGACAAGAATTTCACGAGAAAAATATTTCCAATATTCCGGCATAATGATATTGAAAGAAATAATATTATTTATAAACAGTACATCTGACTGGAATACTAGATATAGTGCTGAAGGAACTTGCACCGTATAGCAACACTCAAAGTACCAAAATACTCACAAAAATACGCTCGATATTATAAAGAGAGAAAACTTTAGTTTCTGGTATGATTTTCAATTCTAACCTAAGCACCCTATTTATAAGAAAATGCTTAGAACACCAAAGCAGAAAATTTAATAAAATAATAATATTGTTTTCTTAAACTTCCTACGCACCCCAATTTAGTCCAAACATCAGCCACACCTCAACAAAACCACCAAAAACGTTTTTCTCAAATAAATCATTTAAAACTCCAAAAAAATCAATTATTCCGGAACTTCAATCATTCATAATAAATAGCCCTTTTATCAGAAAATTTTGAATCTTATGTCCATTCCATAGGGAATTTAATTCTCTACAACTTTGTAAGTTTAAGTTTTTCCAAATTCTAAGCAAAAATTGACCGAAATTCATATACAGACGATTTTACAGGCTATAATCAAATTTCAGTCAAGAAATGCGGTCCACAAACATGAAAAACATGTTTTAAATATTTTTAGTAACAAAAATACTCTTCCTCCTCATTTATTCATATCTCTCACATTCATTATAAAAATATCACCATTATTATATTATTATAATATAATAATATATTTAATTGAATTATTTTATCAGAAAAGATAAAATACCAATTTTCAACAATTTTAATATTAAAAAATTTCTCCGTCTATATCCACATAAAATAAATATTTTTCTTATTATATAAATCAATAATGAATTATTCACAGTTAATATTACAGAATCACAATACTGACAACCAGGCCGTTCCCAAGAAAGAGGGGGCTTTTCAATAAGGATTTCTCCTTACTGGCGGCAATTAGGTGACCAAACCTCTCTTTAGACAGAACTTTCTAGACATTACCAATAATGCTATCTAATAATATTGTTCAAATAATATGAATTATTGATCTGATAATAGAAAATACTGTGTAGTGATAATTATTGAAACAACAATAATATAAAATATCAACGTAACAATTATTGAATCAATAAAATAAAATATTGAACAGTAATTACTGTAAAAATTATTGAGTAGTGCCTTCTTACGTAAGAATCAATAATTGGTGCAATATCGTGTGCTACTGTGCAACACCGCGTATTACTGTGTTTTAAGCACCGGGTATTCCAATAGTGTTAATGGTAACAACTACGCCGTTATTTATAAAACTTATACGTGTCATTTTCTTCATCCAATCGCTTTCCGTTATGGGGCCCACACAAGGCTGCACCGTCGTACGAATATTTCCCGACAGTAAGAATATTTCACGACCAAACGAATATTCCCCGACAACAATGAATATTTTATAACCACTTACTTATTTGAAATATTTGCGCATTTTACCCATAACTAACCACATTAATCAAATCAACTCTTACAATTTCAAAATAATAAATAGAGAAAATTCAATTTCATTTATGAAAAGTTGGGGTCTTACAAAGATGGTGGTTAGTCAGCACTTGGTCCTTTGTAGCAAGTGCACGGATTTAGGGGCTTGACATCTAACAAGCCAAAGACCTTGATCGGTGCTACAATATGCTGACAACAAATTCATCACATCTTTTGTATATGGCTACCAAACAAACTAATCATCCCTCAGTGTGTCTAAGTTGTATCGATGGATTGACACGGTATATTGAGCAACACGGTCGATCACATAGCACATGCTCCACCTATAAGGGATAGTTACCATTTTATATTTTTCTTTACCAATCATATCAACGCTAAAGTAATTTTGTAACTAATATAATGTAATTTAAATATCTTAAATATCAACATTACCATTACTAAAAATTCTTAAAATAAGATACATAAACTTGTATATATATATATATATATATATATATATATATATATATATATAACAACAACAATACGGAATCTTCGCCAATATTAGCTAGTACCAAACCATGAGTACATCGACCAAACTTTATATAAACGATAAGTTTCAATTACCTTTCACCCAGCCCATGGTCTGTGTGTGTAAGACCCTAACTTTTATGAATAAAGATGAATTTTTTCTCTAAATATCATTTTTGAATATTAAGGTGTGAATTTGTTATAATTGTGGGTAATATTTACAAATTTTACAAAGTAAGCAAGTTGTTATAAAATATTCGATTGGTCGAAGAATATTCATTTTATCTGGAAATATTCGTACGACGGAATAATTATTGGTGGACCCTACAACGGAATTATTGTCCCAGTTAGAAAATGACAGAAATATTTTTTTATAAAAATAACGGCAAAAGTTTTACCGTTAACTGTTGAAATACCCGGTGATAAAAGTACAGTAATACACGTGGTTGCATAGTAGCACACGATATTGATTATTGATACTTACGTGAGAAGTCACTCAGTTATACTCAATTATTACTACAGTAATTGCTGCATAGTATCTCACGTTATTAATTCAATTATTGTCACAATAATTTATATTATTAAATCAATAATTGAAATGACAAAATTATTCATATTATTATTTGTATTATTGATAATGTCTAGAAAGTTATGTCGAGAAAAGGGGTTTGGTCACCTAATTGCGCGTTAATAAGGAGAAATCCTTATCGGAAAGCCCCCTCTTTCCTGGGAATAATCTGGTTGTTAATATTGTGAGTTATAACATTAATTATGAAAGTTATCAAAAATGTGTTTTGAGAAGCAAGTGAGTTGTGATAAATAAAGGGAATTTTTATGAAGTATTTGTTGTAAATTTGGTTTATTATATAGACTCCCACTTACCCATTTTTCAAAACTATCGGTAGAAAGTTATCTCCGTTTTGTTTTATATATATATATATATATATATATATATATATATATTATAATAAGTTTTTTTTTATAAAAAATAAAATATATTATATTTTATTATGCATAGTATTTGCATAGTGTCTGCATAATGTTTGCATAGTAAAATCAGAAGGAAAAAAATTAGAAGAATTCGATTTCACCCGTGATTCTTTTCCCTGTGCGTCCGTGATTTTATTCAAATAGTTTCCTTTCCATTCTCCTATAAATAGGATGCTTAGTTTAGAATTAAAAATCACACCAGAATCAGAAAATTCTTCTTCTATAATATTGAGCATATTTCTTTTGAGTTTAAGAAAGTTTTGAGTGTAGAAAATAGTATAAGTTTTCTTCAAGAATATCACCGCCCTACCAGTCAGAAGTACTCTCCTTTTAAGATAAGGAATATTATTTTTGTTCAATATTTGTATGAAATAATATTTTCTTACATACTCTGTAGTATGTAAGTAAAATTATTTCTTTTCAGATTTCGAATTCTACACTCATTTTGTTAAGTATTGCTTTTATACTCCTTGAAATTAGTATAATATCCTTGAAATTTGCGCTTCATCTAGTATATTTTCATGAAAATATTATTCTGAGCATTCTTAATAATTTTTTATTTTTTCATGCCGGGATACTATTCTCGAAGTACTATTCACGGGGTATTATTCACCCGGGTACTATTCACCCGGGGTACTATTCATGATAAAAATTAATTTCTTTTCCGTTTAAATCATTTTTGATACAATATTATTCTTGAATTTTACTCCACAAAGCAGTATCATGTTGACAATTTAGACATTATTGAATTCTGGATAAATTGAATTATAAATCTTTAAAATTTATCCTTGCTCTCATTTAGTTGAATTCTTATATCATTGTCATCATCCTCATGTTTATATTGTGATGAAAGTCATCTTTGGCCCGTAGCGTATAGATGGACTGTTGATTGGTATGATTATGACCAGGGATTATTCAGTATAATCATGACCTGTAATGTTACAAATGATGTGGTAAAAGTCCTCATTGTCCCGTAGTGCTTTGATGGACAGTTGTTGGCTTGATCATGACCATTGGTGATAACACAAATATCTTTGGCTCGTAGTGCATGGATAATTCAGTGATGTGAATTATTTATTAAGTTGAGTCTCAGTGATAAAATTGATGATAAACTTTTAAATCATAGAAGATAGTAGATATCATGCTCTACTTGACTCTTCTAATGGATTCTTTGTTCCGTTGCTATTAAACTTGTTGTCTATTATATTCTATCAGTTTAACATTGTTGAAGGCTAACGTTAATTTATTCTGCATTATCTTAGTCATAATATTTCTTACTGGGATAGTTCAGCTCACCCTTTTACTTTCATTGTTCTCTTCAGGAAATGAGAACGTAGCCAGGACTAGTCGGGTAATAGAGTGACGGTCCGAGATGGTGGCTGTAGTAGTCCTCACTATTTTATAAAATAGTGTGATAATAATTGTAATGAGGACTCCATTTAAGTTTGGATATTGTCTAAAAGATAATATTCGTGTTAAAACTCTCAGCTCATATTGTATAATTAAGTTTGTATTTGTATTTTGTACCATGTATTTGGCGACTCATAATGGGTTATGTAAACCTATTTTGGGGGTGTCATAGTGTGACAGTGAAAATGGTGTAGATAAGCTAGACTCTGATAGCATGCCTGTAAGCATGTCATCATGATTTAGTCTCCTACGAGGCGCTATAGATTTAAAGTGCTCCCAAGTTCATATCTACAATCATACAAGAAAATTTTAGACAATGTAGTTACAAGATTATGAATATGATATTAATAAATAAGTCAAATAAATCATTACTTGTAATAATACTAAACAACCTGAGACATCATTAGTAGTTGGATTAGTCCCACGACATAAATGAAAGTATAAATAAGTTAGACATGCACTACCCCAACTGTATGTATGCATCGTCCCCAGATCCTCTAATAAAAGTAAAAACTTTAACTTAACACAATTTTGTGTACAATCATAAAATTTGTGGGTTATGAGTATAAGCAGGTGAACCCTAATGTGGTATGATAATGTATCGTTAATAACATCTATCTATATTAAGTCTAACATTCACCCCAGCCTAAGGCTATTAGAACTAATATCCATATTAGGAGTCGGTCTACTTCTGTGAAGATGCTCAACTAAATTGCACCACTTCGAAATGGTAGCACTCCCATCGTTAATATGTGTCACAGAGGATCCAAGAATAGGAAGAGTCATTAGTACCTCCACATCCTAGAGGGTGATAGTAATCTCGTTAATAGGAAGATGGAATATGTAAGTCAACACTCGTCATTTCTCTAGCATGGTTATGATCAAAGCACACTCAAATCTAATTTGTCCTACTCTATACACCCCATAAAATTCAGCTTGTGCAATACTATAAAGAATTCACAAATTAGGGTGAACATCTCTCCACAGCTAGAAATTCCCCCAATCGACACGCTTACATTTAAGGGGAGTCGGCTCCTGTAAAATGTAGAAATAAGTTAATATAGATACAGAACTCGTCTGGAAGTTATCAAAATTGTTGTATTTTAAAATTAAATAGTAATTAGTATATATTTAAAATTTTGTTAAACAAGGCATAATAATAACGTTATACAATCTAAAAATGTATGTGTAACTCAGAAAGACAAGGAAATTAAAAGTGAAAGGTTATGTTATGTGTAACTACTCCCCCTATAATTGTTTTCCAAAAGTTTTTTTTTCTTCTGATATGAATATTTAAAATTGAAAACATGATGGTGTTGTTGTTGTTATTGTTGTTGTTGTTGTTGTTGTTGTTGTTGTTGTTGTTGTTGTTGTTGTGACACCCCCAAAATAGGTATACATCACCCATTCTTAGTCGCCAAATACATGGTACATAACTCAAATACAAACTTAATTTATACAGCTGCTAAGTGTCATGCAGAATACGACAAAATATAAGCTATGAGTTTTAATACAAATATTGTCGTCTAGACAATATCCAAACTCAAAATAAGTCCTCATTACAACCATTATCACACTATTTTATAGAATAGTGAGGACTACTATAGCAACCATCTAGACCGTCACTCCATTTCCTGACTAGTCCCAGTTTTATTCTCATTTCCTGAAGAGAACAATGAAAGAAAATGGTAAGCTCAACTAGCCAGTAAAGAATATTATAACTAAGATAATGCATAATAAACTATTCTTAGCCTTCAATAGTATAACAACTGATAGAATACAATAGACAACAAGTTTTAGATTAACAACTGCAGCGGAATAAGCAATCCATTAGAAGAGTCAAATAGGGCATGATATCTACTATCTTCTATGATTTAAAAAGTTTATCATCAATTTTATCGCTAAGACTCAGCTTAATAAATAATCCACATAACTGAATTATCCATGTATTACGGGCCAAGGATATTCATTAGTACCACATCCACGAATTATCCATGCACTATGGGTCAAGGATATTCGTGTTATCATCAATAGTCATGATCATGCCAAACAAAAATTCATCTTTGCACCATTGGCCGAAGAGAGCGCATGGTCATGAACAGACCAACATCTGTCCATCAATGCACTACGGGCCAATGAGGACTTTTACCACATCATTTGTAATATTACAGGTCATGATTATACCGAACAATCCCTGGTCATAATCATACCAATCAACAGTCCATCTATGAACTACGGGCCAAAGATAACTTTTATCACAATATAATCATGAGGATGATGACAATGATAGAAGTATTAATCAAACGAAATCAAGGATAAATATTAAAGACTTTAAATTTATCCATAGCTTAAAAATGTCCAAATTGTCAATATGATAACTGCTTTGTGGAGTAAAATTCAAGAATAATATTGTATCAAAAATGATTTAGACAGAAAAGAAATCAATTTTTGTCATAAATAGTACCCTGGGTGAATAGTATCCGAGTGAATAGTACTCCGTGAATAGTACTTCGTGAATAGTACCACGTACGTATAAATAGTGTCGTACGTATGAATAGTGTCGTATAAATGAATAGTATCCATGAATAGTACTCCGGCATGAAAAGCTTAAAAATGAAAAAAAAATATTCAGAAAAATATCCTTGTGAAACGATACTAGATGAAGCATAAATTTCAAGGATATTCTACTAATTTCATTGTATTGAAGCAATACTTAACAAAATGAGTGTAGAATTCGAAATCTGAAACGAAATAATATTACTTACATACTATAGAGTATAGAAGAAAATATTATTTCTTACTAATATTGAACAAAAATAACATCCCTTACAACTTTTAAACGAAAATAATATTCCTTACGAATATTGAACGAAGATAATATTCCTTACGAATATTAAATGAAGATAATATTTCTTGCGAATATTGAACGAAATAAAATTTCTTACGAATACGAAAAATAATATCGTAAGCGAATATGAAATAAATAATACCCCTAACCTCAAAAAGAGAGAAATTTAGACTGGTATAGCAGATATATTCTTGAAGAAAACTTGTATTATTTTCTACACTCAAAGCTTCCTTAAACTCTAAAGAAATACGCTCAATATTATAGAAGAAGAATTCTCTGATTTTGGTGTGATTTTTATTTCTAAACTGAGAATCCTATTTATAGGAGAATGGTTGGATACTATTTGAATTAGAAAATCACGGACTGCACAGTGGAAAACTCACGGGCGACTGAATTGGCTAAAAAAAATTTCTGATTTACTATGCTGCACTATGCAAACACTATGCATAATAAAATATAATATATTTTATTTTACATAAAAAAATAGAACTTATTATAATATATATATATATATATATATATAACAAAAGTGAGATAACTTTCTCCCGGTAGTTTTGAAAAATGGGTAAGTGGGGGTCCAAATAATACTCCAAACATACAACAAATACTTCATAAAAATCTTCTCTATTTATCTCAATTCACTAGGCTTCACAAAACACATTTTTAATAACATTCATCATTAATATTAAAACTTGCAATATTAACAACCAGATCATTCCCAGGAAAAAAGAGGATTTTCGATAAGAATTTCTCCTTATTGGCGCGCAATTAGGTGACCAAACCTCTTTCCTCGACAGAACTTTCTAGACATTGTCAATAATGCAAATAATAAGATGAATAACTTTGTCGTCTCAATTATTAATTTAATAATATAAAATATTGTGACAATAATTAAATCAATAACGTGAGAAACTATGCAACAATTACTATGGCAATAATTGAATAAAACTGAGTCACTTCTCACGTAAGCATCAATAATCAATACCGTGTGCTACTATGCAATCACGCGTATTACTGTACTTTTACCACCGGGTATTTCAACAGTTAACGGTAAAATTTTTGCCGTTATTTTTATAAAAAGATATTTCTGTCGTTTTCTAACTCCAATAGTAATTCCGTTGTGAGGTCCACCAATGATTGTACCATCGTACGAATATTCCCTGATAAAACGAATATTCCTCGATCAAACGAGTATTTTATAACAACTTGCATACTTTACAAAATTTATAAATATTACCCAAAACTATTATATCAAATCCACACCTTAATATTAAAAAAATATTTCGAGAAAATTAAATCTTTATTCATAAAAGTTGGGGTCTTATAGTTGTTGTTGTTATTACTATTGTAATATAAAATGTTGTGTATATACATTGTTTATTAAGTATGAATTAACATATTAAATAAATAATACTTATCTCACATCGCCATATATTCTCTGAACAACGAAAAAACTAGAGAGTCAATAATGATCCATCAACAGAACCGAGGTGAATCCAATCACCATCAGCATGCCTATTACAAAAATGTTATCATTAGTACTTAATCAAGAATATTATGTTTAACTAATGTACGGTTTTTTATGCCAACATAATATACATCACTACGCGAAAATAAAGTATTATTTTTAGGCATTTATAAATATAAAAATAAAGTATTACTAATTTATTGAACTTTATTCATAATATAACAAATTTTACACTAACAATACAAATTTTATTTTTATTACTAATATATAAAAATTTATTCATAATGTTATAAAATTATGTATGTCTAGATTCATAATATTATGGATGTCTAGATACATGTAACTACCATGTCTATTGAGTTTTGAAACTCATGACTCTTGAGTTTTGTAACTTCCTAGTAGTATTGATGTTCTTATTTCTATAAATAATACAATTGTAAAGTGATTGTGCAATATACAAAAATATTATGCAAATACTCTCTTTTCTCTAATCATCTTTGTTCTTGATTTTAGTAATATTTTATAACACGTTATCAGCACGATTGCTTCTCAATTTCGTCTTGAAGATATTTGATTTGAAGAAGAAGGTGTATATATATATATATATATATATATACATATATTGATATGCAACATACTGCATAATATATTGCATGCCAAATAATGATTACATGGTATATTCATATGTATTGACAACATCAAATGGTTACATGTGACTTACTCAAACATAAACAGAAAGTATTAATCATTAGCATAATAATCTTTGAAAGCCCAAAAGGTTAGTTTACCAATAGATTCATAGATTTTGTTTATATTACCCTGAGTGTTATTTTGATTTATTTGCATATTTCAAGTTTATATATAAAGTAAAAACACAAAAGAGAAGGCCAAGTAGAAGTTACTTCCAGTAGTTAAGGTATTCTTTAATTAATAGAAGCTGCTCAAAATTACTTTGCAATATATTAAGAGAAAGCAATGGTGAAATCAATTTATAATTTCATCATAAACTTTGTGACTTCAATTTATAATTTCTCAACACATCAAGCTTCACAGAAGATATTGTCCTAGCTATGCTCATGTCCCCTCCCTATAAAATAATACTAGTAGTATTACTTGGTTTAAATGTACGTTATTATAATAAAAAATAAAAGGTAGACATATAAAAGATTTTACATAGTCAAACTTAAATAAATATATATTGTATGCTTATATAATATTTATAGCCAGATATTTATGCATATGTATAGATGTTTATTATGATACGTTATAATAAACTAAATTTCTAATATTTTTTGTATAAAGTTACAATGACAAACCTTGCCAAACTTGAGTTCGTGGAACTTGATATTACGGGTAAGAATTATTTGTCATGGATCCTTAATGCCGAAATTCATCTTGATGCCATGGGTCTTGGAGACACCATTAAAGATGGTAATGAAACACCTAGTCAAAATATGGCAAATGTCATGATTTTCTTACGCCATCATCTCCATGAAGAGTTGAAATTAGAGTATCTCACAATAAAAGATCCTCTTATTCTTTGGAAAAATTTGAAATAAAGATATGACCATCAAAAGATAATTATTCTCCCAAAAGCTCGTTATGATTGGATGCATTTACGATTGCAGGATTTTAAATCAGTAAGTGAATATAATTCTGTAATGTTTAAAATCAGTTCTAAATTGAAATTATGTGGAGATAATATCACTGATGGAGATATGTTACAAAAACATTCTCTATTTTTCATGCCTCGAATGTGCTCTAAGCAGCAATATAGAGAACGAGGTTTTAAGAAATATTCTGAACTGATTTCATGTCTCCTTGTGGCTGAACAAAATAATGTGCTTTTAATGAAAAATCATGAATCGCGACCAACTGGTTCAGCTCCATTCCCTGAAGTGAATGTTACAAGATATAATAATTATTATGGTCGTGGTCGTAATAGAGGTCGTGGTCGTGGCCACGGGCGAGGAAGTTTTAATTACCGCAACCATGATACCAAATCTTAAAAGAATGAGGTGAAACAAGAAAAGGGGAAGAATATAAATAACAGAGATACCAAGAAGGAAGAAAATATTTGTTATCGGTGTGGAATGAAAGGACATTGGTCTCGTACCTGTCGTACAGCCAAACATCTTGTTGATTTATATCAGTCCTCATTGAAAGGAAAGGAGAAGAACATAGAAATAAATTTTTCTCATCCACATCAAGATAACGATGATATCTATTTTGATCCTATGGATATGACACATCTTGACGTTGCAGATTTCTTTAATAATAAGCAAGTTAATATTTCTTGTAATGAAAATAATTAGTTCAGAATTATGTTAGTCCTTTTAAGTGTGTTTATTTTATGCTAATGTATTTTTTTTTCTTCCTTTCATGTTGGCTTATGTAATGTATTTTGTTTTCTTTGTTTAGTAAAGAATCGTGTTATTAAATATATATAATATTATGTCTTATTATTAACTTATTATATATTTATTCCTTTTATGAAGAAAATATGGATATGCATCATGCTATACATGAACCTAATATCAATGGTGGAGATATATGCTTAGCAGATAGTGCAACGACACATACCATTCTCAGACATAAGAAATATTTTTCAAATCTAAGAAAGATGAAAGCAAAAGTGAATACAATATCAGGTTCAGCAGACTTGATTGAAGGCTCTAGAAGAGCCAATATAATGCCTCCTAGTGGAACAAAATTTATTATTGATAATGCTTTATTTTCCACTAAATCAAGGAGGAATCTGCTAAGTTTTAAAGATATACGACTTAATGGATACTATATTGAGACAACCAATGAAAATGGTATTGAATATCTTTACATTATATCAAATGTCTCTACTGAAAAACAAATATTGGAAAAATTACCCGTTTTATCTTCAGGTTTGTACTATACAAGTATTAGTACAATTGAAGTTAATGCAATAATGAACCAGAAGTTCAATGAACCAAATAATTTTATTATTTGGCATGACCGGTTGGGTCATCTTGGATCAATAATGATGTGAAAAATTATTGAGAATTCGCATGGTTATCCATTGAAGAACCAGAAGATTATTCAATTTAAGGAATTCTCATGTGTTGCTTGTTCTCAAGGCAAATTGGTCATTTGACCATCATCAGTTAAAATTGGGACTGAATCCCCAAGGTTTCTAGAACGTATTCAAGGAGATATTTGTGGGCCTATTCACCTACCAAGTGGACCATTTATATATTTTATGGTTTTAATAGATGCATCTACAAGATGGTCACATGTGTGCTTATTATCAACTCGCAACTTGGCATTTGCGAGATTACTTGCTCAAATTATTAGATTACGAGCACAATTTCTAGATCATACAATCAAGACTATTCGTCTTGATAATGCTGGTGAATTTACATCCCAAACATTTAATGATTATTGTATGTCTCTTGGGATAAATAATGAACATCCTATTGCCCATGTTCATACTCAGAATGGTCTTGCTGAATCATTTATTAAACGCCTTCAGTTAATTACAAGATCATTGCTCATGAGAACAAAACTTCCTGTCTATGTTTGGGGACATACTATTTTACATGCAGCAACACTTATTCGCATTAGGCCAACATCATATCATAAATTCTCCCCATTACAATTGGTTTTTAGTAATGAGCCAGATATTTCCCATCTAAGAATATTTGGTTGTGCGGTATATGTTCTAATTTATCCTCTACAACGCACAAAGATGGGTCCTCAAAGGAGGCTGGGAATATATATTGGGTTTGAGTCCCCATCAATAATTAAATATCTTGAACCTTTAACAGGTGATTTATTTACGACACGATTTGTCGACTGTCATTTTAATGAGACTATGTTCCCAGCATTAGGGGGAGAAATTAAATAGTTGGATAAAGATATTACATGGATTGCATTGTCATTATTGAATTTTTATCCTCGTACAAAACAATGTGAACAAGAAGTTCAAAAGATACTTCATTTGCAAGATATAGCAAATCAGCTACCGAATGCATTCACTGACTCAAAAGGAGTAACCAAATCTCATATACCAGCTGTAAATGCTCCAGCTCGGATTGAAATCCCAATAGGACAATCCGCAAAAATTGTAGCCAATGAGTCTAAGGCACGCCAGAAGCGTGATAGACCAATCGGTTCGAAAGACAAAAATCCTCAGAAAAGAAAAAAAGTAAATAAACAAGTTGAAATTATTGAGGAAAAAAATCTTCATAAGGATATAGACATAACTAATCATAAAACCCCAGAAGAGGTTCAGGTACCTAAAAACAATAAAAATGATGAGATCTAGATAAGTTATGTCTCTACAAAGAAAAGATGGAACCGAAGTGAGATAGTTGTTGATAACAGTTTTTCATATAATATATCGCTTGATATAATTAATGAAAATGAGGATTCTGAACCTAATTCTGTCGAAGAATGTAGACGCAAAAATGATTGGACAAAATGGAAAGAAGCAATACAGGCATAATTAAATTCACTTGCAAAACGTGAATTTTTTGGACCTGTAGTTCAAACACCCGAAGAAGTAAAGCCAGTTGGATACAAATGGGTCTTTGTGCGAAAAAGAAATGAGAAAAATGAAATCGTAATATATAAAGCACGACTTATGGCACAAGGATTTTCAAAAAGACCTGACATTGATTACAATGAAACATATTCTCCTGTGATAGATGCAATTACATTACGGTATCTTAATAGCCTAGCAACTCATGAAAAATTAGATATGTCTCTAATATATGTTATTATAGCCTATTTATATAGAACAATTGATAATAATGTTTATATGAAAATTCCTGAAGGATTTAAAATGCCTGAAGCATATAATTCAAATCCCCGAGAAGTTTATTCAATCAAGTTGCAAAGGTCCCTAGATGGGTTAAAGCAATCAGGACGCATGTGTTACAATCGTCTTAGTGAATATTTATAAAAAGAAGGGTATAATAATAACCCTATATGCCCATATATTTTTATAAAAAAGTCAAAATCTGGTTTTGCTATTATTGCTGTGTATGTTGATGATTTAAATATTATTGAAACTCATGGAGAGATACCAAAGACAATGAATTATTTAAAGAAAAAATTTGAGATGAAAGATTTAGGAAAAATAAAATTTTATCTCGGCCTGCAGATCGAACATTTAGTAGATGGAATTCTCATTCATCAATTAACTTACACAGAGAAGGTCCTTAAAAGATTTTATATGGATAAAGCTCATCCATTGAGTACCTCAATGGTTGTTAGATCACTTGATGTGAAAATGAACTTTTTTAGACCTCGTGAGGATAATGAAGAATTATTTGGTCCTAAAGTACCATACCTCAGTGCAATTGGTGCATTAATGTATCTTGTTAATAATACACGACCTGATATAGCATTCTCTGTGAATTTGTTAGCAAGATATAGCTCTTCTCCTACCCGGAGACATTGGAATGGGGTTAAACATATTTTTCGTTACCCACAAGGAACTATAGATATGGGCTTATTTTATTCAAATAATGATAATCATAAATTAGTTGGATATGCTGATGCAGGGTATTTATCTGATCCAAATAAAGGTCGATCTCAAATAGGTTATCTTTTTATGTGTGGTGATACTATTATATCATGGAGATCTACAAAGCAAACATTAGTTGCCACTTCATCTAATCATGCTGAAATACTTGCAATCCATGATGTAAGACCCAGAATTTTATGAAATAAAAGTATTCAATTTTCTTATAATTACTATTCAGTAAATGGTTAAATTGATAAAAGTTTAAAGTTAAAGGTGATATATGTAAATATTTTAAATAAGCAAGTGGTTATAAAATACTCATTGTTGTCGGAAAATATTCGTTTGGTCGTGGAATATTCTTCCTGTCGGGGAATATTCGTACGACGGCGCAGCCTTTTGTGGGCCCCATAACGGAAAGTAATTGGATGAAGAAAACGACAAGTATGAGTTTTTATAAATAACGGCGTAGCCGGTGGTTAAAATACAGTAATACGCGTTATTGCACAGTAGCACACGGTATTGCACTAATTATTGATTCTTACGTAAGAAGGCACTACTCAATAATTGTTACAGTAATTACTATTCAATATTTTATTTTATTGATTCAATAATTACTACGTTGATATTTTATATTACTGTTATTTCAATAATTGTCACTACATAGTAATTTCTATTATCGGAGCAATAATTCATATTATTTGAAAAATATTATTAGATAGCATTATTAGAAATGTCTAGAAAGTTCTGTCTAAGGAGAGGTTTGGTCACCTAATTGTGCGCCAGTAAAGAGAGATCCTTATTGAAAAGCCCCTTCTTTCCTGGGAACGGTCTGGTTGCTAGTATTGTGATTCTGTAATATTATTTGTGAATAATTAATTATTGATTTATATGATGAGAAAAATATTGATTTTATATGGATATAGATGGAAAAAAAATTTAATGTGACAATTGTTAAAAATTAATATTTTATCTTTCTCTAATAAAATAATTCAGTAAAATATATTATTATATTTTAATAATATAATAATGGTGATATTTTTTTTTACAATGAATGTGGGATATATAAATATATGAGGAGAAAGAGTATTTTTATTGTATTAAATGATTAACACATGTTTTGTGTGTCGGTGGATCCCATTTCTTGATTGAAATTTGATTATAGCCTATAAAATGGTCCGTTTGTGGATTTCAGTCAATTTCTGTTTGAAATTTAGAAAAACTTAAACTTACAAAGTTGTAGAAAATGAAATTTCCTATAGAAAAGACATAAGGTTCAAATTTTTCTGATAAAAGGACTATTTATTATAAATTATTGAAGTTGCGAAGTTCTAGAATAATTGATTTTTGAAAGTTTTAATTATGTTTATTAAGAAAAACATTTTTTCCATTTAATGGGCCCCATTTGCACATGTTAAGAGCTGAATTCAGATTTCTTGGTGTGCGTAGAAATTTTTTTTAAGAAATATTAATATTTTATTAAATTTTCTACTTTGGTGTTCTAAGCATTTTCCTATAAATATGGTGCTTAGGTTAGAATTGAAAATGACACCAGAAACTAAAGATTTCTCTCTCTATATTATCGAACGTATTCTTGTGAGTATTTTGATACTTTGAGTGTTGCTATACAAGTTTCCTTTAGTGTTATATCCGACATTCCAGTCAAAAGTACTACTCTTTTGAGGTAAGGGATAGTACGGGATTTTAAGGGTTATTATGTTTTTCAGTTTCGTAATTTTTCTGACCCTCAAAAATTTTGAAAAAATTTAAAATAATAATTTGATGAGTTTTCTAGATTGTGTCCAAAAATGGAGATTTTTGGATGTATAGATTAAGAGTTATAAATTTTATGGGAAAAGACTATTTTAAAAGTAAACCCTTATAACTCCTTGTAGTTAACTCCAAAATTGGTAAAAAATTTATTGGGAGTACATGTATATAACAGAAGTATACTCTGTAAATTTCGGAATTTTTGCACGAAAGTACAATTTATGATAAATTTCTAAATATTCGGCAGTTTTGGCCATATGAAAAATAGTAAATGAATTTTAAAAATTCTGAGAAAAATATATGTTCAATATGGGACTATATTCTGCTAAGTCCCAGAAAAGAAATATTTTTGAGACTGATTTGGTATTTTTCTTGAAAATGAACTAGTTATGAGTATATGAATTAAATATGTTATGAAAAGTAAAAAAATTAGAAAATAGGATTTTATGGCTTGAGAATCCTATATGAGGTATATACAAATTTTTTATGAGGGTTTTGGTTATTGGTGATGAAAACTTATGAGTTTAACATTTTAGGATAATTAAATATATTATTTAGTAAAGTGTAAACAATTAAAATAAATTGTTTATAAGTTTAAGAAATGATTAAAATATTGTTATAATATTAATAATATTAGATTATGAGATTATTAAGTGATTTATAACATTTGATTGAAGGTGTTGTAAATATTGATATGGTTTTTATTGTGAAACTTTATTTTTTTTTTGTCGGAGTTATTATTCATGAGTTACTATTCATGAGTTACTATTCACGAGTTATTCTTCACGGAGTACTATTCACGACAAAATTGGTTTCTTTTACTGACTAAATTATCGTTGATTTTTGAATCTTACTCTTGAGATTAAATCTATATGTTGATTATATTATTTTTATTATCATATATAATATTTTTATAACCCTAATGATGATGTTTATCTTTGACTTGAGTGTAAAGATGGGTAGATTATTGGTATGATCGTGACTATGGGTTCTCTTTGGCCAGTAGTACAAAGATGAATTGTTGACTGGTATGATCATGACCATTGAAGTTATAATTGAATATTTTTAGTTTAAGTGCAAAGGTGAATTGATCAACATGGTTATAATTATGGTTTATTTAAATTCTGAAATGATTATGTGTTTCTTTGAGATATGAATATCTTTGGCCCGTAGTGCAAAGATGACCTTTTATTGAATATCTTTGGCCTGTTGTTTAATATCTTTGACTTGTAGTGCAAAGATGAACTGTTAATGAATATCTTTGGCCCGTACTGCAAAGATGAATTTATTAGTATGATTATGAGCAGGAACTGTGATTTGGTATAACCATGATCTTTGATATTTCTGGTAAAGACATGTGATGAAAATTATCTTCGTACTAGATGAGAAGAGGAATTTAGAACCTTAGTTATGATTATGAGTTATTCATATGATTGTGGACCAGAACTATTGATTGATGTTACAGGGATAAAACATTGTTGGTGGATTTTTAACATGGAGAAGATAATAGACTTTATGGTCTATTTGACTCTTCTAATGGATTGCGTATTCCGCTGCAACTATGGTTGAAAAATTTTATCATCTACCATATGTTCTAAATCTCTGATTTATTACTGTTGAAGGCTATTGATAATTTATTTATTTTTAGTCATGATATTCTTTACTGGACTAGTTGAGCTCACCCTTTTACTTCACAATTCTTTTTAGGTAATAAGAGTGTAGCTGGGTCGAGCGGGGGTAACAAGGGAATAGAACGGTGGTCTCTAGCTATGGAGTTCTCCCTAAGCAGTATAGAAAAGTGTGTTATATTTTATACATTATTTAGTAGTTATATTTGGTGAATCAAATAGGGTAAGGCGAACCCAACGTTAGAAGGGTGTTTTGCCATTATCATACAAGATGTCTAATGACATACAACCTCATGTTATCATAAGACAAGATTGTGCACATCCACTTACTGAGTATATCTACGAGCACTACCTATATAATCTTGGTGTTTGTTTGAAGTATAATTCTCAATTAGAGACAGTGAAGATATTGATATGTCAAGAGAAGACTCAACATTAGAAAGAATATGATAGTAATCTTCTCATTTTTCTTTGGGGTCTATTGGGTCAACCAAGGATAATTCTGTGGACATATGATATCTATCATAACCTAGATGCATGGCCTCCCATGTACGAAGGTTTCCTTGAGCACTTCCTAAATATTTTAATTTCTAAAACAGTTATTGATTATACCTTTATATAAGGTGCCATTGTGACGTACTATCCAAGGTTGGGACATGAGTCACAGTTGGTATATATTTGTATCAAAACTCATAACATATGTGTTGTTGTATTTTGCACGATAATTGTAGTAATAAAGTTGTAGTTATTTTTTGTACCATATTTTTGACGACTCAAAATAGGTTGGTTGGATTGGACCGATTTTGGAGGCATTATATTTGGTATCAGAGCTTAGGGATGTGGTCTCTGGCGGAGATCGGAGAATAGAACTAGGAGGGGAGAGATGAGTAAATCATTCGCTAGTGTGTCCTACCTAAGCTTATTTGTTGGTCAGTCATAATATCGGGATATTATGTGATATGTTAATTTATTCAATTAACCCTTATTTTGAAGTTGTATTCTAGAATGATATCTGAAATACAGGAGATGAGCAATGGAGAAATCATGATGACAGGGAAGATGGAATCTGAAATGAAAGCAAGGTATTCTCAACTCTTTGAAATACTAAGTACGTAAATTTCAGGTACGAAATTTCATGAGGAGGGGAGATTGTAAGACCCCGAATTTTATGAAATAAAAGTATTTAATTTTTTTATAATTACTATTCAGTAAATGATTAAATTGATAAAAATTTAAAGTTAAAGGTGATATATGTAAATATTTTAAATAAGCAAGTGGTTATAAAATACTCATTGTTGTCGGGGAATATTCGTTTGGTCGTGGAATATTCTTCCTGTCGGGGAATATTCGTACGACAGTGCAGCCTTTTGTGGGCCCCATAACGAAAAATGATTGGATGAAGAAAACGACAAGTATGAGTTTTTATAAATAACGGCGTAGTTGTTACCGTTAATACTGTTGGAATACCCGGTGGTTAAAACACAGTAATACTCGTTATTGCACAGTAACACACGGTATTGCACCAATTATTGATTCTTACGTAAGAAGGCACTACTTAATAATTGTTACAGTAATTACTGTTCAATATTTTATTTTATTGATTCAATAATTACTACGTTGATATTTTATATTACTGTTGTTTCAATAATTGTCACTACACAGTATTTTTCATTATCGGAGCAATAATTCATATTATTTGAATAATATTATTAGATAGCATTATTGACAATGTCTAGAAAACTCTGTCTAAGGAGAGGTTTGGTCACCTAATTGCGCGCCAGTAAGGAGAGATCCTTATTGGAAAGCCCCCTCTTTCCTAGGAACGGCCTGGTTGCCAGTATTATGATTCTGTAATATTATTTGTGAATAATTAATTATTGATTAATATGATGAGAAAAATATTGATTTTATGTGGATATAGATGGAGAAAATTTTTAATGCGACAATTGTTGAAAATTAATATTTTATCTTTTTCTGATAAAATAATTCATTTACATATATTATTATATTTTAATAATATAATAATGGTGATATTTTTTTTTTACAATGAATGTAGGATATATGAGTATATAAGGAGAAAGAGTATTTTTGTTGCATTAAATGATTAACACATATTTTGTGTGTCGGTGGACCCCATTTCTTGATTGAAATATGATTATAGCCTATAAAATCGTCCGTTTGTGGATTTCGGTCAATTTCTGTTTAGAATTTAGAAAAACTTAAACTTACAAAGTTGTAGAAAATAGAATTTCCTATAAAAAAGACATAAGATTTGAATTTTTTTGATAAAATGGCTATTTATTATGAATTATTGAAGTTCCAAAATTCCAAAATAATTGATTTATGAAAGTTTTAATTATGTTTATTAAGAAAAACATTTTTTCCATTTAATA
Source organism: Panax notoginseng (assembly GCA_016801055.1). Taxonomy (NCBI): domain Eukaryota; kingdom Viridiplantae; phylum Streptophyta; class Magnoliopsida; order Apiales; family Araliaceae; genus Panax; species Panax notoginseng. The sequence goes on along the minus strand of CM029015.1, from coordinate 189,061,353 downwards.
GGCCCCACTTGCACATGTTAAGAGCTGAATTCAGATTTCTTGGTGTGCGTAGGAAAAAAAATTTAAGAAATATTAATATTTTATTAAATTTTCTGCTTTGGTGTTCTAAGCATTTTCCTATAAATATGGTGCTTAGGTTAGAATTAAAAATGACATCAGAAACTAAAAATTTCTCTATATATTATTGAGCATATTCTTGTGAGTATTTTGATACTTTGAGTGTTGCTATACAAGTTTCCTTCAGTGTTATATCTGACATTCCAGTCAGAAGTACTACTCTTTTGAGGAAAGGGATAGTAAGGGATTTTAAGGGTTATTATGTTTTTCAGTTTCGTAATTTTTCTGACCCTCAAAAATTTTGAAAAAATTTGAAATAATAATTTGATGAGTTTTCTAGATTGTGTCCAAAAATGGAGATTTTTGGATGTATAGATTAAGAGTTATAAATTTTATGGGAAAAAACTATTTTAAAAGTAAACCCTTATAACTCCTTGTAGTTAACTCCAAAATTGGTAAAATTTTTATTGGGAGTACATGTATATAACAGAAGTATACTCTGTAAATTTCGGAATTTTTGCACGAAAGTACAATTTATGAAAAATTTCTAAATATTCGACAGTTTTGGCCATATGAAAAATAGTAAATGAATTTTAAAAATTCTGGGAAAAATATATGTTCAATATGGGACTATATTCTGCTAAGTCCCAGAAAAGAAATATTTTTGAGACTGATTTGGTATTTTTCTTGAAAATAAACTAATTATGAGTAAATGAATTAAATATGTTATGAAAAGTAAAAAAATTAAAAAATAGAATTTTATGGCTTGAGAATCTTATATGAGGTATATGCAGATTTTTTATGAGAGTTTTAGTTATTGGTGATGAAAACTTATGAGTTTGGCATTTTAGGATGATTAAATACATTATTTAGTAAAGTGTAAATAATTAAAATAAATTATTTATAAGTTTAAGAAATGATTAAAATATTGTTGTAATATTAATAATATTAGATTATGAGATTATTAAGTGATTTATAACATTTGATTGAAGGTGTTGTAAATATTGATATGGTTTTTATTGTGAAACTTTATTCTTTTTTGTCGGAGTTATTATTCATGAGTTACTATTCACGAATTCCCGTAGTGCAAAGATGAATTTATTAGTATGATTATAAACAGGAACTGTGATTTGGTATAACCATGATCTTTGATGTTTCAGGTAAAGACATGTGATGAAAATTATCTTCGTACTGAATGAGAAGAGGAATTTAGAACCTTAGTTATGATTATGAGTTATTCATATGATTGTGAACCAGAACTGTTGATTGATGTTGCAGGGATAAAATATTGTTGGTGAATTTTTAACATGGAGAAAATAATAGACTTTATGGTTTATTTGACTCTTCTAATAGATTGCTCGTTCAGCTGCAACTATGGTTGAAAAATTTTATCATCTACCATATGTTCTAAATCTCTGATTTATTACTATTGAAGGCTATTTATAATTTATTTATTTTTAGTCATGATATTCTTTACTGGACTAGTTGAGCTCACCCTTTTGCTTCACAATTCTTTTCAGGTAATAAGAGTGTAGCTTGGGTCGAGCGAGGGTAACAAGAGAATAGAACGGTGGTCTCTAGCTGTGGAGTTCTCCCTAAGAAGTATAAAAAAGTGTGTTGTATTTTATATAACATTTAGTAATTATATTTGGTGAATCAAATAGGGTAAGGCGAACCCAACGTTGGAAGGGTATTTTGTCATTATCATACAAGATGTCTAATGACATACAACTGTGAAACCCCAGATTTTATGAATAAAGATTTAATTTTTTCGAAATATTTTTTTAAATATTATGGTGTGAATTTGAGATAATGTTATAGTTGTGGGTAGTATTTATAAATTTTGCAAAGTATGCAAGTTGTTGTATTATATTCGATTGTTCGAGAAATATTCGTACGACGGCACAATTATTGGTGGACCCCACAACAAAATTATTATCAGATTGAGAAAACAACAAAAATATTTTATTAAAAATAACGGCGGAAGTTTTACCGTTGATACTGTTGAACTACTCGGTAGTAAAAGTACAGTAATACGTGTGGTTGCATAGTAGCATACGGTATTGATTATTGAGGCTTACGTGATTAGTCACTCAGTTTGATTCAATTATTGTCAATTAATAATATGAATTATTTAGCGATAATGAAGTTTTGTTTTATTCGTATTATTAACGTAATAAAACAGAAACATCTTTTTATATAAAACAGAATACTTTATTAAAGTTATTCTATAAATAGAATATATTATATTTTATTTAAAAGATTTTTCTTTAAATATGGACCGTCATATTAAAGTAAATTAATCTGGACCGTTCATGGATTAGTTACTATGCATTCTATTTTCCTATACATAGAAGCTCATTCCTTCATTATTTTCTTACGAATTCACTGAACTCTAGAGAGAGAAACTATAAAGAGATACTATAGAGAGAAAGAAGAAAAGTATTCTGCTACTTAACTACTTCTTTATTTCAGTTCTTCTTTAAAACGGTAAGGGATAATATTTGTTGTACCCGTAAGGGATATTATTTGTTGTACTCGTAAGGGGTATTATTTCTTTTGTATTCATGAAGAGAACTTCTGTTATTCCATTATTTATTATTCTGTTGGAATAACCTGTATACGCGGTCTACCCTATACTTGGTGACATTCTTCTATTATTCTGTTGGAACATCCTGTCTGTGTGTTTTACACCGGACCTAGTTCCGTGTTTATTATTCTGTTGGAACATCCTGTCTGTGTATTTTACACCGGACCTGGTTCCGTCTTTATTATTATTCTGTTGGAACATCCTGTCTGTGTGTTTTATACCGGATCTTGTTTCGTCTTTATTATTATTCTGTTAGAATATCTTGTCTGTGTGTTTTACGCCAGACCTGGTTTCATTATTTATTATTCTGTTGGAATAACCTGTCTGTGCGGTCTATCACATGCATGGTGATTTCTTTTGTTATTCCATTCTTTATTATACTCAGTTGGTTAAAACTTTGACTTCTATACTCCATGAAATTAGTGGAATATCCTTGATATTTGCGCTTCATCCAGTATCTTTTCATGAAAATATTCTTCTGAGCATTCTTGAATTTTACTCTACAAGGCAGTATCATATTGACAATTTGGACGTTATCAGTTCCTAGATAAATTAATTCTTGAACTTGTTTTATTGAATTCTTATATCATTGTCATCATCCTCATTTTATATTTTGTTGAAAGTCATCTGTGGCCTGTAGTGCATAGATGGACTTGGTATGATTATGACCAGGGATTATTCGGTGTAATCATGACCGTAATGTTACAAATAATGTGAAAAAAATCCTCATTGGCCCGCAGTGCATTGATGGACAGTTTTTGGTATGATTATGGCTATGGATTTTCTTTGGCCGTAGTGCAAAGATGAATTGTTTTATGGCATGATCAGGACCATTGATGAAAATATGATTATCTTTAGCCGTAGTACATGGATAATTCGTGGTCGTGATACTAAAGAATATCCTTGGCCATAGTGCAGGGGTGATTCGATGATGTGGATTATTTATTAAGCTGAGTCCCAGCGATAAAAGTCATGAAAAACTTTTAAATCATAAAAGATATTAGATTTTATTCTCTACTTGACTCTTTTAATGGATTGTTTGATCCGCTGTAATTAAACTTGATGTCTATTGTATTTTATCAGTTTAACATTGTTGAAGACTAATGATAATTTATTCTACATTATCTTAGTCATAATATTTCTTACTGGGCTAGTTGAGCTCACCATTTCCTTCACGGTTCTCTTCAGGAAATGAGAATATAGCTGGGACGAGTCGGGGAACGGAGTGATGGCCCAGAGGATAGCATTAGTAGTCCTCACTATTCTGTGAAATAATGTGATAATAATTGTAATGAGGACTCCTTTTGTATTCAAACTCACAGTTTATGTTTTGTCGTATTGTACACGACAGTTGTATTAGTAAGTTGTATTTAAATTCTGTACCATGTATCTGGCGACCCAATATGGGTGATGTATACCTAATTTTGGGGGAGTCACAGTTGGTATCAGAGCTTAGGGATATGATCCCTGGCTAAGATGTGAGACTAGAACTAGGAGGGGAGAGACGGAGATTTCCTTTGCTAGTATGACCTACCTAAGTTTACTTGTTATTTAATTGGTCGGTCAGAGTATAGGGATGATATGTGATATGTTAATTAATCCTTATTTTGTTGCAGTATTTGATAATGGCATCTGAAAATGTTGAGATAAGCAATGGAGCACAGGAGACCGTTGAGTCTCCACGGATCAATAATCAGGACAATGTGCAACAGGATGGCGATAATCCTCCTGTAAATAACAACACTGATCAATTGACGAACGACGATACGCTTAGGAGTTTTTTAGAATTCATGCAACATCAGGCGAAGGCGGCTCCTGTTCATAATGCATGTAAAAATAATGGCAACTCACAGTTGGTCACCGCTAAGCAGTTCAAGGAGCTGGGACCACCGAGTTTTTGGGAAAGTCAGAACCACTTAAGGCGGAGACGTGGTTAAAGCAGATCACCAAGATGTTTGATGTCTTAGGATGCTCAGAGGAGCAAAAGGTTCCCTTTGTCACCTTTATGTTGCGTGAAGAGGCAGATTACTGGTGGGAATCTATAAAATGTACCCAGCATGACGCACTCAAGATGTCTTGGGAGAAATTCCAGGAGCTGTTCAACGACAAGTACTTTCCCGAAAGCATTCGTCACATGAAGGAGGTGGAATTTATCAAGTTGGAGCAAAACAACATGACAGTGTCGCAGTACGAAGCCAAGTTTGCCGAGTTGTCCCGATTTGCGTCCCACTTGGTTGATAATGAAGAAAGAATGACGCGAATGTTTTTAAGAGGTTTGAAGCCGGAGATACGTCAATATCTTATTTCTCATAAACTGTGTTTGTATTCAGATGTTGTAAATAGGGCTCAGTTAGTAGAGCGCGATAACGAGTCAACGCAACCAAAAGAGAGCAGCTGGCAAAATGATAATACCGGTGATAACAGTCATCAAAGCGGTGACAATAAGCATGGAGGGAATCAACATGTCAGAAATGGTAACCACTTCGGTGGTAATCATGGCCAAAACAATAAGAATGGACATTTCAAGAAGAGAAGGTTCAACAATGACGTGAAAACGTCGGTACTAGCACCTGTTTCAATGGAAGAAGAACGACCATCGGTCGTATATTTCAAATGCGGACAGGAGGGACACATCCGTCCAAACTGTACGCAGCAATCCAAAGCGTGTTTTAATTGCGAAAGAGAGGGTCACCTAGCTCGATTTTATCGTATGGTGAAGTTAAGTCCAGCTGGGATAGTGATGCCAAAGGATGTCCCAGACAAGCCAAAGCCGGTAGTTTAAGAGATAACGTTTTTTTTCGTGACGAGGAACCTGAATAAAATTATCACGGGTATGTTAGTCATAAACTCTTGCGAAGTCTATACCGTGTTAGATACTGGTTCTACTCACTCTTTTATTTCACCTAGTTGTTTTCAATGTTTGAACTTAACTCTGGAGAAGTTAGACTTTGATATATCTGTTTAAACTCAATTGGGAGAAACTTTCGTTACCTCCACTATTTATAAATCTTATTCAAATCAACACTTTCACGTTACCTGTCGATCTTATCTCTTTGAAAATACTTGCATTGATGTGATTTTTGGAAACGATTGGTTAACTGCTCATCATGCTTTTCGTAAGGTTGTTAGCTTTCATATTCCTAACCAACCTGTTATGCGAATTCAAGCAACCAAACCACTAAAGTCAATCATTGTCATATCAAGCCATAAGTAAAGATCCCCGTTCCTTTCGTTGTTGACTTCCTGGTGTGGAATGCACCGAAGCCAGACTTTTCGTAGGAGACGTTGTAAATGATGATGGCAAGTTGATAGGTATCAATGTGACGTGTTATCCAAGTCTGGGATGAGAGTCACAGTTTTGAATGATATTTCTATTATTAATAAATTTCCTGACGTATTCTTAAAGACTTCTTAGCCTACCCCAGAGCATGAAATCGAATTTTGTATTGACCCCAGTACAAAACCTATTTCTTAAACCCTCAAATATTTTTTTTCAACTAAAACGAACGTATTATGCGCCAAAGATGTTGGCTCGGGCTGTTGAAGATTACGATCATACCATTTAATATCATCGTGGAAGTGTGAACATGATAGCTGACGCATTGAGTAGAAGATCGTATGCGACTGAGAAGTTGTTAACACAAAGACCTATTTCGTATAATTTACAAATGATGAAGATAGAGTTAAAGACTCTAGGGACCCACGTGAAGATAACGAATATATGATTAGAATCGACTTTAATCGATAAAGTTAAAGCCGATCAAGCTACATACTCAGAGCTGATGAATGTGAAGAAGAAGGTTCAAGAGGGCGTTATTCTAGAAGCAAGAATCGATGAAGAGAGGAAATCTCAACCCTCGATTTAATTGACCCATTTGAAATCCTCGATTGAGTAGGAACTGTGGCTTATAGACTCGTTTTACCGCCAAGTATATCGTGTGTTCATAACATTTTTAACGTATTGATGTTACGTAAATATGTGGACGACCCGAACCACATTATTGATTTAGAACCGGACGAGATAGCGGATAATTTAATGTATGAAGATGTACCTGTTAAAATCCTGGAATGTATTCAACACTCAAAGGTTATACCTCAAGAGTTAGAATCAGACGAAGTGTCCTCATCTGTTCGGCATACCAGGTACGTACGTAAATTTCGAGGGCAAAATTTTATAAGGAGGGGAGATTGTGAAACCCCAGATTTTATGAATAAAGATTTAATTTTTTCGAAATATTTTTTTAAATATTATGGTGTGAATTTGAGATAATGTTATAGTTGTGGGTAGTATTTATAAATTTTACAAAGAATGCAAGTTGTTGTATTATATTCGATTGGTCGGGAAATATTCGTGCGACGGCACAATTATTGGTGGACCCCACAACAGAATTATTGTCGGATTGAGAAAACGACAAAAATATTTTATTAAAAATAACGGCGGAAGTTTTACCGTTGATATTGTTGAACTACTCGGTAGTAAAAGTACAGTAATACGTATAGTTGCATAGTAGCATACGATATTGATTATTGAGGCTTACGTGATTAGTCACTCAGTTTGATTCAATTATTGTCAATTAATAATATGAATTATTTAGCGATAATGAAGTTTTATTTTATTCGTATTATTAACGTAATAAAACAAAAACATCTTTTTATATAAAACATAATACTTTATTAAAGTTATTCTATAAATAGTATATATTATATTTTATTTAAAAGATTTTTCTTTAAATATGGACTTTAAGACCCCGAATTTTATGAAATAAAAATATTCAATTTTTCTTATAATTATTATTCAATAAATGGTTAAAATACAGTAATACGCGTTATTGCACAGTAGCACACGGTATTGCACAGTATTTTTGAAATTATTGATTCTTACGTAAGAAGGCACTACTCAATAATTGTTACAGTAATTACTGTTCAATATTTTATTCTATTGATTCAATAATTGCTACGTTGAAATTTTATATTAGTGTTGTTCAATAATTGTCACTGCATAGTATTTTCCATTATCAGATCAATAATTCATATTATTTGAATAATATTATTAGATAGCATTATTGACAATGTCTAGAAAGTTCTGTCTAAGGAGAGGTTTGGTCATCTAATTGCGCGCTAATAAGGAGAAATCCTTATTGGAAAGTCCCCTCTTTCCTGGGAACGGCCTGGTTGTCATAAACGTGATTCTGTAATATTATTTGTGAATAATTAATTATTGATTCATATGATAAGGAAATATTTATTTTATGTGGATATAAATGAGGGATATATTTTTGTGGTTAAAAATGAAGGAGTTAATGTTGAGGTGTTTTATTAGTATTTTTATCGGAATGGAGGTATTAAAAATCAAATCAGGGTTTTTGAGAAATATTGCGGGTGTTATAATTTTTAATCCGACCGTTGGATCGTGGTAATTTTTGGATATGTTATACATATATAAGTTGAGTATATGCCCACAAAATTTGAACCGTTAAAAATGAACGTATGATTTATTATGAATTTTACGAGATGACTGGTTCAGAAATTGTTGAATTTTTGGAGTTTATCATTTTGGTGGAAAATTCTAGAATTGGTGGGCCCCACTTGTGGTTGGTGAAGAAATGTGCTGAATTATATTTCAAATGTGGTGGGTGGGAATAGTAGCAGGTAAAGCCATCAGGTTGCAGGTCAAACCTACCAAAATTTTCCTATAAATAGAGGGCTAAGTTAGAATTGAAAATCACACCAAAAACATAAGCTTTCTCTCTTTCTCTCTCTATATTATGAAGCATATTTTGTGAGTATTTAGATACTTTGAGAGTTACTATTCAGTACAAGTTTCCTTCGGCTTTGCATACCGATCAGAAGTACTACTCTTTTGAGGTAAGGGATTGTAAGGGATAGTAAGGGATTTTAAGGGTTGTTATATTTTCCAGTTTCGTAATTTTTCTGACCTTCAAAAATTTTGGAAAAATTTGAAATGATATTTTGATGAGTTTTCTTGATTGTGTCCAAAAATGGTGATTTTTGGATGTATAGATTGAGAGTTATGAATTTTATGAGAAAAGACTATTTTAAAAGTAACAGCTTATAATTCCTTGTGGTTAACTCCAAAATTGATGAAATTTTTATTGGGAGTACATGTATATGATAGAAGTATACTCTGTAAATTTCAAAATTTTTAGACAAAAGTATAATTTTTGATAAATGTCTAAATATTCGGCTATTTTGGCCATATGAAAAATAGTAAATGACTTTTAAAAATTCTGAGAAAAATATATGTTCACTATGGGACTATATTATGCTAAATCCCAGAAAAAAAATATTTTTGGAACTGATTTGGTATTTTTCATGAAAATGGTCTAGTTATGAGTAAATGAATTAAATATGTTTTGTGAAGAAAGAAAATTGGAAAATAGGATTTTATGGCTTGAGAATCCTATATGAGGTATATGCAGATTTTTGATGAGGGTTTTGGTTATTGATGATGAAATTGTAAGAGTTGGCATTTTATGATGATTAAATGCATTAATTAGTAAAGTGTAAACAATTAAAATAAATTGTTTATAAATTTAAGTAATGTTATTCTTTCAATATCATTATACCGAAATATTGGTATAGATTTTATTGTGAAATTTCTATCTTTTGTGTCGGGGTTACTATTCATGAGTTACTATTCACGATTTACTATTCATGAGTTACGAATATTACTCTTGAGATTAAAACTATATGTTGATCATATTATTTTTATCATCATATATAGCATTTTTATAACCCTGATGTTGAAATTCTCTTTCACTGGAGTGTAAAGATGGGTAGATTATTGGTATGATCATGACTAGGGTTCTCTTTGGCCTGTAGTGCAAAGTTGAATTGTGACTGGTATGATCATGACCATTGAATTTATAATTGAATATCTTAAGCTTAAGTGCAAAGGTGAATTGATCAACATGGTTATAATTATTGTTTATATAAATTCTGAAATGATTATATATTTCTTTGAGATATTAATATCTTTGGCCCGTAGTGCAAAGATGACCTGTTGATGAATATCTTTGGCCTGTAGTGCAAAGATGGTCTGTGGATGAATATCTTTGGCCCGTAGTGCAAAGATGAATTTATTAGTATGATTATGAACAGGAACTGTGATTTGGTATAACCATGATCTTTGATATTTCAGGTAAAGACATGTGATGAAAATTATCTTCGTCCTGGATGCGAAGAGGAATTTAGAATTACAATTATGATTATAAGTTATTCATATAATTGTGGAAAGAAACTGTTGATTAATATTACAGGGATAAAACATTGTTGGTGGACTTTTAATGTGGAGAAGATAATATACTTTATGGTCTATTTGACTCTTCTAATGGATTGCATGTTCCGCTGCAACTATGGTTGAAATTTTTTATCATCTACCATATGTTCTAAATCTCTGATTTATTACTGATGAAGACTATTGATAATTTATTTATCTTTAGTCATGATATTCTTTACTGGGCTAGTTGTGTTCACCCTTCTGTTTCACAATTCCTTTCAGGTAATAAGAGTGTAGTTGGGTCGAGCGGGGGTAACAAGGGAATAGAACGGTGGTCATCATTTAGTAGTTATATTTGGTGAAGAAAATAGGGTGAGGCGAACCCAACGTTGGAAGGGTGTTTTGTCACTATCATACAAGATGTCTAATGACATACAACCTCGTGTCATCATAAGACAGGGTTGTGCTCATCCACTTGCTGAGTATATCTATGGGCACTACCTATATAATCTTGGTGTTTGTTTGAAGTATAATTCACGATTAAAGACAGTGGAGATAATGATAAGTCAAGAAAAGACTCACCATTGAGAAGAATATGATAGTAATCTTCTCGTTTTTCTTTGGGGTCTATTGGGTCAACCAAGGATAATTCTGTGGCCATATGATATCTATCATAACCTAGACGCGTGGCTTCCCATGTACGAAGGTTTCCTTGAGCACTTCCCAAAGATTCTAATTTCTAAAACAGTTTTTGACTGTACCTTTATGTAAGGTACCTTTGTGAGGTGCTGATACATGATGATGTCTAATGTCACATTTGGTATATATTTGTATCCAAACTCACAGCATATGTGTTGTTGTATTTTGCACGACAATTGTTGTAATAAAGTTGTAGTTGTTTTCTGTACCATGTATTTGGCGACTCAGAATGGGTTGGGTGGAATGGACCTATTTTGGGGTTGTCACTGTTGGTATCAGAGCTATAAGTAAAGAGCCCCGAGCCTCTCGCTGGTGACTTCCTGTTGATGGGGGATGCACCGAAGCCAGACTCTCCGTAGGGGACGCCGTTCTGCGGTGGCAAACTGATAGGTACCACTGTGAGGTGCTGTCCACTGATGGGACAATTGTCACAGGTGGTATCAGAGCTTAGGGATATGATCTCTGGCAGAGATCCGGGATTAGAACTAGGAAGGGAGAGACGAGAAAAATCCTTCGCTAGTGTGTGTCCTACCTAAGCTGAATTTTCTTACTTAAGTTGACAAATTGTGATATGTCAATTAACCTTTGTTTTGAAGCTGTATTCTAGAATGATATTTGAAATACAGGAGATGAGCAATGGAGAAATTATGATGACAGGGAAGATGGAATCTGAAATGAAAGGAAGGTATTCTCAACTCTTTGAAATACCAGGTACGTAAATTTCGGGGACGAAATTTCATAAGGAGGGGAGATTGTAAGACCCCGAATTTTATGAAATAAAAGTATTCAATTTTTCTTATAATTACTATTCAATAAATGGTTAAAATACAGTAATACGCGTTATTGCACAGTAGCACACGGTATTACACAGTATTTTTGAAATTATTGATTCTTACGTAAGAAGGCACTACTCAATAATTGTTACAGTAATTACTGTTCAATATTTTATTTTATTGATTCAATAATTGTTACGTTGAAATTTTATATTAGTGTTGTTCAATAATTGTCACTGCATAGTATTTTCCATTATCAGATCGATAATTCATATTATTTGAATAATATTATTAGATAGCATTATTGACAAAGTCTAGAAAGTTCTGTCTAAGGAGAGGTTTGGTCATCTAATTGCGCGCTAGTAAGGAGAAATCCTTATTGAAAAGTCCCCTCTTTCCTGGGAACGGCCTGGTTGTCATAAATGTGATTCTGTAATATTATTTGTGAATAATTAATTATTGATTCATATGATAAGGAAATATTTATTTTATGTGGATATAAATGAGGGATATATTTTTGTGGTTAAAAATGAAGGAGTTAATGTTGAGGTTTTTATCAGTATTTTTATCGGAATGGAGGTATTAAAAATCAAATCAGGGTTTTTGAGAAATATTGCGGGGTTATAATTTTTAATCCGACCGTTGGATCGTGGTAATTTTTGGATATGTTATACATATATAAGTTGAGTATATGCCCACAAATTTTGAACCGTTAAAAATGAACGTATGATTTATTATGAATTTTACGAGATGACTGGTTCAGAAATTGTTGAATTTTTGGAGTTTATCATTTTGGTGGAAAATTCTAGAATTGGTGGGCCCCACTTGTGGTTGGTGAAGAAATGTGCTGAATTATATTTCAAATGTGGTGGGTGGGAATAGTAGCAGGTAAAGCCATCAGGTTGCAGGTCAAACCTACCAAAATTTTCCTATAAATAGAGGGCTAAGTTAGAATTGAAAATCACACCAAAAACATAAGTTTTCTCTCTTTCTCTCTCTATATTATGAAGCATATTTTGTGAGTATTTAGATACTTTGAGAGTTACTATTCAGTGCAAGTTTCCTTCGGCTTTGCATACCGATCAGAAGTACTGCTCTTTTGAGGTAAGGGATTGTAAGGGATAGTAAGGGATTTTAAGGGTTGTTATATTTTCCAGTTTCGTAATTTTTCTGACCTTCAAAAATTTTGAAAAAATTTGAAATGATATTTTGATGAGTTTTCTTGATTGTGTCCAAAAATGGTGATTTTTGGATGTATAGATTGAGAGTTATGAATTTTATGAGAAAAGACTATTTTAAAAGTAACAGCTTATAATTCCTTGTGGTTAACTCCAAAATTGATGAAATTTTTATTGGGAGTACATGTATATGATAGAAGTATACTCTGTAAATTTCAGAATTTTTAGACAAAAGTATAATTTTTGATAAATGTCTAAATATTCGGCTATTTTGGCCATATGAAAAATAGTAAATGACTTTTAAAAATTTGAGAAAAATATATGTTCACTATGGGACTATATTATGCTAAATCCCAGAAAAGAAATATTTTTGGAACTGATTTGGTATTTTTCATGAAAATGGTCTAGTTATGAGTAAATGAATTAAATATGTTTTGTGAAGAAAGAAAATTGGAAAATAGGATTTTATGGCTTGAGAATCCTATATGAGGTATATGCAGATTTTTGATGAGGGTTTTGGTTATTGATGATGAAATTGTAAGAGTTGGCATTTTATGATGATTAAATGCATTAATTAGTAAAGTGTAAACAATTAAAATAAATTGTTTATAAATTTAAGTAATGTTATTCTTTCAATATCATTATACCGAAATATTGGTATGAATTTTATTGTGAAATTTCTATCTTTTGTGTCGGGGTTACTATTCATGAGTTACTATTCACGATTTACTATTCATGAGTTACGAATATTACTCTTGAGATTAAAACTATATGTTGATCATATTATTTTTATCATCATATATAACATTTTTATAACCCTGATGTTGAAATTCTCTTTCACTGGAGTGTAAAGATGGGTAGATTATTGGTATGATCGTGACTAGGGTTCTCTTTGGCCTGTAGTGCAAAGTTGAATTGTGACTGGTATGATCATGACCATTGAATTTATAATTGAATATCTTAAGCTTAAGTGCAAAGGTGAATTGATCAACATGGTTATAATTATTGTTTATATAAATTCTGAAATGATTATATATTTCTTTGAGATATTAATATCTTTGGCCCGTAGTGCAAAGATGACCTGTTGATGAATATCTTTGGCCTGTAGTGCAAAGATGGTCTGTTGATGAATATCTTTGGCCTGTACTGCAAAGATGGTCTGTGGATGAATATCTTTGGCCCGTAGTGCAAAGATGAGTTTATTAGTATGATTATGAACAGGAACTGTGATTTGGTATAACCATGATCTTTGATATTTCAGGTAAAGACATGTGATGAAAATTATCTTCGTCCTGGATGCGAAGAGGAATTTAGAATTACAATTATGATTATGAGTTATTCATATGATTGTGGAAAGAAACTGTTGATTGATGTTACAGGGATAAAACATTGTTGGTGGACTTTTAATGTGGAGAAGATAATAGACTTTATAGTCTATTTGACTCTTCTAATGGATTGCATGTTCCGCTGCAACTATGGTTGAAATTTTTTATCATCTACCATATGTTCTAAATCTCTGATTTATTACTGATGAAGGCTATTGATAATTTATTTATCTTTAGTCATGATATTCTTTACTGGGCTAGTTGTGTTCACCCTTTTGTTTCACAATTCCTTTCAGGTAATAAGAGTGTAGCTGGGTCGAGCGGGGGTAACAAGGGAATAGAACGGTGGTCATCATTTAGTAGTTATATTTGGTGAAGAAAATAGGGTGAGGCGAACCCAACGTTGGAAGGGTGTTTTGTCACTATCATACAAGATGTCTAATGACATACAACCTCGTGTCATCATAAGACAGGGTTGTGCTCATCCACTTGCTGAGTATATCTATGGGCACTACCTATATAATCTTGGTGTTTGTTTGAAGTATAATTCACGATTAAGACAGTGGAGATAATGATAAGTCAAGAAAAGACTCACCATTGAGAAGAATATGATAGTAATCTTCTCGTTTTTCTTTGGGGTCTATTGGGTCAACCAAGGATAATTCTGTGGCCATATGATATCTATCATAACCTAGACGCGTGGCCTCCCATGTACGAAGGTTTCCTTGAGCACTTCCCAAAGATTCTAATTTCTAAAACAGTTTTTGACTGTACCTTTATGTAAGGTACCTTTGTGAGGTGCTGATACATGATGATGTCTAATGTCACATTTGGTATATATTTGTATCCAAACTCACAGCATATGTGTTGTTGTATTTTGCACGACAATTGTTGTAATAAAGTTGTAGTTGTTTTTTGTACCATGTATTTGGCGACTCAGAATGGGTTGGGTGGAATGGACCTATTTTGGGGTTGTCACTGTTGGTATCAGAGCTATAAGTAAAGAGCCCCGAGCCTCTCGCTGGTGACTTCCTGTTGATGGGGGATGCACCGAAGCCAGACTCTCCGTAGGGGACGCCGTTCTGCGGTGGCAAACTGATAGGTACCACTGTGAGGTGCTGTCCACTGATGGGACAATTGTCACAGGTGGTATCAGAGCTTAGGGATATGATCTCTGGCAGAGATCCGGATTAGAACTAGGAAGGGAGAGACGAGAAAAATCCTTCGCTAGTGTGTGTCCTACCTAAGCTGAATTTTCTTACTTAAGTTGACAAATTGTGATATGTCAATTAACCTTTGTTTTGAAGCTGTATTCTAGAATGATATTTGAAATACAGGAGATGAGCAATGGAGAAATTATGATGACAGGGAAGATGGAATCTGAAATGAAAGGAAGGTATTCTCAACTCTTTGAAATACCAGGTACGTAAATTTCGGGGACGAAATTTCATAAGGAGGGGAGATTGTAAGACCCCGAATTTTATGAAATAAAAGTATTCAATTTTTCTTATAATTACTATTCAATAAATGGTTAAAATACAGTAATACGCGTTATTGCACAGTAGCACACGGTATTACACAGTATTTTTGAAATTATTGATTCTTACGTAAGAAGGCACTACTCAATAATTGTTACAGTAATTACTGTTCAATATTTTATTTTATTGATTCAATAATTGTTACGTTAAAATTTTATATTAGTGTTGTTCAATAATTGTCACTGCATAGTATTTTCCATTATCAGATCGATAATTCATATTATTTGAATAATATTATTAGATAGCATTATTGACAAAGTCTAGAAAGTTCTGTCTAAAGAGAGGTTTGGTCATCTAATTGCGCGCTAGTAAGGAGAAATCCTTATTGAAAAGTCCCCTCTTTCCTGGGAACGGCCTGGTTGTCATAAATGTGATTCTGTAATATTATTTGTGAATAATTAATTATTGATTCATATGATAAGGAAATATTTATTTTATGTGGATATAAATGAGGGATATATTTTTGTGGTTAAAAATGAAGGAGTTAATGTTGAGGTTTTTATCAGTATTTTTGTCGGAATGGAGGTATTAAAAATCAAATCAGGGTTTTTGAGAAATATTGCGGGTGTTATAATTTTTAATCCGACCGTTGGATCGTGGTAATTTTTGGATATGTTATACATATATAAGTTGAGTATATGCCCACAAATTTTGAACCGTTAAAAATGAACGTATGATTTATTATGAATTTTACGAGATGACTGGTTCAGAAATTGTTGAATTTTTGGAGTTTATCATTTTGGTGGAAAATTCTAGAATTGGTGGGCCCCACTTGTGGTTGGTGAAGAAATGTGCTGAATTATATTTCAAATGTGGTGGATGGGAATAGTAGCAGGTAAAGCCATCAGGTTGCAGGTCAAACCTACCAAAATTTTCCTATAAATAGAGGGCTAAGTTAGAATTGAAAATCACACCAAAAACATAAGCTTTCTCTCTTTCTCTCTCTATATTATGAAGCATATTTTGTGAGTATTTAGATACTTTGAGAGTTACTATTCAGTACAAGTTTCCTTCGGCTTTGCATACCGATCAGAAGTACTGCTCTTTTGAGGTAAGGGATTGTAAGAGATAGTAAGGGATTTTAAGGGTTGTTATATTTTCCAGTTTCGTAATTTTTCTGACCTTCAAAAATTTTGGAAAAATTTGAAATGATATTTTGAT
Source organism: Panax notoginseng (assembly GCA_016801055.1). Lineage (NCBI taxonomy): Eukaryota > Viridiplantae > Streptophyta > Magnoliopsida > Apiales > Araliaceae > Panax > Panax notoginseng. The sequence goes on along the minus strand of CM029015.1, from coordinate 189,044,792 downwards.
GAGTTTTCTTGATTGTGTCCAAAAATGGTGATTTTTGGATGTATAGATTGAGAGTTATGAATTTTATGAGAAAAGACTATTTTAAAAGTAACAGCTTATAATTCCTTGTGGTTAACTCCAAAATTGATGAAATTTTTATTGGGAGTACATGTATATGATAGAAGTATACTCTGTAAATTTCAGAATTTTTAGACAAAAGTATAATTTTTGATAAATGTCTAAATATTCGGCTATTTTGGCCATATGAAAAATAGTAAATGACTTTTAAAAATTCTGAGAAAAATATATGTTCACTATGGGACTATATTATGCTAAATCCCACAAAAGAAATATTTTTGGAACTAATTTGGTATTTTTCATGAAAATGGTCTAGTTATGAGTAAATGAATTAAATATGTTTTGTGAATAAAGAAAATTGGAAAATAGGATTTTATGGCTTGAGAATCCTATATGAGGTATATGCAGATTTTTGATGAGGGTTTTGGTTATTGATGATAAAATTGTAAGAGTTGGCATTTTATGATGATTAAATGCATTAATTAGTAAAGTGTAAACAATTAAAATAAATTGTTTATAAATTTAAGTAATGTTATTCTTTCAATATCATTATACCAAAATATTGGTATGGATTTTATTGTGGAATTTCTATCTTTTGTGTCGGGGTTACTATTCATGAGTTACTATTCACGATTTACTATTCATAAGTTACGAATATTACTCTTGAGATTAAAACTATATGTTGATCATATTATTTTTATCATCATATATAACATTTTTATAACCCTGATGTTGAAATTCTCTTTCACTGGAGTGTAAAGATGGGTAGATTATTGGTATGATCATGACTAGGGTTCTCTTTGGCCTGTAGTGCAAAGTTGAATTGTGACTGGTATGATCATGACCATTGAATTTATAATTGAATATCTTAAGCTTAAGTGCAAAGGTGAATTGATCAACATGGTTATAATTATTGTTTATATAAATTCTGAAATGATTATATATTTCTTTGAGATATTAATATCTTTGGCCCGTAGTGCAAAGATGACCTGTTGATGAATATCTTTGGCCTGTAGTGCAAAGATGGTCTGTTGATGAATATCTTTGGCCTGTAGTGCAAAGATGGTCTGTGGATGAATATCTTTGGCCCGTAGTGTAAAGATGAATTTATTAGTATGATTATGAACAGGAACTGTGATTTGGTATAACCATGATCTTTGATGTTTCAGGTAAAGACATGTGATGAAAATTATCTTCGTCCTGGATGCGAAGAGGAATTTAGAATTACAATTATGATTATGAGTTATTCATATGATTGTGGAAAGAACTGTTGATTGATGTTACAGGGATAAAACATTGTTGGTGGACTTTTAACATGGAGAAGATAATAGACTTTATAGTCTATTTGACTCTTCTAATGGATTGCATGTTCCGCTGCAACTATGGTTGAAATTTTTTATCATTTACCATATGTTCTAAATCTCTGATTTATTATTGATGAAGGCTATTGATAATTTATTATCTTTAGTCATGATATTCTTTACTGGGCTAGTTGTGCTCACCCTTTTGCTTCACAATTCCTTTCAGGTAATAAGAGTGTAGCTGGGTCGAGCGGGGGTAACAAGGGAATAGAACGGTGGTCATCATTTAGTAGTTATATTTGGTGAAGAAAATAGGGTGAGGCGAACCCAACGTTGGAAGGGTGTTTTGTCACTATCATACAAGATGTCTAATGACATACAACCTCGTGTCATCATAAGACAGGGTTGTGCTCATCCACTTGCTGAGTATATCTATGGGCACTACCTATATAATCTTGGTGTTTGTTTGAAGTATAATTCACGATTAAAGACAGTGGAGATAATGATAAGTCAAGAAAAGACTCACCATTGAGAAGAATATGATAGTAATCTTCTCGTTTTTCTTTGGGGTCTATTGGGTCAACCAAGGATAATTCTGTGGCCATATGATATCTATCATAACCTAGACGCGTGGCCTCCCATGTACGAAGGTTTCCTTGAGCACTTCCCAAAGATTCTAATTTCTAAAACAGTTTTTGACTGTACCTTTATGTAAGGTACCTTTGTGAGGTGCTGATACATGATGATGTCTAATGTCACATTTGGTATATATTTGTATCCAAACTCACAGCATATGTGTTGTTGTATTTTGCACGACAATTGTTGTAATAAAGTTGTAGTTGTTTTCTGTACCATGTATTTGGCGACTCAGAATGGGTTGGGTGGAATGGACCTATTTTGGGGTTGTCACTGTTGGTATCAGAGCTATAAGTAAAGAGCCCCGAGCCTCTCGCTGGTGACTTCCTGTTGATGGGGGATGCACCGAAGCCAGACTCTCCGTAGGGACGCCGTTCTGCGGTGGCAAACTGATAGGTACCACTGTGAGGTGCTGTCCACTGATGGGACAATTGTCACAGGTGGTATCAGAGCTTAGGGATATGATCTCTGGCAGAGATCCGGGATTAGAACTAGGAAGGGAGAGACGAGAAAAATCCTTCGCTAGTGTGTGTCCTACCTAAGCTGAATTTTCTTACTTAAGTTGACAAATTGTGATATGTCAATTAACCTTTGTTTTGAAGCTGTATTCTAGAATGATATTTGAAATACAGGAGATGAGCAATGGAGAAATTATGATGACAGGGAAGATGGAATCTGAAATGAAAGGAAGGTATTCTCAACTCTTTGAAATACCAGGTACGTAAATTTCGGGGACGAAATTTCATAAGGAGGGGAGATTGTAAGACCCCGAATTTTATGAAATAAAAGTATTCAATTTTTCTTATAATTACTATTCAATAAATGGTTAAAATACAGTAATACGCGTTATTGCACAGTAGCACAGGGTATTGCACAGTATTTTTGAAATTATTGATTCTTACGTAAGAAGGCACTACTCAATAATTGTTACAGTAATTACTGTTCAATATTTTATTTTATTGATTCAATAATTGCTACGTTAAAATTTTATATTAGTGTTGTTCAATAATTGTCACTGCATAGTATTTTCCATTATCAGATCAATAATTCATATTATTTGAATAATATTATTAGATAGCATTATTGACAATGTCTAGAAAGTTCTGTCTAAGGAGAGGTTTGGTCATCTAATTGCGCGCTAGTAAGGAGAAATCCTTATTGGAAAGTCCCCTCTTTCCTGGGAACGGCCTGGTTGTCATAAACGTGATTCTGTAATATTATTTGTGAATAATTAATTATTGATTCATATGATAAGGAAATATTTATTTTATGTGGATATAAATGAGGGATATATTTTTGTGGTTAAAAATGAAGGAGTTAATGTTGAGGTGTTTTATCAGTATTTTTATCGGAATGGAGGTATTAAAAATCAAATCAGGGTTTTTGAGAAATATTGCGGGTGTTATAATTTTTAATCCGACCGTTGGATCGTGGTAATTTTTGGATATGTTATACATATATAAGTTGAGTATATGCCCACAAAATTTGAACCGTTAAAAATGAACGTATGATTTATTATGAATTTTACGAGATGACTGATTCAGAAATTGTTGAATTTTTGGAGTTTATCATTTTGGTGGAAAATTCTAGAATTGGTGGGCCCCACCTGTGGTTGGTGAAGAAATGTGCTGAATTATATTTTAAATGTGGTGGGTGGGAATAGTAGCAGGTAAAGCCATCAGGTTGCAGGTCAAACCTACCAAAATTTTCCTATAAATAGAGGGCTAAGTTAGAATTGAAAATCACACCAAAAACATAAGCTTTCTCTCTTTCTCTCTCTATATTATGAAGCATATTTTGTGAGTATTTAGATACTTTGAGAGTTACTATTCAGTACAAGTTTCCTTCGGCTTTGCATACCGATCAGAAGTACTGCTCTTTTGAGGTAAGGGATTGTAAGGGATAGTAAGGGATTTTAAGGGTTGTTATATTTTCCAGTTTCGTAATTTTTCTGACCTTCAAAAATTTTGGAAAATTTGAAATGATATTTTGATGAGTTTTCTTGATTGTGTCCAAAAATAGTGATTTTTGGATGTATAGATTGAGAGTTATGAATTTTATGAGAAAATACTATTTTAAAAGTAACAGCTTATAATTCCTTGTGGTTAACTTCAAAATTGATGAAATTTTTATTGGGAGTACATGTATATGATAGAAGTATACTCTGTAAATTTTAGAATTTTTAGACAAAAGTATAATTTTTGATAAATGTCTAAATATTCGGCTATTTTGGCCATATGAAAAATAGTAAATGACTTTTAAAAATTTTGAAAAAAATATATGTTCACTATGGGACTATATTATGCTAAATCCCACAAAAGAAATATTTTTGGAACTGATTTGATATTTTTCATGAAAATGGTCTAGTTATGAGTAAATGAATTAAATATGTTTTGTGAAGAAAGAAAATTGGAAAATAGGATTTTATGGCTTGAGAATCCTATATGAGGTATATACAGATTTTTGATGAGGGTTTTGGTTATTGATGATGAAATTGTAAGAGTTGGCATTTTATGATGATTAAATGCATTAATTAGTAAAGTGTAAACAATTAAAATAAATTGTTTATAAATTTAAGTAATGTTATTCTTTCAATATCATTATACCGAAATATTGGTATAGATTTTATTGTGGAATTTCTATCTTTTGTGTCGGGGTTACTATTCATGAGTTACTATTCACGATTTACTATTCATGAGTTACGAATATTACTCTTGAGATTAAAACTATATGTTGATCATATTATTTTTATCATCATATATAACATTTTTATAACCCTGATGTTGAAATTCTCTTTCACTGGAGTGTAAAGATGGGTAGATTATTGGTATGATCATGACTAGGGTTCTCTTTGGCCTGTAGTGCAAAGTTGAATTGTGACTGGTATGATCATGACCATTGAATTTATAATTGAATATCTTAAGCTTAAGTGCAAAGATGAATTGATCAACATGGTTATAATTATTGTTTATATAAATTCTGAAATGATTATATATTTCTTTGAGATATTAATATCTTTGGCCCGTAGTGCAAAGATGACCTGTTGATGAATATCTTTGGCCTGTAGTGCAAAGATGGTCTGTTGATGAATATCTTTGGCCTGTAGTGCAAAGATGGTCTGTGGATGAATATCTTTGGCCCGTAGTGCAAAGATGAATTTATTAGTATTATTATGAACAGGAACTGTGATTTGGTATAACCATGATCTTTGATATTTCAGGTAAAGATAGGTGATGAAAATTATCATCGTCCTGGATGAGAAGAGGAATTTAGAACTACAGTTATGATTATGAGTTATTCATATGATTGTGGACCAGAATTGTTGATTGATGTTACAGGGATAAAACATTGTTGGTGGACTTTTAATGTGGAGAAGATAATATACTTTATGGTCTATTTGACTCTTCTAATGGATTGCATGTTCCGCTGCAACTATGGTTGAAATTTTTTATCATCTACCATATGTTCTAAATCTCTGATTTATTACTGATGAAGACTATTGATAATTTATTTATCTTTAGTCATGATATTCTTTACTGGGCTAGTTGTGTTCACCCTTCTGTTTCACAATTCCTTTCAGGTAATAAGAGTGTAGCTGGGTCGAGCGGGGGTAACAAGGGAATAGAACGGTGGTCATCATTTAGTAGTTATATTTGGTGAAGAAAATAGGGTGAGGCGAACCCAACGTTGGAAGGGTGTTTTGTCACTATCATACAAGATGTCTAATGACATACAACCTCGTGTCATCATAAGACAGGGTTGTGCTCATCCACTTGCTGAGTATATCTATGGGCACTACCTATATAATCTTGGTGATTGTTTGAAGTATAATTCACGATTAAAGACAGTGGAGATAATGATAAGTCAAGAAAAGACTCACCATTGAGAAGAATATGATAGTAATCTTCTCGGTTTTTTTTGGGGTCTATTGGGTCAACCAAGGATAATTCTGTGGCCATATGATATCTATCATAACCTAAACGCGTGGCCTCCCATGTACGAAGGTTTCCTTGAGTACTTCCCAAAGATTCTAATTTCTAAAACAGTTTTTGACTGTACCTTTATGTAAGGTACCTTTGTGAGGTGCTGATACATGATGATGTCTAATGTCACATTTGGTATATATTTGTATCCAAACTCACAGCATATGTGTTGTTGTATTTTGCACGACAATTGTTGTAATAAAGTTGTAGTTGTTTTCTGTACCATGTATTTGGCGACTCAAAATGGGTTGGGTGGAATGGACCTATTTTGGGGTTATCACATGGACCGTCAGATTAAAGTAAATTAATCTGAACCGTTCATGGATTAGTTACTATGCATTCTATTTTTTTATAAATAGAAGCTCATTCCTTCATTATTTTCTTACGAATTCACTGAACTCTAGAGAGAGAAATTATAGAGAGAAACTATAGAGAGAAAGAAGAAAAGTATTCTGCTACTTAACTACTTCTTTATTTCAGTTGTTCTTTAAAACGGTAAGGGATATTATTTGTTGTACCCGTAAGGGATATTATTTGTTGTACTCGTAAGGGGTATTATTTCTTTTGTATTAATGAAGAGAACTTCTGTTATTCCATTATTTATTATTTTGTTGGAATAACTTGTATACGCGGTCTACCCTATACTTGGTGACATTCTTCGATTATTCTGTTGGAACATCCTGTCTGTGTGTTTTACACCGGACCTGGTTCCGTCGTTATTATTATTCTGTTAGAACATCCTGTCTGTGTATTTTACACCGGACCTGGTTCCGTCTTTATTATTATTCTGTTGGAATATCATGTCTGTGCGTTTTACGCTGGACCTGGTTCCATTATTTATTATTCTGTTGGAATAACATGTCTGTGCGGTCTATCGCATGCATGGTGATTTTTTTTGTTATTCCATTCTTTATTATACTCAGTTGGTTAAAACTTTGACTTCTATACTCTATGAAATTAGTGAAATATCCTTTATATTTCATGGAAATATTCTTCTGAGCATTCTTAAATTTTACTCTACAAAGCAGTATCATATTGACAATTTGGACGTTATCAGTTCTTAGATAAATTAATTCTTGAACTTATTTTATTGAATTCTTATATCATTGTCATCATCCTCATGTTTATATTTTGTTGAAAGTCATCTGTGGCCTGTAGTGCATAGATGGACTTGGTATGATTATGACCAGGGATTATTCGGTATAATCATGACCGTAATGTTACAAATAATATGAAAAAAGTCCTCATTGGCCCGCAGTGCATTGTTGGACAGTTTTTGGTATGATTATGGCTATGGATTTTGTTTGGCCGTAGTGCAAAAATGAATTATTTTATGGCATGATCAGGATCGTTGATGAAAACATGATTATCTTTAGCCGTAGTGCATGAATAATTCGTGGTCGTGATACTAAAGAATATCCTTGGTCGTAGTGCAGGGGTGATTCGATGATGTGGATTATTTATTAAGTTGAGTCCCAACGATAGAAGTCATGAAAAACCTTTTAAATCATAAAAGATAGTAGATTTTATTCTCTACCTGACTCTTTTAATGAATTGCTTGATCCGCTGCAGTTAAACTTGATGTCTATTGCATTTTATCAGTTTAACATTGTTGAAGACTAATGATAATTTATTCTGCATTATCTTAGTCATAATATTTCTTACTGGGCTAGTTGAGCTCACCCTTTCCTTCACGGTTCTCTTCAGGAAATGAGAATATAGTTAGGACGAGTCGGGGAATGGAGTGATGGCCCAGAGGATAGCATTAGTAGTCCTCACTATTCTGTAAAATAATGTGATAATAATTGTAATGAGGACTCCTTTTGAGTTTGTATAATCTCTAGTAGACAGTATTTGTATTCAAACTCACAGTTTATGTTTTGTCGTATTGTACACGACAGTTGTATTTGAATTCTGTACCATGTATCTGGCGACCCAAGATGTGTGATGTATACCTAATTTTGGGGGCGTCACAACAACCTCGTGTTATCATAAGACAAGGTTGTGCACATCCACTTGCTGAGTATATCTACGAGCACTACCTATATAATCTTGGTGTTTGTTTGAAGTATAATTCTCAATTAGAGACAGTGGAGATATTGATATGTCAAGAGAAGACTCGCCATTGGAAAGAATATGATAGTAATCTTCTCGTTCTTCTTTGGGGTCTATTGGGTCAACCAAGGATAATTCTGTGGACATATGATATCTATCATAACCTAGACGCATGGCCTCCCATGTACGAAGGTTTCCTTGAGCACTTCCCAAAGATTTTAATTTCTAAAACAGTTATTGACTGTACCTTTATGTAAGGTACCATTGTGACGTACTATCCAAGGTTGGGACATGAGTCACAGTTGGTATATATTTGTATCAAAACTCACAACATATGTGTTGTTGTATTTTGCACGACAATTATAGTAATAAAGTTGTAGTTATTTTCTGTACCATATTTTTGACGACTCAAAATAGGTTGGTTGGATTGGACTTATTTTGGGGGCGTTACACATGAAGCAAGTCGAGAATATATATGGTTGAGATCAATGGCTTAACATATTCGTAAAACATGCGGTTTATCCTCCAGCAAAGGAACTCCAACCATTCTGTATAAAGACAATGCTACATGTATAGCTCAATTAAAAGGAGGATACATCAAAGGAGATAGAACAAAGCACATCTCACCAAAATTCTTTTTCACACATGACCTTGATAAGTGTGGTGACATTGATGTTCAGCAAATTCGCTCAAAAGATAATCTAGTAGATTTGTTCACCAAAACATTACCAACTACAACGTTTGAAGGATTGCGTCGCAATATTGGAATGCGAAAACTGAATGACTTAAGATACATTCATGAAGGGGAGCTAATACGCGCTGCACTCTTTTATCCTTAACCAAGGTTTTTTTCCATTGGGTTTTTCCTGGTAAGGTTTTTAATGAGGCAACTTTCAATTGATAAGTGGGTTTTATACCTACTTATTGGATATCAATTCACGAGAACTATGCCCATCTCAAATACATTTTAGTATGTTTTTAGTTGCATTTAGTGTTATTTTGCATTGCATATACTGAGAACTCCTATGTTGTGAAAGTGCAGAAATGGCATAGCTCAGCGATGGTAGGTAGCAATGAGGCTAATGGAGGCATGGCAAGAGGAACAAGTGGAGATCAAGAATGGAACTTTGAGGAAGAAATAGGTGACAAGCAGTGGAGCAACATGAAGCAGCGGCAGAGCACAAATTGCAGACTGCAGGAGCCGCGCGGCTATAAGAGCTATGAAGCGCGCACTCGCGCCACACACGCCTGCAGAGCCAGAAAGCCAATCGCGCGCCCGCGCCATGATAACAAAGGGACCGTGCGCGGCCACGCGCGTAGTTGACCGAAGCTGTTGACTTTATTTTAATTTTTTAAATTGAAGTGTTTGAGTTGGTTAAAACTATTCTGGTTGGTACCAGACGTATCTACCATTAGTTTTTACGTGTTTTTCACAATAGAGAACTAGTTTGAGAGATTTCAATTGATGAGCCAAGCATAGACGTATTATTTTCTACTTCTTCTTTGGATTTCAATCAGTGTGGATGAACTATTTTTATGTTGCTGGATATTAGTGAGGATATGAACGTTACGTTTGGATTATAATCAGCAATTGGGTTTGATCGATTCTATCTTTTCTCTTTCAATTGTTTATTTATTGTCCATGTATTGCTTTGATCTCATAATGGCTTTCGGTTCAGCGATGAACTAAACTCCATTATGGGATTCTAACGGATTTTAATACGTAGTCTAACTTATGGATTGATTGTTGGACTGTTTGCGTATCGTGAGGAAATTCTATTATGGTTGTTTTGAATGCATGAATGATTGATCACCATTCATTTTATGTGCTTGTATGGAGTTGAAAAATAACATGCGAGTATGGTTGTAATCATGATAGCATGCGTATATGGGGCTGTTTTGCTTAGCTTTGTATTTCGTGAACCAGATAGACATATACTGTTTCACCATATGAGTTATATAAGGGCTTGTGCTTAAATTCAATATGACTGCAATTTCACATAGACATATAGTGAAGTTGGTTTTATTGATGATTACATGATGTTTATTGTATGTGGATGTTATGTAAGTAGGTCATGATACATTGAAAAATGGTTATGTCTACATTCGTGCTCTTGGCTAATTTCCTGTGATACGTGAATAGTTTTGCATGAGGGTGGCAATTAGATGAACTATTAAATGAAGTTAGGATCCCATTATTTTCATATTTGATTTATTACATTAATATTCTTCTGTTAGTTATTATTTGAGTATAGAGTAATTCACTATCATAAGCATTAGTTTAAGCATATAAAAATAGTGATTTAGTTGATGCATAATAGTTTAATTTAGACATCTTTCTCCGTAGATCGATACTCGACTTACTCTGTATTGCTTGTTGACACATGTATGCTTGAATGAGTTAGAGCTCTTTTGTTAGAACTAAAAAAGAGGCAACATCAATGCGTATAGCTATATAATAGACATCCAAGGGGGAGTGTTATAAAATTATGTGTGTCTAGATAATATTATGGATGTCTAGATACATGTCTATTGAGTTTTGAAACTCATAACTCTTGAGTTTTGTAACTTCCTAGTAGTATTGATGTTCTTATTTCTATAAATAAGATAATTTTAAAGTGATTGTGCGATATACAAAAATATTATGCAAATACTCTCTTTTCTCTAATCATCTTTGTTCTTGATTTTAGTAATATTTTATAACACATAAACACTTATACAAACAAGTGAATATATTTTAAATAATTATAACAGTATATCTTGTTAATAATATTTTATTTACTGTATTTGAAGGTTTAATAATTAAATAAATTATCATCTTTTACCGAACAAAGGGAATATAAAATTATTATCAATTTTTTAAAAGTCAATTTGAGATATTTTAAAATGTATATCATATTATTTATTTTATTTAGAAATAAGTTAATATAGTAATAGTGTAGTTTAAAAATAAAAACCATTTTCTTGCCCTCCATACTTCTAAATTTAAAAACAAGAAAAAATATAATTAAAATTTGGTTCATCTTTGTTCCTTTCTAATTCTCACAAAAAGAAAAATAATAATTATTTTTCATCATTTCCCCTTTTATACTTCTCTTCCCATCCCATCTCATCTCTCAAAACGCACAAATGCAGTTTTAATAATACAAATTTTATTCTTATCACAACAAAAATTGATATACCACCAAAAAACTTAATATCACAACACAAACTTAAACCAACAAAAAATGGTGCTTGTCACAATATAACAAATTTAACACTAATAATATGGACAAAAAAATAAAATTAGAGTAACACCATCATTACTTAATTATACAATAATATTAAATTAATTACACAAAATAATAATGTACATATCTTTTGGAGTGTTCTAAACAAAATTTATGGAGAAAAATAGAGATAGATTGAAACTTACCGGAAAAATGGAATAAAAGAATGAAAAGAGACATGATAAAGAAGGATTGACGAAGGAAGAAAAAAAGAGGAGAAAGAGAAGGATGCGTGGATCGCAGATGGGGATGGGTGATAGGTAATTTGTGTCAGGAATATGCATGAGAATGTTATTCCTTATTTACATAATTTGATGATGGAGATGATGAAGTTAATGAATGAATATGCAAATATGTCTGCAATGATAAAAGTTGTAAAGTCCTTAATAGATGATAGACGATATGGACAAGGACTTAGATTGAAATGATCAAATATGTTAGGTTGATCTAATATGAATGAATAGTTTTGTAAAAGTCCTTCAAAAGATCATGATGTGAAAGGACTATGAATAGAAAGATAAAACTTGTTAAGTTGATCTTAAAAATTGTAATAGATAGGCATGTCTAATCGAAGAGCACGGCATCAGTCACTATAGTCTGCCAAGAAAGTAAAACAAGAATTGCAAGCCTCACTCGAAATCGTAGAGTTCACAAGTCAGAATTATAGTCTGACGATCCAGCCAAAAGATTGTTGAAGTCAAGGAGGAATCACAGCCTGTCAAAGAAAGTCATTCTCGAGATCGTAGAGAAAGTCTGCCGAGTGTCTGCCAAGCCAAGTGAAGAATCGTAGGCTTCGCTCAAAATCATAGAGTCTACAAGTCATCACCAATGAAAATCGTTGTAACGACCCCAAAATAGGTTCATTCCACCCAACCCATTCTGAGTCGTCAAATACATGGTACAGAAAACAACTACAACTTTATTACAACAATTGTCGTGTAAAATACAACAACACATATGCTGTGAGTTTGGATACAAATATATACCAAATGTGACATTGGACACCATCATGTATCAGCACCTCACAAAGGTACCTTACATAAAGGTACAGTCAAAAACTGTTTTAGAAATTAGAATCTTTGGGAAGTGCTCAAGGAAACCTTCGTACATGGGAGCCCATGCTTCTAGGTTATGATAGATATCATATGGTCACAGAATTATTCTTGGTTGACCCAATAGACCCCAAAGAAAAACGAGAAGATTACTATCATATTCTTCCCAATGGTGAGTCTTCTCTTGACATATCATTATCTCTACTGTCTCTAATTGAGAATTATACTTCAAACAAACACCAAGATTATATAGGTAGTGCTCGTATATATACTCAGCAAGTGGATGAGCACATCCCTGTCTTATGATGACACGAGGTTGTATGTCATTAGACATCTTGTATGATAGTGACAAAATACCCTTCCAACGTTGGGTTCGCCTCACCCTATTTTCTTCACCAAATATAACTACTAAATGATGACCACCGTTCTATTCCCTTGTTACCCTCGCTCGACCCAGCTACACTCTTATTACCTGAAAGGAATTGTGAAGCAAAAGGGTGAGCACAACTAGCTCAGTAAAGAATATCATGACTAAAGATAATTCAATTATCAATAGCCTTCATCAACAATAAATCAGAGATTTAGAACATATGGTAAATGATAAAAATTTCAACCATAGTTGCAGCGGAACGAGCAATCCATTAGAAGAGTCAAATAGACTATAAAGTCTATTATCTTCTCCATGTTAAAAATCCACCAACAATGTTTTATCCCTGTAACATCAATCAACAATTCTGGTCCACAATCATATGAATAACTCATAATCATAACTGTAGTTCTAAATTCCTCTTCTCATCCAGGACGAAGATAATTTTCATCACCTATCTTTACCTGAAACATCAAAGATCATGGTTACACCAAATCACATTTCCTGTTCATAATCATACTAATAACTTCATCTTTGCACTACGTCCAAAGATATTCATTTGTATCACCAGTTGGTCATGTTTATCTCAACATCTGTTCATCTTTGCACCACTGGCCAAAGATATTCAACAACATGTCATCTTTGCACTACGGGCCAAAGATATTCATCAACAATTCATCTTCGCACTACAGGCCAAAGATATTCATCCACAGACCATCTTTGCACTACAGGCCAAAGATATTCATATCTCAAAGAAATATATAATCATTTTAGAATTTATATAAACAATAATTATAACCATGTTGATCAATTCACCTTTGCACTTAAGCTAAAGATATTCAATTATAAATTCAATGGTCATGATCATACCAGTCAACAATTCAACTTTGCACTACTGGCCAAAGAGAACCCATAGTCATGATCATACCAATAATTTACCCATCTTTACACTCAAGCGAAAGAGAATTTCAACATCAAGGTTATAAAAATGTTATATATGATTATAAAAATAATATGGTCAAAACATGGATTTAATTTTAAGAGCAATATTCATAAATCAACTATAATTTGGTTAGAAAAAGAAACCAATTTTGTCGTGAATAGTAACTCATAAATAGTAACCTCGACTCAAAAAGGTAGAAATTCCACAATAAAATTTATACCAATATTTCGGTATAATGATATTGAAAGAATAACATTTCTTAAGCTTATAAACAATTTATTTAAATTGTTTACCCTTTACTAATTAATGCATTTAATCATCATAAAATGTCAACTCTTAAGATTTCATCATCAATAGCCAAAACCCTCATCAAAAATCTGCATATACCTCATATAGGATTCTCAAACCATAAAATCCTATTTTCCAATTTTCTTTCCTCACAAAACATATTTAATTCATTTACTCATAACTAGACCATTTTCATAAAAAATACCAAATCAGTTCCAAAAATATTTCTTTTCTGGGATTTAGCATAATATAGTCCCATAGTGAACATATATTTTTCTCAGAATTTTTAAAAGTCATTTACTATTTTTCATATGGCCAAAATAGCCGAATATTTAGACATTTATCAAAAATTGTACTTTTGTCTAAAAATTCTGAAATTTACAGAGTATACTTCTATCATATACATGTACTCCCAATAAAAATTTCATCAATTTTGGAGTTAACCACAAGGAATTATAAGCTGTTACTTCTAAAATAGTCTTTTCTCATAAAATTCATAACTCTCAATCTATACATCCAAAAATCACCATTTTTGGACACAATCAAGAAAACTCATCAAAATATCATTTCAAATTTTTCCAGAATTTTTGAAGATCAGAAAAATTACGAAACTGAAAATCATAACAACCCTTAAAATCCCTTAATATCCCTTACTATCCCTTACTATCCCTTACCTCAAAAGAGCAGTACTTCTGATCGGTATAAGGCTGAAGGAAACTTGCACTGATGAATAGCAACTCACCAAGTATCTAAATACTCACAAAATACACTCAATAATCTAGAGAGAGAAAGAGAGAAAGCTTATGTTTCTGGTGTGATTTTCAATTCTAACTTAGCCCTCTATTTATAGGAAAATTTTGGTAGGTTTGACCTGCAACCTGATGGCTTTACCTGCTACTATTCCCACCCACCACATTTGAAATATAATTCAGCACATTTCTTCACCAACCACAAGTGGGGCCCACCAATTCTAGAATTTTCCACCAAAATGATAAACTCCGAAAATTCAACAATTTCTGAACCAGTCATCTCGTAAAATTCATAACAAATCATACATTCATTTTTAACGGTTCAAAATTTGTGGACATATACTCAACTTATATATGTATAACATATCCAAATATTACTACGATCCAACGGTCGGATTAAAAATTATAACCCCGCAAAATATCTCAAAAACCCTGATTTTTAATACCTCCATTCCGACAAAAATACTGATAAAAACCTCAACATTAACTCCTTCATTTTTAACCACAAAAATATATCCCTCATTTATATCCACATAAAATAAATATTTTCTTATCATATAAATCAATAATTAATTATTCACAAATAATATTACAGAATCACATTTATGACAACCAGGCCGTTCCCAGGAAAGAGGGGGCTTTCCAATAAGGATTTCTCCTTACTAGCGCGCAATTAGATGACCAAACCTCTCCTTAGACAGAACTTTCTAGACATTGCCAATAATGCTATCTAATAATACTATTCAAATAATATGAATTATTGATCTGATAATAGAAAATACTGTGCACCAACAATTATTGAACAACAATAATATAAAATTTCAACGTAGCAATTATTGAATCAATAAAATAAAATATTGAACAGTAATTACTGTAACAATTATTGAGTAGTGCCTTCTTACGTAAGAATCAATAATTTCAAAAATACTGTGCAATACCGTGTGCTACTGTGCAATAACGCGTATTACTGTATTTTAACCACCGGGTATTTCAACAGTATTAACGATAACAACTACGCCGTTATTTGTAAAAACTCAAATTTGTCGTTTTCCTTCACCCGACAGTTATTCGTTATGGGGCCCACAAATAGCTGCGCCGTCGTACGAATATTCTCCGACAGAAAGAATATTCCACGACCAAACGAATATTCCCCGACAACAATGATTATTTTATAACCACTTGCTTATTTTGAAAAAAATTCATATTTCACCCATAACTTTAAACTTTTATCAATTTAACCATTTACTGAATAGTAATTATAAGAAAAATTGAATACTTTTATTTCATAAAATTCGGGGTCTTACAATCTCCCCTCCTTATGAAATTTCGTCCCCGAAATTTACGTACCTGGTATTTCGAAGAGTTGAGAATACCTTGCTTCTATTTCAGATTCTATCTCTCAGATCATCATGATTTCTCCATTGCTCATCTCCCATGATAACTTCATTTGGGTTCCTCATTTGTTGGGAAGTCATGACAACCGCCATCCCTCGAACTACTCGGCTTTGACTTTTTTGGAGCAGCATTTGGCGTCATCATTACCGTTGGAATATACCTTTCTATAGGACATATTCCTCCCTCAACTGCCTCTTCGTACTCCTCATTCATGATCTGAATCATCAATCTTCGATCCATATCGGATTCAGGTTGACCGCTATGTACAGGGTAATTCAAAACTCGATGTTGGGTTCTCCCAATTGCTTTTCAAAAAGAGAAATTCATATCATCTATTTTATCCTTCTTAGATCGAACATCTCTTTCCACAATATCCACGTGTCGTGCGGCTTTTGCCCATGCATCACTTATTCTCACTCGTTCAATTTTTTCTTCTTTCAGCTCAGATTCCATTTTTATCATCTTATACTCTGCCAAAGAATGCTTCTGTTCAAGCATCACATATCGGGTAACACAAGCTTGAATTGTTACATCCTTTTGTTCCACGACCGCCTGTCGTTCTTCTGCCTGCTCTTCTAACTAATGAATACGATTTTAAAATTCTACATTTTGATCATATAATACCTCTAATAAACTCTCCTCTGGTACTTCTTCTTCCTCTTCTTCCTCAGTCTCAGCTGTTACCTCTGCGACTATCTCGGGTGCAACTATCAATTCTTCACTCACCACATAGATATCTCTAATTCCTTCTTCGTCTGACATCACATTATCATGGTTAGTGATTAGAGGTATCCCCACAGTCTCATTCACTCCATTGTTAGCATTCTCAGCTGCCATTCTCAAATACTGCCATAAAATAAGGGTTAATTAAACAAATTAACATATCACATAATATCCCAATATTATGACTAACCAACAAATAAGCTTAGGTAGGACACACTAGCGAAGGATTTACGCATCTCTCCCCTCCTAGTTATATTCCCCGATCTCCGCCAGAGATCATATCCCTAAGCTCTGATACCAACTGTAACGACCCCAAAATAGGTTCATTCCACCCAACCCATTCTGAGTCGTCAAATACATGGTACAGAAAACAACTACAACTTTATTACAACAATTGTCGTGCAAAATACAACAACACATATGCTGTGAGTTTGGATACAAATATATACCAAATGTGACATTGGACACCATCATGTATCATCACCTCACAAAGGTACCTTACATAAAGGTATAGTCAAAAACTGTTTTAGAAATTAGAATCTTTGGGAAGTGCTCAAGGAAACCTTCGTACATGGGAGGCCCATGCGTCTAGGTTATGATAGATATCATATGGCCACAGAATTATCCTTGGTTGACCCAATAGACCCCAAAGAAAAACGAGAAGATTACTATCATATTCTTCCCAATGGTGAGTCTTCTCTTGACATATCATTATCTCTACTGTCTCTAATTGAGAATTATACTTCAAACAAACACCAAGATTATATAGGTAGTGCTCGTATATATACTCAGCAAGTGGATGAGCACATCCCTGTCTTATGATGACACGAGGTTGTATGTCATTAGACATCTTGTATGATAGTGACAAAACACCCTTCCAACGTTGGGTTCGCCTCACCCTATTTTCTTCACCAAATATAACTACTAAATGATGACCACCGTTCTATTCCCTTGTTACCCTCGCTCGACCCAGCTACACTCTTATTACCTGAAAGGAATTGTGAAGCAAAAGGGTGAGCACAACTAGCTCAGTAAAGAATATCATGACTAAAGATAATTCAATTATCAATAGCTTTCATCAACAATAAATCAGAGATTTAGAACATATGGTAAATGATAAAAATTTCAACCATAGTTGCAGCGGAACGAGCAATCCATTAGAAGAGTCAAATAGACTATAAAGTCTATTATCTTCTCCATGTTAAAAATCCACCAACAATGTTTTATCCCTGTAACATCAATCAACAATTCTGGTCCACAATCATATGAATAACTCATAATCATAACTGTAGTTCTAAATTCCTCTTCTCATCCAGGACGATGATAATTTTTATCACCTATCTTTACCTGAAATATCAAAGATCATGGTTACACCAAATCACATTTCCTGTTCATAATCATACTAATAACTTCATCTTTGCACTACGTCCAAAGATATTCATTTGTATCACCAGTTGGTCATTCATCTTTGCACTACTGGCCAAAGATATTCAACAGCATGTCATCTTTGCACTACGGGCCAAAGATATTCATCAACAATTCATCTTTGCACTACAGGCCAAAGATATTCATCCACAGACCATCTTTGCACTACAGGCCAAAGATATTCATATCTCAAAGAAATATATAATCATTTCAGAATTTATATAAACAATAATTATAACCATGTTGATCAATTCACCTTTGCACTTAAGCTAAAGATATTCAATTATAAATTCAATGGTCATGATCATACCAGTCAACAATTCAACTTTGCACTACTGGCCAAAGAGAACCCATAGTCATGATCATACCAATAATTTACCCATCTTTACACTCAAGTGAAAGAGAATTTCAACATCAATGTTATAAAAATGTTATATATGATTATAAAAATAATATGGTCAAAACATGGATTTAATTTTAAGAGCAATATTCATAAATCAACTATAATTTGGTTAGAAAAAGAAACCAATTTTGTCGTGAATAGTAACTCATGAATAGTAACCTCGACTCAAAAAGGTAGAAATTCCACAATAAAATCTATACCAATATTTCGGTATAATGATATTGAAAGAATAACATTTCTTAAGCTTATAAACAATTTATTTAAATTGTTTACCCTTTACTAATTAATGCATTTAATCATCATAAAATGTCAACTCTTAAGATTTCATCATCAATAACCAAAACCCTCATCAAAAATCTGCATATACCTCATATAGGATTCTCAAGCCATAAAATCCTATTTTCCAATTTTCTTTCTCACAAAACATATTTAATTCATTTACTCATAACTAGACCATTTTCATAAAAAATACCAAATCAGTTCCAAAAATATTTCTTTTCTGGGATTTAGCATAATATAGTCCCATAGTGAACATATATTTTTCTCAGAATTTTTAAAAGTCATTTACTATTTTTCATATGGCCAAAATAGCCGAATATTTAGACATTTATCAAAAATTGTACTTTTGTCTAAAAATTCTAAAATTTACAGAGTATACTTCTATCATATACATGTACTCCCAATAAAAATTTCATCAATTTTGGAGTTAACCACAAGGAATTATAAGTTGTTACTTCTAAAATAGTCTTTTCTCATAAAATTCATAACTCTCAATCTATACATCCAAAAATCACCATTTTTGGACACAATCAAGAAAACTCATCAAAATATCATTTCAAATTTTTCCAGAATTTTTGAAGATCAGAAAAATTACGAAACTGAAAATCATAACAACCCTTAAAATCCCTTAATATCCCTTACTATCCCTTACTATCCCTTACCTCAAAAGAGCAGTACTCCTGATCGGTATAAGGCTGAAGGAAACTTGCACTGATGAATAGCAACTCACCAAGTATCTAAATACTCACAAAATACACTCAATAATCTAGAGAGAGAAAGAGAGAAAGCTTATGTTTCTGGTGTGATTTTCAATTCTAACTTAGCCCTCTATTTATAGGAAAATTTTGGTAGGTTTGACCTGCAACCTGATGGCTTTACCTGCTACTATTCCCACCCACCACATTTGAAATATAATTCAGCACATTTTTTCACCAACCACAAGTGGGGCCCACCAATTCTAGAATTTTCCACCAAAATGATAAACTCCGAAAATTCAACAATTTCTGAACCAGTCATCTCGTAAAATTCATAACAAATCATACATTCATTTTTAACGGTTCAAAATTTGTGGACATATACTCAACTTATATATGTATAACATATCCAAATATTACTACGATCCAACGGTCGGATTAAAAATTATAACCCCCGCAAAATATCTCAAAAACCCTGATTTTTAATACCTCCATTCCGACAAAAATACTGATAAAAACCTCAACATTAACTCCTTCATTTTTAACCACAAAAATATATCCCTCATTTATATCCACATAAAATAAATATTTTCTTATCATATAAATCAATAATTAATTATTCACAAATAATATTACAGAATCACATTTATGACAACCAGGCCGTTCCCAGGAAAGAGGGGGCTTTCCAATAAGGATTTCTCCTTACTAGCGCGCAATTAGATGACCAAACCTCTCCTTAGACAGAACTTTCTAGACATTGCCAATAATGCTATCTAATAATACTATTCAAATAATATGAATTATTGATCTGATAATGGAAAATACTGTGCAGCAACAATTATTGAACAACAATAATATAAAATTTCAACGTAGCAATTATTGAATCAATAAAATAAAATATTGAACAGTAATTACTGTAACAATTATTGAGTAGTGCCTTCTTACGTAAGAATCAATAATTTCAAAAATACTGTGCAATACCGTGTGCTACTGTGCAATAATGCGTATTACTGTATTTTAACCACCGGGTATTTCAACAGTATTAACGATAACAACTACGCCGTTATTTGTAAAAACTCAAATTTGTCGTTTTCCTTCACCCGACAGTTATTCGTTATGGGGCCCACAAATAGCTGCGCCGTCGTACGAATATTCTCCGACAGAAAGAATATTCCACGACCAAACGAATATTCCCCGACAACAATGATTATTTTATAACCACTTGCTTATTTTGAAAAAAATTCATATTTCACCCATAACTTTAAACTTTTATCAATTTAACCATTTACTGAATAGTAATTATAAGAAAAATTGAATACTTTTATTTCATAAAATTCGGGGTCTTACAATCGTAGTCAGTCAAATGCTCGCAATATTAAAGTAGAATTGTAGAGCACTCTACGATTCTCAATAGATGAACAATCCTGAAGTGCATACATAGATCTCATCCTCTGATAAGTGTAGTCAAGTTTCAGAATGCAATCTACTTGAAGAATATCATAAAGCATTCTCTAAATGGCCTGAAAGTAAACAGAAGATCAAAGCACCAACTCTATAGCAATGCTAATGGAGAAGTGAAAAGCTATTCAGAAAGAGTCTCATTAGAAGACAACGATCGTAGTATTAAGACAACGATCGTAGTGCTTACCAATTAACAAAAGAGTCTGATAAAGAAACTAAAAAGATAATGGTAAACCTGCCATATAGTAAGCAGAGGACAAACTAGGAAGATGTCAATGCTCAGCCTCACCATGAGGTATGATCAAGAGATCACAAGGCTGAAAGTTAAGGAAGCTGATCATGATTAATCAAAAGGGATATGTAAACCAAAGTGTCAAAACAGTCAATCAACTTGTTAGTTCTTAAAGCAAGGCGAGACAAGCATGATCTTAGAACAAACTGCAAGAGCAAAGTATAAGATGGTACAACATTGAGTACTCTCAGAATCATAAGAGATGTCAAGGTCAAGTCACCCTACAATTTCCACAGACAAGCTACGACCATGTAATCATAGAGTTCATAAAGGTCAACATCAGAATCGTAGAGGGTATTTGTCTGATGAGTGAGAATGTCTAAAAAAAGAAGACTGACATTCGAGCGTTGTGAATTGAGGAACCCAATATACTCTCCAAACATATTTGATGTAAATCAAGGAAACAAAAAAAAAGTATGACTACCTACTAGTATGCTGAAAGTAACGTTTCAAAAGTGTTAAGTGATAAAGCAGACTATTGTGTCAGGCGAGTCAAAAAGGAGTTGTCTCATCAACCAGTATGTCTACATCAAAGATTTTAGAATATCTAAAGCATTAAATGCACCAAAGAAAGCTCGTCAACGGAAGACTCCCAGCGGCTATGTTCTAACGAGAAGATGATAGATGAATCTATAAAGAGCCGAAGCTTCAAAGAAGATAGAGTTGTTGACTTGAGAAGAAGTAAGTCATATAGAATTTAACAGAGATAAGGTCTCAGTGAGAGTAAGACCACCACAGAAGAGTGAAGCACAACTAATGAGAGTCTTACAATGAAAAAGTTTCACTCAATACAAAGGAGTATAACAATGTAGTTGCATCTCAACTGAGAGCCGAAAGGCCAAGAAGACAACAACTAGAGTGACAGATCAGAAAGCAAAACATCTGAGTCACTCCACGATTCACCATGAACACATTGAGCTGAAGAGAAGAAGATACAAAACCGAATATGTGCACAAGACAACCTGTGTTCAAGGACTGCTAAGTACTCAAAGAAGTCAACCCATTGTAAGATTTTTCAGATTTTTCAGCTTTCAACTACTTATATATATATATTCACTAACGTTGAGAGTCGCATCGAGTGGGTATGCCCGGATCGTCGATCCGTGACTTTTTATTGCTTATATATATATATATATATATATATATATATATAAATTCCTGTTTGGCCTGGAGATCACTTTGTGGCCTTTTATACGGTCCGGATCAAGTGCATACCCCTTATCTTACTCACCCGTGCTCACCCCCCTTTAGGCGACGATTTTGGTCATACAACCGTCGTCTATACTTTTAGTGACGCATATGTTGTCCGTCGCTAAAAGTATAGACAACGGTTGTATGACCAAAACCGTCGCCTAAAGGGGGTAAGCACGGGTGAGTAATATAAGGGGTATACACTTGATCCTTACTCTCTCTCTCTATATATATATATATATAACTGTTTTATCTGCTTTCATAATGTAGATATTTATCTTTTAGCCTGCGGGCTAGATTTGCTTAAATATGACTATTTCTCACTTTGACCGGTTCATGGTGATTAAACTGGAATTGTTAAAGCTGGAATAGTTTAGATTTACTCAAATCTAGTTCTTTTTCTAGCTTTTTGTGCATATTGTTTTCACATGTGAGCCTAGAAATCATGTGATCATAGATTCAGATTCTGAATTTAGATTTGGTTCCCGTGATAGACATTTTCAGCTGCAGCCAGCTTGAAAATTATTCACGGTGTCTGAATTTTCTTAGATTGTTCTCATGCCCACAAGGAGTTTGGTACTGCTATGTATCTTATTTTCTCGAAGATGCCTCGCATCTCGAAAATAAAAACAATCAAGTCGAACACAGAATAAAATGGAAGTATATATTAAAGGCCTCAATCACTATTGAGCACAATGGTTTGAAAAACCTATTTTACAAAACATCACTGCTATATCTTGTTACAATTGAACTTTTATACAAAAGTCAAACCTTTTGTATATAGGTACAAACGAAGCATAACACTACTTCCAAACAACTGCACATAGACCTAATACACACGCACATTCACAGGTAAAAATTAACGAAAAGTGGCAGTAACCGTATTATCACGAAAGTCTGGGGGTGCCTAACATCTTTCCTCCACTTAATCAAGCTCCCATACCCTAACAAATTTTTATTTTGCAGACCAATTAAACAGTGTTACATCACTAGGTCTTTGTACAAATTTTTTTTCGGTTGAGTTGGTGCAACCATTTAAAAATAACCAACTGACGACTTTTACAGTTAAATCGTCAACATATAAATGTCGGACCTTTTCAAACAAATATCACTTAACATGAGAACACTAAAAGACAAGAACAAAAAGAGACAAATAAAAATTCCGACGTCGACAAGTTGTAAAGGTGTTCGGCTGATAATGACTTATAAATTAAAATAAAATATAAATATTACTAAAGAGAACATTAATAAAAATATATATTAATTCAATATCATATCATAAAAATCACTGATTTTTCATTAAATAAAACTCTAAACAAATAAATATATTATATTGTATTATAAATATAATATAATATAAAATAAATATAATTCATATTAATACTATATTATATTATATAATATTATATATGCATATATTATATTATGTGTTATAATATTATATATTTTGTATTATATTGTATGTCTATTATTTCCGTATAATATTGTATATATTTTAAATTCCTCTTGTTATATCTCCTTCCTTTCATTTGATATAATATTTAGGAAACTAATATTTTTATATAATTTTTTGATATTTTCACATAAAAATCGTCATTATAAATCTTATAATTATAGATTTTATCGTCGCTATACATTTATAACAATATTTTTCATATAAAAATTTTTGTTAATAAAAATATCAAAATATATTGTGAATATTTATTCCGATGTATACCGAGCAGCGGTCTCAGCCTCAGAGTTTATCGTACATAATACTTGCTAAATTTGGCTGACATTCGACAATTTACTTGGAATAAACCCCTAAATCTTTAGACAACCTCTTCGGCGACCCTCAGCTGCTTGCCGCCGGCAAGGACATTACTTGAAGTACGGCGATCTGGATCTGTTACAAAGCTAGCTTCTTCTGGCGGAGGAGTTCGCTTAGGGAGGAGAAAGAGAAATTCACTACTCTGGTTCCTACCTTAGTTTTCTGATACTGATAGGTTTCGGCATGGAAGCGACTCTTCTTAGCTCTCACCATTTCCGTCCCCAATTCTTTGTTACAAAACACGTCTGTAATCAAGGTATAATTTATTTATGCTTTATGAGTAATCACAAGAATATAAACGTTAAACTAGAAAAACACCTAAAGATTCAAATTTATCGGTCTGGTTAGCAAAAAACGAGTATTATTGCTTCAATATCTGTTATCTCAAGTTCAATTGTGTTTAAAATACTTCGGTGATAAACATAAGCTCGGTAAATATATGCTGGATAGCAAATTTTATGTGTGTTTGTTTTAAATTTAATTTTTTTTGTTTATTTGTCTGGGTTGACGTTCTAGGGCCTGAGACTTTAATTGATATTGGTATTATGAATAGTATTAAGTTTTAGAGTTATTTTTAGGTTTTCAGTTTACG
Organism: Panax notoginseng; assembly: GCA_016801055.1. NCBI lineage: Eukaryota > Viridiplantae > Streptophyta > Magnoliopsida > Apiales > Araliaceae > Panax > Panax notoginseng. The sequence goes on along the minus strand of CM029015.1, from coordinate 189,019,826 downwards.
CTACGGCTTCCATATCCTTGTATATGTGAATAGACTTAACAAACATTTTGTTTTTCTGATGTGCTGTTTTGAATACTTTTTTAATTCTAACTCGGAGATGGTTTTTATACTGATTGTTATTTCCATTATGGAGTAATGTTAACTTGCTGTTTAGAGTCTTCTGGTGGATAAGCTCACCAAATCATTATTATATACATCGATCTTGGAGAACATGGCACATGCTTACTAGTATTTTTGATCTGTTTTTTCCTAGAATCTTTCTTATAGTATAGATGCAAATGTATCTTGGCTAAAGTTGTAACTTCTCTAACTTACAGGTGGGAAGACTACACCCATTCTCCTGTGTTATCGTCCACTATATACTAAAACTCACACGTCCCTCAAGAAAAGTTCTTCAGAGTTCAGCAGAATGCGTTTTGTGCTGCCAAACAGGCCTTATCACTCAAAAGAAAATGGGAATATCTCTCTCTATTTACAGGATCGGCGCAGAGGTGACTATACGAGTGTGAAGGCAACATCTGCAGAATCTTTAACTCAGGAAGTTTTTGTGCCAAATGATGGTAATGGAGCAAGTGATGACCAAAACTTTGAAACCTTGCAGTCCAGACCCAAAACATTTAAAAATAGATTTTTGAACTTTGTGCGCCTGGGTTCACTCCTCAATGGTGCAGCTGAGTATTTTTTCAAGAGTGAGATACGCCGAAGGTTATTCGTGACTGCTTTTTTACTTGTGATTAGTCGTGTTGGATATTTTGTTCCTCTACCGGGTTTTGATAGAAGGTTGATACCAGAGGACTACCTTAGTTTTGTCTCGGGATCTGTTGGTATGTTAATATATTTATCCGAGTTCTCCTTACAAAATACTATATATTTATATATATTGGAGTTATATTTTTCTGTAGCATATAAAGTAAATATCAGCACCCAAAAATTGACTTTCATTCCTAATACCCTTTGTTGATTATTGTTGATAATTGGAACTTAGAAGATAAAAGTTTACTGATAATTCTTTAAAATCTTCTTATACTTATTGCAAGTCGGTGTTTCTCTAGTCAATCTTACAAAGGTTGTGAAATGTAGCTTAACTGTTTACTTGCTTATATTGTTAGCTGCTGTAATATTTTGCGTTTCTGGTGACATTAAACTATTAAAGTCAAGTAAGAAACTAAAGAATTTGGAATTTCTTCAGTTCTTTCCCACACTTGACGGATTATTCATGACCTATGAGTAAGAGTCTAAATTAAAAGTTAAGGCATTACTATTTGAACTCTTCTATGAAGAAGCCCAATTCATTTGCTATTAGTAGATCTATGTATGAAGTTCCAGAGAGTGTATTGACTTCCATGGTTTGTGGGCGACCAAAGTATAGATGTGAGATAAAAATTTCAGTTATTTAAAATTTATTCTAAGCAATTTATATCGGTTAAAAAGATCTGTTTGTTGACCTTCTTGAAAGAGGTTAATTGCTCAAATGATGTAAAATCTATTGTATTATAAAGTTCAGAATATTTAACAGGGAGAAAATACAGTGATCAAATAATGAAAGGTAACAACTTTCGTTACTTCTCATCAGCTTTTTGTGTCTCGTCTTAGAAAACCTATTTTCTTGAGTTTTTAGAAGAGTCATTCTTTTTTGACATAATGTCAATGTATTGGAATTTAGTTGGTCGCTTGTATTTTGGAAGAGGGAATGGAAGAGGTAGACAAAATGCAGGAGCTTGAGAGATGAAAGAAATTATTTGCAATTATTTTTTTTCATTGAATTCGTCATACATCAAATGTCATACATGGTGGCACATCATCAGCTCTTGGCTTGTAGAATCAGGGATAAAGCTTATAGTAATTGAGTCTTTTAAATATGACATTAATCATTACTCCAGATGGTTCACAAGGGATATGGCAGAAATTATAATATATGACTGATAACATATAACATCGATAGTGGTTGTTTGCTGTTTTAGTGGATCCTTGCAATTTTTGTTATAGAAGGATGCTTTGTAGGATTTTTTTTTCTTTTACTTTAATCAATAAAAAATTCATCTTTTTTTGGCAGATGAACTTGGTGATTTCGCGCCGGAACTTAAGCTTTCCCTTTTTCAACTTGGAATCAGTCCTCAAATCGCAGCATCAATCCTAATGCAGGTTTGCTGCTTTCTTAGCCTCAATTGAATGTTGCTGATTCACTAATTTGAAAATTTACAGCGGCACACCTAGTGACACCTCTTTGGTTTCATTTCATGTTTTTTATGCAAGTCTTGTAGCATCGTGAATTAACGTCTGCGTGTCTTGTTGAACTAATATTCCAGAAAATTCTTTATTCTAATATCATAGATTTTCTAAAACTAGCTGCGAAGCATTAAGGTGAATTAAAATAACTGTGTAAAGAAGAAATTAATTTTTTCTTTTTCCTCTTTTAGCTTATTAGTTGGTAGGCCTTTCAGAAATGTGCTCTCACATTATATTAAACAGATAAAAGTATTGCTTTCTTATAACGGGTTTCTAAATTTTTGTTGTATATAACATTCTTACTCATGCAATAAATGAACGTATAATTTGTATTGTGACATCTTTGGGTGTCTTAATTCTCTTTAACATAAATCCTTCCCACTCAGAAAAAGGATACTAATCTAAAGCATGCTTTGTTAATTTTTTTCACGTTTCCATATTATATTTGACCTAGATAGTCTTCCTGTGTTATATTTTTCTTCTTTTGAACCTGAAATTTCTTTCAACAAAATGCTAAATATCGGAAATCTTATGTTCAGATACTTTGTCATCTTGTTCCTTCGTTAGTAAAGCTGCGGAAAGAAGGCTTAGATGGCCATGAGAAGATTAAGAGTTATATGTGTGTGTAGCTATTCATCTCAAGCAGTGAGACAAATCCTTGATTTACAGTTTTGCATCAATTCGATTATTGTTATGGTCATTCAACATGGATTCTTACATTCTCTAGAAATTTCTTGGTCTATTTTAGATGGTGGATCTCGCTAGGCTTTGCAATAATGGAGGCTTTGGTTCTTGCTTGCTATTCACTACCTTATTCCATCTATGCAGCAACTTACAGGTAATTTTGGAGTTTGGACTACCAAAATTTCAGTGATGTTTCTTAAATTCCTTAATTCCATGAAGTAGATATGGCTTGTGGAGCTCACTTAGGTTTAGTCTATGCACCAATGCTTGCTTCACAATGAAGAAATAGGAGAATTTTTATATACTTTATTTGATCAAGTTGGAGAGCTTGGTTTACTATATGTCAATATGGATTTTATTGTATATCAATTTTGTAAGATTTCCTACTTAACAAAAAAAATGTCTAATATCATATCAATATACTCGATTTTTTTTTATCACTTTTCAATTCTTCGGTACATACAATAGTGCTTTATAATTTCTTTCTCTTCTACTTCTTGTACCGTAAGTGGGTGTTCTCACTTTTGGTACCTACTCTCCTCAAGGTACTTACTCTATCCTCTTCACACAAGGAATTACTCGCACTAGTATTTTATATGTCAAACCATTATGTATATAAGCAAAAAAATCATAACCATTGAATTTAAAGTAGATGGTCTTTTATGTGAAATTATGTTTTCAATTTCAAATTATGCAACTTTGAAACATTTGTAAAACTATTTCTTCTAATAACATCTTTTCATGTGCATTGAGACTTAAAACCTTGATTTGTCATCCAATTTTTTTTAGGGAAAGTTATCATCCTGATTTTTTTATTTTTTATTTTTGGATAAGTTATCATCATGATTGGTTCATTTAACGTTATTAATTTTTTTCTTCCAATTTTACTAAAGTTGGTCATATTGTTGCTAAAGTCATTTCTCCAACTAATTTCTCTCTCTAAAGTATTTACTTTGTTTCCATGTATGCTGTATTCAGGGTAAAACATGTGATGGTGACAACATTTCTATTGGTTTGTGGTGCAATGACTATGAATTGGATTTGTGACAAAATATCAGACTCTGGTTTCGGTATTACTCTTTAACTTTTGACACATTCGGTAGTATATGGCCCTTTTTTCATTTATAAGTTATTGTAATTCTGTAGTATTTAATCATCGCTTGTTGACTTCTTATTCACTCCCTTTATGGTCTCCTATGTTTTCTTAATCATAACAATTATTTTAATGCTTTATTCCTTTGAAATTTTAACCGACATTGTTGTATATTATTTTTTATTTTTTTAGTATGCTATTGGCTTGAAAATGCATAAATGTCTTTATGATGCAAAGCGAAGTATCAAGGAAGATCACGTTTTTATTTTATTCTAGACTTTATGGAATGTCAATATCTTTATGTTAATTTTTACTATTATTTAGGTTAGCCCAATAGCTTTGATTATTTTTTGAGCCTGTTTTATGTTTTGGGCTTAATTTTTTAAGTTTATTGTATAATTTTTTTATTAATTTTTTTTTTGCATTAGATAGTATACTAGGGTTATTATTTTAAACTAAGTATCACTATTATATCTGAAATAGAACTGATACAACTGCTCAACAGTTTTATCAATTTCTTGTGGACTCTCAAGGACCTTCAAGATTGAATACTGTGTTTTTATTTCTTTACCATCATTTCACTGTCACTTTAGTTTCATCACGAGTAAGAAAGGTACCAAGACAGAGAGAGATGAAAGGAAAGTAAATTAGAAAACCGTAGATTTATACATTAATAAATTTTTTGAAATCATATGAGAATTGTAGCTGCATAAAAGTAGTAATACTATGTTTTTTTTAGATTTTATACTGGATATAGAGAATATGTGTGTGGGCGCATGTGTGTATATATATGTTGTTTCGACTTTCATTTTTAAATTTTCAAATGCATTACATGCAATTTCAATTAGAAGATCTATGTAGCACATATATCTCTGTTCTCCACAAAGTCTAGTGTTACTACTTTTTTTATTGTGATAATTGGTAACTTATTAAAAAAGTGATTTTCTTTTGTTCAATATTAAGCGCGTATGATGGAGTCAGCCTCTTTAGGTCAATTCCAACTTTCCAAGGTGGTAACTTGCAAAATTAAAGAACTTTTCTTTTTGTAAAGATTTAGGAGGTTTAAGGACCATATGACGACGTTCAAAACTCAGTTTCAACCTCATTCATGAAAAATTGAATAAGAATGATAAATTGGAGTTAGGTTTTTTGCTCTAGGATTGTAGTATTTTACCGTATGCAAAAAGAGTCTCATTTTGACTTCAAGAAGTCAATTCGAGCCTTCCATTTTTGGAATGGAATATTTATAGTATCTCGGATCAAACCTTATTTCTTGGTATTTACATGAGGTTCCTCTTTCTTATTCAGTTATTCTTAAGAAAGTCCCCAAGAGGGCTTAGTTGATCTTATGTTTTCTGTTTCATCTTTTGTTTCCTTTTCGTTTGTTTCGAGAAATATATCGATCAATTCCGATTCTTTCTTTTTCTCTTGATTTTTGAAGCCGTTTTGATTTTATTTTTATTTATAAAAAGTTAAATACATTATGTATAGACTATACATATATATATATATATATATATATGAAAATTTGTGTATTTTTCTCGTCATATCTGGTGTAGTTTTCTTCATCTTTCTTGATTTGTGGTTCAGGCCAAGGATCATCTCTGATTATTTGTGTCGGAATTTTGACGGGTTACACTGATACATTATACAAGATGTTATCTCAGCTCTCAGGTGGGTGACAGACTAAAAAGCACTTCAAATTCTAGAAGCTATATGTCTACTTGTTTTATTGTTCTAAGTCCAAGTTGTTCGAATCATATTTTTTTCTCTCATATATTGTCAGAGGGCATCTTGATTTTATTTATTAGAAGTTTCGAACAAATAAGTCAGGAGTCTTGGAGCAGAATGATTTGGCTAGTGATGCTAGTCATTGCACTCACTTTAATTATAATATTCTATGTAATTGAAGTTCGTTTAGTCACGGGCCTTGAAAAATTGAATAAATTCTTGTACAAAAAGAAACAAATTATGGATGGCAGTTCTTATTTTCCGTTCATGGTTGAGGGTTTGCATACATGGTTGAAGGTTTTAGTTCTATTTTTGCTATTTGAATGATCAAGTAACAAACTCTTTAATCGAAATACAACCCTCTAGAGTGTTGTGAGGAAACATGCTTATATTCGTCATATATCCTAATACATTGCTAAGTGCTTTTTTGGGCTTGTACCCCCTATTGCAGGAAGTGCTCTGAGCTGGTGGCCATACATACTTGCAGTATTAGGCATTTTCACAGTAGTCACCATGTGGGCGGTTGTTGTAACAGAAGGTTGTAGGAAAATCAAGCTACAGTACTATGGTTTCAAACTTGCTTCTACTTCAAGGTGACTTTGTCTTCCTCTTTTACATTTTCATAGAAATTAAGGCTCTGATAGCTATGGTGAAATAAAAATTATTTTACTGTTTTAACACAATAAATGGAATGAAGTTTATTTTATTGATTAAAAGTTTTATGAATTCCATTTTTCGGAATTGGAATTTAGGACTGCAGACGTAAAAATTGGTCTTGAAATGAATTTATATGAGTTGATTATATAATTATCATTCTAAATCCATAGTGCCTCACTGCCTCCAATGACAAAAGTTTGGAATAAGGTGCTGGACTCCAATTCTGAGCAGCAATTCACTCCCCAACTTGTGCATACCCAAAGGGCATAACTGGTTTGTGGAAATTTATAATTGATCTGGGCATCATCATAATTCATAAATGTGTACCGAGTATATATGTGAATAGATGGAATATCAATTTACACATTCAAATACTGAGAATCTTATTGATTTAAAAGCTTTGGATTTTTGTTTTATAACATTAATTAAAAGTTGACATCAACTTGAAATCAACTATCACTTTTTCATTCTAACCGTACTAACTTTGTTATATGGTATATGCCAAATTGACTCGTATCTGTTGGGTTGCTATGTTTTGGACAGACAAGACTCCCCGATTACGGAGGTGGAACCATATATCCCATTCAATATTAATCCATCAGGAATGCAGCCTATACTCACCACCACCTATCTCTTGGCGTTTCCCAGCATCCTTGCAAGGTTATTCAATGGCAGTTGTAATATTTTCATGTGAATCCTTTTCTATTTACTCTTCTTGTTGAGTATAAAGATACTCTTTCAATTTATGAGGATACTAAGAGCCTCATTTTGAAGGCCACGTAGGGGAACTCTAAAATGTCATTTTCCAGAGTCCAAACACATAAACATATAATATTAAAATATATATTATGCGTGTTCTGGTTTGACAGTCTCATTTAATGGCATTTAATAAATTAATCTCCTGCTCGTTAAGGGAGATTCTTCTCATAAAGATGCCTTAGACTGGATATTTTCCTTCTTGATACAACGGAGATTTGGGCTCTTTTTTTCTATGCATGCATAACTAAATTAACCATTATTGGGGAATTGCTATTTCCACAAGGAACCTTTTGTAACTAGTAAAATAAATTTTGGAAAAAGACGCCCCCTTTACTTATCATTATCTTGTGAAGAATTACCATTACGACCTTCTAATAAATTATTCTTTGCAGTCTTCTTGGTTCGCCTTTTTGGGAACATGTGAAACAGATACTAAATCCTGGAACATCTCTTGGAGCAAAGCCATGGGTTTACTATTCAATTTATGCATTCTTTGTTTTCCTGTTCAATATATTTGACATTGTAAGTATATCTTAACCTAGTGATTGTTATTCTTTGAAAACTATATATATGCTGCTTGATTTTCTCTGTAGCAAATTGAGTATTTCTTACTTTTTTCTGTAATCATTACTTGAATATATTCCTTGATATATCTTGATCCTCGACTGTTACATGCGAGGAAAAAATTGAAAAAAGAATTGATTTATCTTGTTCATGTGTAGATATGTTCTTTATATCTGTGTCGATATTAATGATTCAATTTTGAGGTTGAATATTGATAACTAAGATTTTAAATGTTTTGGATAAGAAATTAGTAAGTACCTTTTGGATATGGATAATAATAAAGTTGCTTCAATGCTTCTTTCGTAATCTCAATGGTAGTTGTCATTGCTTCTTAAGTTCACCCCTTCATCCAACTGGCATTCGTGGTCAAATCTTTAGGTCCCTTCTCTTTTTGGACGTTTTCTCTTTCTTTGTTCACAATCAATTACAATCGTCCTTTCTTTTGTTGTTCTACATTTGGTACGCAAAAGATTCTTTCTAAGCTTAGGGCTTCAGTTTAGTATTTGGTTTATATTAATGATATGCATTAGTCTATAGGCCTTGCATAACTTTCTGTTTCTGGATGTGTGATTTGAATGCAGAATAATAAACTCATTGTCACCCTCCCTTCATTGTCACTTATAAATGACCTGGGTCCTACCCGAGCCTACAATAATCCACTACCCAAGAGTACCAGCGGGTCATCTTCACCACAAGCCAACCCAAAAGCCGTGAAAAGTTATTGGCACTATAGGAAGTAGGGTTAGACCTTATCCAGTACATTCCACTAGCCATAGTCTAGTCCACGATCAAATCAAGAACTAATCGCTAGGCGGATCTAGGCGGGGAAGTGCCCGCCACCTAGGCGGCACCTAGCATTTTCCTAGACGAAGTTGGCATTTTCTTTTGCTGTCTCATTTATTTATTTTTCTGTTTTATATACTTGTTATACTATACAATGCATATACTAGATATAATCTTTAAATTTTTGAATGAAATTACCAAAAAAATAATATTTTAAGGCTTAACAAATTTATTTCAAGTATTGTAGAACTTCAATGCCTTTATTAAATCAATGCGGTAAAGGTCTGATTCTTGCCTAGGCAGTAGCCTGGGCGCCCAGACAAATCTAGGCGGTAGAGGACCAGCCGAGTGCCTAAGACGGGAATTAAGCAGGCTTAGGCGGAGATTAAGCAGGCCTAGGCAGAGATTAAGCAGGCCTAGGCTCTGTTTTTTTTCTCTCTTTATCTTATAAAGAAAAAGATTCACTTCTGCATATTGTCAATAATTTCATTTATGTAATTGCACATGATCTTACCTGGCAATGGAATTATCCCGAGGCGGTGAATTCAGATGCACAAGTAAACCTGCTAAATCTTGCAGTCTTGCTCCCAATGTTTTTATGTAATTTAGAATCAGTTTCACAGTCTACATAGTTATCATCCTACATATCCAGCTTCAAAGTTAGAGGTAGATGTGCAATGCTTCTAAAGCTAGAACAGTGAACCAGATCGAGTAATCATTTCATTTACACATATTTAAGACGTACAGATGACTCTAACATGTATTTTTTAATATAATTTGTTAAAATGTATTTCTTTGCATCTAAAGTGTAAATTTTCCCAAACAGTTTTTGCCTTAGCTGTTGTTGAGAGATTAAGAGTTTTCTTTGTAGCTTTTTTGTGAGCATAGGTCATGAGAGCCTTTTATGGTCTTTCTATTTCATATTTGTTTAGGAATTGGAGAACTGCACTTATTTTAGGGGCTGTATTTTGTTTTCTATTGCACTTAGGTAGGACTCCTTTGTCTCCCTTGTGTATATTTCTCTCTTCTGATAAAAATCTTCCTCTGGTTATCTTATAAATATTGATAATTTGGGAAAAGTGTTGTGAAATTATATGATATTTAAATGTGCAGCAAGTCTAATGTCTGTGCGTCGTGCATCGTTTTGAAAGATGACACTTAATTTGGGAAAGAGGCGGTGTATGTATATGTTAAAGTTAGAACATTATAATTGTTGCTATTTTTATTTCTGATATAAGATATTTCAGTACTTGTATTGACTAGTTTTCTATACAGGCCAACATGCCAAAGGAGATTGCAGATTACTTGAATAAGATGGGAGCCAGAATACCAAATATAAAACCTGGAAAGGCCACTATTGAATATTTAACGAAGATCCAAGCGTCTACTCGTTTTTGGGGTATGTCTGCCCGATATATTTCATTAAACTTATTACAACGTTGATGCAATTTACTAAAACGATGTTTCTCTCTCTCTCTCTACTATTTTCTTTATGAAAACCATGCAGGTGGTCTGCTGTTAAGTATTTTGGCCACAACATCTAGCATTCTTGATCATTATTTACGGAGTATCAACGAGGGATTTTCAATAGGGTTTACATCAGTATTAATCATTGTAAGTGTATTACTGTCAAGCCTACTCTTAGTCCTTACGCCCATGTAGCTTTGTTAAGGTTAAGTTTTTTTTTTTTTGAAACTTGTGGATGCCTCCTTTCTATACGATCTTTTAACTTTCAAATTTTTGCTTATGTTTTTACATTGGGTAAACTTAGATTACCTACTTCACAAGGGAAAAAGTTCTTTCTCTATCTAGTGAAGATATGTAGTTTTAATGCATTCACAACACTATATGTTTACAGCATCACAATGCTGTTTTCACCTTGCGTGGTCTACCCAAGGTAACAAATGGGTTTAAGGGGGATTGTTCTATAAGCTGCAGCGGAACTTAAAAATTTCTTCGCCGTCTTGTTTGGTTTCATGACTCGTCAAACAATTTTTTTACGTCTTCCCACTCAGTGTCACCTCACAAGCTAATTTTGGAGTTTAGGTGCTGTGTAGTGAATCTTAGATACATTAGCTATGTTGCTATTATTTTCCCTTTCTCTTCTTTCTGTTGCCTTTCCTGCGCTTGGGTGATCTTTTCTTTTTTGCTCTTTTTAATATTCTGGATGCAGTGAGATATGTCTGGATAGATGACTTCAATATAAGAAGGCTTTGACAGTTCTGCTTCTCCAATGTAGTCTAGGTTCTTTGTTTGAGCTTAACAAATGCATGACCTCTTTATACCATACTTTTATGACTTGCACTTTTGCACCATGCCTTTATGACTCGAACCAATTGGAACACACTGCTATGATTTACTATTCTTGCTGAAGCCATCTTTTCCCAACTAAAATTTTTCCGATTCTTGTCATGAATGGGTACTTTAAGAACCTATTTAGACTACACTGATTATAGAAGATGACGATTGTGTAATGTAATATCTTTTCTACTTGATGATATTCTGTGAAAGGTTGGTTTCTAGTGCCATAAGCCCATAATGTTCCACAAGTGCAATGATATGATCCTAATTCCTAAGTTCTCCTTTACTTTGTCCCCTGATGACAGAATGTATCGTGAAAATTAATGTTGTAGAAATAGCATAGATATAAATTATAAAGCATCCAAATAATATTTGTCAATTAAAACAAACACTACGGTAGAAACAATCTATTTTTTTTTCTTTGGGTAAATTTTGGTTGCACAATCTTGATTTCTTATTCTTTTACTCTATTTATGTTGGAGTGAACTCTTCTTTTTTAGCTTATGGGCTTTGTTGTTCTAGCTTCTTGTGCTTCTCTACACTTACCCAGAATGAGGGACTACTCTTACCTAGAATGAAGAACTACTTGACATGTTTATGGCAGTTTGGTTTTAGTTATATTCGATACAATCAGTTCATCCTGTGCTCTATATGAGATTTTGGTTAGGTTTCTTTTCATCTAATTAAAAAAGTAAGTGTTGAGTTGGTGCCTGAGCATTTCTTGAATAGGCTCCTAATGTGATCCTCACAACTTTAACAATATGTAGGTGATTGTCTAATGATGCCATATTAATTGTTTTGGGTCCAGGTTGGTTCTATCATCGAATTGAGAAGATCTTATCAAGCATATAATGTAATGCCAAGTTTAAGCAATGCTTTAAGGCGATATGGTGTATAACATCTGAAATGTTGTCGTGCCCATGATTTTTGTATTAAGGTGATTCTACTAAAGCTTTTAATAAATATTAGTATTATTTGTTATGCAGGTTGCTTCTAACAGATTTTAACTTGATGGCCATTTTCAGGAACCCTCTGGATAGGGACCGGTGCTAATTGCCGAGGGGAAGAGCCACAATCCTTTTGCTTTCAGGATCTACTAAAACAAATACGTGACATATAGCGTCTACTGAGTATAAAGGTGATGGTGTATTGGTTCATACCTGCCAATACCGGAAGGATTTGAGGTCCTAGTCTTGATGAAGTGACTGTGCATTATATTGGGATTTTTTCTATTCTTGTTTGAAGAGCTTGGTTGTAAGTAAATAGGATTTATATTGATGTTAAGAGGATGTAGCTTCGACTAATTGTATTATTATTGATCACCTTGGACGTGAGGGTACTCTAATGTTACTTTGTGCCTTTTTGTTTCATCTTTGTTTTTCATTATTACTCGTGTTTTAATTAATAAATATAGTAGCTTTTGGACTAAATTAAAGTGTATATATATAGCCCGGCTCTCCAGCGAACTGGAATGAGAAAATTAAGAGCGAACCGACTATAGGGGTGGCAATGACGTCGTGTTAGGCTAATCGAATCTGTATATGACACGAACCCGTTTATGAATAGTGCGTGTCAAAAATTGTTGCACCAATCAACAAAATTTCATTTAAAATGAGATGTTATTCCTTAAAATGACAATTTTAAACTTACCAAGTTCATCTTTTTTCTCTCACGTCAAAACTAAGAATAATGTTCGGAGTTTGGACTAAATTTATTAATGCTTGAAAATTGAAAAATAGAATTTCAAGTTATATGGACTACATTATATATGTTTGAGAGAACTTTCGCATATTATATATAATATTAAGGTTATGATGGAGTAAATTTTGCAATACAATAAAATGTAATGGAAAATATAAAAAGCTCATTTATTATTTTCTTGCATAATTTGATTCTAAATTATATTTTAGTAGTATCTCACCCACACACGAGATGATAGGGTTGGATTTTACGAGAATTCAAGAGATGATAGAGAGTAAAAGGGAACTGAGAAAGTTAAAAAATAAGAGAATAAAATGTAACGGTTGAAAGGCTCAGTAACTAATTATTACTATTAGTAGTGTTATTTAACCAAAAATATTTTGAGACATCGTGACCAGGGCGGCAGGCCGTTCCTGAGATTTTGGTAGTCTAAGACAAAAAATAAAAACGGAGCGAAATATTGTCTTTCACAAAAAAAGTAAAAACAAATAAATAAAAAGTACAAGTTATATTCAAAAAAGTGTTTTTCCGAAACTTAAAATATAATAATTCGATTACAACAAAATATATGAGAATATATTCATTGAAAGATAATTCTTCTAGTATTTTTAGAGACAAAATCTTCAATTAAATGTTCAAAATCAAGTTTATCCAGCATATTCTTTTCAATGCACATAGTTGTGAACTCGTTTAACCTTCTTGTGTCATAGTCGACTGCAAATAATTTTTTAACAATTTGAACTTTGAAAAATTTTCTTTCAACCAGATGACCCTGTCACAGAAATAGTTAATAATCCCTTATAAACAATTGAAACATTAGGAAAACAACCCAATATTTTTACAAACTTCAGAAAATTTCAATGACCGACTCTATATTTCTTGACAAAGTGACGTAAAAAAAAGTTGAGCCTCCTGATCGGAGGCCCAAGACCGTCAACCCTCGTGCCCGAGCTCAGGAACAGCATGATCGTGACGGCAGCCGAATATCTGGATGGTTGGGTGATATACCATGTCGTCATGGACATCCTAGGGTTCGTCCTTTTCATGCACCAGCAAATCCCCTCGTATGTTCCTTCTTACCAACTTACAGGATTTCTTATGATATATTATTTCTCTCCTTTTTCCAATTCAAATTAAGGTCGCGTCAGCAAGAGTAATTATTGTTAGAATTTTGTGATATGAAGCATGCATTTTATTTGGATTGGAACAGAGTTCATCAAGCTCAAGTATATGATTTTAGGTCAAAATGGGTCTTGTTCGTAGCAGTGTTACTATGGTGGTATAGTGGTGATTGATTAGCTTTCTGATTCATTTAACACAATTCCTAGCTAGGTCTGAGAGCCATGAAACCATATTTTGTAAATATGAAGAACTGCATGCTATGCTATGCTTTGCTTGTTAACTAAGGGCCTGGCTTGTTTGTTTAGCTGTACAGCTAGTTCATTTCCTTCTATGACCCTTCTATATATGACTCTGGAAGGAATGTAGAACCTCTTTGTTAAGGTAACATGTGAGTTGACATGATCCCATATCATGTTTGAGTATGATGTTGAAGGCCCGGACCTATATATTTGCTTAAGCTTTTAGGACAAGTTGAGTTCCAATATCCTTCGTCTCTACAGATACCTAGTACCTACATAAGTGTTTTGCTATCATTAAACTGGCTAGTAGCAGCTTTCAGTGTTCAATGTTCAGTTTGGACACTGAAAGGGAATGTCTTTGCAGAATGTGATGCTTAAAAATGAAAATGTGAACATTGCCTTGGTTTTTTTTTTGATGTATATATAAAAACTTTGAGGTATATTCAAATGGGCTGCTGATGGAGGTTGAGCAACACGAAACTGGACTGCAGGTTGCTTAAGCATTGCCTTGTTCTTGTTGGAACAACCAGAATCGCGCTTCCTTCCTGTTGGATCATAAGAAAACATTAATCTTGTCATTGACTGACTGTCAAGACTATAAGCAAGTCTTGAGCGTTCTAAATGTTGTGTCTTGCCTCCGGAATCTTTCTGCTTCTGAAAGTTCTTTCTGCTTACTTTCATACATTGACTATTGAATTTCTTGGCTAATCGGTTTTCAGTTTTGTTGTTACAGGGATGCTACAGTGTTCAATAAATAATGGACTGCAATTTATATGACCCACCCTACCTCATGAAAAAGTATGTTATGTGTTTAAAATCTAATTTGACTCCACATCTACATTTTGATCATATATTAGATTCATGTGAAAGAAAGGAGTTGGTTTGCTCTGATGCATACATATAAAATGTTGATTTAAGAGGTCATATGTTGAAATTTTTATTTTTTAAACCCTCAATTATTTAAAGCATGTATTAGGTTCAGCTTACGCAACTATATCTGATGATGATAGTCATTATCGTTGAATAAATGGTCATTTTCACACAATCCAAAGACTTGGTGATCTCCTTTTTGTTGTTTTTTCATAGCCGGCCGGCCATGAAATTGTATTGAACTTGTCAAGAACACTCTTGTGTTATGGCATGTAGTGATGCAACATTATGAAATTGCAATTGACTATTAGATTATCACTAATTCACAAGTAATTTTGTTACATCTGGAACGAAGGATATGATCCAGTTTTGTCATTGGTCCGTCCAAATTAGTTTAGGCTTTTGTAAAAATGAAGCAATAATATATACGTCCACCCAGAAAACAAGTGACTAACTATGAAAACCTGATCTGCTGACACAATTTTTGCTTGGAAATGGAATAAAAAACTGGCTTGGAGAGGTCTGTTTTAGGACAATAATTGACATAATCAATATCAGCAATCTCTGAAGACGCTTGTTGCTAGTCTTAAATTCTTTTGGCTTTTCTGGTATTTTCCTTGCATACTTAATGCTTTACTTTGATCCTTCTGTTCTGTTTTCTTTCCTTTGTGAGAATTGGTTTTGCACCATGTGAATTGAAAAAGGAATCAATGATTTGGTACAACATCTCATCTAGAATGAATTTATATAATTTTTCTTCTGTATGTAAATGGCTTGCAGCTGTTATGAGTATCGGTTAAACGGATTGTCTGTCTAGTTCAAGCTAGAAGAAAAACAAACATCTGACTATGATTTTGTGATACTGAGTATTATTGTATACAACTCATATTGATGAAAAAAAGAATCATGACCAGAAACAACACCTAGGCCTTCTATAAAACCACTACATATACTTTGAATGTCACTGCACTTTTACTAGTCTATAAGTATTGTTTTGCTGGAGTTAGCTTTGTCAAAAGCATCATTTCTGATTTTGTGTTCACTTTGTAGTCTTGCAATTCCCAAGTCTACTTTCTCATCTAACCATTCGATAATGTCTGAAAACACAGTGTCTATATTCTCCGGAAACTCCCCATACGTGAGGGAGTGCCACATTCCGGGGTACAACTTAATGGTCCTGTCGGAGCTGGAAGCCGTTTCATGTAAAAGCTTGCTTACTGATGGATCAGTCACTTTGTCATCTTCACCATGGACAACAAGGAAAGGTAATGAAACCTGATTAATGTAAGACGAAGCATAAGAGTTAGTTAACTAGACAATATAAAGGATGTTAAATACCAAAAAAATAAATATAGTATATTTCTTTGTACTAATATAATAAACCTTAAATAAAAGAAAATTTGACTAGTGTTATTAACCTCTTGAAGTCTTTTTTCGAGATCCAAGCTGACAGTCAGTAGTTGGTAGGCAGTTTGTAGGCGAGGGCGCCCTTTGTAGCAATAAGGGTTGGATCGAACCTGCCATAAAAAGAAAAGATTTTTACTTGGGTGAAAAAATAAAATAAAATTCTTTGAGGGAAAAGGAAAAGATAGATTGTGTGTTATACCTCTTTTCTTACTTGAGGATCTCTGAAGGCAATATCAACAAGATCTTGAGTTGGGATGATTTTCCATGTGGGAATTACCCGGGTAAGCTTTGTCAAAACATTAATCACCAAAGGATTTGGCTTTACATCATCTGCAATCTGATTGTTTGGACAACAAAATCATGTTAATATATGGACGTACATAATGTAAAGATCAAGCCAAGCCAAGAAGTGTAATGAAGTTCAGACTATAATGAATAAAGAGTTTCTTTTCGAGTCTTTCATGCTTATAGCTTCTATTTGTTAATTAGTTTGTTTTCTTTTATTGATGGTTGCTAAGATACCTTTATTCTTCTTAGATAATTTATATTCAATAATGGAGTAAAATATATTAAAATTATATGGTCTTAAGTTTCTTTCTTTTTGTCTTTTGGTAATTCTGGAAATGCAAAGAGCCTGTCTAAACACCAATCCCATTTTATGTTTACCAAACAATCTTTTCCATGTGTTATCTGTGGACAAGATTCTAGAATTATTATTATTTTTTTCTAAAATTACTGCCATGAAATTGTGCAGCTAAAACAGGCAAATGAAAACGTTTTCATGTGGGATAAATTTGCACATTAAATTTACAAAATAATTTATGAGCAAGAAAGAGTGTACCTTACACATTGGAGCAACCAAGACACCACCATCCCAAAAGGCTGGCTTTTTCCTGTGTAGAAGGAGCACCATTGCTCCTCCCATTGATTCTCCCATCAAAAACCTCAACTTGTTTGAGTTTTCCTTCCTTTCTGCATATAATTAAAGTTCAACCCATAGATCAACTACTTTTTCATATGTAGCAAACTGAAATATATATATATATATATATATATATATATATATATTATTTTATTTTTGCTGAATAATTTGAAAATGGAGAAAAGAACTCTGCCTCTCATGAAGTAAAGAGCAAAATTATAGTCTTATAAAGACGTCTATCCAGGGGGTATCTCAAAAAGAAGGGGGATTTCTAAAATTACTTCTCCCCCCCCCCCCCCGACCCCACCCCACCCCACCCCACCCCAATAATATGTCAATAACTAAGCAAATAATGAAGAGAGAAAGACAAAAGAAAATAAAAACAGAAAAACATACCACAAATGCTAATAAAATGATCTGAACAATCTGTGACCAAAGCATCAAAATTTGGGACAAAACCCTGAAGCCCAGCTGACTTTCCATGGCCTTCATTATCCATCCCATAAACTGCAAATCCTGCATTTGCAAGTCTAGTAGCTGCACCTGCAGTTTCGAATCATCTCCTTGTTAATTTACTTGCTCTTTTTTTCCCCATGTATTTAAAGAGTTTATATATATATATATATATATATATATATATATATATATATATATATATTTGTAAATTTTGACCTCTCATTGAGATGCTGCATTCCATGCCATAACCATGGCAGAGAAAAATTAAAGCTCTCGGTTCACAATTAGGCACCCAACTACAAGTGAAAAGCTTCATTCCTCTCGAATTCAATACAAATTCCTGTACAAAGATTTAGAAAAGATAAATGGGTCATGCATGATTCCTTAAAAAAAAAACTATATGAATCTATGGGGGATAAAAATCATATTTACACAAATAAACATAGGAAATACCTCTTCATATATGATATTTTCAGTTCCACTAGCCTGAAAAAAGAAGAAAAAAAACATATCATTAAACATGCAAGAAAAAAAGACGAGGAGAAAAATATCAACAGATACACAAATATTAGAGAGAAATATAGTACCATTGAAAAAGGGCCTGGAAAATTATTTAGTAGTACTCTGTTCTTGAGAGGGGGAATTAGAAAGAAGAGAGAGAAAATAAATTAATTTTTTTTGTTCTTCAGATATCAAGAAACAATATCTGAAAGCAAAGATTTTTCAGAATTCTAGAGGGAGAAGGGGTTGGACGTGGAAAAGTTTGGGAGTAGATCATATCTATTTATACGGAAGGAGAAAGAGATAAGAATTAAGAAATAGGCCAAGTCAGTGGGGGAGAAAGGAGCCTTCAACTGTCAGATGTGGGATCTAATAGCCATCTTTATTTTTATTTGGAAGAATTATAATTTTGAGATTATATTTTTATAGATTATAATTTCATTATTATATGCTCATGAATTATAATTTTAAGATTAAATAGTCTTAATCACGTGTTTATTTTTTTATAAAATTATTTATGGGATAATTTAAAATAATTTATTTTATCCAAAATTATTTAAAAGATTAGATAAAAATTTATCGTTCGAACCGTACTACTAATAATAAAAATATTATATTCTTATTAGTTTAAGTATAGATAATTATGATAAGATACATATATCTTTTTAAATAAAATTAAAGGTTAATTTTATCCATAAATTTTTAATCTCAAATGGTATAGATTATAATATCTAGTTAGACATAATATTAAATAGTCTCTTTTTAAAATTATTTTATTATTTTGTGACTAATAGTTTTAAATTTATTTTTAAAAATAAATAAAAAACTTGAGATTAATAGATTAATTTTAAGTAGTAATTTGTAATTATTTTGGGTTAATTTGTAATTTGTTATTGCGATGAGATTATTGGAGAGAGACTCTTGGAGCTGCAAGTGGTGACAACAGACTTTAGTTTTTAATTTTATTTTTTTGGGTAAGTGTTCTTTTAGTGAACTAAAAGTAGATATAGACATTATAGGGGTACAGTCTACATACACACATGAATATGTGGTTTTCACATTATCAATCATGACCACCACGTATTGGATTGGATTGGATGGGATGGTCAAACTTTACCCCAACAAATATTTGGATTTAAATATCTTTCTTCATATGGTTCTAATGAATTAATAATACCTACCTAAAAAATAATCAATTGATTAATTAATTCATTAATGTGCCTTTTAAGATAAAAAAATTAATATAATATATGTAATTAAGCCTAAATTGAAAACTTAACTTATAAAAGTTAAATGAAATTTAATGGATTCAAAATAAAATCTTGAAAGATGATTATAAACAATGTTGAGTTCCTGCAAATCCTATTTAAAGTCAAAATAACACTAAAAGTAGGCTTAGATCCCCAATTAAGGCATAAAAACTCTAAATTTTATTAATAAATCAAGAGCGATGAGATAATTTAACCTAAAGAAAGATTATAAGTTAATAAACGCATATTATTATTATTATTATTAATATTAATGACAATAAAATTTATTATTTCCTTTCATATGGGTCAACTCTTTTGGAGATTCATCCCCCATTTAGCAAGTTGCTTACTTGGGTGATCTTAATTATATTCCTTATCATTTTCTTTAATCTACTTTAGTCAATAATTTGGTTCGGCATGCTTGTCACAATAAATTAAATAATTATTGCTAACTTGATTGAAAGGCAGGCAAATTTATATTAAATTAATTATTCATACGTGTATATAAAGGTATATTATATATATATATATATATATATGCGGTCCCCTTCTTCGACGAATAAAAAAAAAATGAACCGGTTATAACAATAATTTTCTGAGATATAGCGACGGTTCGTACCGTTATAGCAATGCCGTCGGTTTTGTATGCTATAACGATGGAAAAAATCGTCGCTATAGTCGATTTGTTTTTTTATTCGCTTCCTATAATTCGCTAAAGAACGAGACCGTGTATATATTATATATATAGAGAGAGATACTTTGTTTATCTAGCTTACAAATTATGATTCAAAATGTTATGAGGTGAAGAATGCTATAATTATTGTTATAAATAATAGGAAACGATATATATGTTGACAAATATGTGATAAAATTAAATTATAATTAAAGTAAAATTATATACAATAAAATAGAATAAATTAGGGTGTTGTCATTCTTAATTTTTATCCTATATATACGCGTACCTCACAATTAAAATTCTACTAAAAACTATCGCAATACATAGAAAGATTCTAAATAATTACACATCACAATTAGTGACTTCAAATAAGAGAATCTCCTTTATTTTTTAAACAAAAATTTTCAACTAATATATTGATATAGAATGATCTTATTATATTTTCATCAATATCATTTTCTCAAAATTTATTTTTTTTGTGTTGATATTAATTTGACTTTTGCAAGTGACTATGATTTTCGAACAAAAATAAAGTGTATGATTGAATAAAATGGATCCGGTTACTATAAAGTTAATTTCACGGTAAGTTAGTCAATTAATTAATACAGTATTGACATGCAGAGAGAAAAATCACCTTCTGACCTTACGTGTCGATACTGTATTGATGAATTGATTAAAATTAACTTCATATTAATCACCTTCGAATAAAATGGGAATGATAATAAAAAAACAAAAAAAATGAGAACGGAAAACCCAAAAAAAATGTCAAGGACACCTAAAAGAAAACAAAAAAAATAAAAACACAAAAAACGTGTGAAACTGTGAACGGTTGCTTCTAGTCTTCTAGAGTCTAGAGGTAGAGCCGGAGGCGGCAGGTTTGACTTTGGGGAGGCAATTGCGTCGTTAGGTAAAGAAAATTATATACACGCCGTTCATAAATATTTAATAAATTATATTAACGTATGTGATAAAATAGAATAAATTAAAATATTATTTTTAAAATTTTTATCTATATCATAATCATAATTTAAATGAAATTTTTACGATGTATAACGAGCCAAGAAGGAAGGCCTCGTTTGGTTGGTGGGTTAATAAATAAAAATTAATATTTTTAGAACGTTTTTTGATATTTTTATCACAAAAATATCGTTATAGATGTGACGACCCCAAAACAGGTCCATTCCATCCAACCTATTCTGAGTCGTCAAATACATGGTACAGAAAACAACTACAACTTTATTACAACAATTATCGTGCAAAATACAACAACATATATGCTGTGAGTTTAGATACAAATATATACCAAATGTGACTCATGTCCCAACTGTGGACAGCACCTCACAATGACACCTTACATAAAGGTATAGTCAAAAACTGTTTTAGAAATTAGAATCTTTGGGAAGTGCTCCAGGAAACCTTCGTACATGGGAGGCCATGCGTCTAGGTTATGATAGATATCATATGGCCACAGAATTATTCTTGGTTGACCCAATATACCCCAAAGAAAAACGAGAAGATTACTATCATATTCTTCCCAATGGTGAGTCTTCTCTTGACATATCATTATCTCTACTGTCTCTAATTGAGAATTATACTTCAAACAAACACTAAGATTATATAGGTAGTGCTCGTATATATACTCAGCAAGTGGATGAGCACATCCCTGTCTTATGATGACACGAGGTTGTATGTCGTTAGACATCTTGTATGATAGTGGCAAACCACCCTTCCAACGTTGGGTACACCTTACCCTATTGGATTCACCAAATAAAACTACTAAATAAACTTTTCTATACTGCTTCGGGAGAACATCCACAGCTAGAGACCACCGTTCTATTTCCCCGTTACCATCGCTCGACCCAGCTACACTCTTATTACCTAAAAGGAATTGGGAAGTAAAAGGGTGAGCACAACTAGCTCAGTAAAGAATATCATGACTAAAGATAATTAAATTATCAATAGCCTTCATCAATAATAAATCAGAGATTTAGAACATATGGTAAATGATAAAAATTTCAACCATAGTTGCAGCGGAACGAGCAATCCATTAGAAGAGTCAAATAGACTATAAAGTCTATTATCTTCTCCATGTTAAAAATCCATCAACAATGTTTTATCCCTGTAACATCAATCAACAATTCTGGTCCACAATCATATGAATAATTCATAATCATAACTGTAGTTCTAAATTCATCTTCTCATCCAGAACGAAGATAATTTTCATCACCTATCTTTACCTGAAACATCAAAGATCATGGTTACACCAAATCACATTTCCTGTTCATAATCATACTAATAACTTCATCTTTGCACTACGGCCAAAGATATTCATTTGTATCACCAGTTGGTCATGTTTATCTCAACATCTGTTCATCTTTGCACTACTGGCCAAAGATATTCAACAACATGTCATCTTTGCACTACAGGCCAAAGATATTCATCAATATTTCATCTTTGCACTACAGGCCAAAGATATTAATATCTCAAAGAAATATATAATCATTTCAGAATTTATATAAACAATAATTATAACCATGTTGATCAATTCACCTTTGCACTTAAGCTAAAGATATTCACTTATAAATTCAATGGTCATGATCATACCAATCAACGATTCAACTTTGCACTACTGGCCAAAGATAACCCATAGTCATGATCATACCAAAAATCTACCCATCTTTACACTCAAGTCAAAGAGAAATATCATCATTAGGGTTATAAAAATATTATATATAATAATAAAAATAATATGATCAACATCTAGTTTTAATCTCAAGAGTAATATTCGTAAATCAACTATAATTTGGTTAGAAAAAGAAACCAATTTTTATCGTGAATAGTAACTCGTGAATAGTAACTCATGAATAGTAACTCGTGAATAGTAACTCATAAATAGTAAACCCGACACAAAAAGGTAGAAATTCTACAATAAAATTCATACCAGTATTTTGGTATAATGATATTGAAAGAATAATATTTCTTAAGCTTATAAACAATTTATTTAAATTGTTTACACTTTACTAAAATAATGCATTTAATCATTCTAAAATACCAAACTCATAAGATTTTATCACCAATAATCAAAACCCTCATCAAAAATCTGCATATAGCTCATATAAGATTCTCAAGCCATAAAATCCTATTTTCTAATTTTCTTACTTCACAAAACATATTTAATTCATTTACTCATAACTAGACCATTTTCATGAAAAATACCAAATCAGTCCTAAAAATATTTCTTTTCTGAGATTTAGCTTATTATAGTCCCATAGTGAACATATATTTTTCTCAGAATTTTTAAAAGTCATTTACTATTTTTCATATGGCCAAAACAGTCGAATATTTAGACATTTATCAAAAATTGTACTTTTATCTAAAAATTCTAAAATTCACAGAGTATACTCCTATCATATACATGTACTCCCATTTCATCAATTTTAGAGTTAACCACAAGGAATTATAAGCGGTTACTTTTAAAATAGTATTTTCTCATAAAATTCATAACTCTCAATCTATATATCCAAAAATTACCATTTTTGGACACAATCAAGAAAACTCATCAAAATATCATTTCAAATTTTTCCAGAATTTTTGAAGATCAGAAAAATTACGAAACTGAAAATCATAACAACCCTTAAAATTCCTTACTATCCCTTACCTCAAAAGAGCAGTACTTCTGATCGGTATGCAAAGCCGAAGGAAACTTGCACTGAATAGCAACTCTCAAAGTATCTAAATACTCACAAAATATGCTTCATAATATAGAGAGAGAAAGAGAGAAAGCTTATGTTTCTGGTGTGATTTTCAATTCTAACTTAGCCCTCTATTTATAGGAAAATTTTAGTAGGCTTGACCTGCAACCTGATGGCTTTACCTGCTACTATTCCCACCCACCACATTTGAAATATAATTCAGCACATTTCTTCACCAACCACAAGTGGGGCCCACCAATTCTAGAATTTTCTATCAAAATGATAAACTTCAACAATTTCTGAACCAGCCATCTTGTAAAATTCATAATAAATCATACGTTCATTTTTAACGGTTCAAAATTTGTGGGCATATACTCAACTTATATATGTATAACATATCCAAAAATTACCACGATCCAACGGTCGGATTAAAAATTATAACCCCCGCAAAATATCTCAAAACCCTGATTTTTAATACCTCCATTCCGATAAAAGTACGGATAAAAACCTCAACATTAACTCCTTCATTTTTTAACCACAAAAATATATCCCTCATTTATATCCACATAAAATAAATATTTCCTTATCATATGAATCAATAATTAATTATTCACAAATAATATTACAGAATCACATTTATGACAACCAGGCCGTTCCCAGGAAAGAGGGGGCTTTCCAATAAGGATTTCTCCTTATTGGCGCGCAATTAGATAACCAAACATCTCCTTCGACAGAACTTTCTAGACATTGCCAATAATGCTATCTAATAATATTATTCAAATAATATGAATTATTGATCTGATAATGGAGATGATGTGCAGCAACAATTATTGAAACAATAATAATATAAAATATCAACGCAGCAATTATTGAATCAATAAAATAAAATATTGAGCAGTAATTACTGTGACAATTATTCAGTAGTGCCTTCTTACGTAAGAATCAATAATTTTAAAAATACTGTGCAATACCGTGTGCTACTGTGTAATAACGCGTATTACTGTATTTTAACCACCGGGTATTCCAACAGTGTTAACGGTAACAACTACGCCGTTATTTGTAAAAACTCAAATTTGTCGTTTTCTTCACTCGACAGTTATTCGTTATGGGGCCCACAAATAGCTGCGCCGTCGTACGAATATTCCCCGACAGAAAGAATATTTCACGACCAAACGAATATTCCCCGATGTGACGCCCCCAAAATTAGGTATACATCACCCATCTTGGGTCGTCAGATACATATTACAGAATACAAATACAACTTAATAATACAACTGTCGTGTACAATACGACAAAATATAAACTGTGAGTTTGAATACAAATATTATCTTCTAGAGAGTATTCATACTCAAAAGGAGTCCTCGTTACATTTATTAACACACCATTACATAGAATAGTGAGGACTACTAACTAATACTATCATTCGGACCATCACTCCGTTCCCCGACTTGCCCCAGCTACGTTCTCATTTCCTGAAGAGAACAGTGAAAGAAAGGGTGAGCTCAACTAGCCCAGTAAGAAATATTATGACTAAGATAATGCAGAATAAATTATCATTAGCCTTCAACAATATTAAACTGATAAAATACAATAGACATCTAGTTTAACTGCAGCGGAACAAGCAATCCATTAAAAGAGTCAAGTAGAAGATAAACTCTACTATCTTTTATGATTTAAAAGATTTTCCAACACTGTGATCGCTGAGACTCAGCTTAATAAAATAATCCACATCATCGAATCACCCCTGCACTACGGCCAAGGATATTCGTATATTCATTAATGGTCATGATCATGCCAACAACTGTCCATCAATGCACTACAGGCCAATGAGGACTTTTACCACATCATTTGTAACATTACGGTCATGATTATACCGAATAATCCCTGGTCATAATCATACCAAGTCCATCTATGCACTACAGGCCACAGATGACTTTCAACATTTTATAAACATGAGGATGATGACAATGATATAAGAATTCAATAAAACAAGTTCAAGAATTAATTTATCCAAGAATTAACAACGTCCAAATTGTCAACATGATACTGCTTTGTGGAGTAAAATTCAAGAATGATCATGAGAATATTTTTATGAATAGATACTGGATGAAACGCAATTATCAAGGATATTCCACAAATTTCATGGAGTATAGAAGTCAAAACTTAACCAACTGAGTACAATAAAGAATTGAATAACAAAAGAAATCACCATGCATGCGATAGACCGCACAAACATGTTATTCCAACAGAATAATAAATAATGGAACCAGGTCCGGCATAAACGTACAGACAGGATATTCCGACAGAATAATAAATAATGGAACCAGGTCCGGTGTAAAACACACAGACAGGATATTCCGACAGAATAATAAATAATGGAACCAGGTCCGGTGTAAAACACACAGACAGGATATTCCGACAGAATAATAAATAATGGAACTAGGTCCAGTGTAAAACACACAGACAGGATGTTCCAACAGAATAATAATAAAAACGGAACCAGGTCCGGTGTAAAACAC
This sequence comes from Panax notoginseng, assembly GCA_016801055.1. Taxonomy (NCBI): domain Eukaryota; kingdom Viridiplantae; phylum Streptophyta; class Magnoliopsida; order Apiales; family Araliaceae; genus Panax; species Panax notoginseng. The sequence goes on along the minus strand of CM029015.1, from coordinate 188,993,673 downwards.
ACAGACAGGATGTTCCAACAGAATAATAGAAGAATGTCACCAAGTATAGGGTAGATCCGCGTATACAGGTTATTCCAACAGAATAATAAGAAATAGAATAACAACAGTTCTCTTCATGAATAAGAAAGAATAATACCCCTTACCGTTTTAAAGAAGAGCTGAAATAAGGAAGTAGTTAAGTAGCAGAATACTCTTCTTCTCTCTCTCTATAGTTTCTCTCTATAGTTTCTCTCTCTAGAGTTCAGTGAATTCGTAAGAAATAATGAAGGAATGAGCTGCTATTTATAGAAAAATAGAATGCATAGTAACTAATCCATGAACGGTCCAGATTGATTACTTTAATCTGACGGTCCATATTTAAAGAAAAATCTTTTAAATAAAATAAAATATATTCTATTTATAGAATAACTTTAATAAAGTATTTTGTTTTATATAAAAAGATGTTTCTGTTTTATTACGTTAATAATACGAATAAAACAAAACGTCATTATCGCTAAATAATTCATATTATTAACTGACAATAATGGAATCAAACTGAGTGACTTCTCACATAAGCATTAATAATCAATACCGTGTGCTACTATGCAACCACACGTATTACTGTACTTTTACTACCGAGTAGTTCAACAGTAACAATGGTAAAACTTCCGCCGTTATTTTTAATAAACTATCTTTGTCGTTTTCTCAATCCGACAATAATTCTGTTGTGGGGTCCACCAATGATTGTGTCGTTGTACGAATATTCCCTGTTAAAACGAATATTCCCCGACCAATCAAATATTATATAACAACTTGCGTACTTTGCAAAATTTATAAATATTACCCACAACTATAACATTATATCAAATTAACTCCATAATATTCAAAAATGATATTTATAGAAAATTTATCTTTATTTATAAAAGTTGGGGTCTTACAACCTCCCCTTCTTATGAAATTTCGCCCTCGAAATTAGGGTACGTACCTGGTATGTCGAAGAGATAAGGATACCTTGATTTCATTTCAGATTCTAACTCCCAAGTCATTTCCTCAACATCGTGGTTTCTCCACAAAACTTTGACTTGAGGTATAACCTTGGAGCGTAGAATATGTTCCTTCTTATCCAAGATTTGAACAGGAACTTCTTCATACGTCAAATCTTCCGCTATTTCGTCTGGTTCTAACTCAATAATGTGGTTCGGGTCTTCCACATATTTGCGTAACATGGATATGTGAAAAACGTTATGAACACGAGACATACTTGGCGGTAAAGCGAGTCTATAAGCCACAGTTCCTACTCGATCGAGGATTAAAAATGGACCGATGAATCGAGGATTGAGCTTTCCTCTCTTTCCAAATCTCGTAACTCCTTTCCATGGAGCAATACGTAAGAACACATGATCTCCTTCATCAAATTCCACGTCCTTCCGATGAAGATCAGCATAACTCTTTTGTCGATCTTGTGAGGTTTTTATACGTTGTCGGATCGTTTGAATCTTTTCTGTAGTCATACGTACCAACTCCGGTCCCAACAACGTTGCTTCACCCACCTCATCCCAGCATACTGGAGAACGACATTTTCTTCCATACAATGCTTCGAATGGAGCCATGCCAATACTTGCTTGATAACTGTTGTTGTAGGAAAACTCCACCAATGGTAAGAACTTGTCCCAACTTCCTTTGAAGTCAAAGACACAGAGTCTTAATAGATCTTCAAGAGTTTGAATAGTCCTCTCTGATTGTCCGTCCGTCTGAGGATGATATGCTGAACTAAATCGTAACTCCGTGCCCATAGCTTTTTGTAAACTAACCCAAAATCGTGAAGTGAATCTTGGGTCTCGGTCAGAAACTATGGATACTGGCATACCATGCAGTCTTACAATCTCGTTTATGTACATACGAGCAAGACGTTCAAGTGTATAAGTTTCTCGTATCGGTAAGAAATGAGCAGACTTGGTCAATCTATCAACAATGACCCAAATCGCATCAATACCTTGAGAAACCCTAGGAAGACCGGTAACGAAATCCATGGTAATGTGCTCCCACTTCCATTCTGAAATTTCAAGTGGTTGCAATGGACCTTTTGGTACTTGATGCTCCGCTTTGACTCGTTGACAAGTTAGACACCTTGAGATAAACAACGCTATCTCTCTCTTCATATTGCTCCACCAAAATGTATGACGAAGATCATGATACATTTTGGTACTTCCAGGATGGATTGCAAACGGTGTGTTGTGCGCCTCCATCATGATTTCATACTTTAAATCAGGGTTGTTAGGAACACAAAGTCTGGAGTTGACTCGAAGTATTCCTTCTTCATCGATTCTTGCTTCCGGCATAGCACCTTCTTGCACTTTCTTCTTCATACGCATCAGCTCCAGGTCTGTAGCTTGAGCAGCTTTAACTTTATCGATTAAAGTCGGTTCTACTCGTATATTCGCCATCATCACATGGGTCCCTGGAGTCTTTAACTCTATCTCCATCCTTTGAAAATCACACAAAATGGGTCTTTGTGTTGACAATATCGCACTCGTACTTGCATATGATCTTCTACTCAATGCGTCAGCTACCACGTTCGCTTTTCCAGGATGATATTGAATGGTATGATCATAATCTTTCAACAGTTCAAGCCAACGTCGTTGTCGCATGTTGAGTTCCTTTTGAGTGAAGAAATATTTGAGACTTTTATGATCCGTAAAGATCTCCACCTTCTCCCCATACAAGTAATGCCTCCAAATTTTAAGTGCAAAGACAACAGCTGCCAACTCTAGATCATGAGTAGGATAATTCCTCTCATATTCCTTGAGTTGTCTTGATGCATAGGCTATGACTTTTCCATGTTGCATGAGAACACATCCCAACCCTTTGCTCGAAGCATCACTGTAGATGACAAATCCCTCCGAGCCAGATGGTATTGTTAGAACAGGTGCTGAAATGAGTCTCCTCTTGAGTTCTTGAAAACTCTGCTCACATTCTTTGCTCCAGCTGAACTTTGTATCTTTTCGAGTCAGCTGAGTTAACGGAGTAGCGATTCGAGAAAATCCTTCCACGAATCTCCGATAATAACCAGCTAGACCGAGAAAGCTACGTACTTCGGTTACTGATTTAGGTTGCTCCCAGCTTTGAATAGCTTCAATCTTTGCCGGGTCAACCGATATTCCACGACTTGATACTACGTGCCCAAGGAATGCTACCTCCTCCAGCCAGAACTCGCATTTCTTCAACTTGGCATAAAGTTTGTTCACGAAGCTTTTGGAGTACCAGCCTCAAGTGTTGCTCATGATCTTCACGACTTTTGGAATAAACAAGGATGTCATCGATAAAGACGACCACAAAGTGATCCAAATATTCCTTGAATACCCGGTTCATCATATCCATGAAGGCAGCAGGAGCATTAGTCAATCCAAAAGACATAACTAAGAATTCATAATGCCCATACCGAGTTCTAAAGACAGTCTTTGGAATATCCTCAGTTCTAACCTTCAGCTGATGATATCCAGAACGAAGATCGATCTTTGAAAAGAATTTTGCTCCTTGCAACTGGTCAAACAGGTCATCAATACGTGGCAATGGATACCTATTTTTGATGGTGACATGATTCAACTCCCGATAATCAATACAAAGTCGCATACTCCCATCTTTCTTCTTCACGAACAGAACAGGAGCACCCCAAGGAGAAGTACTAGGACGAATAAAACCAATGTCTAACAATTCCTGCAGTTGAGTCTTTAACTCCTGAAGTTCAATAGGAGCCATTCGATATGGGGCTTTGGAAATGGGTTTTGTACCGGGTTCAAGGTCGATACAAAATTCAATTTCACGCTCTGGGGGTAGGCCAGGAAGTTCTTCGGGAAATACGTCAGGAAATTTATTAACAACAGAAATATCATTCAAAGCTGACGTATTTTTGTTTAGATCTGTGACATGAGCTAAGAAAGCTTGACATCCATTTTTCAATAAACGAATAGCTTTATGGCTTGAGATGACAGCGATTGATTTTAATGGTTTGGTTGCTTGAATTCGCATAATAGGTCGATTAGGAATACGAAAGCTAACAACCTTACGAAAACAATTAATTTTTGCATGATGAGTAGTTAACCAAACAATCCCTAGAATCACGTCAAATGCAAGTATTTTTAATGAAATCAGATCGACAGGTAATGTGTGGGTACCAACTTGAACCAAACAAGACTTATAAACCGTGGATGTAATGAAGGTTTCTCCCAATGGAGTTTCAACTGCTAAGTCAAAGTCTAATTTCTCCGGAATCAAATTTAATCGATGAGCGCAAGTAGGAGAAATAAAAGAATGGGTAGAACCGGTATCAAATAAAGTATAGACTTCGTTAGAGTTTATGATAAGCTTACCCGTGATGACCTCATTCGGGTTCCTTGCGTTCTGGGAGGTCACAACAAACGCTCTCCCTTGCACAACCGGTTTTGACTTTTCTGGGACGGCCTTTGGTGCCTCCATCCTAGCTGAATTTGTCTTTGGTAAACGACAAAATCGGGCTAAATGACCTTCTCTTCCACAATTATAACATGCTTTGGACGGCATCGCGCAGTTTGGACTGATGTGCCCCTCCCCTCCGCATTTGAAACATATGATAGGTGGTCGTTCTCCTTCCTTAACGACAGGTGCTGGTGCTGGTGCTGACGTCTTTCCATCATTGTTGAATCTCCTCTTCTTGAAATGCCCATTCTTATTGTTTTGGCCCTGATTACCACCGAAGTGGTTACCATTTCTGGCCTGCTGATTCCCTCCACGCTTGTTGTCACCGCTTCGATGACCGCTCTCACTGGTATTATCATTTTGCCGACTGCTCTCTTTTGGTTGCGTTGTCTCGTTATCGCGCTCCACCAACTGAGCCCTATTTACAACATCTGAATACAAACACAGTTTATGAGAAACAAGATGTTGACGTATCTCCGGCTTCAAACCTCTTAAAAACATCCACGTCATTCTTTCTTCATTATCCACCAGGTGGGACGCAAACCGGGATAACTCCGCAAATTTTGCCTCGTACTGCGACACGGTCATATTATTCTGCTCTAATTTGATGAACTCCACCTCCTTCATGTGACGAATACTCTCGGGAAAGTATTTGTCGTTAAACAGCTCTTGGAACTTCTCCCAAGACATCTTCAGTGCGGCAGGTTGAGTACGCTTTATCGATTCCCACCAGTAATCTGCCTCTCCTCGCAACATAAAGGCGGCAAAGGGAACCTTTTGCTCCTCGGAGCAACCCAAGACATCAAATATCTTGGTGATCTGCTTTATCCATGTTTCAGCTACAAGTGGTTTGGGTTCTCCCTTAAACTCCGGAGGTCCCAGTTCCTTAAACTGTTTAGCGGTGACCGCCTGAGAGTTTCCCGTATTTCCACCTACGTTGTGGACAGGAGCCGCTTTCACCTGTTGTTGCATGAATTGCATAAAACCTCTGAACATTCCATCATTCATCATCTGGTCAGTGTTGTTGTTTGCATGAGGATTGTCACCTTCCTGATGAACATTATCCTGATTATTGATATGTGGTGAATCAATAGTCGCCTGTGCTCCATTGCTATTCTCAACATTCTCAGATGTCATTTTCAGATACTGCCACAAAATAAAAGTTAATTGATATGTCATATATTATCCTTATATTATGACCGACCAATTAAATACCATGCAAATAAACTTAGGTAGGTCATACTAGCGAAGGAATTCCCCGTCTCTCCCCTCCTAGTTCTATTCTCACATCCTAGCCAGGGATCATATCCCTAAGCTCTGATACCAACTGTGACGCCCCCAAAATTAGGTATACATCACCCATCTTGAGTCGTCAGATACATATTACAGAATACAAATACAACTTAATAATACAACTGTCGTGTACAATACGACAAAACATAAACTGTGAGTTTGAATACAAATATTATCTTCTAGAGAGTATTCATACTCAAAAGGAGTCCTCATTACATTTATTAACACACCATTACATAGAATAGTGAGGACTACCAACTAATACTATCATTCGGACCATCACTCCGTACCCCGACTTGTCCCAGCTACGTTCTCATTTCCTGAAGAGAACAGTGAAAGAAAGGGTGAGCTCAACTAGCCCAGTAAGAAATATTATGACTAAGATAATGCAGAATAAATTATCATTAGCCTTCAACAATGTTAAACTGATAAAATATAATAGACATCAAGTTTAACTGTAGCGGAACAAGCAATCCATTAAAAGAGTCAAGTAGAAAATAAACTCTACTATCTTTTATGATTTAAAAAGTTTTTCAACACTGTAATCGCTGAGACTCAGCTTAATAAAATAATCCACATCATCGAATCACCCCTGCACTACGGCCAAGGATATTCGTGTATTCATTAATGGTCATGATCATGCCAACAACTGTCCATCAATGCACTACGGGCCAATGAGAACTTTTACCACATCATTTGTAACATTACGGTCATGATTATACCGAATAATCCCTGGTCATAATCATACCAAGTCCATCTATGCAATACAGGCCACAGATGACTTTCAACATTTTATAAACATGAGGATGATGACAATGATATAAGAATTCAATAAAACAAGTTCAAGAATTAATTTATCCAGGAATTAACAACGTCCAAATTGTCAACATGATACTGCATTGTGGAGTAAAATTCAAGAATGCTCAGGAGAATATTTTTATGAATAGATACTGGATGAAACGCAATTATCAAGGATATTCCACAAATTTCATGGAGTATAGAAGTCAAAACTTAACCAACTGAGTACAATAAAGAATTGAATAACAAAAGAAATCACCATGCATGCGATAGACCGCACAGACAGGTTATTCCAGCAGAATAATAAATAATGGAACCAGGTCCGGCGTAAACGCACAGACAGGATATTCTGACAGAATAATAAATAATGGAACCAGGTCCGGTGTAAAACACACAGACAGGATATTCCGACAGAATAATAAATAATGGAACCAGGTCCGGTGTAAAACACACAGACAGGATATTCCGACAGAATAATAAATAATAGAACTAGGTCCAGTGTAAAACACACAGACAGGATGTTCCAACAGAATAATAATAAAAACGGAACCAGGTCCGGTGTAAAACACACAGACAGGATGTTCCAACAGAATAATAGAAGAATGTCACCAAGTATAGGGTAGATCCGCGTATACAGGTTATTCCAACAGAATAATAAGAAATAGAATAACAACAGTTCTCTTCATGAATAAGAAAGAATAATACCCCTTACCGTTTTAAAGAAGAGCTGAAATAAGGAAGTAGTTAAGTAGCAGAATACTCTTCTTCTCTCTCTCTATAGTTTCTCTCTATAGTTTCTCTCTCTAGAGTTCAGTGAATTCGTAAGAAATAATGAAGGAATGAGCTGCTATTTATAGAAAAATAGAATGCATAGTAACTAATCCATGAACGGTCCAGATTGATTACTTTAATCTGACGGTCCATATTTAAAGAAAAATCTTTTAAATAAAATAAAATATATTCTATTTATAGAATAACTTTAATAAAGTATTTTGTTTTATATAAAAAGATGTTTCTGTTTTATTACGTTAATAATACGAATAAAACAAAACGTCATTATCGCTAAATAATTCATATTATTAACTGACAATAATGGAATCAAACTGAGTGACTTCTCACATAAGCATTAATAATCAATACCGTGTGCTACTATGCAACCACACGTATTACTGTACTTTTACTACCGAGTAGTTCAACAGTAACAATGGTAAAACTTCCGCCGTTATTTTTAATAAACTATCTTTGTCGTTTTCTCAATCCGACAATAATTCTGTTGTGGGGTCCACCAATGATTGTGTCATTGTACGAATATTCCCTGTTAAAACGAATATTCCCCGACCAATCAAATATTATATAACAACTTGCGTACTTTACAAACTTTATAAATATTACCCACAACTATAACATTATATCAAATTAACTCCATAATATTCAAAAATGATATTTATAGAAAATTTATCTTTATTTATAAAAGTTGGGGTCTTACACCCGACAACAATGATTATTTTATAACCACTTGCTTATTTTGAAAAAAAATTTATATTTCACCCATAACTTTAAACTTTTATCAATTTAACCATTTACTGAATAGTAATTATAAGAAAAATTGAATACTTTTATTTCATAAAATTCGGGGTCTTACAATAGATGTATAACGACGGTGAAAATCGTCGCTATAGATCCTATAGCGACAATTTTATTATAAAAATATTATTTTTTATTATAAATTTATCAGTTTCTTTAATAAATTACTACTACTATTACACTTTATTTATTTACTAGTTGATAACTCGTGCAATGTACGGATTAGTTTGAATAATGGTTTTAATAATTTGTCATACATTCATATCAAAAAAAATAATGCATGATTCAGTAATTATTTTTACCCGTAAGTGTCTAATAACACTAATCAATTAGTGATATTTGAGTTTAATTGGAATACTAATTCCTAATAATTTTTTGCGCTAAATTAAATTGATTATAATAATATTTGAAAAAGAAAACCTACACTATATATTTCAATTAATTAATTTAATAATGATATTTTCAAAATTTTAATTGGCTATATCTAAAAATTGAATATCTTAATAAAATTATAATAATTAAATTATCTTACATAAAATTGGTCAAGATATATTATCTTAAACAATTTTTTTAATAAAAAATATTATAATAAGTTTGGTAGAACGAAAAATAAAAAATATTTTAGATTTACCTTCTCTTATTAGAGAATAAAAATTTATTTGCCTTTTACTAACATAAACCGAGTTAATCCTTAATTAACTTAGGGAGTTTTTCAATTGAACATATATAGGTATTGATTTCAATTGATGATGTCATCTTACATCATCATTTATGTGTATTTATATATAAGAATATTATAATAGAAGAATAGATGAATTATCAAATTAAGTGAGTTAACTCACTTAATTAATTAAGAGTGGACTTAACTGTTTTTCCAATTAATTTGATTTGATGATGTCATCATTTAATAAAATTTTTCAATTGATTAAGTATTGAAGTATTTATGTAAAGAGCTTAAATATGAATTAGTATCCTAAACTATAGGTCATATTCCATTTCGGTGATCCACCTTTCAATTTTGTCAATTAGGTTATTAAACTATCAATTTTTTTTAATTACACAAATTGAACACGCCACATCAGCAATTGCTGACGTGGTTTATTATGTGGGGTCTTAAGGAAGCTTATGTGGCAAAAAAAATATTTTTTAATTATTAAATAAATAACTCTTATTAAACAATGGGCAAAACAGTCAGAACATGAATTAACATTTCTAATATTCCATTTTTTCTTTCTCATCTTCTTCACTGCTACTATACTCTGCCACCGTCTTCCTCCAAAATCCAGCGCCCACTAGGCCGCTCCATGCGCACTATCCGGTCCAACCTCTACCAGTCCGACCAGAGCTTCTCCTCCCTCCCCTGTTCGCCGCCACAATCTACCACAACACCACCACCACAATCTACCACAACACCACCACCACCTTCCACAGCACCACCACCACAGTCTTTTCCTCCTCGCCCTTCTTTCTCTTCTCCATAGCATAAACCCATAACCATCATCACTATCATTACACCAACAAAAAGAAAAAAATTTCACCAAAATCTATACCCAGTAAACAAATACATAAAATAAATAAATAAATAATCATTCATCAAGAACAGAAAAAATCGGATTCCACCCAGAAATCTTTCCAAGAATGCTTGATAGTCATTAATCGAATCAAGAGAGAAAATCGAATCGGATTCCACCCAGAAATCGAATCAAGAGAGAAAAACGTAGTTTCTGCTGAGCAATAAGTGTCCGAAAGTAACAAACAACTCAATTTTCTTCGCCAATCCATTGAAGAACGATTTTCGGTGATAGATCTAGGAGTTTCAAATGGAGACCCAAGAATGGAGATGAAAAGGAGGAGACAGATCTAGGATTTTTGGTGACAAATCTCTCAGCCGCCACCGTCCTCTTCTTTACCACCACCTCAGTCCCTCCTAACCTCCACCTCCGCCGCCGCCCTCCTTTTCTTTACCACCGCCTCAGTCCTCTCCTACCTCACTGCCACCGCTGTGACGCCCCCAAAATAGGTATCTAACACCCATTCTGAGTCGCCAAATACATGGTACAGAAAGCAAACTACAACTTCAATAATACAATTGTCGTGCAAAATACGACAACACATACTGTGAGTTTAAATACAAATATTATCTTCTAGACAATATCCACACTCAAATAAATCCTCATTACAATTATTCAAACACTATTTTACAGAAATAGTGAGGACTGCTAAAACATCTTTCTAGAACCATCACTCCATACCCCGACTAGATCCTGCTATGTTCTCACCTCCTGAGAAGAAAAATGGAACAAAAAGGAAAAGGGTGAGCTCAACTAGCCCAGTAAAGAATATTATGACTAAGATAATATACAAACAAATTATCGTTAGTCTTCAACAGGGAAAAATCTGATAGAATATAATCGACAACAAGTTTTAGATCAACAACTGCAGCGGAAACAGCAAACCATTAGAAGAGTCAAGTAGAGAAAGAATTCTACTATCTTCTAAGATTTAAAAGTCCATCATCAATATTTTATCCCTGTAACATCAATTAATAATCATCTTTATCCAAATATTCATCTTTGCACTACAGGCCAAAGATATTCATTTGTATCACCTGTCAGTCATGTTCATCTCATCACCTGTTCATCTTTGCACTACAGGCCAAAGATATTCATCAAGTAATCATACATCTTTGCACTACAGGCCAAAGATATTCATTAATATCATCATTTAGGACTGAGGATGATGAAAAATATCTTAAAGAGAACGAATCCAATGAGACAGAAGGACAAATAGTAGGGATTCGTATAACAGTTTATCCAAGATCAATAATACTTCATAATAATCAATTGTGAAGCAGAATTCAAAAATAAAGATCAAAACATGGATACAATCAAAGATAGTAACCATAATATACATCTTGACCAAAAGGGAAAATTTTATTTTTCGGTGAATAGTGCCGTATACGTGAATAGTGCCCTATACGTGAATAGTAATCCCGACACAAAAAGTTCCAAATTTGATAAAAACTCATATCAATATTTCAGCATAATGATATTAAAGAAAATAATATCATTTAAGAAGAAAATAATATCCCTTACCTCAAGATATCAGTACTTCTGGTCGGAATACCGGTATAAGGCTGAAAGAAACTTGCTCTGATGAATAGAAACTCTCAAAGTATCTAAATACTCACAAAATACACTCAATAATCTAGAGAGAGAAAGAGAGAAAACTTGTTTCTGGTGTGATTTTTAATTCTAACTTAGCCCTCTATTTATAGGAAAATTTTAGTAGGTTTGACCTGCAACCTGATGGCTTTACCTGCTACTATTCCCACCCACCATATTTGAAATATAATTCAGCACATTTCTCCACCAACCACAAGTGGGGCCCACCAATTCTAGAATTTTCCATCAAAATGATAAACTCCGAAAATTCAACAATTTCTGAACCAGTCATCTCGTAAAATTCATAATAAATCATACGTTCATTTTTAACGGTTCAAAATTTATGGACATATACTCAACTTATATATGTATAACATATTCAAAAATTACCACGATCCAACGGTCGGATTAAAAATTATAACACCCGCAATATTTCTCAAAAACCCTGATTTGATTTTTAATACCTCCATTCCGATAAAAATACTGATAAAACACCTCAACATTAACTCCTTCATTTTTAACCACAAAAATATATCCCTCATTTATATCCACATAAAATAAATATTTTCTTATCATATGAATCAATAATTAATTATTCACAAATAATATTACAGAATCACATTTATGACAACCAGGCCGTTCCCAGGAAAGATGGGGCTTTCCAATAAGGATTTCTCCTTACTGGCGCGCAATTAGATGACCAAACCTCTCCTTAGACAGAACTTTCTAGACATTACCAATAATGTTATCTAATAATATTATTCAAATAATATGAATTATTGATCTGATAATGGAAAATACTGTGCAGCAACAATTATTGAAACAACAATAATATAAAATATCAACGCAGCAATTATTGAATCAATAAAATAAAATATTGAACAATAACTACTGTAACAATTATTGAGTAGTGCCTTCTTACGTAAGAATCAATAATTGGTGCAATACCGTATGCTACTGTATTTTAATCACCGGGTATTCCAACAGTATTAACGGTAACAACTACGCCGTTATTTATAAATAACTTATACTTGTCATTTTTTTTCATCCAATCGCTTTCCGTTATGGGGCCCACACAAGGATGCGCCGTCGTACGAATATTCCCCGACAGCAAGAATATTTCACGACCAAACGAATATTCCCCGACAAAATGAATATTTTATAACCACTTGCTTATTTTGCAAAATTTGCACATTTCACCCATAACCAAAGCATTATATCAAATTAGCCCCTTATTATTCACAATAATTGTAAGACCCCAACTTTTATAAATAAAGATGAATTTTCTATAAATATCATTTTTGAATATTATGAAGTTAATTTGATATAATGTTATAGTTGTGGGTAAAATTTATAAATTTTGCAAAGTAAGCAAGCTGTTATAAAATATTCGTTTGGTCGGGGAATATTCTTTTTGTCGGGGAATATTCGTACGACGGCACAATCATTGGTGGACCCCACAACGGAATTATTGTCGAATTGAGAAAACGACAGAATTATCTTTCTATAAAAATAACAGCTGAGGTGTTACCGTTAAAATCGTTAAAACTGTTGAACTACTTGGTAGTAAAAGTACAGTAATACGCGTGGTTGCATAGTAGCACACGGTATTGATTATTGATGCTTACGTGAGAAGTCACTCAGCTATACTCAATTATTGCTACAGTAATTGCTGCATCATATCTCTTAAATTATTGTCATAGTATCATCTGTATAATATGTTATATTATTGAGACGTTGTGGTAAGTTTGGTTATTTTATGGGGGGCCATATGTCATCATCTAAGAGTCTCTTCGTCAATAGTAATTACCGTCGTCAATAGTAATTACCGTCGTCAATAGTAATTACCTTCGTCAATAGTATTTACCTTGGTCAATAGTAATTACCTTCGTCAATAGTATTTACCTTGGTCAATAGTATTTACCTTGGTCAATAGTAATTACCTTCGTCAATAGTATTTACCTTGGTCAATAGTAATTACTTTCGTCAATAGTAGTTGTCCCTTCAATATTACCAAGAGTCATTTGACCCTTCGTTAAGACCAAGAGTCATTTGACCCTTCGTTATGACCAAGAGTCATTTGACCCTTCGTTAAGACCAAGAGCCACCCTCAGTTTTTCTATAAATAGAGGCCTAGGGCTTCATTATTTTTCACGAATTCATTCAAGCTATAGAGAGAGAAAGTATAGAGAGAATAAGAGAGAGAGAGACTAAAAGTATTCTGCTACATCACTTTTCCAATATCCAGTTCTTTTAAGGTAGGGAATATTATTTCTTTTATATTCATGAAGAGAACTTCTGTTATTCCATTCGTTATTATTCTGTTGGAATAACCAGTATACGCGGTCTACCCTATACTTGGTGACATTCTTCTATTATTCTGTTGGAACATCCTGTCTGTGTGTTTTACACCGGACCTGGTTCCGTTTATTATTCTGTTGGAACATCCTGTCTGTGTGTTTTACACCGGACCTGGTTCCGTTTTTATTATTATTCTGTTGGAACATCCTGTCTGTGTGTTTTACACCGGACCTGGTTCCATTATTTATTATTCTGTCGGAATATCCTGTCTGTGCGTTTACGCCGGACCTGGTTCCATTATTTATTATTCTGTTGGAATAACCTGTCTGTGCGGTCTATCGCATGCATGGTGATTTCTTTTGTTATTCCATTCTTTATTATACTCAGTTGGTTAAGTTTTGACTTCTATACTCCATGAAATTTGTGGAATATCCTTGATAGTTGCGTTTCATCCAGTATCTTTTCAAGAAAATATTCTTCTAAGCATTCTTGAATTTTACTCCACAATGCAGTATCATGTTGACAATTTGGACGTTGTTAATTCCTGGATAAATTAATTCTTGAACTTGTTTTATTGAATTCTTATATCATTGTCATCATCCTCATGTTTATAAAATGTTGAAAGTCATCTGTGGCCTGTATTGCATAGATGGACTTGGTATGATTATGACCAGGGATTATTCGGTATAATCATGACCGTAATGTTACAAATGATGTGGTAAAAGTCCTCATTGGCCCGTAGTGCATTGATGGACAGTTGTTGGCATGATCATGACCATTAATGAATACACGAATATCCTTGGCCGTAGTGCAGGGGTGATTCGATGATGTGGATTATTTTATTAAGCTGAGTCTCAGCGATCACAGTGTTGAAAAACTTTTTAAATCATAAAAGATAGTAGAGTTTATTTTCTACTTGACTCTTTTAATGGATTGCTTGTTCCGCTACAGTTAAACTTGATGTCTATTATATTTTATCAGTTTAACATTGTTGAAGGCTAATGATAATTTATTCTGCATTATCTTAGTCATAATATTTCTTACTGGGCTAGTTGAGCTCACCCTTTCTTTCACTGTTCTCTTCAGGAAATGAGAACGTAGCTGGGACAAGTCGGGGTACGGAGTGATGGTCCGAATGATAGTATTAGTTAGTAGTCCTCACTATTCTATGTAATGGTGTGTTAATAAATGTAATGAGGACTCCTTTTGAGTATGAATACTCTCTAGAAGATAATATTTGTATTCAAACTCACAGTTTATGTTTTGTCGTATTGTACACGACAGTTGTATTAATCAGTTGTATTTGTATTCTGTACTATGTATCTGACGACCCAAGATGGGTGATGTATACCTAATTTTGGGGGCGTCACAGTTGGTATCAGAGCTTAGGGATATGATCCCTGGCTAAGATGTGAGAATAGAACTAGGAGGGGAGAGACGGGGAATTCCTTCGCTAGTATGACATACCTAAGTTTATTTGCATGGTATTTAATTGGTCGGTCATAATATAAGGATAATATATGACATATCAATTAATTTTTATTTTGTGGCAGTATCTGAAAATGGCATCTGAGAATGTTGAGAATAGCAATGGAGCACAGACGACTGTTGATTCACCACATATCAATAATCAGGATAATGTGCATCAGGAAGGTGTCAATCCTCATGCAAACAACAACACTGACCAAATGATGAATGATCAAATGTTCAGAGGCTTTATGCAATTCATGCAACAACAGGTGAAAGCGGCTCCTGTCCACAACGTAGGTGGAAATACTGGAAACTCTCAGGCGGTCACCGCTAAACAGTTTAAGGAGCTGGGACCACCGGAGTTTAAGGGAGAACCCAAACCACTTGTAGCTGAAACATGGATAAAGCAGATCACCAAGATATTTGATGTCTTGGGTTGCTCCGAGGAGCAAAAGGTTCCCTTTGCCGCCTTTATGTTGCGAGGAGAGGCAGATTACTGGTGGGAATCGATAAAGCGTACTCAACCTGCCGCACTGAAGATGTCTTGGGAGAAGTTTCAAGATCTGTTTAACGACAAATACTTTCCCGAGAGTATTCGTCACATGAAGGAGGTGGAGTTCATCAAATTGGAGCAGAATAATATGACCGTGTCGCAGTACGAGGCAAAATTTGCGGAGTTATCCCGGTTTGCGTCCCACCTGGTGGATAATGAAGAAAGAATGACGCGGATGTTTTTAAGAGGTTTGAAGCCGGAGATACGTCAACATCTTGTTTCTCATAAACTGTGTTTGTATTCAGATGTTGTAAATAGGGCTCAGTTGGTGGAGCGCGATAACGAGACAACGCAACCAAAAGAGAGCAGCCGGCAAAATGATAATACCAGTGAGAGCAGTCATCGAAGCGGTGACAACAAGCGTGGAGGGAATCAACAGGCCAGAAATGGTAACCACTTCGGTGGTAATCAGGGCCAAAACAATAAGAATGGACATTTCAAGAAGAGGAGATTCAACAATGATGGAAAGACGTCAGCACCAGCACCTGTCGTTAAGGAAGGAGAACGACCACCTATCATATGTTTCAAATGCGGAGGGGAGGGGCACATCAGTCCAAACTGCGCGATGCCGTCCAAAGCATGTTATAATTGTGGAAGAGAAGGTCATTTAGCCCGATTTTGTCGTTTACCGAAAACAAATTCAGCTAGGATGGAGGCACCAAAAGCCGTCCCAGAAAAGTCAAAACCGGTTGTGCAAGGGAGAGCGTTTGTTGTGAACTCCCAGAGAGCAAGGAACCCGAATGAGGTCATCACGGGTAAGCTTATCATAAACTCTAAAGAAGTTTATACTTTATTTGATACCGGTTCAACCCATTCTTTTATTTCTCCTACTTGCGCTCATCGATTAAATTTGATTCCGGAGAAATTAGACTTTGACTTATCTGTGGAAACTCCGTTGGGAGAAACCTTCATTACCTCCACTGGTTTATAAGTCTTGTTTGGTTCAAGTTGGTACCCACACATTACCTATCGATCTGATTTCATTAAAAATACTTGCATTTGACGTGATTCTAGGGATTGATTGGTTAACTACTCATTATGCAAAAATTGATTGTTTTCGTAAGGTTGTTAGCTTTCATATTCCTAATCGACCTATTATGCGAATTCAAGCAACCAAACCATTAAAATCAATCGCTGTCATCTCAAGCCATAAAGCTATTCGTTTATTGAAAAACGGATGTCAAGCTTTCTTAGCTCATGTCACAGATCTAAACAAAAATACGTCAGCTTTGAATGATATTTCTGTTGTTAATAAATTTCCTGACGTATTTCCCGAAGAACTTCCTGGCCTACCCCCAGAGCGTGAAATTGAATTTTGTATCGACCTTGAACCCGGTACAAAACCCATTTCCAAAGCCCCATATCGAATGGCTCCTATTGAACTTCAGGAGTTAAAGACCCAACTGCAGGAATTGTTAGACATTGGTTTTATTCGTCCTAGTACTTCTCCTTGGGGTGCTCCTGTTCTGTTCGTGAAGAAGAAAGATGGGAGTATGCGACTTTGTATTGATTATCGGGAGTTGAATCATGTCACCATCAAAAATAGGTACCCATTGCCACGTATTGATGACCTGTTTGACCAGTTGCAAGGAGCACAATTCTTTTCAAAGATCGATCTTCGTTCTGGATATCATCAGCTGAAGGTTAGAACTGAGGATATTCCAAAGACGGCCTTCAGAACTCGGTACGGGCATTATGAATTCTTAGTTATGTCTTTTGGATTGACTAATGCTCCTGCTGCCTTCATGGATATGATGAACAGGGTATTCAAGGAATATTTGGATCACTTTGTGGTCGTCTTTATCGATGACATCCTTGTTTATTCCAAAAGCCGTGAAGATCATGAGCAACACTTGAGGCTGGTACTCCAAAAGCTTCGTGAATACAAACTTTATGCCAAGTTGAAGAAATGCGAGTTCTGGCTGGAAGAGGTAGCATTCCTTGGGCACGTAGTATCAAGTCGTGGAATATCGGTTGACCCGGCAAAGATTGAAGCTATTCAAAGCTGGGAGCAACCTAAATCAGTGACCGAAGTACGTAGCTTTCTTGGTTTAGCTGGTTATTATCGGAGATTCGTGGAAGGATTTTCTCGAATCGCTACTCCATTAACTCAGCTGACTCGGAAAGATACAAAGTTCGGTTGGAGCGAAGAATGTGAGCAGAGTTTTCAAGAACTCAAGAGGAGACTCATTTCAGCACCTGTTCTAACAATACCATCTGGCTCGGAGGGATTTGTCATCTACAGTGATGCTTCGAGCAAAGGGTTGGGATGTGTTCTCATGCAACATGGAAAAGTCATAGCCTATGCATCAAGACAACTCAAGGAATATGAGAGGAATTATCCTACTCATGATCTAGAGTTGGCAGCTGTTGTCTTTGCACTTAAAATTTGGAGGCATTACTTGTATGGGGAGAAGGTGGAGATCTTTACGGATCATAAAAGTCTCAAATATTTCTTCACTCAAAAGGAACTCAACATGCGACAACGACGTTGGCTTGAACTGTTGAAAGATTATGATCATACCATTCAATACCATCCTGGAAAAGCGAACGTGGTAGCTGACGCATTGAGTAGAAGATCATATGCAAGTACGAGTGCGATATTGTCAACACAAAGACCCATTTTGTGTGATTTGCAAAGGATGGAGATAGAGTTAAAGACTCCAGGGACCCATGTGATGATGGCGAATATACGAGTAGAACCGACTTTAATCGATAAAGTTAAAGCTGCTCAAGCTACAGACCTGGAGCTGATGCGTATGAAGAAGAAAGTGCAAGAAGGTGCTATGCCGGAAGCAAGAATCGATGAAGAAGGAATACTTCGAGTCAACTCCAGACTTTGTGTTCCTAACAACCCTGATTTAAAGTATGAAATCATGATGGAGGCGCACAACACACCGTTTGCAATCCATCCTGGAAGTACCAAAATGTATCATGATCTTCGTCATACATTTTGGTGGAGCAATATGAAGAGAGAGATAGCGTTGTTTATCTCAAGGTGTCTAACTTGTCAACGAGTCAAAGCGGAGCATCAAGTACCAAAAGGTCCATTGCAACCACTTGAAATTCCAGAATGGAAGTGGGAGCACATTACCATGGATTTCGTTACCGGTCTTCCTAGGGTTTCTCAAGGTATTGATGCGATTTGGGTCATTGTTGATAGATTGACCAAGTCTGCTCATTTCTTACCGATACGAGAAACTTATACACTTGAACGTCTTGCTCGTATGTACATAAACGAGATTGTAAGACTGCATGGTATGCCAGTATCCATAGTTTCTGACCGAGACCCAAGATTCACTTCACGATTTTGGGTTAGTTTACAAAAAGCTATGGGCACGGAGTTACGATTTAGTTCAGCATATCATCCTCAGACGGACGGACAATCAGAGAGGACTATTCAAACTCTTGAAGATCTATTAAGACTCTGTGTCTTTGACTTCAAAGGAAGTTGGGACAAGTTCTTACCATTGGTGGAGTTTTCCTACAACAACAGTTATCAAGCAAGTATTGGCATGGCTCCATTCGAAGCATTGTATGGAAGAAAATGTCGTTCTCCAGTATGCTGGGATGAGGTGGGCGAAGCAACGTTGTTGGGACCGGAGTTGGTACGTATGACTACAGAAAAGATTCAAACGATCCGACAACGTATAAAAACCTCACAAGATCGACAAAAGAGTTATGCTGATCTTCATCGAAAGGACGTGGAATTTGATGTAGGAGATCATGTGTTCTTACGTGTTGCTCCATGGAAAGGAGTTACGAGATTTGGAAAGAGAGGAAAGCTAAATCCTCGATTCATCGGTCCATTTTTAATCCTCGATCGAGTAGGAACTGTGGCTTATAGACTCGCTTTACCGCCAAGTATGTCTCGTGTTCATAACGTTTTTCACATATCCATGTTACGCAAATATGTGGAAGACCCGAACCACATTATTGAGTTAGAACCGGACGAAATAGCGGAGGATTTGACGTATGAAGAAGTTCCTGTTCAAATCTTGGATAAGAAGGAACATATTCTACGCTCCAAGGTTATACCTCAAGTTAAAGTTTTGTGGAGAAACCACGATGTTGAGGAAATGACTTGGGAGTTAGAATCAGAAATGAAATCAAGGTATCCTTACCTCTTCGACATACCAGGTACGTACCCTAATTTCGAGGGCGAAATTTCATAAGAAGGGGAGGTTGTAAGACCCCAACTTTTATAAATAAAGATGAATTTTCTATAAATATCATTTTTGAATATTATGGAGTTAATTTGATATAATGTTATAGTTGTGGGTAATATTTATAAATTTTGCAAAGTAAGCAAGTTGTTATAAAATATTCGTTTGGTCGGGGAATATTCTTTTTGTCGGGGAATATTCGTACGACGGCACAATCATTGGTGGACCCCACAACGGAATTATTGTCGGATTGAGAAAACGACAGAATTATCTTTCTATAAAAATAACGGCTGAGGTGTTACCGTTAAAATCGTTAAAACTGTTGAACTACTCGGTAGTAAAAGTACAGTAATACGCGTGGTTGCATAGTAGCACACGGTATTGATTATTGATGCTTACGTGAGAAGTCACTCAGCTATACTCAATTATTGCTACAGTAATTGCTGCATCATATCTCTTAAATTATTGTCATAGTATCATCTGTATAATATGTTATATTATTGAGACGTTGTGGTAAGTTTGGTTATTTTATGGGGGGCCATATGTCATCATCTAAGAGTCTCTTCGTCAATAGTAATTACCGTCGTCAATAGTAATTACCGTCGTCAATAGTAATTACCTTCGTCAATAGTATTTACCTTGGTCAATAGTAATTACCTTCGTCAATAGTATTTACCTTGGTCAATAGTATTTACCTTGGTCAATAGTAATTACCTTCGTCAATAGTATTTACCTTGGTCAATAGTAATTACTTTCGTCAATAGTAGTTGTCCCTTCAATATTACCAAGAGTCATTTGACCCTTCGTTAAGACCAAGAGTCATTTGACCCTTCGTTAAGACCAAGAGTCATTTGACCCTTCGTTAAGACCAAGAGCCACCCTCAGTTTTTCTATAAATAGAGGCCTAGGGCTTCATTATTTTTCACGAATTCATTCAAGCTATAGAGAGAGAAAGTATAGAGAGAATAAGAGAGAGAGAGATAAAAGTATTCTGCTACATCACTTTTCCAATATCCAGTTCTTTTAAGGTAGGGAATATTATTTCTTTTATATTCATGAAG
Organism: Panax notoginseng; assembly: GCA_016801055.1. NCBI lineage: Eukaryota > Viridiplantae > Streptophyta > Magnoliopsida > Apiales > Araliaceae > Panax > Panax notoginseng. Next base: position 188,972,852 of record CM029015.1, on the reverse strand, counting down.
AGAACTTCTGTTATTCCATTCGTTATTATTCTGTTGGAATAACCAGTATACGCGGTCTACCCTATACTTGGTGACATTCTTCTATTATTCTGTTGGAACATCCTGTCTGTGTGTTTTACACCGGACCTGGTTCCGTTTATTATTCTGTTGGAACATCCTGTCTGTGTGTTTTACACCGGACCTGGTTCCGTTTTTATTATTATTCTGTTGGAATATCCTGTCTGTGTGTTTTACACCGGACCTGGTTCCATTATTTATTATTCTGTCGGAATATCCTGTCTGTGCGTTTACGCCGGACCTGGTTCCATTATTTATTATTCTGTTGGAATAACCTGTCTGTGCGGTCTATCGCATGCATGGTGATTTCTTTTGTTATTCCATTCTTTATTATACTCAGTTGGTTAAGTTTTGACTTCTATACTCCATGAAATTTGTGGAATATCCTTGATAGTTGCGTTTCATCCAGTATCTTTTCAAGAAAATATTCTTCTAAGCATTCTTGAATTTTACTCCACAATGCAGTATCATGTTGACAATTTGGACGTTGTTAATTCCTGGATAAATTAATTCTTGAACTTGTTTTATTGAATTCTTATATCATTGTCATCATCCTCATGTTTATAAAATGTTGAAAGTCATCTGTGGCCTGTAGTGCATAGATGGACTTGGTATGATTATGACCAGGGATTATTCGGTATAATCATGACCGTAATGTTACAAATGATGTGGTAAAAGTCCTCATTGGCCCGTAGTGCATTGATGGACAGTTGTTGGCATGATCATGACCATTAATGAATACACGAATATCCTTGGCCGTAGTGCAGGGGTGATTCGATGATGTGGATTATTTTATTAAGCTGAGTCTCAGCGATCACAGTGTTGAAAAACTTTTTAAATCATAAAAGATAGTAGAGTTTATTTTCTACTTGACTCTTTTAATGGATTGCTTGTTCCGCTACAGTTAAACTTGATGTCTATTATATTTTATCAGTTTAACATTGTTGAAGGCTAATGATAATTTATTCTGCATTATCTTAGTCATAATATTTCTTACTGGGCTAGTTGAGCTCACCCTTTCTTTCACTGTTCTCTTCAGGAAATGAGAACGTAGCTGGGACAAGTCGGGGTACGGAGTGATGGTCCGAATGATAGTATTAGTTAGTAGTCCTCACTATTCTATGTAATGGTGTGTTAATAAATGTAATGAGGACTCCTTTTGAGTATGAATACTCTCTAGAAGATAATATTTGTATTCAAACTCACAGTTTATGTTTTGTCGTATTGTACACGACAGATGTGTATAATCAGTTGTATTTGTATTCTGTACTATGTATCTGACGACCCAAGATGGGTGATGTATACCTAATTTTGGGGGCGTCACAGTTGGTATCAGAGCTTAGGGATATGATCCCTGGCTAAGATGTGAGAATAGAACTAGGAGGGGAGAGACGGGGAATTCCTTCGCTAGTATGGCATACCTAAGTTTATTTGCATGGTATTTAATTGGTCGGTCATAATATAAGGATAATATATGACATATTAATTAATTTTTATTTTGTGGCAGTATCTGAAAATGGCATCTGAGAATGTTGAGAATAGCAATGGAGCACAGACGACTGTTGATTCACCACATATCAATAATCAGGATAATGTGCATCAGGAAGGTGTCAATCCTCATGCAAACAACAACACTGACCAAATGATGAATGATCAAATGTTCAGAGGCTTTATGCAATTCATGCAACAACAGGTGAAAGCGGCTCCTGTCCACAACGTAGGTGGAAATACTGGAAACTCTCAGGCGGTCACCGCTAAACAGTTTAAGGAGCTGGGACCACCGGAGTTTAAGGGAGAACCCAAACCACTTGTAGCTGAAACATGGATAAAGCAGATCACCAAGATATTTGATGTCTTGGGTTGCTCCGAGGAGCAAAAGGTTCCCTTTGCCGCCTTTATGTTGCGAGGAGAGGCAGATTACTGGTGGGAATCGATAAAGCGTACTCAACCTGCCGCACTGAAGATGTCTTGGGAGAAGTTTCAAGATCTGTTTAACGACAAATACTTTCCCGAGAGTATTCGTCACATGAAGGAGGTGGAGTTCATCAAATTGGAGCAGAATAATATGACCGTGTCGCAGTACGAGGCAAAATTTGCGGAGTTATCCCGGTTTGCGTCCCACCTGGTGGATAATGAAGAAAGAATGACGCGGATGTTTTTAAGAGGTTTGAAGCCGGAGATACGTCAACATCTTGTTTCTCATAAACTGTGTTTGTATTCAGATGTTGTAAATAGGGCTCAGTTGGTGGAGCGCGATAACGAGACAACGCAACCAAAAGAGAGCAGCCGGCAAAATGATAATACCAGTGAGAGCAGTCATCGAAGCGGTGACAACAAGCGTGGAGGGAATCAACAGGCCAGAAATGGTAACCACTTCGGTGGTAATCAGGGCCAAAACAATAAGAATGGACATTTCAAGAAGAGGAGATTCAACAATGATGGAAAGACGTCAGCACCAGCACCTGTCGTTAAGGAAGGAGAACGACCACCTATCATATGTTTCAAATGCGGAGGGGAGGGACACATCAGTCCAAACTGCGCGATGCCGTCCAAAGCATGTTATAATTGTGGAAGAGAAGGTCATTTAGCCCGATTTTGTCGTTTACCGAAAACAAATTCAGCTAGGATGGAGGCACCAAAAGCCGTCCCAGAAAAGTCAAAACCGGTTGTGCAAGGGAGAGCGTTTGTTGTGAACTCCCAGAGAGCAAGGAACCCGAATGAGGTCATCACGGGTAAGCTTATCATAAACTCTAAAGAAGTTTATACTTTATTTGATACCGGTTCAACCCATTCTTTTATTTCTCCTACTTGCGCTCATCGATTAAATTTGATTCCGGAGAAATTAGACTTTGACTTATCTGTGGAAACTCCGTTGGGAGAAACCTTCATTACCTCCACTGGTTTTAAGTCTTGTTTGGTTCAAGTTGGTACCCACACATTACCTATCGATCTGATTTCATTAAAAATACTTGCATTTGACGTGATTCTAGGGATTGATTGGTTAACTACTCATTATGCAAAAATTGATTGTTTTCGTAAGGTTGTTAGCTTTCATATTCCTAATCGACCTATTATGCGAATTCAAGCAACCAAACCATTAAAATCAATCGCTGTCATCTCAAGCCATAAAGCTATTCGTTTATTGAAAAACGGATGTCAAGCTTTCTTAGCTCATGTCACAGATCTAAACAAAAATACGTCAGCTTTGAATGATATTTCTGTTGTTAATAAATTTCCTGACGTATTTCCCGAAGAACTTCCTGGCCTACCCCAGAGCGTGAAATTGAATTTTGTATCGACCTTGAACCCGGTACAAAACCCATTTCCAAAGCCCCATATCGAATGGCTCCTATTGAACTTCAGGAGTTAAAGACCCAACTGCAGGAATTGTTAGACATTGGTTTTATTCGTCCTAGTACTTCTCCTTGGGGTGCTCCTGTTCTGTTCGTGAAGAAGAAAGATGGGAGTATGCGACTTTGTATTGATTATCAGGAGTTGAATCATGTCACCATCAAAAATAGGTACCCATTGCCACGTATTGATGACCTGTTTGACCAGTTGCAAGGAGCACAATTCTTTTCAAAGATCGATCTTCGTTCTGGATATCATCAGCTGAAGGTTAGAACTGAGGATATTCCAAAGACTGCCTTCAGAACTCGGTATGGGCATTATGAATTCTTAGTTATGTCTTTTGGATTGACTAATGCTCCTGCTGCCTTCATGGATATGATGAACAGGGTATTTAAGGAATATTTGGATCACTTTGTGGTCGTCTTTATCGATGACATCCTTGTTTATTCCAAAAGCCGTGAAGATCATGAGCAACACTTGAGGCTGGTACTCCAAAAGCTTCGTGAATAAAACTTTATGCCAAGTTGAAGAAATGCGAGTTCTGGCTGGAGGAGGTAGCATTCCTTGGGCACGTAGTATCAAGTCGTGGAATATCGGTTGACCCGGCAAAGATTGAAGCTATTCAAAGCTGGGAGCAACCTAAATCAGTAACCGAAGTACGTAGCTTTCTCGGTCTAGCTGGTTATTATCGGAGATTCGTGGAAGGATTTTCTCGAATCGCTACTCCATTAACTCAGCTGACTCGAAAAGATACAAAGTTCAGTTGGAGCGAAGAATGTGAGCAGAGTTTTCAAGAACTCAAGAGGAGACTCATTTCAGCACCTGTTCTAACAATACCATCTGGCTCGGAGGGATTTGTCATCTACAGTGATGCTTCGAGCAAAGGGTTGGGATGTGTTCTCATGCAACATGGAAAAGTCATAGCCTATGCATCAAGACAACTCAAGGAATATGAGAGGAATTATCCTACTCATGATCTAGAGTTGGCAGCTGTTGTCTTTGCACTTAAAATTTGGAGGCATTACTTGTATGGGGAGAAGGTGGAGATCTTTACGGATCATAAAAGCCTCAAATATTTCTTCACTCAAAAGGAACTCAACATGCGACAACGACGTTGGCTTGAACTGTTGAAAGATTATGATCATACCATTCAATATCATCCTGGAAAAGCGAACGTGGTAGCTGACGCATTGAGTAGAAGATCATATGCAAGTACGAGTGCGATATTGTCAACACAAAGACCCATTTTGTGTGATTTGCAAAGGATGGAGATAGAGTTAAAGACTCCAGGGACCCATGCGATGATGGCGAATATACGAGTAGAACCGACTTTAATCGATAAAGTTAAAGCTGCTCAAGCTACAGACCTGGAGCTGATGCGTATGAAGAAGAAAGTGCAAGAAGGTGCTATACCGGAAGCAAGAATCGATGAAGAAGGAATACTTCGAGTCAACTCCAGACTTTGTGTTCCTAACAACCCTGATTTAAAGTATGAAATCATGATGGAGGCGCACAACACACCGTTTGCAATCCATCCTGGAAGTACCAAAATGTATCATGATCTTCGTCATACATTTTGGTGGAGCAATATGAAGAGAGAGATAGCGTTGTTTATCTCAAGGTGTCTAACTTGTCAACGAGTCAAAGCGGAGCATCAAGTACCAAAAGGTCCATTGCAACCACTTGAAATTCCAGAATGGAAGTGGGAGCACATTACCATGGATTTCGTTACCGGTCTTCCTAGGGTTTCTCAAGGTATTGATGCGATTTGGGTCATTGTTGATAGATTGACCAAGTCTGCTCATTTCTTACCGATACGAGAAACTTATACACTTGAACGTCTTGCTCGTATGTACATAAACGAGATTGTAAGACTGCATGGTATGCCAGTATCCATAGTTTCTGACCGAGACCCAAGATTCACTTCACGATTTTGGGTTAGTTTACAAAAAGCTATGGGCACGGAGTTACGATTTAGTTCAGCATATCATCCTCAGACGGACGGACAATCAGAGAGGACTATTCAAACTCTTGAAGATCTATTAAGACTCTGTGTCTTTGACTTCAAAGGAAGTTGGGACAAGTTCTTACCATTGGTGGAGTTTTCCTACAACAACAGTTATCAAGCAAGTATTGGCATGGCTCCATTCGAAGCATTGTATGGAAGAAAATGTCGTTCTCCAGTATGCTGGGATGAGGTGGGCGAAGCAACGTTGTTGGGACCGGAGTTGGTACGTATGACTACAGAAAAGATTCAAACGATCCGACAACGTATAAAAACCTCACAAGATCGACAAAAGAGTTATGCTGATCTTCATCGAAAGGACGTGGAATTTGATGTAGGAGATCATGTGTTCTTACGTGTTGCTCCATGGAAAGGAGTTACGCGATTTGGAAAGAGAGGAAAGCTAAATCCTTGATTCATCGGCCCATTTTTAATCGTCGATCGAGTAGGAACTGTGGCTTATAGACTCGCTTTACCGCCAAGTATGTCTCGTGTTCATAACGTTTTCCACATATCCATGTTACGCAAATATGTGGAAGACCCGAACCACATTATTGAGTTAGAACCGGACGAAATAGCGGAGGATTTGACGTATGAAGAAGTTCCTGTTCAAATCTTGGATAAGAAGGAGCATATTCTACGCTCCAAGGTTATACCTCAAGTTAAAGTTTTGTGGAGAAACCACGATGTTGAGGAAATGACTTGGGAGTTAGAATCAGAAATGAAATCAAGGTATCCTTACCTCTTCGACATACCAGGTACGTACCCTAATTTCGAGGACGAAATTTCATAAGAAGGGGAGGTTGTAAGACCCCAACTTTTATAAATAAAGATGAATTTTCTATAGATATCATTTTTGAATATTATGAAGTTAATTTGATATAATGTTATAGTTGTGGGTAAAATTTATAAATTTTGCAAAGTAAGCAAGCTGTTATAAAATATTCGTTTGGTCGGGGAATATTCTTTTTGTCGGGGAATATTCGTACGACGGCACAATCATTGGTGGACCCCACAACGGAATTATTGTCGGATTGAGAAACCGACAGAATTATCTTTCTATAAAAATAACAGCTGAGGTGTTACCGTTAAAATCGTTAAAACTGTTGAACTACTTGGTAGTAAAAGTACAGTAATACGCGTGGTTGCATAGTAGCACACGGTATTGATTATTGATGCTTACGTGAGAAGTCACTCAGCTATACTCAATTATTGCTACAGTAATTGCTGCATCATATCTCTTAAATTATTGTCATAGTATCATCTGTATAATATGTTATATTATTGAGACGTTGTGGTAAGTTTGGTTATTTTATGGGGGGCCATATGTCATCATCTAAGAGTCTCTTCGTCAATAGTAATTACCGTCGTCAATAGTAATTACCGTCGTCAATAGTAATTACCTTCGTCAATAGTATTTACCTTGGTCAATAGTAATTACCTTCGTCAATAGTATTTACCTTGGTCAATAGTATTTACCTTGGTCAATAGTAATTACCTTCGTCAATAGTATTTACCTTGGTCAATAGTAATTACTTTCGTCAATAGTAGTTGTCCCTTCAATATTACCAAGAGTCATTTGACCCTTCGTTAAGACCAAGAGTCATTTGACCCTTCGTTAAGACCAAGAGTCATTTGACCCTTCGTTAAGACCAAGAGCCACCCTCAGTTTTTCTATAAATAGAGGCCTAGGGCTTCATTATTTTTCACGAATTCATTCAAGCTATAGAGAGAGAAAGTATAGAGAGAATAAGAGAGAGAGAGACTAAAAGTATTCTGCTACATCACTTTTCCAATATCCAGTTCTTTTAAGGTAGGAAATATTATTTCTTTTATATTCATGAAGAGAACTTCTGTTATTCCATTCGTTATTATTCTGTTGGAATAACCAGTATACGCGGTCTACCCTATACTTGGTGACATTCTTCTATTATTCTGTTGGAACATCCTGTCTGTGTGTTTTACACCGGACCTGGTTCCGTTTATTATTCTGTTGGAACATCATGTCTGTGTGTTTTACACCGGACCTGGTTCCGTTTTTATTATTATTCTGTTGGAACATCCTGTCTGTGTGTTTTACACCGGACCTAGTTCCATTATTTATTATTCTGTCGGAATATCCTGTCTGTGCGTTTACGCCGGACCTGGTTCCATTATTTATTATTCTGTTGGAATAACCTGTCTGTGCGGTCTATCGCATGCATGGTGATTTCTTTTGTTATTCCATTCTTTATTATACTCAGTTGGTTAAGTTTTGACTTCTATACTCCATGAAATTTGTGGAATATCCTTGATAGTTGCGTTTCATCCAGTATCTTTTCAAGAAAATATTCTTCTAAGCATTCTTGAATTTTACTCCACAATGCAGTATCATGTTGACAATTTGGACGTTGTTAATTCCTGGATAAATTAATTCTTGAACTTGTTTTATTGAATTCTTATATCATTGTCATCATCCTCATGTTTATAAAATGTTGAAAGTCATCTGTGGCCTGTATTGCATAGATGGACTTGGTATGATTATGACCAGGGATTATTCGGTATAATCATGACCGTAATGTTACAAATGATGTGGTAAAAGTCCTCATTGGCCCGTAGTGCATTGATGGACAGTTGTTGGCATGATCATGACTATTAATGAATACACGAATATCCTTGGCCGTAGTGGAGGGGTGATTCGATGATGTGGATTATTTTATTAAGCTGAGTCTCAGCGATTACAGTGTTGAAAAACTTTTTAAATCATAAAAAATAGTAGAGTTTATTTTCTACTTGACTCTTTTAATGGATTGCTTGTTCCGCTACAGTTAAACTTGATGTCTATTATATTTTATCAGTTTAACATTGTTAAAGGCTAATGATAATTTATTCTGCATTATCTTAGTCATAATATTTCTTACTAGGCTAGTTGAGCTCACCCTTTCTTTCACTGTTCTCTTCAGGAATTGAGAACGTAGCTGGGACAAGTCGGGGTACGGAGTGATGGTCCGAATGATAGTATTAGTTAGTAGTCCTCACTATTCTATGTAATGGTGTGTTAATAAATGTAATGAGGACTCCTTTTGAGTATGAATACTCTCTAGAAGATAATATTTGTATTCAAACTCACAGTTTATGTTTTGTCGTATTGTACACGACAGATGTATTAATCAGTTGTATTTGTATTCTGTACTATGTATCTGACGACTCAAGATGGGTGATGTATACCTAATTTTGGGGGCGTCACAATAATATTTAGAGAAAATTTGATTTTATTCATTAATAAGTTGGGGTCTTACAACCGCCCCGGCCCCTTCTTCCTCAAGTGTCCTCAGAATGCTCTCAGCTGTCTCCTCCGACACCGCCACCGCCGCCACGCCCCTTCTCTGCCGCCTTCTCTACCAGATCTGGGTTTGGATTTATCTGGGTTTCAAGCCATGGAGATATTCTCTACCAGATCTGGATTTGGATTTATCTGATGATGATGATTATTTGGATTTACCAGATCCAAAAGAAGATTTGGATTTCTCTACCAGATCTAGGTTTACGGCTGATTCAATTAGAAAAAAAAATGATTTGGATTTATATTTGTTGTTTTTATTTAGTTTTAATGTTTGATGTAAAAGTGATTCGACCAATTTGCCCTTAATGTAAGCTAAATATGTAAATAGATATTAAAAAATATATTTTTATTTACACATAAGCTTATGTATGGCCTACTCAGATAGCCACGTCAGCAATTACTGACGTGGTGTGTTCAATTTGTGTAATTAAAAAAATTGATAGTTTAATAACCTAATTGACAAAATTAAAATATGGATCACCGAAGTGGAATATGCACTATAGTTTAAGGTACTAATTCATATTTAAGCCTTATGTAAAGTATACTAGACGTGTATTAGCTAATTTTTTAGTCCACGCGCTTTATAAGTTAGACCGTTGAGCGGCTCCAATTCAGGCAACTTTCTTTGATAATACCATTAATATGATTTTAATTAGGAAATAATATATATGAGGATAAATTTTCGAACGAAATTAAATTATGATTAAAGTATAATTTTAAGTGTATGTTTGGTTATTCAGTATTTGTAACGTTTGTTGTATTTAGAGAGGTTAAAAGTTTAAACGCACTTAAATTTGCTTAATTATTAATTCATCTATTAGCACTTTATTTTGCATCAAAATTAGTTTAGTGTGTTTGGAGGTCCAAACACTACCGCCGCATATACTGATAGTAAGTGATAAAATAAAATAATATTATGTGTTTCCTTTATAATTTTTTTCTCTACTATATATCACATAGGTCTAGGGGTGTGCAACCGGTAAATATCGGTCCGAACCGGACCAGTACCAAATTGGACCGATATCGAAATTAGCCAAATTTCGGTACCGATATCGGTTGGACCGGTATACCGAATCGGTTTATCGGTTTGGTACCGATTTTTACCGAAAATTCATATAATTATTTATTATTATTATTAATATTTTTTGTATTATTATAATTGTTATTTTATTATTATTATTATTATTATTTTTATTACTAATTATTTATTAATAATAATAATAAAAATTGGAAAACCGGTATATACCGGTACGGTTCGGTAATACTGAACCATAAAAATTATGTACCGAAACCGGTACCAAAAAATCGGTATATATCATTTTTTTTGTACCGAAAACGGACCGGTTCTTATTGTACCGAACCGGCCGGTTTGATCAGGTCTGAAAAACCGAAAAAATAAAAAACTATGCACACCTCTACATAGGTCAATATTTAATATCGATATAATTTTATCATCATATGTAAGATGATTTTTTAATTATATTGAATGAAAATTGAATGTTCCCACTTCTTAGTCAAAATATATATCTGTATAACAGAACTCTAATTTTAATAAAAACATTTGAGTGTTATTTTTAAATTGAAAAGGAAAGAGGGTATTACAAATAACACTCCGATTAATCTCAAACGTTAGGAAGTAGAGATGGTGAGTATTCGGTTATAAGAGTATTCACAACAATTTTCTCAATAAATTTTTTATTCCCACATTTAAAGAATATATCAATAAATCAGTATCCAACAGTTTTATTATCCTTATATAATTCTTTATTTTAATCCCTATATATGATTTGACTCCTCAGGGTGAGGGAATCAAAAGAGTGTTCCCTATTTATGTAAAATGACATTTCACACCCTATTTATTGCGATTTTATGTTGGTTAAAGGATCTTATCTCACTTAATTGCTTATTTGGGTATGCCTATCAAATTCACTCATTTTTATTTTTTAAACAGAGGATTAGAGAGAAAGAGAACTATAAAAACAATTAAAAATCAGTCAAATTTTGATTTTGATCATTTTTGAAAAAAATATTACTACTAATTATAAATTTTATTATTTTATAATTAAAATAATATTGTTTTAGTTCTCATAAACACATAATGATCGTTGCACGTTTTGATTTCTAGCAATATCTATTTTTAAATTAAAATAATTGTAATTTTTAAATTCAAACAACAATTACTTTTAAATAAAAAATAGTTAAAACGTTCAAAACATGATTTGACTGTTGGAACTTTTAAATTTTAAATTTTAAATTTTAAAATTTAATATGTAAAGAATCAATATAAGGAACATGTTGGGTACATAGTGAAAAAATTGAATCATTATCCTACAGAATGACCCAATAACACTGCATAGTAAGAATAGAGATAAGGAAATTTTTGTGAATGCTCTAACCGAGCCAAATTGTCTATTAGATTATAATTAAATACATATTTATGTATTTATCACTTTTCAGGTCAAAATGGTCATTTTTAAATTCAAATTTTTACAAATATAGGCTGAAAGATTACGACAATACAAAACTACATCGAATTTATTGTTAATCCTAATGTTTATAGTTCAATTTTTTATAAGTAAATATGCTTAATTATTAATTTTATAAATGGTTCGTTTAACTTGAAAATTCAAATGAAGCCAATTTTTGTAGAAAAAAGAGAGTATATTGGAATGAGATCATTAATTTAAGTTAACTAGTGCAAGTTCGATGAGTTGATTTTCTTAGAGAGAATGAAGGGGAAGAAGATTATGTTTGTGGGAGACTCATTGAGTTTCAACATGTGGCAGCAATCACAGGAGGCTCTTTCTTTGTTCTATAGCAAACACACGATATTAACAACCAAATTAGATCTGGTTTTAAGTCGACTGGTCGCAGGTCCTACTAACAGTTAGGAAAAATGACTTCACTTTGAAAATTCAAATAAACTCGAGGGCAACTTAGTTATTTCTCTAACCGCTAGTAGAACTTGCTCTAGCTGCTAGTACTTCTCGCAGTCAGACCCAATTAGATTTGCAATTGGACGGTTGTAGATCTAGTTGCTGGAATAGTGTCATTAGCAAAATTGTTGCTATGGATCATTTTTCTTAATTAAATCATGACAACCGGTGCCATGGACATTATTTAAGCAACCAAGCTTGTAACCGTTGATCAGTATAATGGATGGTAAGGATTGAATTAATTAAAGGCCTTGCCACTACAGCCTGTAGCTGCAGTCAATAAACTTCAAAAAACTATTCACAATTACATAATTGCTCCCTTCAGATTTAAATTTGCAAGCTTGGTTAATTTCTCTTTACCGCTACATGCTGTAGCGTCAGTGTCATGTTTTTCTAACTTCTCAAATTTCCATGGTTGCTGACTTTTTGTGTGTGTATATATATTGTGATTCTCGTGTTAAATTAAACAAAGGGACAATGGCCCAAAAAATTAAAATTAAATAATTAATCATCGTAATTAATTTAAAATCATATAAATAGTGCCTCTTTATGATACACTCTCTGTTTTAAAATTAATCACCGTAATTAATTAAAATCATATAAATAGTGCCTCTTTAACCACAATGGGTAATACCTCTTTTTGTCATATCTGAAATTATTAAGGCTGTAAACGAGTCGAATCGATCCGGATTCTAGGCTGCTCAGATTTGATTCGAGACAAAAATGTCTTGCTCGTATTCGATTCGAATTCGAAATAAAATTTAAATAATGTACTCGTATTCGACTCGATGCAAAAAATGATACTCGAAATTCGACTCGACTCGACTCGAAATTATATTCGAACTACTTGTTTTGAATCGAACTCGAGTAAAAACGAGCTTATATCATATTATTGATTCCAAATTTACAATATACAATTTTAAAAAGTTAGGCATATGAATTACAAAATACACATTAGTAGCAGCAACGACATTATCATTCAAGTTTCTAGCAGCAGCATTATCCAACAAGCAGCATCACAAGGATTCAAGTTTCCAACAAGCAGTAGCATTAACATTGATTCATTCAAGTGTCCAACTATCCAAGTTCAGGGATGAGAATTATCAGCAGTTCGTTTTTGCAGTATATGGCATACAAGATCAGCTGTAGCATCTATAATCCACATACAAAGTATCCTAGTAGCACCATCTAATTAGTCAAGGCAGGATCAAAAAGTTAGAAAACCAACAAAAGATTTGGGATAAAAGAATTATCATTAATTCAAATACTGACATAAAAAAGGCCAACGTTTCATATAACTCAGTGTACTCAAAAAGGAAGCCAAGGTTTCTCGCACATCCTAACCGTGTTGTGATCCAACCCCCTGGCATCTTGCAGAGAAAGCCAAGGTTTCTCGCACAGTCATTTCTACTATATGCAGATCATGTTGGCTGATATAGGTAGCCATTCTCTGGGGCACAAACTCTTGCATGCCATGGCCATTGTAAGTCACCCTTCCAAAAAACTAGTATAGCAAAGTGAAATATTTTCACATTCAACAGTAATCCAAATAGCAGAAAAATCTTGAGTTAAAGCACTGAGAATCTATGAAAGAAATAAAAATTGCAAGATTTAGCCCAAGTGTTTCAGTTGAACAACATTAGGGTGTTTAAGCAAGCACATAATCTGCAGTTCTCTGTTCTTGTATCTCTTATCCTGCAGCACCTTCTTTATAGAAACAGCTTCGCCAGTTTCCAAGCACTTGGCCTAAAAGAATCAAGCGAAGAAAGGGAAAAGCAAAACAAGAAAGTTGACATAAACTATTTAGCAACAATGTACAGTAAGTGAAAGACCTTTCAACCAAACCTCAATTCTGTGTGAATACAATATGCCTCCAAATACTGAGTTTACCTGATAGACGACACCAAATGAACCAATGCCAACCACACGCTCTGCCATATATGACATGTGCTAGAAGAAATAACTTCAATTTTTTGTGGTTATGTTTCTAATAAATCTCAGATTTACTGCAACTTGATAAAAGCTGACTCATCCCCATCCTCAAAAAGAAGTAGGAACAGTCCTCATAAATCCTCAACACTAGAATAAAAGAATAACTAGCATTATGACACCATAAAAAAGCCTATTCTAAAGGAAAAACAACAAAATTAAAGCATAGGTAATTCAATAACATTAAACTAGACTACTCAAATCACCTGTTTCTTTTGCCCATTTCGACCACCCACCAAAGTCACAATTATCTGACCAGTTTCTGTTCCATTACCACTAACAACAGTGGCTTAAATATCCTGCATGATAAAAAATAAAATCAGCAAAGCTCTGACAGACAAATGAAATTTCTACTTCTAGAAGAGAAACATAATCGAAAAACGCACATATAAAGATAATTTTGTAGAAACCCTTTGATTGGCGTCTTGCTCAACATTTACCCTCTTTATGCTAGTATGTAGGTTCGCTGAAAATATAAATAAATTTAGAAAAAGACAAGTTAAAATATTATTAATTCCGCCAATGAGTGCATACCTGCAAGGCTTGAGGATTTCGCTAACATCCTGAAGGATAGTTAGACTCAGAGTTTGACATTTTGAAGAAGTTTAGGTCGAGAGTTTAGAAGAAAATAAAACTAGGGTTTCGTATGATTTGGGGAAAATGAAATTGGGGTTATATAAATGAATTTGCAGACTGATAACTTACCAACAATTGAAGTTAAGCCTTATATCTCTTTCAATTCTCTTAAATCACAGCCATGCATCTGCAGATCTTGAGATTATCTACAAAATAAATGATAGAAAACTGTAGATTGTTATTTCCTAGACAAAAATTAAAGGCAGACTCTTACGATTCTCTAATATCGTCGACCTCGAACGAACTAAGAAGTGAAGAAGAAGTCTGTAAGAGGAACTGAAGAAGTGGAAGACTGGACCGGGGAAGAGAAATCGTCAGCCGCCCAAAAAATCAACTAAGATTTACATATATTCATACTCGCGAACGATAATCGAATGTATTCGATCGAATTCCTGGCGAATGGTTCGAAATCTATCGAGCTACTCATGTAGAAAACGAGCAGAGTAGTACTCTTCTCACATCCGGATCGTGTAAAGAGTCGAATAATAAAAACTGCTCAAAATCGACTCGCCCATATACGAACTCGAGTCCCGTTCGATTTTTTTTCGAGTCGACTCCGATCCGAGCCCGATCCGTCCGACTCGTTTTCAGCCTTCGAAATTATGATACACTCTTTGTTTTTGACCTTTATTAATTTTTGAAAGTTAATTTAAGAAGTTTTCAAACATAAAATTAAGATGGTTTATTAAAAGTTATGAAATATATTTTAGGGTGAGGAATATTTTTTAGATGGTTTATAATATTTATTATTGTATTGACTAAAATAAAAAAAAAATTATGTCAATTTTGAGTTGAAAATATCTTAAATTAACTTCAAAAAGTCAATAATAATATTATATTTTGAAACAAAATGAGTAATTTACAATTTTTTGACAAGCCCCATTTTAGGGTGTACAATATAATTTGATAATGAAATACATCATCACTATTACAATATCAATAACTAATAAAAGTTCAAAAAGTATCACTAAAATAGGGCATCTTGGGTGTCTTGAGGATCACTAAAATTAGAAATATATTTTAATTTTTTAAGTTCAATTTGGAAAATCTTAAAATTCAAATTATTACAATCAAATTTAATTTTAATATAAGCAAAATACTTATATGATTTTAATTATTACGATGATTAACTATTCAGTTATTCCTTCTAGCTTTAGCTTATATGATTTTAATTAATTACGATGATTAATGATTTAATTTTAATTTTTTGGGCAATTGTCCCTTTGTTTAATTTAACAGGAGAATCACCATATATATACACACAAAAAGTCACCGGTCATGGAAATTTGGGAAGTTAGAAAAACACAAGGAGAAATTAACCAAACTTGCAAATTTAAATTTGAAGGGGGCAATTATGTATTTGCGAATAACTTTTTCAAAATTAGTGATTGCCGCTACAGGCTGTAACGGCATGACCTTTAATTAATTCAATTCTTGCCCTCACGATTACAAACTTGGTTGCTCAAATAATGCCCATGACAATCGGTTGACATGGATTAATTCCATATATATAGGGATGATCTATAGTTAACGTTGTAAAAAAGCGTCTATACTTATAACAAATCTCGATTGTCTATCTGGATATCTAACGACCTATATTGCTCACGTCCGTAATTTAATTTCCAGTATTCCACAGTTTAATACTACGGACAAGACAGATGACCAAAATACCCCTCCTTGTAAATGTCCTCCGTTCGCAATATTA
This sequence comes from Panax notoginseng, assembly GCA_016801055.1. Taxonomy (NCBI): domain Eukaryota; kingdom Viridiplantae; phylum Streptophyta; class Magnoliopsida; order Apiales; family Araliaceae; genus Panax; species Panax notoginseng. Next base: position 188,956,851 of record CM029015.1, on the reverse strand, counting down.
AACCGCGAACACTAGGTATGGTCAAATGGTCAACTAGGAAACGACATCATTTGTAAATAAGTCACGTTCGCAGTATTAATTTGCAGATGCTAAATTCAATTTTTTTTCAGTTTTCAAGTCTCCCTAAATCAAATTCAGTCATCCTCCACATATACATAACAAAACACACACATGCATATACACCTTGTTGGGCATAATTATTTGGGCCTGAATTATATGGTGGACCAATATTTAACCCTACGTAGTAATCTGTTTGGGCAGTTGAGTATTTTAAGGAATCTAAGATTTTTAATTGCATTTAATTTCCAACTCCTAAGGAAAGTGTCAGATATAATCCGACTTACTTTCTTTAAGGAGATTGTGTTCAATCCCATTAAAGAATCATACCTAATGAGGCTATAAATAAAGTCTATACCCTAATTATCAGATACACATTCATATTATTTTACAGCACTAGAGCATTTAAAGAATCATACCTAATGAGGCTATAAATAAAGTCTATACCCTAATTATCAGATACACATTCATATTATTTTACAGCACTAGAGTATTAAGTCCTCATTGTTAAACTTTATTCAGCATGTACTTATTCTCATATCGTCAAGCTTTTGGTGTAGATTTGACGCGCATTGTTTATTAAACGTGTGAACGAATCTTGACGTTAACACACCTAAATCAGTGTATCAAACTTTAATACATACTGCGAGGGCCAACCTAAATATGCAATTATGTATATTTGGAGAATATGTCAAACAAGTAAAGAAATCCTAGTCTAACTTAAAGACCATGTCTACAAACGGCCGTTGATGATAAGAGTGTCATTTTCTTGAAGAGTTTCTTTCTCAACTTTGTCAATTTCCTTTGTGGATCGAGAACCATCAGCACAATGCTATTACCCCCTACATTATTGTATATGGCTATTTGCTATTGGCTAATAATATGGTAGGACGAGTTAGGATCTTGTGCAATTTTGTAGCCACACTCAAAAGCCCATGACATATTCTCATACACAAAAGGCCAAGAGGAAGTAACTACTTGGCTTAACCTCACAATATTCAACTTCTACAACTTGTGTACGTGATGATGTCAACTTCAAAAGTTTCTACAACTTTATATCACGTTCACAAGCCATAATGGATAGAAAAATTCTAGGCGGACCGGCCTTTTCTGACCGGGGTAATGACACAACCCTGTTTGTTCCGTGTATCCAAACAGACACCTAAATCACTGCATTTTGTAAAAATTTCAGTTCCAATAAATCACATTAATTATTTTGTAGTCAAAAACAAAAAAAAAATAAAAAATAAAATTCGGGCCGGTCACTACCCCGGTCGGAAAAGGCCGGTCAGCCTAGAAGAACTCTAATGGATAATACTTTATCCGTTTCAAATAATAAGATACTTTTTAAAGTTAATTTAAAATATTTTTAAATTTAAATTGACATGAATTATTTTAATTTTGGTCAATTGAATGATGAAATTTATAAATTATTTAAAAAATACTACTCATTATAAAAGACATTGTTTCATGGTTTTTAATTAATCATCATAATTTTGAGTTTGAAAAATTATTTTAAATTAATTTTTAAAAGTTAATAATGATTTTATAACCTATATTATCATCAAATGCTTATTTTCTTATAAATTATATTATCAACCAAACACTTGCAAAAAAAAATAATTTTCTCAATTTTTTCTTTTTCCTTGCTTTACTTTTCCTAAAAAATCATTTTTTAGTACAAGATTTTCTTGTGCTACGTTTGGATTGGAGTAATGAAGGTGGGAAAGGAATGACTCATTCATATGGAATGAAAAAAATTATGTTTAATTGCGATTAGAATGAAAAAAATTGTGTTTGATTCTTTGGAGGAGAGAGAATAAATGAAATAACTCATTCCAACTAAAATGAAATGACTCATTCTACTCTTCATTTCATTTTTTCAATCCAAAACACTACTTACTTGCCGCGGTTTGAAAAAGTGTGGCTCTTTTATTGCTTTTTGATATAAATAAATGTTTAAAGGTAAATTTAGCCATTGTTTATTATTGAATAATTATTTAAAAAATTCGTGTACAAATATAATTAAATAAATCTTAATTTTTGTAAGAAAATAAACTAATAAAAAGAAATAAACACTAGGGCTATGTTTGTTTACAATAATTATATTTGAGATAAGACTATTAATCCTAAATGTCTTGTTTATTTTCAAATTTAGATTTTAAATTATTAATCTAGAAATTATAAAATAACTTAATAGTCTTGAGATAATATTTGTATTGAAACTTGTTATTATAGTAATCCTCATTACTCTATAAAATAGTATGACAATAATTATAATGAAGAATTTATTTGAGTTTGAATATTGTGTACGAGACAATATTTGTATTGAAACTCGCAACTTATGTTTTGTCATATTTTACACGACAGTTAATAACTGTATATATGAATTTTGTATTTGAATTCTGTACTATATATTTGACGACTCAGAATGAGTTATGTAGTCCTATTTTAAGAGCGTCACACTTTCGGCTTAAATTTTTGTAAAAATTCGGCTTAACTAGCTCTCAAATTAAATTTGAGTAAATTTTTAATGGACCGAACAATTAACTTTGATCGGTCAAATTGATTATACTTGGGATAAGACTATTAATCCTAAATGTCTTGTTTATTTTTCAAAGCCAATTTCTACACTCTTTTTTTGTGTATTTGGCATGACACTTAGAAAAGTGGTAATGACTAAATAATTAAAATCATTTTACGAATTTTAATTTCTGAAACTCTGAATCACAATTCATAATGAAAATCGAAAAGATAAACCACGCTCATGGGCCCTCTATTTTGGCATGGATTTGAGTTAGGCCAAAATTGTATAAGCCCAGGCTAAGTACAGCCCATTCAGTGTTACAGCCCGAATTCCATAGCTATATATTAAATGATGACTTAAACCCTAAATCCGTCTCATTTTTAGGGTTCCAGAAGCAAGCGCAAGCAGCCCCTCCGTGGTTTTTTCTTCAGTCAAAGGACAGCAATGGGTAAGCCCCCAAAATCTCCTTTATGATTCGTTTTTCAGTTTGTTGTTTATGAAGAGATCAATAATATGTATTGGATGTTTTGATTCGACTGTAAGTTGAAAAATATCAAATCAATGTTTTGATTTGACTGTAAATTGAAAAATACAAATGATTTGATTTGATGATTGAAATGTATAGCGAGAATTAAGGTTCATGAGCTGAGGGGTAAATCAAAGACGGATTTGTTGACCCAGCTGAAGGAACTAAAGGCTGAGCTCGCTCTCCTCCGTGTTGCCAAGGTCACCGGCGGCGCTCCTAACAAGCTCTCCAAAATGTCTGTACTCTCTAGATCACACAAAGTTTATATCTTCCTCAATATATATGTATATAATTCATGTATGTGATAGTAATATTTATATGCGCATTTTGCTAGATTGTCTCTGATTATGTATGATTTAGCTTTCTATCGTACTATTATGCTTTGATGTCTTATGTATATTTGTATCTAAGAAAACATTTATGCATATATGCAATCTTATATGTAATGTCTAATGAATGTTTTATCTAGATTTTAACTTGGAATGAAATGGAGTACTATAACATTTATCAATATATTTGCCAAGATGGGTGTGCTGGGGTTCTTATATTTGCCTTTAGCATCATTCACTACTGTTAGCCATTTACTTTAATAGTTTAAATTAGTCGCTTGATGATATAGCATGCGGCCAATTGATTGATGGTAATTTTATTCTCTAAAGTTTTTGATCCGTTTAGTTTGTCAAGATATGAAACGTGTGCCATTAAGATTTTTAGAGCATTTTGATGCAATCTTCAAACCCCAAAATTATGGTTTTGGTTGAGACCTTGATCAAGTGAGGAAATGGAGAAGAAAAAATGAAGCTAAGAATTGAAAAACCATCTGAGTGCATACATTGTATTCAACTATTTGTACATATATAATTTAGGGAAGATCATTAATATTGATTATAATGCTATGAAATGTTATACAGAATTAATTTTTTTTCTTTTCAGTTTTCTATTTTCATATGTTTTCTGTGGATGTTTTGGAGTTCCATACAAAGCTCATGTCTCGTATCGGTTGAAGTTTTTAATTTACACCGATTGATTCACGTGAATATTATTATTTTAAACATACAGGGATTTTGGATATGCCATTTTTACAATCTGTGATGAGTCTAGTCATTTTTTATGAGGCTACTGCACACTTACCAATGATCACTTGGTAGTAAACTAGTAATATGCTTAGTTGTCTATCATAATGGTTTTAGTCATTATTTAACTCGTGTATATGTGGGATAATATCTGATTTCATGTTTCGTGTTTTTGTGGATACAGAAAAGTGGTGAGGCTGTCAATTGCGCAGGTGTTGACTGTCATGCAACAGAAACAGAAGGCTGCTCTGAGGGAAGTGTACAAGAACAAGAAACTACTGCCGCTTGATTTGCGTCCCAAGAAAACTAGAGCTATCCGCAGGCGTCTTACCAAGCACCAGGTATGGTTTTTACTTTAATCTTCGATTCTTTTATTATTCATTTTGATAACAAATCTCTTTTATTATCTTTATGTATATTTTTTCCTTTACAAGTACATTTATACGTCAATAGATTGTTTGTTTCCTAATTTAAAATTTCCTATCACTGTTTTGAAAATTTCATTGCATGGTTAAAGTAAACTTAATTAGCTGACCCAGATTTCTTGGACTTAGTATGATGTGATTGAGTTAAGAAGCTAGTCCGAGTATTTTGCTGTTTCTGAATTACTTGTAAAAAAATTACTTCACTAAAAAGTTGAAGCTTTTAGTTGTTTTCCTAATATTTTCATGGATTCCTTTTTTTTTCCTTTGTGAAAATATATACTCTTTTGGAGAAATCTTTACAGATATGTTCGTCCTTTTGAAGTGGTTTTCCATTTTGTTTTATTTGTGTAATAGGCTTCATTGAAGACTGAACGTGAGAAGAAGAAAGAGAAGTACTTCCCAATGAGAAAGTATGCTATTAAGGTGTAGGGTAGAATCTACTGTGGAGGAGATTTGGTACTTTGTGACTACAAACCTCATTCCAATTTTGAATTCTGAAATTTGTTTTCCATTATCCTGTATTGCTGATCCTAGTTCAAGTGTTACTTTATTGTGATGTTTATTCTTGTTTCATGTGCTGAAACTATTCATATCAAGCCCTAGTTCAAGTTTACTTTATGGTGTTGTTTACTCTTGTTTTAATGTGGGTCTAAAACTAGGTCTGAACATAGGTGGTATGAGATACTGCTGTTTGCAAATTTCTCACTTCTCTAGTCATAGCACATGAAATAAAAATGATCCTAAATTTTCAGCTCTAAATTTTTTTTTTATTGATACTTGGGAAGGTAGTTGCTTGTAAGCGTGATATCCCGAGTAAATAAATGTCTAAAAAAGTGCTAACTAAGAAACCTTGAATCTTGATGCATGCTTATTTACTTGTTTGTTTTTGGTGAATCTAAGAAATCAATATTACTTTGGGGAGTAGTTAACATGAAGTTAACTTTGGTCTATTGATCAATACCGTGTGGCACACTGGCGGAATGTGATCTCTAGCTTTGTGTGTCTGCACTGCTAATCGGATTCATTACTTTGATAACTAAAGAATATTGCAAAAAGTAGTTTATAAAATGTTGTAACAATATCCAACGAACAGCCAATATCCAAACTACAGACAAGCAACAAGACAAGTTTGTGGAGGAATCCATCCATCAGGGATCCAGTAGGATGCATCTATTCTTAGCCAACAATATCCAGTTTGTAACCCAGAAGGTGTTTGCCACCAACCTTTCTAGATAATTGGGTATAAGCATCAGAGGAAAATGCTCTATATGCAGCTAACTATGAAGCAATGGCTTTGGCAAATAATATTTTTAGCTGCAAGAAAATTCTACTGTACAATGAAGACAATGTTTGAGGAGTAGGCTGCTACATGAAATAGGACGGCAGTGGAATAAAATGCTGTCAAACTTTATTCATTTCCCCTTCCAATAAAATTAAACTGAAACAAGCTACTTAAATATTCAACTTAATAGCAGAGAATATATGTAGATAAGATGAATACAAGTTCATGCGGTTGCAATGGAACCATCACCCTGTTCTGCTGGCCTAGGAATTGATTGCCAGCCTGCACAGACTTGGAGAACATTCTTCAAAGAATCTGAGGCCGGTTCTAAAGTCCAAGTAGGGTAAAATTCACTAGGATGGAACACACTTTCGACACTAGTTCCTGTTAAAGAGCATGCTTGCGCACCATTTAAGAACATGTCCCCCTCTGACCTTATCAACCCTGACTTTGGTTCCTTTTTATCAGCTGCCTAATTAACCAACACAAAGAAATGCAATCAGTAAAGTATGTCAACAGCCAATGAGATGAGGAATACTTTTACGAACTAGGAACGAGACTATTTCTGATGATCATACATCGGAAAAATAAAAACAGTCTTGTCATAACTTTGAGCCATCCATGAGGAGCATATAAATTAAGGAATTGCTCTCTTGTGCATACTTTATGACAAACATGATTATGGCTCTTCAATAAAACAGAACCTTTCATACTATAATACATCACGTTATGACTATAATACATCAACCTATCAATGCTATAATATAAACTTTTAGCCCCCAAAGTTCCCAAGTTGGACAAGGAATAATACCCAGGTCGGATAAAAGCTCAAAAGTGAGAAAGAAGACACTCACATACTTAATCTTAATCAAACTAAAGCAACTACAACTTCTTCAAAAGGCTAGAGTTATTCATTATGGCTGAACCAGTAACCCATCCACCAGGTAAGTTTTCTGGCTCTGAGGCTGAAAATATTGTATGCATCTATCTCCATATAACCCTCTTTGATAACAAAAAAAAAATTGTACTTATAACACGGAGAACATAAATAGGTTTTACAAATCTTGAGCAACATAAGAAAAAACATGAGTCTGCCTAATTACCTTTTCTGTATAATATTCAAAAGCCTTTTTCTTCAGTCCTGATTCATAGATGTTGCATTGAGAGTATATCTAACAAAAAGAGAGAGAGAGAGAATAATGTCACGAAATTGTATGTTAAAATTGGAATGATAGAAATTACTAGAGAGGGGGGGGGGGGGGGCACTGATTATAATATGCTTAAATCATTATTTACCTGTGATTCTACACTAGCACAAATAGCATATACTTCCCAGTTTCTGGTGTAATTGTTGTACAAATGAACTTTTCCAAATCGAACACGTGGTTGTCTTTGTCGTGTCCCATCAAAAAAGCAGTGGTGAATGGTCACTCTAATGCATCTATCACCAATGTGAGATGGGTCTGCTCCAATAAGCATTGTCTTGTCGTGTTTTGTGAAGTAACATCTATTAGCCAAGAGCGAATAGACATCAGGACACATGTTTTTACTCAATATTTAGTTATACTGTACCATATATAGAAATCAGCTCACCTAGAAACTGTAATATCTGTGCTTTGTCTAGTTATATCTATAAGACCATCATCATAATCGCGCAAGCTACAACGGTCTATCCATATGTTCCTTGAATTTGGTTTGATCTGAATCCCATCGACATCATGTCCTCTACCAGCTTCAAATTCCAGGTTGCATATGATTATGTGCTCACAGTCCTTCAGTCTTAAACCTTTGCCTGTGAGCTTTACATGTTGGCCACGACCATCAACTGTCTTATATGAAGACACAGATAAGTAAGATGAAAGATGAATGACACCTGAAACATCAAAGACAATCCAGAGTGGTTCTTTTTTACGACATGCATCACGAAGTGATCCTGGTCCATCATCTGCAAGAAAAAACGAGGGTATCGAATATGTAAGTAAAACTTAATTTCTGAAAGTCCATCCTAAAGTCAATGAATCCACTTGTATTCAGATGACTATGATCTGATCAAATGTTGACAATGACGAAAATTCAAATGGTTTTGTTTTTCTCTGTCTTATCTCTACATAAATCATTTCAAAATAGATGAAAGTTTGTCAAAATTTGTAATCTTGAACTATATGCCAAATCTACTCTGAGAGAAGACAACACATTCCAAATTTACATATTGTATGGCCAAGGTGAACTAAATATTTTATGCTCACTCACACATACGTCTAAAGAAAGAGCTCAAAGAACAGACACGTGTACAAGGAAATTCTGTGCTTTTCAAGCTCAAAATAATCAGTACTAGAAATATTTTAATAAAATGCACAAATAAGTTGGAATTCCTCTTTCAAAGTCATGATTTGATCAATTTAAATAGCAAACAATAATATTTATAGTGGCCTACCAGAAAAGATAGTCACTAAAGGAAAGGGCAGTAAGATCACTTAACTTCAACCGTCTCATTTTATGTGAACTGTGAAGCTAACAATTATCAGATAAAACTTCAATACCCGGATTGTACTTTATTATTAATCACACTATTCTCGGTTTAAGTTCGAATACACGAGGTGATGATTGTCCACATGCACTGAATTTCTGGTTACGTAGTTAAATGCAGTCATGAAGCAAATACGAAATTTAAGAACTTGGGTACCATGACACTGATAATATGAGAGACTAACACATAAGCATGAAAAAATATATTTAGAACTCAAAAGCTTTCCTTGCTAAACAATTGTCTTTTTAAAGATGAAGTTTGGGTAGTAACCTTAATGTTGTTCGGTCATTTTTCTCGACCTTCTGTTTTTGTCTAATATCTTCTTGTGCATGCCTTCTACTTCCTTCTTAGCATCTAGATCTGGTTCGCCGTTTTTGCCTAAGATCTTTCCTTGCTTCCAAATCCTCAAAGTTATCTGATCTATTCTTTCAAAATGTCCACATTGTGGTGAGAATTCCTCCTTATCCATTACTCATCCTTTTCCTTACCTTCTAAACAATCTATTTCTTTCTTTTCCCTGCACCCTCATCTATTGTTGTAGTGCCTTTGCCGTTTTCAGGTCATCAAATTTCTGTTTTTGTCACTACTCAAACTTATCCTTATATTATTGAATGGGTTCTCTTAAATTATTATCTTCAACCTATAGGCTATTCGTGGACTACGATCATGATTCAAGACATTCTAATTCTTGGCTATCCAGTTTCTTAAAGATCAAAGCAATAGGTCTACATCAGGATCACATACAAGCTAACATGAACAATCTTGCCATCAGAAATTAAGAACTTTTACACCTAAATTGTTTTACAACACGAATAAAACACGAGTTTTCTGCCACTAGGAGCTGAAATTAGCTGTTAGAAATTTAATTACATGGTCACAAGAGGTTTATGCTACGTATGGAAGGAATGAAATTGGTGAAAGAATAGAACAGAGAAGGGAATGAAAAGGAGAGTGAAATGATTCATTCTATTTCAGCTGAAATGACATTTCATACCCTCCCTCAAGGAACAAAATTCAAAAATTTGACAGAAATGAGAATGTTTCGTTACATCCCAATGGAATAACCACACATTTTTTTTCATTTGATTATCTTTACAAGAACTTCAATTGATTTGAGCTAATACCAATTATAAAAGTATTTCACATTTGGATGCACAATTAAATTACTCATTAATCCTATTCTCATTAATTCAATAGAAAGAGAACCTGCCAACGTGGTGACTGAATAGAGCGGTCCGTGGAGGCCACCGACGGAGAAGCGGCCGAAACCCTCGGCTCGACCGGCCAGAGCTCTCAAGCTGGAATCGACATCGGCGTAAGGTAACAACTCCATGGAGGACGATTTGGGCCGTCGCGAAAAGCTGAATGCGGCGGTGATACGGGTGGTCAATTATGAGGGGAGGAATGAACTTTCTGACGTTACAATTATGAAACCGCTGGTCAGAGGAGAGAGAGGGAGAGTATTGTATTTTCGGACCGTACAGTTTGGTCCACGTCACTAAAACTATTAAAAGTTCTTATTTACAAGTGTATTATCTATTAATTATATTTTGACATTTTATTTTATAAATTATTTTTTATAAAAATTCTTACTAGTCATGTAATAATACTTTTCCGGAGTTGGAATCTCTATTACCCTGTCCTTAATTTCCCTTAATTATTTATAATGATTATAATGATGTGATTTTGATAGGTATTTATTTTTTAGAATATATTTTGATGATAATAATTGGAAAATAAGATAATTAAATTAAAATCCTCTCCATAAATTTTATTTGTGTATCAAATCTTATTTATTTGGATCAAAAATATTTTCTAAATTAAACTAATATTTTTCTAACCTTGATAAATTAATATCAAGTGTTAAAAATATTATTTCACAAAATAATATTTCTCCAAGGCAACGAGTATTCCTATTCTCTTTCAAAATTATTTTCACAATAATATTTTTTTTTACCAAAAATACCTGCATTGCACCCGTGCTTAAATTGTTTATGTGCGTACATGATTTTAAAAGTGCATGTGTGTGTCAGTGAGCAAAATAAAAAGAAAAAGAGAAGGCTTGTATTTAATGTTCATTTGACAAAAATAAGTGACACTCGTTTTGGGACAATGCCCATCCGTCCATATGTTGTGAATTGAAACTTTAAAAATTACTCCCCCAGTCCCAAATTAATTATTCAATTTTAATTTTTTAAAATTAAATTAATTATTTTTAAAACTAATTTTTTTTACTATTTTTACTAAAATATAGGTGAAGAGATTATAACCAAAAGAAAATATATACAATTTATTACTAACCCTAATTTTTATAATTTTAGAAATATATTTATATATGCTTAATTATTAATTCTAAAAATAGTTAATTTGACTTAAAAAAATTAAAATTGGGTAATTAATTTGAGACGGAGGAAGTAATTTGGCAAGTGATCATATAATTAAAAACATTTATTGCATTCAAAGTTGGCAATTTTTTCAAAGGTTCGAAGCTTTCAAAATTTTGGATGAGCTTGCTGATTGGGCAATCCGTGTGCTTACAACTGCTAAATCTCATCCGATCCCATCATTTAAAACAAATAAATTTCAGCGTTTGATTTTCTTAAAAAATCATTTTGCCCCAAGCTTGAAAATCTATCTTCATTTTTACTTCACCAATTTACTATAAAAAAAAGCTTACTCCTTGTCTACATTCTCTCTAAAGCAGAGTCGGTCTGAGTTTTCTAAGGTCCATGACAAATTTTTTTAAATGTGCCCCTTTATACAAATTAAATAAAAAAATAAATAAATTATCAACTAATTATTTTTATTTAAATTATAAGAATTTACAAAAGATAAGGAAGAACACTTTAAAATATCATCGAAGCAAAGAATCATCACATGTACCTATAAAATAAAAATATTAATGAAATCGGTAAAATTAATGAAATACTAACTGTAGTTGACAAGTTTTACTGATTACACAATTGAACTTTTAATTTTTCAAATTACCCCACTAAACTAATTATTATTTTAAAATTGGGTTATTCCGTTAAAAAAAATAAACGGACTTTAATTTTTTATCTACAAAACTAATGAATTACCCACTGTAGTTGACACGTTTTACTGATTACACCATTAACCTTTTAATTTTTTAGATTACACTATTAAACTAATTAAAAAATGATTATTTTAAATATTTTTAAAAATAATTATTATTTTCAATAAAAAATATTAGAAACTTTAATTTTTTTTTCTATAAAATGATTAAAGTTTCATAAAATATAGATTTAAAAAAATTAAAGTTTTATAAAACCTTACTGATTTTAAAAAATAAAAAAAAATTCCTTTTGAAAATAAAGTTTATTTTTTTGAATCTATATTTTATAAAATTTTACTCATTTTTTAAAATATGAAGAATTTTTCAATTTTTTTCTTGAAAATAATATTTATTTATAAAAATTATTAATTTCTTTTTTGAAAAAATTGAATCAGTTTTTTTATTTATTTGTTACTGTTTTTTTATTTTGATTTCCATTTTTAGTTTTTTTAAAAAATTTCTAATATTAAGAATAGGTCATTCTGTTAAAAAATTAACTAAACATTAATTTAATTTAAAATCTCTTTAATTTTTTTAATCTATATTTTATGAAACTCTACTCATTTTATGAAGAAAAGAAATTTTTTAATATTTTTTACTTAAAATAATAATAATTTTTAAAAATATTTAAAATAATTATTTTTAATTAGTTTGATGGGGTAATTTGAAAAATTAAAAATTCAATGGTGTAATCAGTAAAATGTGCCAACTACATTGGGTAATTCATTAGTTTTGTAGATAAATAATTAACGTTCGTTTATTTTTTTTTAACGGAATGACCCAATTTCAAAATAATAATTAGTTTAGTGGTGTAATTTAAAAAATTAAAAGTTCAATGGTGTAATCAGTAAAACCTACCAACTACAGTGGGTATTTCTTTAAATTTTTTCAATAAAATCTAAACCACAAAACATCATTTAAAATGTCTTCTTGTTGCACTTTTAGATGCAAAATCATCAATTATACTACTTAGATTTAATGTTTTCTAACATATCATTTTTAAAGCATAATATCATTAATCTTTTTATTAATTTATTTTTTTATACACATAAATATATAATCTTATAAAAAATCTTGGGCCCCCCTCAATTGTGGGCCATGGGCGGTTGCCCTGGTGGCCCTTGCCCAGGGCCGGCTCTGCTCTAAAGCTTTAATCTCTCTCTGATACTTATAAATTCTGATTATTTAAAAAAGAGAAAATTGATCACAAGTACTTGAGATAAGTTGTTTAAATTACTTGATTAATTTATCTCTTACTCCCTCCGTTCTTTAATATATGTCGTTTTAGGGTTGTGCACAAGTATTAAGATAATGATTATATAACATTAATTATAATATCAATTGTCTATATTGCCCTTGTATTGGAATAAAAGATTGTTATTTATTGGACAGAAAATAGTGAGAGAATCAAAGTTACATTTATTACTTGGGATAATATTGAAAATTAAGCAATTAATGCTTACTTGAAATTCTCAAACGACTTATATTAAGGAATAAAAATATTTTTCTAAAACGACTTATATTAAGGAACGGATGGAGTACTTGTTTATTGTTATAGATATAATAATATATATCGTTATACACAATTATATATATATATATATATATATATATATATATATATATATATATATATATATATATATATATATATATATAGGGAATTCTTCCATAGCAGCCGGTTGCCACGAGAACTGTGCAACAACCCCTTTTCAGATCGTTGATAAATTGATTTGAAGGCTGATATTAGAATTAAAATTTGATCAGCCGTCACAGGTTGTTGTGCCTAATTATATACTTGTAACGGCTTCTATTTTAATAAGAGAGGCCAACGTAAAATTATATTGTCAGTATAGTTATAAAAAATGAATATTTATGATTAAAATAATAAAGCTGGAAGAGCTTGTACCGGCTTCACCCTTTTTTTTTCCGGCTGGTACAGCTTGTACCCGCTTACATTTTTTTTTCTTTTCTCCATTATATGTTATGACTCAGGAAATTAAAATAAAATAAAAAAATAAAAAAGGACCTGGCCGGTACAGTCTGTCACGGTTGGGAAATAAATAATTTTTTTTTTCTGTATCCAACTATTCGCTGCTAAACAAATTCGAACTCGCGACCTCAAGCACCAATCCCTCATCATATGACCACCCGAGCACCACGGGCCTAACTGCTAATTTCAACCAAGGATATATCTTTATAGTAAAATTTCACCATCCCCCAAAATCTATATATTATTATTATTATATTACGATTTATTTTTATATAAATCTATATTATTAATTGGATTTGTTAAAATAGAAATAAGTTAATATCTATATTTATTATTATCCCCTTTAATATTTTTTCTTATTTTTGTAATAATATCAATAAAAGGATTATTAATATATGAAAAATAAATATCATTCTTCAATAAAATATAAAGTGATCATTATAAATCTTGCATTATTAGTATTAATAATTTTATTATTAAATTGGTTGAGTGGAATTTAAATGGATTTAGATTATAGTAATTTATTTTATTATTACACATATATTTATTTTTATATTTATTTTAATTATTATTTGAGTATGAGTAAATAATATGAAACATTATTTTTAATATTAATATAAATAATGTGATTATTAATAACTAGACTGAATAATAATATCCATACAGTTCAACCAAATAGATATTCTTATTAATTAATATGTACATTAGATAACGCTTGACAAGTTTTATATTTCAGAGGCCGAAAATTAGGTATACATCACCCATCTTGGGTCGTCAGATACATAGTACAGAATACAAATACAACTGATTAATACATCTGTCGTGTACAATACGACAAAACATAAACTGTGAGTTTGAATACAAATATTATCTTCTAGAGAGTATTCATACTCAAAAGGAGTCCTCATTACATTTATTAACACACCATTACATAGAATAGTGAGGACTACTAACTAATACTATCATTCGGACCATCACTCCGTACCCCGACTTGTCCCAGCTACGTTCTCATTTCCTGAAGAGAACAGTGAAAGAAAGGGTGAGCTCAACTAGCCCAGTAAGAAATATTATGACTAAGATAATGCAGAATAAATTATCATTAGCCTTCAACAATGTTAAACTGATAAAATATAATAGACATCAAGTTTAACTGTAGCGGAACAAGCAATCCATTAAAAGAGTCAAGTAGAAAATAAACTCTACTATCTTTTATGATTTAAAAGGTTTTTCAACACTGTGATCGCTGAGACTCAGCTTAATAAAATAATCCACATCATCGAATCACCCCTGCACTACGGCCAAGGATATTCGTGTATTCATTAATGGTCATGATCATGCCAACAACTGTCCATCAATGCACTACGGGCCAATGAGGACTTTTACCACATCATTTGTAACATTACGGTCATGATTATACCGAATAATCCCTGGTCATAATCATACCAAGTCCATCTATGCACTACATGCCACAGATGACTTTCAACATTTTATAAACATGAGGATGATGACAATGATATAAGAATTCAATAAAACAAGTTCAAGAATTAATTTATCCAGGAATTAACAACGTCCAAATTGTCAACATGATACTGCATTGTGGAGTAAAATTCAAGAATGCTTAGAAGAATATTTTCTTGAAAAGATACTGGATGAAACGCAACTATCAAGGATATTCCACAAATTTCATGGAGTATAGAAGTCAAAACTTAACCAACTGAGTACAATAAAGAATGGAATAACAAAAGAAATCACCATGCATGCGATAGACCGCACAGACAGGTTATTCCAATAGAATAATAAATAATGGAACCAGGTCCGGCGTAAACGCACAGACAGGATATTCCGACAGAATAATAAATAATGGAACCAGGTCCGGTGTAAAACACACAGACAGGATATTCCAACAGAATAATAATAAAACGGAACCAGGTCCGGTGTAAAACACACAGACAGGATGTTCCAACAGAATAATAAACGGAACCAGGTCCGGTGTAAAACACACAGACAGGATGTTCCAACAGAATAATAGAAGAATGTCACCAAGTATAGGGTAGACCGCGTATACTGGTTATTCCAACAGAATAATAACAAATGGAATAACAGAAGTTCTCTTCATGAATATAAAAGAAATAATATTCCCTACCTTAAAAGAACTGGATATTGGAAAAGTGATGTAGCAGAATACTTTTATTCTCTCTCTCTTATTCTCTCTATACTTTCTCTCTCTATAGCTTGAATGAATTCGTGAAAAATAATGAAGCCCTAGGCCTCTATTTATAGAAAAACTGAGGGTGGCTCTTGGTCTTAACGAAGGGTCAAATGACTCTTGGTCTTAACGAAGGGTCAAATGACTCTTGGTAATATTGAAGGGACAACTACTATTGACGAAAGTAATTACTATTGACCAAGGTAAATACTATTGACGAAGGTAATTACTATTGACCAAGGTAAATACTATTGACCAAGGTAAATACTATTGACGAAGGTAATTACTATTGACCAAGGTAAATACTATTGACGAAGGTAATTACTATTGATAATTACTATTGACTAAATACTATTGACGACGGTAATTACCATTGACGACGGTAATTACTATTGACGAAGAGACTCTTAGATGATGACATATGGCCCCCCATAAAATAATCAAACTTACCACAACGTCTCAATAATATAACATATTATACAGATGATACTATGACAATAATTTAAGAGATATGATGCAGCAATTACTGTAGCAATAATTGAGTATAGCTGAGTGACTTCTCACGTAAGCATCAATAATCAATACCGTGTGCTACTATGCAACCACGCGTATTACTGTACTTTTACTACCGAGTAGTTCAACAGTTTTAACGGTTTTAACGGTAACACCTCAGCCGTTATTTTTATAGAAAGATAATTCTGTCGTTTTCTCAATCCGACAATAATTCCGTTGTGGGGTCCACCAATGATTGTGCCGTCGTACGAATATTCCCCGACAAAAAGAATATTCTCCGACCAAACGAATATTTTATAACAACTTGCTTACTTTGCAAAATTTATAAATATTACCCACAACTATAACATTATATCAAATTAACTCCATAATATTCAAAAATGATATTTATAGAAAATTCATCTTTATTTATAAAAATTGGGGTCTTACAACCTCCCCTTCTTATGAAATTTCGCCCTCGAAATTAGGGTACGTACCTGGTATGTCGAAGAGGTAAGGATACCTTGATTTCATTTCTGATTCTAACTCCCAAGTCATTTCCTCAACATCGTGGTTTCTCCACAAAACTTTAACTTGAGGTATAACCTTGGAGCGTAGAATATGTTCCTTCTTATCCAAGATTTGAACAGGAACTTCTTCATACGTCAAATCCTCCGCTATTTCGTCCGGTTCTAACTCAATAATGTGGTTCGGGTCTTCCACATATTTGCGTAACATGGATATGTGGAAAACGTTATGAACACGAGACATACTTGGCGGTAAAGCGAGTCTATAAGCCACAGTTCCTACTCGATCGAGGATTAAAAATGGACCGATGAATCGAGGATTTAGCTTTCCTCTCTTTCCAAATCTCGTAACTCCTTTCCATGGAGCAACACGTAAGAACACATGATCTCCTACATCAAATTCCACGTCCTTTCGATGAAGATCAGCATAACTCTTTTGTCGATCTTGTGAGGTTTTTATACGTTGTCGGATCGTTTGAATCTTTTCTGTAGTCATACGTACCAACTCCGGTCCCAACAACGTTGCTTCGCCCACCTCATCCCAGCATACTGGAGAACGACATTTTCTTCCATACAATGCTTCGAATGGAGCCATGCCAATACTTGCTTGATAACTGTTGTTGTAGGAAAACTCCACCAATGGTAAGAACTTGTCCCAACTTCCTTTGAAGTCAAAGACACAGAGTCTTAATAGATCTTCAAGAGTTTGAATAGTCCTCTCTGATTGTCCGTCCGTCTGAGGATGATATGCTGAACTAAATCGTAACTCCGTGCCCATAGCTTTTTGTAAACTAACCCAAAATCGTGAAGTGAATCTTGGGTCTCGGTCAGAAACTATGGATACTGGCATACCATGCAGTCTTACAATCTCGTTTATGTACATACGAGCAAGACGTTCAAGTGTATAAGTTTCTCGTATCGGTAAGAAATGAGCAGACTTGGTCAATCTATCAACAATGACCCAAATCGCATCAATACCTTGAGAAACCCTAGGAAGACCGGTAACGAAATCCATGGTAATGTGCTCCCACTTCCATTCTGGAATTTCAAGTGGTTGCAATGGACCTTTTGGTACTTGATGCTCCGCTTTGACTCGTTGACAAGTTAGACACCTTGAGATAAACAACGCTATCTCTCTCTTCATATTGCTCCACCAAAATGTATGACGAAGATCATGATACATTTTGGTACTTCCAGGATGGATTGCAAACGGTGTGTTGTGCGCCTCCATCATGATTTCATACTTTAAATCAGGGTTGTTAGGAACACAAAGTCTGGAGTTGACTCGAAGTATTCCTTCTTCATCGATTCTTGCTTCCGGCATAACACCTTCTTGCACTTTCTTCCTCATACGCATCAGCTCCAGGTCTGTAGCTTGAGCAGCTTTAACTTTATCGATTAAAGTCGGTTCTACTCGTATATTCGCCATCATCACATGGGTCCCTGGAGTCTTCAACTCTATCTCCATCCTTTGCAAGTCACACAAAATGGGCCTTTGCGTTGTTAATATTGCACTTGTACCCGCATATGATCTTCTACTCAATGCGTCAGCTACCACGTTCGCTTTTCCAGGATGGTATTGAATGGTATGATCATAATCTTTCAACAGTTCAAGCCAACGTCGTTGTCGCATGTTGAGTTCCTTTTGAGTGAAGAAATATTTGAGGCTTTTATGATCCGTAAAGATCTCCACTTTCTCCCCATACAAGTAATGCCTCCAAATTTTAAGTGCAAAGACAACAGCTGCCAACTCTAGATCATGAGTAGGATAATTCCTCTCATATTCCTTGAGTTGTCTTGATGCATAGGCTATGACTTTTCCATGTTGCATGAGAACACATCCCAACCCTTTGCTCGAAGCATCACTGTAGATGACAAATCCCTCCGAGCCAGATGGTATTGTTAGAACAGGTGCTGAAATGAGTCTCCTCTTGAGTTCTTGAAAACTCTGCTCACATTCTTCGCTCCAACCAAACTTTGTATCTTTCCGAGTCAGCTGAGTTAATGGAGTAGCGATTCGAGAAAATCCTTCCACGAATCTCCGATAATAACCAGCTAAACCAAGAAAGCTACGTACCTCGGTCACTGATTTAGGTTGCTCCCAGCTTTGAATAGCTTCAATCTTTGCCGGGTCAACCGATATTCCACGACTTGATACTACGTGCCCAAGGAATGCTACCTCCTCCAGCCAGAACTCGCATTTCTTCAACTTGGCATAAAGCTTGTATTCACGAAGCTTTTGGAGTACCAGCCTCAAGTGTTGCTCATGATCTTCACGGCTTTTGGAATAAATAAGGATGTCATCAATAAAGACGACCACAAAGTGATCCAAATATTCCTTGAATACCCGGTTCATCATATCCATGAAGGCAGCAGGAGCATTAGTCAATCCAAAGGACATGACTAGGAATTCATAATGCCCGTACCGAGTTCTAAAAGCCGTCTTTGGAATATCCTCAGTTCTAACCTTCAGCTGATGATATCCAGAACGAAGATCGATCTTTGAAAAGAATTGTGCTCCTTGCAACTGGTCAAACAGGTCATCAATACGTGGCAATGGGTACCTGTTTTTGATGGTGACATGATTCAACTCCCGATAATCAATACAAAGTCGCATACTTCCATCTTTCTTCTTCACGAATAGAACAGGAGCTCCCCAAGGAGAAGTACTAGGACGAATAAAGCCAATGTCTAACAATTCCTGCAGTTGGATCTTTAACTCCTGAAGTTCAATAGGAGCCATTCGATATGGGGCTTTGGAAATGGGTTTTGTACCGGGTTCAAGATCGATACAAAATTCAATTTCACGCTCTGGGGGTAGGCCAGGAAGTTCTTCAGGGAATACGTCAGGAAATTTATTAACAATAGAAATATCATTCAAAACTGACGTATTTTTGTTTAGATCTGTGACATGAGCTAAGAAAGCTTGACATCCGTTTTTCAATAAACGAATAGTTTTATGGCTTGAGATGACAGCGATTGATTTTAATGGTTTGGTTGCTTGAATTCGCATAATAGGTCGATTAGGAATATGAAAACTAACAACCTTACGAAAACAATCAATTTTTGCATAATGAGTAGTTAACCAATCAATCCCTAGAATCACGTCAAATGCAAGTATTTTTAATGAAATCAGATCGATAGGTAATGTGTGGGTACCAACTTGAACCAAACAAGACTTATAAACAGTGGAGGTAATGAAGGTTTCTCCCAACGGAGTTTCCACAGATAAGTCAAAGTCTAATTTCTCCGGAATCAAATTTAATCGATGAGCGCAAGTAGGAGAAATAAAAGAATGGGTTGAACCGGTATCAAATAAAGTATAAACTTCTTTAGAGTTTATAATAAGCTTACCCGTGATGACCTCATTCGGGTTCCTTGCTCTCTGGGAGTTCACAACAAACGCTCTCCCTTGCACAACCGGTTTTGACTTTTCTGGGACGGCTTTTGGTGCCTCCATCCTAGCTGAATTTGTCTTCGGTAAACGACAAAATCGGGCTAAATGACCTTCTCTTCCACAATTATAACATGCTTTGGACGGCATCGCGCAGTTTGGACTGATGTGCCCCTCCCCTCCGCATTTGAAACATATGATAGGTGGTCGTTCTCCTTCCTTAACGACAGGTGCTGGTGCTGACGTCTTTCCATCATTGTTGAATCTCCTCTTCTTGAAATGTCCATTCTTATTGTTTTGGCCCTGATTACCACCGAAGTGGTTACCATTTCTGGCCTGTTGATTCCCTCCACGCTTGTTGTCACCGCTTCGATGACTGCTCTCACTGGTATTATCATTTTGCCGGCTGCTCTCTTTTGGTTGCGTTATCTCGTTATCGCGCTCCACCAACTGAGCCCTATTTACAACATCTGAATACAAACACAGTTTATGAGAAACAAGATGTTGACGTATCTCCGGCTTCAAACCTCTTAAAAACATCCGCGTCATTCTTTCTTCATTATCCACCAGGTGGGACGCAAACCGGGATAACTCCGCAAATTTTGCCTCGTACTGCGACACGGTCATATTATTCTGCTCCAATTTGATGAACTCCACCTCCTTCATGTGACGAATACTCTCGGGAAAGTATTTGTCGTTAAACAGCTCTTGGAACTTCTCCCAGGACATCTTCAGTGCGGCAGGTTGAGTACGCTTTATCGATTCCCACCAGTAATCTGCCTCTCCTCGCAACATAAAGGCGGCAAAGGGAACCTTTTGCTCCTCGGAGCAACCCAAGACATCAAATATCTTGGTGATCTGCTTTATCCATGTTTCAGCTACAAGTGGTTTGGGTTCTCCCTTAAACTCCGGTGGTCCCAGCTCCTTAAACTGTTTAGCGGTGACCGCCAGAGAGTTTCCAGTATTTCCACCTACGTTGTGGACAGGAGCCGCTTTCACCTGTTGTTGCATGAATTGCATAAAGCCTCTGAACATTTGATCATTCATCATTTGGTCAGTGTTGTTGTTTGCATGAGGATTGACACCTTCCTGATGCACATTATCCTGATTATTGATATGTGGTGAATCAACAGTCGTCTGTGCTCCATTGCTATTCTCAACATTCTCAGATGCCATTTTCAGATACTGCCACAAAATAAAAATTAATTGATATGTCATATATTATCCTTATATTATGACCGACCAATTAAATACCATGCAAATAAACTTAGGTATGTCATACTAGCGAAGGAATTCCCCGTCTCTCCCCTCCTAGTTCTATTCTCACATCTTAGCCAGGGATCATATCCCTAAGCTCTGATACCAACTGTGACGCCCCCAAAATTAGGTATACATCACCCATCTTGGGTCGTCAGATACATAGTACAGAATACAAATACAACTGATTAATACATCTGTCGTGTACAATACGACAAAACATAAACTGTGAGTTTGAATACAAATATTATCTTCTAGAGAGTATTCATACTCAAAAGGAGTCCTCATTACATTTATTAACACACCATTACATAGAATAGTGAGGACTACTAACTAATACTATCATTCGGACCATCACTCCGTACCCCGACTTGTCCCAGCTACGTTCTCATTTCCTGAAGAGAACAGTGAAAGAAAGGGTGAGCTCAACTAGCCCAGTAAGAAATATTATGACTAAGATAATGCAGAATAAATTATCATTAGCCTTCAACAATGTTAAACTGATAAAATATAATAGACATCAAGTTTAACTGTAGCGGAACAAGCAATCCATTAAAAGAGTCAAGTAGAAAATAAACTCTACTATCTTTTATGATTTAAAAGGTTTTTCAACACTGTGATCGCTGAGACTCAGCTTAATAAAATAATCCACATCATCGAATCACCCCTGCACTACGGCCAAGGATATTCGTGTATTCATTAATGGTCATGATCATGCCAACAACTGTCCATCAATGCACTACGGGCCAATGAGGACTTTTACCACATCATTTGTAACATTACGGTCATGATTATACCGAATAATCCCTGGTCATAATCATACCAAGTCCATCTATGCACTACAGGCCACAGATGACTTTCAACATTTTATAAACATGAGGATGATGACAATGATATAAGAATTCAATAAAACAAGTTCAAGAATTAATTTATCCAGGAATTAACAACGTCCAAATTGTCAACATGATACTGCATTGTGGAGTAAAATTCAAGAATGCTTAGAAGAATATTTTCTTGAAAAGATACTGGATGAAACGCAACTATCAAGGATATTCCACAAATTTCATGGAGTATAGAAGTCAAAACTTAACCAACTGAGTACAATAAAGAATGGAATAACAAAAGAAATCACCATGCATGCGATAGACCGCACAGACAGGTTATTCCAATAGAATAATAAATAATGGAACCAGGTCCGGCGTAAACGCACAGACAGGATATTCCGACAGAATAATAAATAATGGAACCAGGTCCGGTGTAAAACACACAGACAGGATATTCCAACAGAATAATAATAAAACGGAACCAGGTCCGGTGTAAAACACACAGACAGGATGTTCCAACAGAATAATAAACGGAACCAGGTCCGGTGTAAAACACACAGACAGGATGTTCCAACAGAATAATAGAAGAATGTCACCAAGTATAGGGTAGACCGCGTATACTGGTTATTCCAACAGAATAATAACAAATGGAATAACAGAAGTTCTCTTCATGAATATAAAAGAAATAATATTCCCTACCTTAAAAGAACTGGATATTGGAAAAGTGATGTAGCAGAATACTTTTATTCTCTCTCTCTTATTCTCTCTATACTTTCTCTCTCTTTAGCTTGAATGAATTCGTGAAAAATAATGAAGCCCTAGGCCTCTATTTATAGAAAAACTGAGGGTGGCTCTTGGTCTTAACGAAGGGTCAAATGACTCTTGGTCTTAACGAAGGGTCAAATGACTCTTGGTAATATTGAAGGGACAACTACTATTGACGAAAGTAATTACTATTGACCAAGGTAAATACTATTGACGAAGGTAATTACTATTGACCAAGGTAAATACTATTGACCAAGGTAAATACTATTGACGAAGGTAATTACTATTGACCAAGGTAAATACTATTGACTAAGGTAAATACTATTGACGACGGTAATTACTATTGACGACGGTAATTACTATTGACGACGGTAATTACTATTGACGACGGTAATTACTATTGACGACGGTAATTACTATTGACGAAGAGACTCTTAGATGATGACATATGGCCCCCCATAAAATAACCAAACTTACCACAACGTCTCAATAATATAACATATTATACAGATGATACTATGACAATAATTTAAGAGATATGATGCAGCAATTACTGTAGCAATAATTGAGTATAGCTGAGTGACTTCTCACGTAAGCATCAATAATCAATACCGTGTGCTACTATGCAACCACGCGTATTACTGTACTTTTACTACCGAATAGTTCAACAGTTTTAACGGTTTTAACGGTAACACCTCAGCCGTTATTTTTATAGAAAGATAATTCTGTCGTTTTCTCAATCCGACAATAATTCCGTTGTGGGGTCCACTAATGATTGTGCCGTCGTACGAATATTCCCCGACAAAAAGAATATTCTCCGACCAAACGAATATTTTATAACAACTTGCTTACTTTGCAAAATTTATAAATATTACCCACAACTATAACATTATATCAAATTAACTCCATAATATTCAAAAATGATATTTATAGAAAATTCATCTTTATTTATAAAAGTTGGGGTCTTACAACACTGTGACGCCCCCAAAATTAGGTATACATCACCCATCTTGGGTCGTCAGATACATAGTACAGAATACAAATACAACTTAATAATACAACTGTCGTGTACAATACGACAAAATATAAACTGTGAGTTTGAATACAAATATTATCTTCTAGAGAGTATTCATACTCAAAAGGAGTCCTCATTACATTTATTAACACACCATTACATAGAATAGTGAGGACTACTAACTAATACTATCATTCGGACCATCACTCCGTACCCCGACTTGTCCCAGCTACGTTCTCATTTCCTGAAGAGAACAATGAAAGAAAGGGTGAGCTCAACTAGCCCAGTAAGAAATATTATGACTAAGATAATGCAGAATAAATTATCATTAGCCTTCAACAATGTTAAACTGATAAAATATAATAGACATCAAGTTTAACTGTAGCGGAACAAGCAATCCATTAAAAGAGTCAAGTAGAAAATAAACTCTACTATCTTTTATGATTTAAAAGGTTTTTCAACACTGTGATCGCTGAGACTCAGCTTAATAAAATAATCCACATCATCGAATCACCCCTGCACTACGGCCAAGGATATTCGTGTATTCATTAATGGTCATGATCATGCCAACAACTGTCCATCAATGCACTACGGGCCAATGAGGACTTTTACCACATCATTTGTAACATTACGGTCATGATTATACCGAATAATCCCTGGTCATAATCATACCAAGTCCATCTATGCACTACATGCCACAGATGACTTTCAACATTTTATAAACATGAGGATGATGACAATGATATAAGAATTCAATAAAACAAGTTCAAGAATTAATTTATCCAGGAATTAACAACGTCCAAATTGTCAACATGATACTGCATTGTGGAGTAAAATTCAAGAATGCTTAGAAGAATATTTTCTTGAAAAGATACTGGATGAAACGCAACTATCAAGGATATTCCACAAATTTCATGGAGTATAGAAGTCAAAACTTAACCAACTGAGTACAATAAAGAATGGAATAACAAAAGAAATCACCATGCATGCGATAGACCGCACAGACAGGTTATTCCAATAGAATAATAAATAATGGAACCAGGTCCGGCGTAAACGCACAGACAGGATATTCCGACAGAATAATAAATAATGGAACCAGGTCCGGTGTAAAACACACAGACAGGATATTCCAACAGAATAATAATAAAACGGAACCAGGTCCGGTGTAAAACACACAGACAGGATGTTCCAACAGAATAATAAACGGAACCAGGTCCGGTGTAAAACACACAGACAGGATGTTCCAACAGAATAATAGAAGAATGTCACCAAGTATAGGGTAGACCGCGTATACTGGTTATTCCAACAGAATAATAACAAATGGAATAACAGAAGTTCTCTTCATGAATATAAAAGAAATAATATTCCCTACCTTAAAAGAACTGGATATTGGAAAAGTGATGTAGCAGAATACTTTTATTCTCTCTCTCTTATTCTCTCTATACTTTCTCTCTCTATAGCTTGAATGAATTCGTGAAAAATAATGAAGCCCTAGGCCTCTATTTATAGAAAAACTGAGGGTGGCTCTTGGTCTTAACGAAGGGTCAAATGACTCTTGGTCTTAACGAAGGGTCAAATGACTCTTGGTAATATTGAAGGGACAACTACTATTGACGAAAGTAATTACTATTGACCAAGGTAAATACTATTGACGAAGGTAATTACTATTGACCAAGGTAAATACTATTGACCAAGGTAAATACTATTGACGAAGGTAATTACTATTGACCAAGGTAAATACTATTGACGACGGTAATTACTATTGACGACGGTAATTACTATTGACGACGGTAATTACTATTGACGAAGAGACTCTTAGATGATGACATATGGCCCCCCATAAAATAACCAAACTTACCACAACGTCTCAATTATTGATTTAATAATATAACATATTATACAGATGATACTATGACAATAATTTAAGAGATATGATGCAGCAATTACTGTAGCAATAATTGAGTATAGCTGAGTGACTTCTCACGTAAGCATCAATAATCAATACCGTGTGCTACTATGCAACCACGCGTATTACTGTACTTTTACTACCGAGTAGTTCAACAGTTTTAACGGTTTTAACGGTAACACCTCAGCCGTTATTTTTATAGAAAGATAATTCTGTCGTTTTCTCAATCCGACAATAATTCCGTTGTGGGGTCCACCAATGATTGTGCCGTCGTACGAATATTCCCCGACAAAAAGAATATTCTCCGACCAAACGAATATTTTATAACAACTTGCTTACTTTGCAAAATTTATAAATATTACCCACAACTATAACATTATATCAAATTAACTCCATAATATTCAAAAATGATATTTATAGAAAATTCATCTTTATTTATAAAAATTGGGGTCTTACAACCTCCCCTTCTTATGAAATTTCGCCCTCGAAATTAGGGTACGTACCTGGTATGTCGAAGAGGTAAGGATACCTTGATTTCATTTCTGATTCTAACTCCCAAGTCATTTCCTCAACATCGTGGTTTCTCCACAAAACTTTGACTTGAGGTATAACCTTGGAGCGTAGAATATGTTCCTTCTTATCCAAGATTTGAACAGGAACTTCTTCATACGTCAAATCCTCCGCTATTTCGTCCGGTTCTAACTCAATAATGTGGTTCGGGTCTTCCACATATTTGCGTAACATGGATATGTGGAAAACGTTATGAACACGAGACATACTTGGCGGTAAAGCGAGTCTATAAGCCACAGTTCCTACTCGATCGAGGATTAAAAATGGACCGATGAATCGAGGATTTAGCTTTCCTCTCTTTCCAAATCTCGTAACTCCTTTCCATGGAGCAACACGTAAGAACACATGATCTCCTACATCAAATTCCACGTCCTTTCGATGAAGATCAGCATAACTCTTTTGTCGATCTTGTGAGGTTTTTATACGTTGTCGGATCGTTTGAATCTTTTCTGTAGTCATACGTACCAACTCCGGTCCCAACAACGTTGCTTCGCCCACCTCATCCCAGCATACTGGAGAACGACATTTTCTTCCATACAATGCTTCGAATGGAGCCATGCCAATACTTGCTTGATAACTGTTGTTGTAGGAAAACTCCACCAATGGTAAGAACTTGTCCCAACTTCCCTTGAAGTCAAAGACACAGAGTCTTAATAGATCTTCAAGAGTTTGAATAGTCCTCTCTGATTGTCCGTCCGTCTGAGGATGATATGCTGAACTAAATCGTAACTCCGTGCCCATAGCTTTTTGTAAACTAACCCAAAATCGTGAAGTGAATCTTGGGTCTCGATCAGAAACTATGGATACTGGCATACCATGCAGTCTTACAATCTCGTTTATGTACATACGAGCAAGACGTTCAAGTGTATAAGTTTCTCGTATCGGTAAGAAATGAGCAGACTTGGTCAATCTATCAACAATGACCCAAATCGCATCAATACCTTGAGAAACCCTAGGAAGACCGGTAACGAAATCCATGGTAATGTGCTCCCACTTCCATTCTGGAATTTCAAGTGGTTGCAATGGACCTTTTGGTACTTGATGCTCCGCTTTGACTCGTTGACAAGTTAGACACCTTGAGATAAACAACGCTATCTCTCTCTTCATATTGCTCCACCAAAATGTATGACGAAGATCATGATACATTTTGGTACTTCCAGGATGGATTGCAAACGGTGTGTTGTGCGCCTCCATCATGATTTCATACTTTAAATCAGGGTTGTTAGGAACACAAAGTCTGGAGTTGACTCGAAGTATTCCTTCTTCATCGATTCTTGCTTCCGGCATAACACCTTCTTGCACTTTCTTCCTCATACGCATCAGCTCCAGGTCTGTAGCTTGAGCAGCTTTAACTTTATCGATTAAAGTCGGTTCTACTCGTATATTCGCCATCATCACATGGGTCCCTGGAGTCTTCAACTCTATCTCCATCCTTTGCAAGTCACACAAAATGGGCCTTTGCGTTGTTAATATTGCACTTGTACCCGCATATGATCTTCTACTCAATGCGTCAGCTACCACGTTCGCTTTTCCAGGATGGTATTGAATGGTATGATCATAATCTTTCAACAGTTCAAGCCAACGTCGTTGTCGCATGTTGAGTTCCTTTTGAGTGAAGAAATATTTGAGGCTTTTATGATCCGTAAAGATCTCCACTTTCTCCCCATACAAGTAATGCCTCCAAATTTTAAGTGCAAAGACAACAGCTGCCAACTCTAGATCATGAGTAGGATAATTCCTCTCATATTCCTTGAGTTGTCTTGATGCATAGGCTATGACTTTTCCATGTTGCATGAGAACGCATCCCAACCCTTTGCTCGAAGCATCACTGTAGATGACAAATCCCTCCGAGCCAGATGGTATTGTTAGAACAGGTGCTGAAATGAGTCTCCTCTTGAGTTCTTGAAAACTCTGCTCACATTCTTCGCTCCAACCAAACTTTGTATCTTTCCGAGTCAGCTGAGTTAATGGAGTAGCGATTCGAGAAAATCCTTCCACGAATCTCCGATAATAACCAGCTAAACCAAGAAAGCTACGTACCTCGGTCACTGATTTAGGTTGCTCCCAGCTTTGAATAGCTTCAATCTTTGCCGGGTCAACCGATATTCCACGACTTGATACTACGTGCCCAAGGAATGCTACCTCCTCCAGCCAGAACTCGCATTTCTTCAACTTGGCATAAAGCTTGTATTCACGAAGCTTTTGGAGTACCAGCCTCAAGTGTTGCTCATGATCTTCACGGCTTTTGGAATAAATAAGGATGTCATCAATAAAGACGACCACAAAGTGATCCAAATATTCCTTGAATACCCGGTTCATCATATCCATGAAGGCAGCAGGAGCATTAGTCAATCCAAAGGACATGACTAGGAATTCATAATGCCCGTACCGAGTTCTAAAAGCCGTCTTTGGAATATCCTCAGTTCTAACCTTCAGCTGATGATATCCAGAACGAAGATCGATCTTTGAAAAGAATTGTGCTCCTTGCAACTGGTCAAACAGGTCATCAATACGTGGCAATGGGTACCTGTTTTTGATGGTGACATGATTCAACTCCCGATAATCAATACAAAGTCGCATACTTCCATCTTTCTTCTTCACGAATAGAACAGGAGCTCCCCAAGGAGAAGTACTAGGACGAATAAAGCCAATGTCTAACAATTCCTGCAGTTGGATCTTTAACTCCTGAAGTTCAATAGGAGCCATTCGATATGGGGCTTTGGAAATGGGTTTTGTACCGGGTTCAAGATCGATACAAAATTCAATTTCACGCTCTGGGGGTAGGCCAGGAAGTTCTTCAGGGAATACGTCAGGAAATTTATTAACAATAGAAATATCATTCAAAACTGACGTATTTTTGTTTAGATCTGTGACATGAGCTAAGAAAGCTTGACATCCGTTTTTCAATAAACGAATAGTTTTATGGCTTGAGATGACAGCGATTGATTTTAATGGTTTGGTTGCTTGAATTCGCATAATAGGTCGATTAGGAATATGAAAACTAACAACCTTACGAAAACAATCAATTTTTGCATAATGAGTAGTTAACCAATCAATCCCTAGAATCACGTCAAATGCAAGTATTTTTAATGAAATCAGATCGATAGGTAATGTGTGGGTACCAACTTGAACCAAACAAGACTTATAAACAGTGGAGGTAATGAAGGTTTCTCCCAACGGAGTTTCCACAGATAAGTCAAAGTCTAATTTCTCCGGAATCAAATTTAATCGATGAGCGCAAGTAGGAGAAATAAAAGAATGGGTTGAACCGGTATCAAATAAAGTATAAACTTCTTTAGAGTTTATAATAAGCTTACCCGTGATGACCTCATTCGGGTTCCTTGCTCTCTGGGAGTTCACAACAAACGCTCTCCCTTGCACAACCGGTTTTGACTTTTCTGGGACGGCTTTTGGTGCCTCCATCCTAGCTGAATTTGTCTTCGGTAAACGACAAAATCGGGCTAAATGACCTTCTCTTCCACAATTATAACATGCTTTGGACGGCATCGCGCAGTTTGGACTGATGTGCCCCTCCCCTCCGCATTTGAAACATATGATAGGTGGTCGTTCTCCTTCCTTAACGACAGGTGCTGGTGCTGACGTCTTTCCATCATTGTTGAATCTCCTCTTCTTGAAATGTCCATTCTTATTGTTTTGGCCCTGATTACCACCGAAGTGGTTACCATTTCTGGCCTGTTGATTCCCTCCACGCTTGTTGTCACCGCTTCGATGACTGCTCTCACTGGTATTATCATTTTGCCGGCTGCTCTCTTTTGGTTGCGTTGTCTCGTTATCGCGCTCCACCAACTGAGCCCTATTTACAACATCTGAATACAAACACAGTTTATGAGAAACAAGATGTTGACGTATCTCCGGCTTCAAACCTCTTAAAAACATCCGCGTCATTCTTTCTTCATTATCCACCAGGTGGGACGCAAACCGGGATAACTCCGCAAATTTTGCCTCGTACTGCGACACGGTCATATTATTCTGCTCCAATTTGATGAACTCCACCTCCTTCATGTGACGAATACTCTCGGGAAAGTATTTGTCGTTAAACAGCTCTTGGAACTTCTCCCAGGACATCTTCAGTGCGGCAGGTTGAGTACGCTTTATCGATTCCCACCAGTAATCTGCCTCTCCTCGCAACATAAAGGCGGCAAAGGGAACCTTTTGCTCCTCGGAGCAACCCAAGACATCAAATATCTTGGTGATCTGCTTTATCCATGTTTCAGCTACAAGTGGTTTGGGTTCTCCCTTAAACTCCGGTGGTCCCAGCTCCTTAAACTGTTTAGCGGTGACCGCCAGAGAGTTTCCAGTATTTCCACCTACGTTGTGGACAGGAGCCGCTTTCACCTGTTGTTGCATGAATTGCATAAAGCCTCTGAACATTTGATCATTCATCATTTGGTCAGTGTTGTTGTTTGCATGAGGATTGACACCTTCCTGATGCACATTATCCTGATTATTGATATGTGGTGAATCAACAGTCGTCTGTGCTCCATTGCTATTCTCAACATTCTCAGATGCCATTTTCAGATACTGCCACAAAATAAAAATTAATTGATATGTCATATATTATCCTTATATTATGACCGACCAATTAAATACCATGCAAATAAACTTAGGTATGTCATACTAGCGAAGGAATTCCCCGTCTCTCCCCTCCTAGTTCTATTCTCACATCTTAGCCAGGGATCATATCCCTAAGCTCTGATACCAACTGTGACGCCCCCAAAATTAGGTATACATCACCCATCTTGGGTCGTCAGATACATAGTACAGAATACAAATACAACTTAATAATACAACTGTCGTGTACAATACGACAAAACATAAACTGTGAGTTTGAATACAAATATTATCTTCTAGAGAGTATTCATACTCAAAAGGAGTCCTCATTACATTTATTAACACACCATTACATAGAATAGTGAGGACTACTAACTAATACTATCATTCGGACCATCACTCCGTACCCCGACTTGTCCCAGCTACGTTCTCATTTCCTGAAGAGAACAGTGAAAGAAAGGGTGAGCTCAACTAGCCCAGTAAGAAATATTATGACTAAGATAATGCAGAATAAATTATCATTAGCCTTCAACAATGTTAAACTGATAAAATATAATAGACATCAAGTTTAACTGTAGCGGAACAAGCAATCCATTAAAAGAGTCAAGTAGAAAATAAACTCTACTATCTTTTATGATTTAAAAGGTTTTTCAACACTGTGATCGCTGAGACTCAGCTTAATAAAATAATCCACATCATCGAATCACCCCTGCACTACGGCCAAGGATATTCGTGTATTCATTAATGGTCATGATCATGCCAACAACTGTCCATCAATGCACTACGGGCCAATGAGGACTTTTACCACATCATTTGTAACATTACGGTCATGATTATACCGAATAATCCCTGGTCATAATCATACCAAGTCCATCTATGCACTACATGCCACAGATGACTTTCAACATTTTATAAACATGAGGATGATGACAATGATATAAGAATTCAATAAAACAAGTTCAAGAATTAATTTATCCAGGAATTAACAACGTCCAAATTGTCAACATGATACTGCATTGTGGAGTAAAATTCAAGAATGCTTAGAAGAATATTTTCTTGAAAAGATACTGGATGAAACGCAACTATCAAGGATATTCCACAAATTTCATGGAGTATAGAAGTCAAAACTTAACCAACTGAGTACAATAAAGAATGGAATAACAAAAGAAATCACCATGCATGCGATAGACCGCACAGACAGGTTATTCCAATAGAATAATAAATAATGGAACCAGGTCCGGCGTAAACGCACAGACAGGATATTCCGACAGAATAATAAATAATGGAACCAGGTCCGGTGTAAAACACACAGACAGGATATTCCAACAGAATAATAATAAAACGGAACCAGGTCCGGTGTAAAACACACAGACAGGATGTTCCAACAGAATAATAAACGGAACCAGGTCCGGTGTAAAACACACAGACAGGATGTTCCAACAGAATAATAGAAGAATGTCACCAAGTATAGGGTAGACCGCGTATACTGGTTATTCCAACAGAATAATAACAAATGGAATAACAGAAGTTCTCTTCATGAATATAAAAGAAATAATATTCCCTACCTTAAAAGAACTGGATATTGGAAAAGTGATGTAGCAGAATACTTTTATTCTCTCTCTCTTATTCTCTCTATACTTTCTCTCTCTTTAGCTTGAATGAATTCGTGAAAAATAATGAAGCCCTAGGCCTCTATTTATAGAAAAACTGAGGGTGGCTCTTGGTCTTAACGAAGGGTCAAATGACTCTTGGTCTTAACGAAGGGTCAAATGACTCTTGGTAATATTGAAGGGACAACTACTATTGACGAAAGTAATTACTATTGACCAAGGTAAATACTATTGACGAAGGTAATTACTATTGACCAAGGTAAATACTATTGACCAAGGTAAATACTATTGACGAAGGTAATTACTATTGACCAAGGTAAATACTATTGACAACGGTAATTACTATTGACGACGGTAATTACTATTGACGAAGAGACTCTTAGATGATGACATATGGCCCCCCATAAAATAACCAAACTTACCACAACGTCTCAATTATTGATTTAATAATATAACATATTATACAGATGATACTATGACAATAATTTAAGAGATATGATGCATCAATTACTGTAGCAATAATTGAGTATAGCTGAGTGACTTCTCACGTAAGCATCAATAATCAATACCGTGTGCTACTATGCAACCACGCGTATTACTGTACTTTTACTACCGAGTAGTTCAACAGTTTTAACGGTTTTAACGGTAACACATCAGCCGTTATTTTTATAGAAAGATAATTCTGTCGTTTTCTCAATCCGACAATAATTCCGTTGTGGGGTCCACCAATGATTGTGCCGTCGTACGAATATTCCCCGACAAAAAGAATATTCTCCGACCAAACGAATATTTTTTAACAACTTGCTTACTTTGCAAAATTTATAAATATTACCCACAACTATAACATTATATCAAATTAACTCCATAATATTCAAAAATGATATTTATAGAAAATTCATCTTTATTTATAAAAATTGGGGTCTTACACCGGAAGTAATCTTGCGGATTTCTTGTAGAGCTCCCATGCGATGCGGTAACGAAAGACCGTGACATCTTCCAAGGACCACTTTTCGCGACAAACATCACTATTGGCATTAACGAATAAGTCAACATACTTGCATACAAAAATGCTACAGTCTGAGTCGTTGTGTTGTTTTGGTCGAATCTTTGCGGTCTGCACGGTAGGATTACCGCTGGGCCACGCACGCATCGGATTACCATTTCGTAAACAAAATGGTATCAAATGTACCTGTATGTACAAAGTAGTTGGTTAATGAATTTTTAATATTAAAGGACATTATAAAAGTAAATTATTTTAAAACTTCACATACCGCAACTTTAACGAATTCTACGTACATTTCCTGTAACTTCATATGTTTGGTATCATCGTAGTACGGGTCAATTATTGTAACCATCCAATCTTCAACTCCAAATAGTAATAAGACAAAATGTCTTTGATGGGTACTACACACCGGTATGAATATGTATTGGCATTCCTGTAAAGGTGTGCCAACAGCTTGGTTCACATACGGATTGCAAAAACTCCATGTATGAATTTCTTCAGTTAGGGGAACATAGCTCTGCCCTAGATGCATGAAGAATGAATTCAGAAAATCAAATTTGGCCCACCTTTGTATTCTCCACGACCTGTAGTATTCCTCTCTATCTCATAGCAACAACATATAAGCATCGAGGACATGTTCGAAAATCCATCCACCAGGTCCTAAGGAATGCAATGCATTGTGTTCTAAAACATATAACCCACATGGATGTGACAAAGGATATAAATTCTCTTCTGAGGCCACCACGTTTCCAAACATATATTTATTGATAAATGTCTCTTTCCAATCTTTCAGTTTTTTGGTAATGGACCCTTTTGGTCCATAATAGATGTGATCTACCACATCTTGTACCTGATTGAGGCCCAAATGTACATTATTATTATTGTGCATGTCATTTTTAGTTAAAAATATGAATATAAATAATGCAAAGCCTGCTTTAATTAAAACCATCATTATATATACCATAAGTGAACAATCTCCTGTGACGTTAGAAAGTCCCGCAAAATTTGAGGTGGTTGGAATGTAACACTCCTCATAGGCTTGGGAGGTCGGGACGTAACACTCCACATAGGCTTGGGAGGTCGGAATGTAACACTCCTCGTAGGCTTGGGAGGTGGGAATGGAGCTCTCCTGTCGTGCTTGTGTGGTGGGTATGTAGCTCTCTTGTACAACATCCTCAGTTTGTTTCCCAAGCGGTTCATTGAATTGGGAGAATTCGGACTGTGGTGCAAAAATTATGGGACCCATCTGTGGAGGTATTTGTTTCCCTCTTGCTTCGAAGTCGTATAGACTATATTGGTAATCCCAATTATATTTTTGCAGATCCAACTCGGGAGGCAGCTGAGTAAGTGCTGAAAATTTATCAAGCAAAGACTTTGCACTCTCAACCTGTCATGTAAGATGAACACAAACAAATATTAATAACACTAAATATGAATAAATGTAATATTAAGTATTTACTCTAATACATGATTAATTAAAGAAGAATAAATGTAATATTAATGAAATTGCTCTAATACATGGTTAATTAAAGAAGAATATAATTTTTTACCATTGTAATAAGGTGTTGTTGGTTGTAAATGGCCCGAGGCTCATAACAACTGTCGGGGTCCCTTGCCTGTCGAGGTCGGTGAATTTTCCAACGTGTAATTTTTCTATACCAGGCCATGTAATCATCTACTGACACATAATTAGAAATTTCATATTGTTGTCCTTCGAGATGATCCATGTATGCCTCCCAAATCGAAATGTATTTCCCTCGCAAGGCCATACAATCCTCAACATCAATAAATTTAAACTTTTTCTCCTTCCTAAGGTCACCATGGTTTTTAACGGGTGATGGTATGCCTTGCATGAACCTGAACTGTCTCATCACACGGTCCGACATCTGAAATTCCATAATATCAAAGTGGATCAAGGGGACCCCACCAGATCCCAACAACCTACCTTCAAAATTAAATCCACTGATATCATCATCCCACATCATGTAAGGCCGCCAAACCACATCCCACATAGACTTAATGTCTTATTCCCCTCGATAAAATGACAAATGGTGGTGGGAATTTTCACGTCTACCAGGGTAATTGTGGGCTCCAAAATATGACCATGCTAAAGCCCTAGGTAACCATACGGATGATTGTGGCCAAGGGTTTGGCCTTCCAATATTTACACGCTCATAAGCCCAAATTTGTAACAATATTACACAACCATTAATGTATTTAACTCCTTTCCTAGTAGCAGTATATAAAGATCTATACAAATATGCTAACACTGTCGCGCCCCAAGAGTAAGTTACACAATCTTCAGCGTTGGCAATAAAAGACATATATCTTGGGTGCACACTATTCATATTCCTATTCGGGAATATTATTGCCCCACACAACCACAACATGTAGGCCTTTGTGTGTCGCCCTACAACATCTTTACTTGCATTCTCTGGACAATTATTAAAATGTTTGTGCAACCACACTAATGAAATTGCACTGCACTTTTTTGAACTAAAATATTCACCAATATCTCCAATACAGTCCCTAAAATAATTCAAATTGGTGACAGCAAGGGGACCCGTTAAGGGCTTTCCCACCACCGGTAACCCAAAAATAAAGTGAACATCCTCTAACGTGATTGTTATTTCTCCACAATTTAAATGAAAAGTATTAGTCTCCGGGCGCCATCTCTCGACCAGGGCAGATATTAGACCAAGGTCAGTTTGGTGTACAACACCTCGAAAACTAAATACTTCAAATCCACATTTATCTAAAAGGATTTTTTGTTCTTTTGTCAAATTCCACTAATTATATTTTTGATCAGTATATTGACTGGAGCCTAATTTTCCCCTATCTTTCCCATGATATATGTCATCTGATACATGATCTTGTTGATCATGAAGAACACTTGGATCAATTGGCCCATATTCCCAGTTGCCCATCTTTTACCTAAAAAAAATATATCAATTCCATATTAGTATTAATGACAGTAATAACAATACACAATAACATGCATTAATGATAACAAAAACAATAACATGCAGTATATTAACATGCATGTAATCCAATGAAATTGTGTATAAGTGTATTAATGACAACAAAAACAATAAATGAAAAATAATAATAAAATAAAAATAATGGAACAATTGAGTACACTGGAAAAAGTTTTTTTCATTTATATAATGTAATAATATTATTTTACTATTATACGAAAAGAATAACAACAACATAAACTATTAAAAACTGAACAAATAACAATAAATAAAAACTATTACAAACAAAACAAATAACAACAATAGCTATAACAATATCTTACATGCTGCAAATAATAATATGAAATGGAGTACCAACAACAATATCTTACAAAAAATTCGGTGTCTCCAGCCGCTTCAACTGTAGAAAGACAGTTTATCAGGGAGAGGAAGGCCGACTATATAAGAAAACATCGTAAAAGGATTATGATACTCGGTTCATCTTTAGAAGTTCATGCTGCACAAGTGTACACAAAAGAGATGTTTAGACGTTTCCAACGTCAATTCGTCGATTCCATGAAATACAATGTTCATAAACTTAGTGAGTTGTGTGTCACTGATACTAAGGTTTATGCAGTGTATAATGTGGATGCAACTGAAAGTGGTGGAAGATATAAAAAAGTTGTCAACAATCGTCAACTGGGATCGGTAACATGTAACTGCCAAATAGTTTCTCACTCTGGTGAATTATGCTGGCATATCTTGAGATATTTCATAGCAAAGAGTATTTCACAAATACCGAGCGACATGATCCTTCATCTGTGGACGAGAGACGCGAACAAAAGCAATGGTGAAGACTTACTCTTTAACTCCACATCTGCTGACTTCGAACAAAATCAAGCAATGCGCTATAATCATTTGATGAGTGATTATCAGGAGTTAGCGAGCAAAGCGGCTTGCTCAGTCCGAGGTTACAAAAATGTTCTTAAACTGAATGCATGAGGAAAAGAGTTGGTTGACCAGTATGATCCGGATGAGAATATTACTGTACTGGCAGATGACGACATTGATTGCACAGTTGGAGATCCAAATCATGATATGGGATACGATAATGACGATGAAGATGCAGAGGTGGAAGCAGAAGAAGAGTTTTTGCCGCCTATTAATTCTCAAACAAAGGGCCGCAAAAAACAATCTAGATTCAAGAGTGCACTCGAGAAAATCATTCCTTCTAAGCCTCATCGAAAATGTGCAATTTGTGGCTTTGAAATCGACCACGATAAGCGAAATCACTATCGAGTGCTAGGGATTCCTGAGCCAAAAAAATAGGCGTCGGTTGTATTAATCATGCTATGTTTTTTTTATTTTATGAAAATGAACATGTAATATGCACTATTCCTCTTAATGTTATGTAGTACTAGTATTGGTATAATCTGTACTTCTAATATTGATAATCACATTATTATTATTATAATAATACTTCACTACTTTTATAAATTCGATAAGTAAATTAATTTCCTGAAATGTCTTGAAAAATTATCATCATTAGGACTGAGCAAAAAACGGATATAACCGAATTACCGAACCGAACCGAAATAATTTAACCGAAATTTTTGAATAATTCGGTTTTTTTTAACATTTCGGTTATACTCGAAATTTATTACGGTTTTCGGTTAGGTTGTACGGGTATTACTTTTGGGTTATTGGATAAACCGAATAACCGAATAGATCTTTGCAAAGTTGAAACAACATTATAACCGAACAAAGCCTTAATTATGCACTACTTGTATACTCGGTTATAGCCCACTGCCCCACTCTCTGAACAATTGAACAAAGCAGTAAAGCACACCAGTCTCAAGTCTCAAATCTCGAATGCTCTGGCTCTCAGATCTCCAAGACTTCAACTCTCAGATCTGGAATGCTCTCAGACTCAAATCTCAGATCTCAGATCGTTGTCGACGCTGACGGCCAATCTCTCAAGTCCTTCATCTCGAACGGCCAATCTCTCAACTCTCAATCAAATCCTTTGGTTTTATTTTTTTGTTAATGTAAGATCTTAAGTCAGATCTATCCGCCGAACCGCCAGAAACAGCCGAACAAAAAAGATCTTAAGTCAGATCAATCAATTCCATCTGCCCCGTGAATATTTATCTAAGCTGGGTGATCTAAGTCAGACTCAAATTTTTGCAAAAATTGAGAACGTAGCAGTGAGTTTTATATTGATGCCTTGAACGAGTTTTCTTCTGCTTTTGTGTGCAGGTTTAATAATATGTTGATTTCTTCTCATTGTGTTGTGGAAAAATGATGTATACATTTCTCTTTCTTGATTTCAGGGTTTAACCCATTTTGATGAGACCTGCAAGAGGCAGATGGTCATTCTGAACTGAACTGTTTATGGGTTATGCTTAAATTCGGTTATTAACCGAATAACCGAATAACTTATTCGGTTATTCGATTTTCGGTTATTCGAAATTTCGGTTACTTATTCGGATATCTAAAACATGACTTTTCGGGTTTCGGTTATAACCGAATTCCTTGTTCGGTTCGGTTAATAACCGAATGCTCACCCCTAATCATCATTACTTATTAGACTAATTGAACTAATTTTATTAATAATAAAATCATTGCTTAATATATAAAATCATTACTAATAATCATTGCTTAATAGTAAAATTATTAATACTAATAATGCAAGATTTATAATGATCACTTTATATTTTATTAAAGAATGATATTTATTTTTTATATATTAATAATCCTTTTATTGATATTATTACAAAAATAAGAAAAAATATTAAAGGGGATAATAATAATTATAGATATTAACTTATTTCTATTTTAACAAATCCAATTAATAATATAGATTTATATAAAAATAAATCGTAATATAATAATAATATATAGATTTTGGGGGATGGTGAAGTTTTATTATAAAGATATATCCTTGGTTGAAATTAGCAGCTAGGCTCGTGGTGCTCGGGTGGTCATATGACGAGGGATTGGTGCTTGAGGTCGCGAGTTCAAATTTGTTTAGCAGCGAATAGTTGGATACAAAATTTTTTTTTTATTTATTTCCCAGCCGTGACAGGCTGTACCGGCCGGGTCCTTTTTTATTATTTTAT
The DNA here is from genome assembly GCA_016801055.1 of Panax notoginseng. NCBI lineage: Eukaryota > Viridiplantae > Streptophyta > Magnoliopsida > Apiales > Araliaceae > Panax > Panax notoginseng. The sequence goes on along the minus strand of CM029015.1, from coordinate 188,917,145 downwards.
TTTATTTTAATTTGCTGAGTCATAACATATAATGGAGAAAAGAAGAAAAATAAAAATAAAAAATGTAAGCCGGTACAAGCTGTACCGGCCAGAAAAAAAAAAGAAAAAAAAAAGGGTGAAGCCGGTACAAGCTTTTCCGGCTTTATTATTTTAATCATAAATATTCATTTTTTATAACTATACTGACAATATAATTTTACGTAGACCTCTCTTATTAAAATAGAAGCCGGTACAAGTATATAATTAGGCACAACAACCTGTGCCGGCTGATCAAATTTTAATTCTAATCTCAGCCTTCAAATCAATTTATCAACGGTCCAAAAAGGGGTTGTTGCACAGTTCTCATGGCAACCGACTGCTATGGAAGGATTCCCATATATATATATATATATATATATATATATATATATATATATATATATATATATATATATATATGGAGAATGATCCATAACATCTATTTGCTATAAATTAAAAAATGACATATAACATCTTAATCATCCGTTTAATTAATGAAGGGCTAAGATTTATTTTGGGTTAATGCTGTCCGCTAGTCTTACTAGCGGACGTACAGCTATTGCAAAGCCATCCGCTAGACATACTAGAGGACGGTCACAATACAGTCAGTACACATGAATTCCTGTCACAGATGTGAATTCCTGTCACAGATATCAGAAATCTGTGGTTAACCCAGTGCCAGTACAAGTACATACTTACATCAATTCAATTACAAACAATGTACAGCTATTACAAAGTTTAGCCAATTTTGCCCCCATGTGCAATTTACACTACATAGCAACATCAATTCAATTACAACACTGCAATTTACAGTACATAGCAACATCAATTGTACCTAAATTTCTTCAATACACAGCAACATGTCAATTCAATTAAATTCCTTCAATACACAGCAACATTATCCATGTAAATTAAATTCCTGCAATACCCATTACATCAACAGTTAATAGGGTTATCACATCCCCAATACATCAAAATTGACAAATCTTTCCAAATCATATTTGAAATCCAAATCAAAACAAGATATATCAAATTCCATATTTTAGCAAATCAAATATATCAAATTCCAAATTCTAGCAAATTAATAATGGAAAATTCCAAATTCTATGAAATCAAATATGTCAAGTACTTTAAAAAGAGATCAAATCAAATACATCAAATTCCAAATTCTTCCAAATAAAATGCATAAAATTCCAAATTATTCCAAATCAAATAAATCCAATTCCCACCAGTATCCTGTCTAGACAATTATATTTCTTCTTAACTACCTTAGTCCATTTTAATCATGTTCTACTGATTTCCTAATCATAAGGAGTCAGACAGATTACCTCGCTCCTTTATAAGGCCATTTTCAACTACATCTAATGCAAAAATATAGCTGAGTCAAAAGCAAGCAGATTCAGAAGTTATTGAGTTCTAGCTATAGCTTTTAGCTTTTACGATATTGGAATTAAACATACAGGGACACACAGCTTCTAAGTTTGACACTTGCACAAAATCCTTAAGTAATATACACGAGTAATCCGACTTTAGACCAAGGCATGTAGCCCATTCACTTAGATACCCACAACTAGGCAACACATGTAAAGTGACAGAGACCAGGTTTAACATTTATACAACTGCTGTGTTGAAACAATGTTAGAGTAGGTTTAGTTGCCCTTTTAACCCTCTGGTCAACCATAATTGAACCATGACTCCATGAGTGACATTTTTTTCCTTTTTCCTATTTTTTCCATCTATTTTTTCATCTGCAACAGTAACATTATAATTGTGGCATATTATTCCTCCATCCAGTATTTACCCCTCTTCCATTTTGGACAAACCAACATACAAGATGGACAACGCATAAAGGCATGTCAGTACTGAAGAAATGAAACCACAGAAAAATGTTCATTTGAGGTGTTTCATTGTGTCTTCAGCTAACAGACCAATAGAAAAAATTACTCTACTTTTCCATCTTTTACATCTTGCAGTCAGTTATTGGGTCAAGCTACAAAAAAAATTAGTGTAAAGAAAACTAAAAAAATCAACTTACCATGGATAATGTCATGCCTTCAAGAGCTTGACTGTGAAGGAAAACATCATAAAAATTCATTGGTTCTCCACCAATATCAGGGTCAAAATACAGTTCCTGTCAACTAAACATGTAGAAGAGTATGATGTAGTTTATCCAATATTACACCCAACAGTAATTCATCACCTAGCTAGAGCTCAACTAATAACAGCTGGGTCCATATCGAGATCAAATATCGCAAGGCTTATGCAATGCAAAGGTAACTTACTGTAAAGTTCAATGCATTTGCAGATTGTAAATGCAATAGTATATTTGCAGGAACATGCTTATTCTTGGAGAGAGGATGAAAACATAGGAGAAACCATTCATGAAAAAATCTTATAGTTAGAAGGTACCATTCATTTAGCAATTAAATTTAAATTGGAATTTTGAAGAAAAAGTTCTGTTTTTGAAATCAGCACAAGACATATCTGGAGGTTAAACATCAAAACTCAACGCCATATCATGTAAAATTAAATTGATCTAGACTCAAGATTGCCAGAGATGGCTGCAGATAAGGAGAACCAATATAATCCATTGAAGCATGATACTTGGTTAAACAAATTCAAAATAGCATAGAACACTTAAGGCACTCCCAGCGTACATAGCATAGAACACTTGATCACTCTAGCATCCTAAGAAAAGAGTATTCTTTTTTAGATGATATTTTTCAATATTAAGCTTTACATACTCAAACTTATTATTGAAATAAACTATGTATGTGGTATGCAAACCTTAATAATAGAATAATTTTTTAGGACGGAGGGAGTATAACTCGTACCTCAGCATGAAAACCAAAGAAAACTGAATGCATTAAACTGATCTAAAATACAAAATTTTCAATGGGACAAGTAGCATTGATAAAATGAGAATGAAAAAAAAAGCACCATATTATTAACATCTATGGAACTAAATATTGGCAAATTGTAGTAATTTTGCATAATCAGTCCAACATTTTTATTTGATCATATTCAATAGCTTAAAAATAACAGAGCTATATTTGATATTGTTTCAAAATAAAAAACATTATGCATCTCATGACTATAACAGAGCTAAATGTGAACCAAAAAAATATAATTTTTCCCATAAATCTAGGTTTCAAGATTATATAACTTTGAAACTTCCAAGAAAATATAAAATAAAAAATAAAAAAAATACAATCGATCTGTAGAAAAAGAATACATGACATGTTTAAATTCAGATTTTGGATATTCCACTGTAGACATAACTGCGTGTTCTGCGAATTTGGAAGAACAAGGTTTAATTTCGATAACTTTCTGCCGAATTGCAGATGATTGCTTCTAGGGTTATTCCGTTCCGCCCAATCCGCTAGACATACTAGGGACGAATTTTACCTTTGTTACCTTTTCGATTTGCATATACTTGCTTCTAGGGTTCTTCCGGTTCGCCCAATTCGCAGAACACGGTACCTTTGTTACCTTTCCCTTCGCCTAATTCGCAGAACACCTTTGTTACCTTTTCGCGCGATTTGCAGATACTTGCTTCTAGGGTTCTTCCGTTTCGCCCAATTCGTAGAATACGGTACCTTTGTTACCTTTCCCTTCGGCCAATTCGCGGAACGCGGTACCTTCGTTACCTTTCCCTTCCCCTTAATTTGCCCGTCCGCTAGGATGACCAGCGGATTGTGTACGGGAAATTGTGGGTGGGTGGTCTAGAAAAATTACTTAATAGGTCCGCTAGTAAGTCTAGCGGACGGGTTTTCTATCAATCTTATGGGGAAATTATGGGTGGCTGGCTGGGTGGCTGGCTGGGTGGCTGGGTGGAGAGTGCCAAAAGCGTCTAGAAAAATTACTTAATACGTCCGCTAGTAAGTCTAGCTGACGGGTTTTCTATCAATTTTATCGCAACCCTTCATTAATTAGACGGACAGTATAAATGCTATATGTCATTATTTATTTCATAGCATATATATATATATATATATATATATATATATATATATATATCATTTTAATAATTATATAAATTTTGCAAAATAGACATATATTTGATCGCCAAAACGACCCTCAGATATTTTTAATAAAGAACTATTCAAACAGTCTTTTGAATTTCAAGGAGGTCTATCGAAAATATTTATATAAGTATTTCATATATTTATTATTTATATAAATATCGTAAAGTAGATTACACTTTGATCGTCAAAATGACCCTGAGATACTTTTAATAGAGAACTATCCGGACAGTCTTTGAATTTCTTAGTGATCTATCTATCGAAAATATTTATATAAATACTCTATATATCCATTATTTATATAAATATTATAGATTAACACTTGATCGTCAAAACGACCCTAAGATACTTCTAATAAAGAACTATCCGAACTGTTTTTGAATTTCAAGTTGTCTATCGAAAAAATTTATATAAATATCAATACTTAGACACCGAAACAATTTGAATTTTTTAACCCTTGAGCATATGATAGCGTGAATTGTTCAAACGATCTTTAAAATCCTAAGTCACTACAAGAAAAAGGCTTAATTCCGATGGAAGATTCTGTGACGCCCCCAAAACAGGTATACATCACCTATTTTGAGTCGTCAAATACATGGTACAAAATACAAATACAATCGTTAATATACGACAAGAGAGCTATGAGTTTTAATACAAATACAGTCTTCTAGACAATATCCACTCTCAGAATAAGTCCTCGTTACATTTATTGTCACACTATTTAACAGAATAGTGAGAACTACTAATACTATCATCTGGTCTATCACTCCGTTTTCTGACTCGTCCCAGCTATATTCTCATTTTCTGAAGAGAATAACGAAAAAAAGGGTGAGCTCAACTAACCCAGTAAGAAATATTATAACTAAGATAATGCAGAATAAATTATCATTAGCCTTAAACAGTGTTAAAATGATACAATATAACAAACATCAAGTTTAACTGCAGCGGAACAAGCAACCCATTAGAAGAGTCAAGTAGAGAATAAAATATACTATCTTCTATGATTTAAAAGGTTTTTCATGACTTTATCGCTCGGACTGAGCTTAATAAATAATCTACATCATCGAATCACCCCTGCACTACGGCCAATGATATTCATTAGTATCACAACCACAAATTATCCATGCATCACAGCTAAGGATATTCATGTATTCATCAATGGTCATGATCATGCCAACAACTGTCCATCAATGCACTACCGGCAATGAGGACTTTTACCAAATTATTTGTAATATTACGGTCATGATTATACCGAATAATCCCTAGTCATAATCATACCAAGTCCATCTATGCACTACAGGCCACAGATGACTTTCAACAAATATAAACATGAGGATGATGACAATGATGTAAGAATTCAATAAAACAAGTTCAAGAATTAATTAATCCAGGAACCAATAACGTCCAAATTGTCAACATGATACTGCTTTGTGGAGTAAAATTCAAGAATGCTCGGAAGAATATTTTCATGAAAAGATACTGGATGAATCACAAATATCAAGGATATTCCACTAATTTTATAGAGTATAAAAGTCAAAACTTTAACTAACTGAATATAATAAAGAATGAAATAATAAAAGAAATTACCATGCATGCGATAGACCGCACATACAGGTTATTCTAACATAAAAATAAATAATGGAACCAGGTCATGCGTAAACGCACCGATAAGATATTCTGACAGAATAATAAATAATGGAATTAGGTCCGGCGTAAACGCACAGACAGGATATTCCGACAGAATAATAAATAATGGAACCAGGTCCGGCGTAAAACGCACAGACAGGATATTCCAACAGAATAATAATAAAAACGGAATAATAGAAGAATGTCACCAAGTATAGGGTAGTCCGCGTATACTGGTTATTCCAGCAGATGGTTACCGGTACGACAGTCCACCCATCCGGTCATTGGTACATTCGTTCGTGTGGTTCCGGAGCTCTCACCGGATGGGTTTTCGGAATCTGGTAACGACTTTTGATGGCCCGCAACTCGACCTCGGTAATGATAGACAGGATGTTGGCGTGAGGGTATTGTTCTTCACTCTCAAAAAATTCTGAGGGGTTGGGTAGGGGGTTTGAAGGGTTCCCGGCGGGGCTAGCCGTGATTTGGGGGTTGGGGTTTGGAAACCGACTCGATGAGGTTGTGACTGAGAGGAGCGGTAGAAGTCGGAACAACAGGAATAGGGGTGGAATTGTCAGAATCTTGAGTCGCCATTGATGCTAAGATTTTGCAGAAAATGAAGAAATCGGAGAGAAGGAGAAAACACTGTGTATCAAATGCAAATTAGGCTGGTAAAGTCGTCAGAATTGGGGAAGATTAGCTTTTATAGTGGTCTTTTTAAATTTTGCACGAGGTCCGAGGGCGACGCATTAATTGTAGGTAATGATGTGAGAGGGGAAGGGGTAACGTTCGGTTTTGGCTTTAATGGGTTATCTAGAGTGGGCTGGCGTTCATTGGATCCTCATTTTTCGTCCTTAAGGTTGATGGGCACGTGCCATCCGGGCTTTTAGATCCGTTTGAATTAATGACTGATATTTATCAGTTGGGCCTTGGTGAGATTCCTTTTAGCCCTTTAGTTTATTACAAATCCCTTTCACTATGGACTTACACTATTAACAGTCTTCCATTAAACAGCCTGTTTAATAAAAGACTGGGGGGGCAATGTTGGGCCATAATACTTTTCATATTGGACCGGGCCGAATTGACTTATCCTTTGGGTTATGTCACTTTTACCGTGTTGGGTCAAACAACTTGGGCCTCGTTACTTGATTATAATATTGGGCTTAGTCATTGGGTTGGTCCATTATGTAAGTTGTCACTTATCCTATCTTTGACCGGTAATCATCACAAAAGGTAGCAGTTGACTGTTATATCTGCCACCTTTCTGCATGGCATTAATGAGGATGGGACTCCGATTACCGGCGGGAGGTAACAGTGGTAGCAGGTAGGAAAATAAGCCACATGCTTTCGGCTGAGATGACCGGGGATGGGAGGAGGTGTCAGGAGATAGTGGGTGGCACAGTAAACCGGGTCTAGGAAACGTATGGGGCAAGGCTCACAAAAGAAAAAGAGGTAACAAAACACTACACACGACATTATTATTTTTCATACACACTCAGACACTAGTCAATATTTTCCTCCATTGTTAACCTTGTGATCGCCTGTACTGACTCTCACGCCGGAGCTATCTCCCGACGGTCAGGCCGTCAAGCTTTTGGTGTTGACTTGTTGAACCGTGCAGGATCAGAGCGTCTTACGTGATTGGGACGTGGGAGAAGATCTTGGCGTTAACATTGGCGCTAGAAGGAGGGCCTGAGTTCTAGTGTCCTGAATATTTTTCAATCACAAACCTTGTTCATTTTACGTCGGTGTTCATGGGGAAGAGTAGGACACCTACACCTGAGGGGCAGCCGATGGATGCCAGTGAATCAATACCGCGAGTATCTGTGAAGGACCGTTTGGGTCCAGTACTAAGTGTTCATGCCAGCACGACGTCCAAACGATCGCATGGAGATTCTCGTCTGAAGGCTGGGAGCAAAGCCAAAAGAAGGCTAGTGTTTACAGCAGAGAAAGAGTCCGGTCATGGCCGTAAACGAGTAGAACGCACCTCGCCTAGAACTCGATATCGGGACGACCAAGACGAAAATACTGCCCACTTAGCTAAGATGGCAGACGAAGCTGATAGGGCCATGGAGGCATTGCTGAAGTAATGGCAGGATATAGCTGAGCAGATGTCTCGAATGGCAGAGTTAAGGGACGAAGCGTCCAGCTATGTCCAATCTGAAGAACGTGGGCATCGGAGTGGGAAAGAACCTGTCCATTCAGGGTGTGAATCTCGGGGTCAACCTCGGGAAAGGAGAAGGTCCAGAAGCCCTACTCCTCAAAGATCAAAGAGGGCACATCACCCTGTCGGTTCTAGGGAGCAGGGTCAAAGCGAACGGAGAGGTCGATCCAGGGATCGTATTCTGGAGAATGCTAAAAAGGCGCTCGTTGTTACGCATTCCCACCACGGCAGCCGGGTTCCAAGACGAAGCAGATCTAGGGGTCGCACACCCGAAAGTCCACTGAGGGCATTCCGCTCTGTGGACCATCATCGTCATAAAAGCCCCTCGAAAGTTGGGGGTTCTATCATAAGAAACCGGTCCACTCAGAAGAGGGAGAAGGAGTCGCCGGAGAATGAAGCATCGTCCCAACCCGAGGGCGTGGAGTATCTGGTGAAAGAGGTGAAGGAGCTTCGGAGACAGCTTGCCGAGGTACAGAAAGTAAAAGATACTTCGGGAAAGAAGGCATCTCCTTTTTTCGCGGAGATTCTGAAAGAAAAGGCTGACCCCACCAAGAAGTTGCCTCACATAGAAAGTTATGACGGATCGGGAGATCCCTATGACCATAGTCAGGCATTCAACCGACTGATGGATTATTACGACTTTAGCGATGCTGCTAAGTGTCATACTTTTGTCACAACACTCCGGAAGGATGCCAGACAATGGATGTGGTCTTTGCCTTCGGATTCGATTTCATCTTGGGCAGATATGTGCAATAAGTTCCACGCTCGCTTTGGGAGTAACAGAAGAAGAGGGAAACCAACTGGCTCGCTGGCTCAAGTTCGGCAGTACTCGAATGAGTCATTGGGCCAATATGTAAAGCGATTCCGTGAAGCAGTCGGCCAAGTGACAGACCTGAACGATCTACAGGCCGTGGGGCTGTTTCAGAATGGATTAGATCTGGTCAAATCAGAAAAGTTGGTGAAAAAACTAATGTTTCACCACCCGAAGAGTCTCGCCGAAGCCTTCGACAAAGCAGAAGGCTATATTGTGGTGGAGGAAGCCATGAATAGCCTCAAACGTCCCTCTTCGGATCGGCTTAAGGAGACAGATCGGGACAGAACAGAGGGGGACCAGAGTAAGAATGAAGAGAATAAAGGTCGTCATGATGGCCGATCAAAGAAATACAACAATAATTGGAGACAGGGTGGAGAACGTTCGTCCGTTCCCGCTCAGAGGGTAAACAGGACGTATACTGCACTCAACGCCGACAAGGCTGTTATCTTGGAGCAGATCAAGAATCAACCTATTTTCGAGCCACCTCGAGATAACTTTAAGCCCGGGAAAGGGAATTCCCGTAAGTATTGCGACTATCATCAAGCCTCGGGTCACGATACGAACGACTGTGCTAGTCTGAAAGATTTTATTGAGGGAAAAGTGCAGGACGGGGCTTTAGTTCATTATGTAGCTGCCAGGACGAATCAACAACAAAATAGAGGACCTGTTCAGGCAGCCCAACCAGTTCAGCAAGTGTTCCCCGCCCCTGGACCGCCAGCAAGGCAAGTGATAGATGTCATCACTGGGGGAACTTCGGGCAAGCTTGTTGGAAAGAAGCGCCGAAGCTATCTGGATTCGGTCATGTCAGTGGCGGGTACCCTCCTGAAGACCGACAAACCCTTCTCGGGTACGGTAATTTCCTTTACAGATGAGGATTACCCTTCGAAAACCATCGAACCACATGAGGGATCATTGGTCGTGACAGCACAAGTGGGTTCGGTGGACATAAAGCGCATGATGATCGACAACGGGTCTTCTGTGGATATCTTATATGCTCATGCTTATCAGAGGATGCATCTTGATGGGCAGAAGATGGAGATCGGACAGGAGGCCCCTTTATATGGCTTCAGCAACGATCCGGTCAAAGTGGCTGGAACCATTGAACTGTCGGTTATCTTCGGAACGGCCCCCCAACAGGTAGAAATTATTTGCAAATTTTACGTTGTGAATGTAGATTCCACTTATAATGCTACTTTGGGGAGACCCACTTTAACTGCTTTACAAGCTGTAACCTCAATCCCTCATTTCAAAATCAAATTTTCTACGGCTCATGGGGTTGGGGAAGTGAAATGGGATCTGGATCTGGCCAGAAGATGTTATCGAAATGCTGTGATCACTTCGAGGGTAGGGGTGTCAAAGCAAAAACAGACCATGGCGATAGAGATCGAACCCTTCACGGAAAGCAGCTCAGAGCCACCGGTCCTGCCAGCCGAAGAAACAGAAGAAATAGAGCTTGTCCCGGGCAAGGCAGAGAAGACGGTCAAAATAGGGTCATGCCTGCCGGAACCTCTCCAGACGAACCTCATGGAACTCCTGCGATGCTATGTTGACATCTTCGCCTGGGAACCTCAAGATATGCCGGGAGTGAGCAGGGATATTGCAGAGCATCGTTTAGAAGTGGACCCGTCGAAGAAACCAGTTCGGCAGAAGAGGAGGATCTTTGCGCCCGAGCGCCAAAAATTCATCGATGAAGAAATTGCGAAGCTGCTAGCTGCTGACTTCATCTTCGAGATCGATTATCCGCAGTGGATGGCAAATGTGGTGCTGGTCCAGAAGCAGAATGGGAAATGGCGGGTTTGCATTGACTATACGGATCTGAATAAAGCCTATCCAAAGGATTTCTATCCATTACCCTACATTGACCAGCTCATCGATGCGACTTCGGGGTATGCCTTATTGAGTTTCATGGATGCATTCTCTGGCTATCATCAGATCTCCATGTGTAAAGAGGATATACCGAAGACAGCGTTCATTACGCATCGTTCGGTATATGCCTACAAGAAAATGACCTTCGACCTCATCAATGCCGGGGCCACTTACTAGAGGATGATGAACTAGGTCTTCAGGCGTCAGTTGGGCAAGAATATGGAAGTATATGTGGATGACATGATTGTTAAGAGCATGCTGGTGCACAAACATCTGGACGACATGGAGGAATGCTTTCAGACAGTCCGTCATCACAAGTTGAGACTGAATCCTGCCAAGTGCACCTTCGGATTAGGAGCTGACAAATTTCTGGGTTATCTGGTCAGTCAGAGGGGAATTGAAGCCAATCCAGAAAAGATTCAAGCGATCCTGAACATGAAGACTCCTCAGTCATTTAAAGATGTTCAACGTCTGACTGGAAGGATTGCAGCTTTAAGGAGGTTTATTTCCAAGTCGGCGGAAAGGTGTTTGCCGTTTTTTGATACGTTGAAAGGGCCGAAGAATGCCAAGACATTCCAATGGACTTCGGAGTGCGAAGACGCCTTTCAGAGCATCAAGTCCTACTTATCTTCGGCGCCTTTGTTGGTGAAGCCCGCTCCTGCTGAGCCTCTGTATTTGTACTTAGCAGCTAGTTCGTTGGCAGTAGGAGCAGTTTTGGTGCGAGAAGTTGGGGGTAAGCAGCACCCGGTTTATTATGTAAGCCATGTCCTTCGGGATGCTGAAACAAGGTACCCGAATATTGAGAAGTTTGCTTTTGCTTTAATAACTGCTAGTCGGAAGCTTAGGCAGTACTTCTAGGGTAGGTTGATAATAGTCTACACAGATCAGCCTTTGAAGAAAATTATGGGCAAACCTGAGGTATCGTGGAGATTAGCTGCATGGACGATGGAGTTGTCTCAGTTCTTCATTGAATATCATCCCCGAACTGCCATCAAGGGGCAAGCTTTGGCTGATTTTGTGGTCGAGTGTTCGTTTTCTAAAGCTGATGAAACTGTAGCAGAAGCTGGAGGATCTAACAGCATAGTTGCGGTTCTTCAGTAGGAGCAGAGTTCGTGGACACTGTACGCAGATGGGTCTTCTACCGCGGACGTCAGCGGAGCAGGGATTATTCTGACCAGCCCGGAGGGATTCAAGGTGCAGCAGGCCATCAGATTTCAGTTTAAAGCGACGAACAATGAAGTAGAGTACGAGGCAGTGTTGGCGGGATTGCGACTAGCTAAGAGTCTCGAAGTGCAAAGAATAATTATTTTTAGCGACTCTCAGTTAGTTGTTAAACAAGTCTCCGGGGAATACGAAGCTCGAGGTCACAGAATGATCAAGTATGTGGCAGAAATGAAAGAACAGCTTCAGTATTTCCAGTTCTACGAATTTCAGGGGGTCGAACGTAACGACAATTCCATTGCCGATGCACTCTCCAAATTAGCCACTACGGATGTTAACGTTTTTGATGGGTCGATTTACTTGGAAATTTTGCAACATCCTAGTGTTCATCATGAATCGGTAATGTGCGTTGACCGAACCAACTGCTGGTTGACTCTGTATCTAGAGTATCTAGCGGATGGCGTCTTACCTTCGGATCAGATGCTGGCCAAGAAAATCAAGTATAAGAGTGCTAATTTCGTTCTGATAGATGGGGATCTGTTTTGAAGGGTCTTCTCGTCTCCACTGTTAAAATGTTTGACTCCGTCCGAAGCTGAGTATGCTCTTCGAGAAGTTCACGAGGGCATCTGTGGCGACCATATGGCTACTAAGTCATTAGCCTATAAAGTACTTCGGCAGGGATATAACTGGCCTACCATCTTCAAAGAAGCGACTGAATACGTCAAGAAGTGCGAGAAGTGTCAGCTCAACAGTCCGATCCCACATCAGCCACCAGAAGAGTTATACTCGATCTTATCTCCCATACCCTTTGCTGTCTGGGGGGTTGATATACTAGGTCCGTTACCGAAAGTAAAAGGTCAGGTCAGCTTTGTTATAGTTGCCATCGACTACATGATCAAGTGGGTAGAAGCAAAACCGCTTAGGTTAATAACGGAATAGGAATGCTTAAAGTTCATCAAGGAGTCAGTAGTATTTCGGTTCAGAATTCCTAAGGTGGTGATTTCAGACAATGGACGTCAGTTCGTGGGATCAAAATTCGAAGCATTTTTGAAAGAACTGGGGGTCCAGCACAGAAAGACTTCGGTAGCTCATCCTCAGTCTAATGGACAAGTCGAAGTGACCAACAGAACGCTGCTGAATGGAATCAAGCGCAGATTGGACAAAGCTAAAGGAAGATGGCCAGAAGAGCTGCTCAGCGTGTTATGGCCTTATCAGACCACTCCGAGGACCACAACAGGGGATTCACCTTTCAGACTGGCCTACGGTACTGATGCCTTAGTCCCAGTTAAAATTGGATCTCCAAGTCTTCGAGTTAGTCAGTTTAGAGAAATATACAATGACGAAGGACTGAAAGCCAATCTTGATTTACTTGAAGAAGTCAGAGAAACAGCCTTGGTCAAACTAGCAGCCTATCAGCGAAGAGTAGCTAAGCATTATAACAAAGGGGTAAAACTTCGCAGGTTCGAAGTAGGGGATTTCGTTCTCAGAGAAGTCGAAGCATCTACACCCCAGAATTTGGGAAAGCTGATGCCAAATTGGGAAGGGCCGTATGAAGTCATAGAAGTACCAAAGCCGGGAACTTATCGGTTGAAGGCCTTGGACGGATCAGAGATCAAGAATACTTGGCATGCAGGCAGGCTTCGAAAGTATTTTCAGTAGCTACAATGTCAGTACACCGGAAGTCTGTAAATGTTTTCAAGTCATCATCAATAAAAATCCCCTTTTTTCTCAAACAAGTCTTGTCTTCGCTGCTGTTAATGACATCAGAGTAAGGAGGTTCGGGCGGACTCGCTGACCATTCGATGGTAGCCTCATTGGCAGGTGGTCCTTATGACTTCGTCAGGCCCTGCGTGGTAGGCGAACGTCATTGGTGTAAGGAGGTTTGGGTGGACTCGCTGACCATACGATGGTAGCCTCACCGGCAGGTGTTCCTTAAGACCTTGTCAGGCCTTGCGTGGTAGGCAAGCGTCATCCTTAAGACATTGTCAGGCCCTGCGTGGTAGGCAATCATCGACCTTAAGACCTTGTCAGACCCTGCGTGGTAGGCAAGCGTCATCCTTAAGACATTATAAGGCCCTGCGTGGTAGGCAATTGTCGACCTTAAGACCTTGTCAGGCCCTTCGTGGTAGGCAAGTGTCATCCTTAAGACATTGTTAGGCCCTGCGTGGTAGGTAATTGTCGACCTTTAGACCTTGTCGGGCCCTTCGTGGTAGGCAAGTGTCATCATTCAGACTTCGTCAGGACCTTCATGGCATCTACGGCATCTACCTCACACTTTGGAAATAAATAAGTATTCCTTTACTTTATTACCTAATTTTTTCTAAGTGTCGAGTTCGGAAGGCTACATTCTTTAACTTCATCTTGTCTGTTATATGACTTGCTTAGTTGTTAATTAACAGTTTAAGTTAAGTCCAAGAAGGAGCTTGTACATTTTTTAAGATTGAATCAATATTGAAGTGTTGATAAACAGTAAATACACCGAAGTTATAAGGAATAATGCTGATATTTTATTTACATAATACTGTTTACAAAACGATGGAAGCTTTAAAAGAATCCTACAGCTAAGGGAAAAGAGAATCATCTTCAGGAATCAGCTTCGTCTTCCGAAGAGTCCAGAATGGTCGGGTCAACCTTGGCAGCGACAAGTTTTGCCTTGTCTTTGCTTCGGCATTCGTCGTATCCATCCGAGAACATTTGGACGATCTCCTCGTTCAACTCGGCTGATTTCTGGTATTCTTATTGAACTTCTCTCCGAAGATCTTCGGTCAGAGGAGGACCTAAATCTCTCAAAGCACGAAGTTCACGGAGCTCTTCTTCGAGCTTTGCCTGTTCCTTCAGATGTCTCAAATCCCTAGCTTCAAGATCATGTACTTGCACCGCCAGGCTCTTGTTGGTCTTCACCATCGTTTCGTTCTTCCCAACAAGGACCTCGTTTCGACGAACCAGGTCGATGTTCGTAGTAACGGTTATTTGGTGGGTGGCCTCGGCTGTCTCCAGTTTCTCTTTTAAGTTATTTACATCCTTCTGGAGGCATTCGTTATTGAAGAGAGTGGTACCATGAGCCCTTCTCTCCCTCTCCAGAGCCGACGCCAGAATAGCCTTCTCTCGCCTGGCTGCATCTTCTTCGGCTTCGGACTCTTTGTATCGGGGAAGAAGCCTCCCGAAGACAGCATTTGCCTACAGACATTCAAAGATAGTCGGTGAATTAGTAGAAGAAACAGATGACTCCTAAATATTTCAAATAAATAAACTCACCTTAGCCTGGTAACTCATGCCTTCTTTTATTAAATCCCTGATTGAGCTGTTCCCAAACCGATGGTCATCAGTCTCCCGGACAAAGGATTCGAATAGCTGGAAGGGGAAGTTGGCATTAAACTCCGGCCACACAGTGGGAGAAGATGCGGCTTCTCGCCTGAAGGCAGAGGGGGAAGACCTTGCCGGAGAAGGCACTGATGGTTCGGGAGGCGGTGGTGGTTGATCCTCGGAAGGCTATTTCCTCTTACGAGACAGAAGTAGAGACTCGGTTGGGTTTTTGAGCTCGTCTTCGGAAACGTGAATCTCCATAGGAATAATGATAGGAGGATCAACTGCAGCAGGAGGAACCCGAAGCTCATCGACGGACAGAGGAGTCACCTTGGTCTTCCTCTTTTTAATCCGAAGAGCTTGCATTCGCTCGTGAGCAGGCATGTCAATCAAACTCGCTGCCGAGGCTGATTGAGATCCTTGAGGATTTGTCCGGACTTTCCGAACTGCCCTCTTCTTCTGTCGAGGTCGGCTAGGCTCCTCCGCAGTTTCTGATCCGTGGAAGATTTCAGCGTCGTTGGCTTCCGAAGCCGGGAGCTCTTCCTGTGGGATGTCGGTAGGGGATGATGATGATTTACCCGAAAGGAATTTATCCAAATCCCTTCGGTCGATCGATGTTGGTTTTATCAAAGATAATTTATGGTCATATAACCATGCTTGCTTACTCAGGAGTCCGAAGCTCCATTCCTTCAGGGGAATCCTCTCGAGTATGCTCGCCATTTCTTTCACACGCTCCTCTGAAATGTCCCCGAAGTCCGCAGAAATCCATTCGGAGGTGGTCCATTCCGGGATAGATGGGATATCAGGTCCCTTCACGAAAAACCATTCTCTGTGCCACCCCTTGTTGCTCGAAGGGGTATCCATCAAAGATCGCTTCTCGAACTTGGCGTTGGGCTTGGGGGACTGTTTGTTTAGCACCTTGAAGCCCCGTTCCCGAGACTTCCCAGCAGAGAAGAGAGTGAAGAAAGAATCAACTGTTGGGGGTATCCCTAACTCATAACAGAACGCTATGAATGCCAGGATGTGGATGTACGAATTCGACATCAGTTGGGCGAATCCCACTCCGAAAAATCCCAGGAGAGTAACGAGGAAGGAGTGGAGAGGGAATCTAACTCCCTTCTCTAAGATGGTTACCGGTACGGCAGTCCACCCATCTGGTCGTTGGTACATCCGTTCGTGTGGTTCCGGAGCTCTCACCGGATGGGTGTCCGGAATCTGGTAACGACTTTTGATAGCCCGCAACTCGACCTCGGTAATGATAGACGGGATGTTGGCGTGAGGGTATTGTTCTTCACTCTCAAAAAATTCTGAGGGGTTGGGTAGGGGGTTTGAAGGGTTCCCGACGGGGCTAGCCGTGATTTGGGGGTTGGAGTTTGGAACCGACTCGATGAGGTTGTGACTGAGAGGAGCGGTGGAAGTCAGAACAGCAGGAATAAGGGTGGAATTGTCAGAATCTTGAGTCGCCATTGATGCTAAGATCTTGCAGAAAATGAAGAAATCGGAGAGAAGGAGAAAACACTGTGTATCAAATGCAAATTAGGCTGGTAAAGTCGTCAGAATTGGGGAAGATTGGGCTTTACAGTGGTCTTTTCAAATTTTGCACGAGGTCCGAGGGCGGCGCATTAATTGTAGGTAATGATGTGAGAGGGGAAGGGGTAACGTCCGATTTTGGCTTTAATGGGTTATCCAGAGTGGGCTGACGTTCATTGGATCCTCATTTTTCGTCCTTAAGGTTGATGGGCACGTGCCATCCGAGCTTCTAGATCCGTTTGAATTAATGACTGATATTTATCAGTTGGGCCTTGGTGAGATTCCTTTTAGCCCTTTAGTTTATTACAAATCCCTTTCACTATGTACTTACACTATTAACAGTCTTCCATTAAACAGCCTGTTTAATAAAAGACTGAAGGGCAATGTTGGGCCATAATACTTTTCCTATTGAACTGGGCCGAATTGACTTATCCTTTGGGTTATGTCACTTTTACCGTGTTGGGTCAAACAACTTGGGCCTCGTTACTTGATTATAATATTGGGCTTAGTCATTGGGTTGGTCCATTATGTAAGTTGTCACTTATCCTATCTTTGACCGGTAATCATCACAAAAGGTAGCAGTTGACTGTTATGTCTGCCACCTTTCTGCATGGCATTAATGAGGATGAGACTCCGATTACCGGCGGGAGGTAACAGTGGTAGCAGGTAGGAAAATAAGCCACATGCTTTCGGCTGAGATGACCGGGGATGGGAGGAGGTGTCAAGAGATAGTGGGTGGCACAGTAAACCCGGTCTAGTGAACGTATGGGGCAAGGCTCATAAAAGAAAAAGAGGTAACAAAACACTACACACGACATTATTATTTTTCATACACACTCAGACACTAGTCAATATTTTCCTCCATTGTTAACCTTGTGATCGTCTGTACTGACTCTCACGCCGAAGCTATCCCCCGACGGTCAGGCCGTCAAGCTTTTGGTGTTGACTTGTTGAACCGTGCAGGATCTGAGCGTCTTACGTGATTGGGACGTGGGAGAAGATCTTGGCGTTAACAATTATGTATCTCATGACTATAACAGAGCTAAATGTGAACCAAAAAAAATACAATTTTTCCCATAAATCTAGGTTTCAAGATTATATAACTTTGAAAATTCCAAGAAAATATAAAATAAAAAATAAAAAAAATACAATCTATCTGTAGAAAAAGAATACATGGCATGTTTAAATTCAGATTTTGGATATTCCACTGTAGACATAACTGCGTGTTCTGCGAATTTGGAAGAACAAGGTTTAATTTCGATAACTTTCTGCCGAATTACAGATGATTGCTTCTAGGGTTATTCCGTTCCGCACAATCCGCTAGACATACTAGGGACGAATTTTACCTTTGTTACCTTTTCGATTTGCATATACTTGCTTCTAGGGTTCTTCCGGTTCGCCCAATTTGCAGAACACGGTACCTTTGTTACCTTTCCCTTCGCCTAATTCGCAGAACACCTTTGTTACCTTTTCGCGCGATTTGCAGATACTTGCTTCTAGGGTTCTTCCGGTTCGCCCAATTCGTAGAATACGGTACCTTTGTTACCTTTCCCTTCGGCCAATTCGCGGAACACGGTACCTTCGTTACCTTTCCCTTCCCCTTAATTTGCCCGTCCGCTAGTATGACTAGCGGATTGTGTACTTATTGTCGTGGCTAAGTGGGGAAATTGTGGGTGGGTGGGTGGGTGGGTGGGGGGGTCTAGAAAAATTACTTAATACGTCCACTAGTAAGTCTAGCGGACGGGTTTTCTATCAATCTTATGGGGAAATTGTGGGTGGGTGGGTGGGTGGGTGGGTGGGGGGGCAAAAGCGTCTAGAAAAATTACTTAATACGTCCGCTAGTAAGTCTAGCGGACGGGTTTTCTATCAATCTTATTGCAACCCTTCATTAATTAGATGGACAGTATAAATGCTATATGTCATTATTTATTTCATAGCATATAGATGTTATGGATCATTGTCCTATATATATATATATATATATATATATATATATATATATATATATATATATATATATATATATATATATATATTTCATTTTAATATTTATATAAATTTTGTAAAATAGACGTATACTTGATCGCCAAAACGACCCTGAGATATTTTTAATAAAGAACTATCCAACCAGTCTTTTGAATTTCAAGGAGGTCTATCGAAAATATTTATATAAGTATTTCATATATTTATTATTTATATAAATATCGTAAAGTAGATTACACTTTGATCGTCAAAATGACCCTGAGATACTTTTAATAGAGAACTATCCGGACAGTCTTTGAATTTCTTAGTATCTATCGAAAATATTTATATAAATACTCTATATATCCATTATTTATATAAATATTATAGATTAACACTTGATCGTCAAAACGACCCTAAGATACTTCTAATAGAGAACTATCCGAACTGTTTTTGAATTTCAAGTTGTCTATCAAAAAAATTTATATAAATATCAATACTTAGACACCGAAACAATTTGAATTTTTTAACCCTTGAGCATATGATAGCGTGAATTGTTCAAACGATCTTTAAAATCCTAAGTCACTACAAGAAAAAGGCTTAATTCCGATGGAAGATTCTGTGACGCCCCCAAAATAGGTATACATCACCTATTCTGAGTCGCCAAATACATGGTACAAAATACAAATACAATCGTTAATATACGACAAGAGAGCTGTGAGTTTTAATACAAATACAGTCTTCTAGACAATATCCACTCTCAGAATAAGTCCTCGTTACATTTATTGTCACACTATTTAACAGAATAGTGAGAACTACTAATACTATCATCTGGTCCATCACTCCGTTTTTCGACTCTTCTCAGCTATATTCTCATTTTCTGAAGAGAATAACGAAAAAAAGGGTGAGCTCAACTAACCCAGTAAGAAATATTATAACTAAGATAATGCTGAATAAATTATCATTAGCCTTAAACAGTGTTAAAATGATACAATATAACAAACATCAAGTTTAACTGCAGCGGAACAAGCAACCCATTAGAAGAGTCAAGTAGAGAATAAAATCTACTATCTCCTATGATTTAAAAGGTTTTTCATGACTTTTATCGCTGGGACTCAGCTTAATAAATAATCCACATCATCGAATCACCCCTGCACTACGGCCAAAGATATTCTTTAGTATCACGACCACAATTATCCATGCACTACGGGCCAAGAATATTTGTGTATTCATTAATGGTCATGATCATGTCAATCACTGTCCATCAATGCACTACGGGACAATGAGGACTTTTACCACATCATTTGTAACATTACGGTCATGATTATACCGAATAATCCCCGGTCATAATCATACCAAGTCCATCTTTTCACTATAGGTCACAGATGACTTTCAACAAATATAAACATGAGGATGATGACAATGATGTAAGAATTCAATAAAACAAGTTCAAGAATTAATTAATCCAGGAACCAATAACGTCCAAATTGTCAACATGATACTGCTTTGTGGAGTAAAATTCAAGAATGCTCGGAAGAATATTTTCATGAAAAGATACTGAATGAATCACAAATATTAAGGATATTCCACTAATTTCATGGAGTATAAAAGTCAAAACTTTAACTAACTGAATATAATAAAGAATGGAATAATAAAAGAAATTACCATGCATGCGATAGACCGCACATACAGGTTATTCCAACAGAAAAATAAATAATGGAACCAGGTCATGCGTAAACGCACCGATAAGATATTCTGACAGAATAATAAATAATGGAATCAGGTCCGGCGTAAACGCACAGACAGGATATTCCGACAGAATAATAAATAATGAAACCAGGTCCGGCGTAAAACACACAGACAGGATATTCTAACAGAATAATAATAAAAACAGAATAATAGAAGAATGTCACCAAGTATAGGGTAGTCCGCGTATACTGGTTATTCCAGCAGAATAATAAAGAATGGAATAACATAAGTTCTCTTCATGAATACAAAAGAAAATAATACTCCTTACGAGTACAACAAATAATATCCCTTACTGTTAAAGAAACTTGATATCGGAGTAGTGAAGTAGCAGAATACTTTTCTTCTTTCTCTCTATAGTTTCTCTCTCTAGAGTTTCAGTGAATTCGTAAGAAAATAATGAAGGAATGAGCTTCTATTTATAGAAAAATGGACTGCATAGTAATTAACTCATGAACGGTTTAGATTGATTTACTTTAATCTGACGGTCCATATTTGAAGCAAAATCTTTTAAATAAAATATAATATATTCTATTTATAATCTAATAAAACGAATAACTTTATAAAAGATTTTTGTGACGCCCCCAAAATAGATATACATCACCTATTCTGAGTCGCCAAATACATGATACAGAATATAAATACAATCTTTAATATACCACAAGAGAACTGTGAGTTTCAATATAAATACTGTCTTCTAGACAATATCCACTCTCAGAATAAGTCCTCATTACATTTATTGTCACACTATTTAATAGAATAATGAGGACTACTGATACTATCATCTGATCCATCACTCCGTTCCCCGACTCGTCCCAGCTATATTCTCATTTTCTGAAGAGAACAGTGAAGGAAAGGGTGAGCTCAACTAGCTCAGTAAGAAATATTATGACTAAGATAATGCAAAATAAATTATCATTAGTCTTCAATAATGTTAAACTGATAAAATACAATAGACATCAAGTTTAACTGCAGCGGATCAAGCAATCCATTAAAATAGTCAAGTAGAGAATAAAATCTACTATCTTTTATGATTTAAAAGGTTTTTCATGACTTTTATCGCTGAGACTCAGTTTAATAAATAATCCACATCATCCCTGCACTACGGCCAATGATATTCATTAGTATCACAACCACAAATTATCCATGCATCACAGCCAAGTATATTCGTGTATTCATCAATGGTCATGATCATGCCAACAACTGTCCATCAATGCACTACCGGCCAATGAGGACTTTTACCAAATCATTTGAAACATTACGGTCATGATTATACCGAATAATCCCTAGTCATAATCATACCAAGTCCATCTATGCCTACAGGCCACATATGACTTTCAACAAATATAAACATGAGGATGATGACAATGATGAAAGAATTCAATAAAACAAGTTCAAGAATTAATTAATCCAGGAACCAATAACGTCCAAATTGTCAACATGATACTGCTTTGTGGAGTAAAATTCAAGAATGCTCGAAAGAATATTTTCATGAAAAGATACTGGATGAAGCGCAAATATCAATGATATTCCACTAATTTCATGAAGTATAAAAGTCAAAACTTTAACTAACTGAATATAATAAAGAATGGAATAACAAAAGAAATTACCATGCATGCGATAGACCGCACATACAGGTTATTCCAACAGAAAAATAAATAATGGAACCAGGTCATGCGTAAACGCACCGACATGATATTCCGACAGAATAATAAATAATAGAACCAGGTCCGGCGTAAACGCACAGACATGATATTCCGACAGAATAATAAATAATGGAACCAGGTCCGGCGTAAAACGCACAGACAGGATATTCCAACAGAATAATAAATAATGTAATAATAGAAGAATTTTACCAAGTATAGGGTAGCCCGCGTATACAGGTTATTCCAACAGAATAATAAAGAATAAAATAACAGAAGTTCTCTTCATGAATAAGAAAGAAAGAATACCCTTTACGAGTACAATAAATAATATCCCTTACCATAAAAGAAACTTGATATCGGAGTAGTGAAGTAGCAGAATACTTTTTTTCTCTCTCTCTATAATTTCTCTCTCTAGAGTTTCAGTGAATTCGTAAGAAAATAATGAAGGAATGAGCTTCTATTTATAGAAAAATGGACCGCATAGTAACTTACTCATGAACGGTCTAGATTGATTTACTTTAATCTGATGGTCCATATTTAAAGTAAAATCTTTTAAATAAAGTATAATATATTCTATTTATAATCTAATAAAACGAATAACTTTATAAAAGATTTTACTATGCAAACACTATGCAGGTACTATGCAAATACTATGCATAATAAAATATAATATATTCTAATTATTGTCTAATAAAATAGATAACTTTATAAAAGTATTTTGTTTTATATAAAAAGATTTTACTATTAGCCTAATAAAACGAATTACTTTTACGAATAACTTTATAAAAGTATTCTGTTTTATATAAAAAGTTTTTCTGTTTTATTACATTAATAATACTAATAAAACAAAATTAAGTCACTTATTACGTAAGCCTCAATAATCAATACTGTATGCTACTATGTAACCACACGTATTACTGTACTTTTACTACCAAGTAGTTCAACAGTATTAACGGTAAAACTTCCGTCGTTATTTTCATAAAATATTTTTGTCGTTTTCTCAATCCGACAATAATTTCATTGTGGGGTCCACCAATAATTGTGCCGTCGTACAAATATTCTCCGATAAAAATAATATTCTCCGACCAATCGAATATAATACAACAACTTGCATACTTTGCAAAATTTATAAATACTACCCACAACTATAACATTATCTCAAATTCACACCATAATATTTTTAAAAAAATATTTCAAAAAAATTAAATCTTTATTCATAAAATCTGGGGTTTCACAATCTCCCCTCCTTATGAAATTTCGCCCTCGAAATTTACGTACGTACCTGGTATGCCGAACAGATGAGGACACTTCGTCAGATTCTAACTCTTGAGGTATAACCTTTGAGTGTTGAATACATTCCAGGATTTTAACAGGTACATCTTCATACGTTAAATTATCCGCTATTTCGTCTGGTTCTAAATCAATAATGTGGTTCAGGTCGTCCACATATTTACGTAACATCAATACGTTAAAAATGTTATGAACACGCGACATACTTGGTAGTAAAACGAGTCTATAAGCCACAGTTCCTACTCGATCGAGGATTTCAAATGGGTCAATTAAATCGAGGGTTGAGATAACGCCTTCTTGAACCTTTTTCTTCACATTCATCAGCTCTGAGTATGTAGCTTGAGCGGTTTTAACTTTATCGATTAAAGTCGATTCTAATCGTATATTCGTTATCTTCACGTGGGTCACTAGAGTCTTTAACTCTATCTTCATCATTTGTAAGTTATACGAAATGGGTCTTTGTGTTAACAATATCTCACTCGCATACGATCTTCTACTCAACTCGTCAGCTACCACTTTCGTTCTTCCACGATGATATTGAATGGTATAGTCATAATCTTCAACTGCTCGAGCCAACGTCTTTGGCACATGATACGTTCGCTTTAGTTGAAGAAATATTTAAGGGTTTAAGAAATGAGTTTTGTACTGGGGTCAATACAAAATTTGATTTCACGCTCTGGGGTAGGCTAAGAAGTCTTCACGAATACGTCAGGAACTTTATTAATAATAGAAATATCGTTCAAAACTGTGACCCTCATCCAAGACTTGGATATCACGTCACCTTGATACCTATCAACTTGCCATCGTCATTCACGATGTCGCCTACAGAAAGTTTGGCTTCGGTGCATTCCACACAAGAAAGTCAACAACAAAAGGACCGGGGCTCTTTACTTATGGCTTGATATGACAATGATTGACTTTAGTTGTTTGGTTGCTTGAATTCGCATAACAGGTTGGTTAGGAGTATGAAAGCTAACAACCTTACAAAAAAAAATATGATGAGTAGTTAACCAATCGATTCCTAAAATTACATTAAAGGCAAGTATTTTCAAAGAGATACGATCGACAGGTAACGTGAAAGTGTTGATTTGAATCAAACAAGATTTATAAATAGTGGAGGCAACGAAGGTTTCTCCCAACGAAATTTCAACAGATAAATCAAAGTCTAACTTCTCCGGAGTTAAGTTCAAACATTGAACACAACTAGGTGAAATAAAAGAGTGAGTAGAACCGGTATCTAACACGGTATAGACTTCAAAAGAGTTTATGACTAACATACCTGTGATAATTTTATACAGGTTCCTCGTCACGAAAAAATGCTCTCTCTTAAACTACCGGCTTTGACTTTTTTGGGACGACCTTTGGTGCCTCCATCTTAGTTGAACTTGTCTTCGGTGAACGACAAAATTGGGCTAAGTGACCTTCTCTTCCACAATTATAACATGCTTTGGACGGCATCGCGCAGTTTGAACTGATGTGTCCCTCCCCTCCGCATTTGAAGTGTATGATAGGTGGTCGTTCTCTTTCCTTAACAACGGGTGCTGGTGCTGACGTCTTTCTATCATTGTTGAATCTCCTCTTCTTGAAATGTCCATTCTTATTGTTTTGACCATGATTACCACCGAAGTGGTTACCATTTCTGGCATGTTGATTCCCTCCATGTTTATTGTCACCGCTTTGATGACTGTTATCACCGGTATTATCATTTTACCGGCTACTCTCTTTTGGTTGCGTTGACTCGTTATCGTGCTCCACTAACTGAGCCCTATTTACAATATCTGAATACAAACACAGTTTATGAGAAATAAGATATTGACGTATCTCCGACTTCAAACCTATTAAAAACATCCGCGTCATTCTCTCTTCATTATCAACCAAGTAGGACGCAAATCGGGACAACTCGACAAACTTGGCTTCGTACTACGACACGGTCATGTTGTTTTGCTCCAACATGATAAATTCCACCTCCTTCATGTGACGAATGCTTTCGAGAAAGTACTTGTCATTAAATAGCTCTTGAAACTTCTCCCAAGACATCTTGAGTGCGTCAGGCTAGGTACGTTTTACAGATTTCCACTAGTGATCTGCCTCTTCACGCAACATAAAGGTGGCAAAGGGAACCTTTTACTCCTCGGAGCATCCCAAGACATCAAATATCTTGGTGATCTGCTTTAACCACGTCTTCGCCTTAAGTGGTTCTGGCTTTCTAAAAACTCCGGTAGTCCCAGCTCCTTGAATTGCTTAGCGGTGACCAACCGTGGGTTGCCATTGTTTCCTCCTACATTATGAATAGGAGCCGCCTTCGCCTGATGTTGCATGAATTCTAAAAAACTCCTAAACGTACCGTCGTTCATCAATTGATCAGTGTTGTTGTTTACATGAGGATTTTTGTCTTCCTGTTGCACATTGTCCTGATTATTGATTTGTGGAGACTCAACGGTCTCCTGTGCTCCATTGCTTATCTCAACATTTTCAGATGCCATTTTCAAATACTACAACAAAACAAGGGTTAATTAACATATCACATATTATCCCTATACTCTGACCGACCAATTAAATACCAAATAAACTTAGGTAGGTCATACTAGCGAAAGAATTCCCCCGTCTCTCCCCTCCTAATTCTTGCCTCACATCTCAGCCAGGGATCATATCCCTAAGCTCTGATACCAACTGTGACGCCCCCAAAATAGATATACATCACCTATTCTGAGTCGCCAAATACATGGTACAGAATACAAATACAATCTTTAATATACCACAAGAGAACTGTGAGTTTCAATACAAATACTGTCTTCTAGACAATATCCACTCTTAGAATAAGTCCTCATTACATTTATTGTCACACTATTTAACAGAATAGTGAGGACTACTAATACTATCATCTGATCCATCACTCCGTTCACCGACTCGTCCCAGCTATATTCTCATTTCCTGAAGAGAACAGTGAAAGAAAGGGTGAGCTCAACTAGCCCAGTAAGAAATATTATGACTAAGATAATGCAAAATAAATTATCATTAGTTTTCAATAATGTTAAACTGATAAAATACAATAGACATCGAGTTTAACTGCAGCGGATCAAACAATCCATTAAAAGAGTTAAGTAGAGAATAAAATCTACTATCTTTTATGATTTAAAAGGTTTTTCATGACTTTTATCGCTGAGACTCAGCTTAATAAATAATCCACATCATCCCTACACTACGGTCAAGGATATTCATTAGTATCACAACCACAAATTATCCATGCATCATAGCCAAGGATATTCGTGTATTCATCAATGGCCATGATCATGCCAACAACTGTCCATCAATGCACTACCGGCCAATGAGGACTTTTACCAAATCATTTGTAACATTACGGTCATGATTATACCGAATAATCCATGTTCATAATCATACCAAGTCCATCTATGCACTACAAGCCACAGATGACTTTCAACAAATATAAACATGAGGATGATGACAATGATATAAGAATTCAATAAAACAAGTTCAAGAATTAATTAATCCAGGAACCAATAACGTCCAAATTGTCAACATGATACTGCTTTATGGAGTAAAATTCAAGAATACTCAGAAGAATATTTCCATGATAAGATACTGGATGAAGCGCAAATATCAAGGATATTCCACTAATTTCATGGAGTATAGAAGTCAAAACTTTAACCAACTGAGTATAATAAAGAATGGAATAACAAAAGAATTCACCAAGCATGCGATAGACCGCACAGACATGTTATTCCAACAGAAAATAAATAGTGGAACCAGGTCATGCGTAAATACACCGACAGGATATTCCGACAGAATAATAAATAATGGAACCAGGTCAAGCGTAAATGCACAGACAAGATATTTCGACAGAATAATAAATAATAGAACCAGGTCCGACGTAAAGCACAGACAAGATATTCCGACAGAATAATAAATAATGTAATAGCAGAAGAATTTTACCAACTATACGGTAGCCCGCGTATACAGGTTATTCCAACATAATAATAAAGAATGGAATAACAGAAGTTCTCTTCATGAATAAGAAAGAAAGAATACCCTTTACGAGTACAACAAATAATATCCCTTACCGTAAAAGAAACTTGATATCGGAGTAGTGAAGTAGCAGAATACTTTTCTTCTCTCTCTCTATAATTTCTCTCTCTAGAGTTTCAGTGAATTCGTAAAAAAATAATGAAGGAATGAGCTTCTATTTATAGAAAAATAGACTGCATAGTAACTAACTCATGAACGGTCTAGATTGATTTACTTTAATCTGATGGTCCATATTTAAAGCAAAATCTTTTAAATAAAGTATAATATATTCTATTTATAATCTAATAAAACGAATAACTTTATAAAAGATTTTACTATGCAAACACTATACATACACTATGCAAATACTATGCATAATAAAATATAATATATTCTAATTATTGTCTAATTAAACAGATAACTTTATAAAAGTATTTTGTTTTATATAAAAATATTTTACTATTAGCCTAATAAAACGAATAACTTTATAAAAGTATTCTGTTTTATATAAAAAGTTTTTCTGTTTTATTACATTAATAATACTAATAAAACAAAACTGAGTTACTTATCATGTAAGCCTCAATAATCAATACCGTATGCTAATATGCAACCACACGTATTACTGTACTTTTACTACCGAGTAGTTCAACAGTATTAACGGTAAAACTTCTGCCGTTATTTTCATAAAATATTTTTATCGTTTTCTCAATCCGACAATAATTCCGTTGTGGGGTCCACTAATAATTGTGCCGTCGTACAAATATTTCCCGATAAAAATAATATTCTCCGACCAATCGAATATAATACAACAACTTGCATACTTTACAAAATTTATAAATACTACCCACAACTATAACATTATCTCAAATTCACGCCATAATATTTTAAAAAAAATATTTTGAAAAAATTAATTTTTTATTCATAAAATCTGGGGTTTCACAATTTTACTATGCAAACACTATGCAGGCACTATACAAATACTATGCATAATAAAATATAATATATTCTAATTATTGTCTAATAAAACAGATAACTTTATAAAAGTATCCTGTTTTATATAAAAAGATTTTACTGTTAGCCTAATAAAACGAATAACTTTATAAAAGTATTTTGTTTTATATAAAAAACTTTTCTGTTTTATTACATTAATAATACCAATAAAACAAAACTGAGTGACTTATCACGTAAGTATCAATAATCAATACCGTGTGCTACTATGCATCCACATGTATTACTGTACTTTTACTACCGAGTAGTTCAACAGTATCAACGGTAAAACTTCTGCCGTTATTTTCATAAAGTATTTTTGTCGTTTTCTCAATTCGACAATAATTCCGTTGTAGGGTCCACCAATGATTGTGTCGTCGTACGAATATTCCCTGTTAAAACGAATATTCCCCGACCAATCGAATATTATATAGCAACTTGCGTACTTTGTAAAATTTATAAATATTACCCACAACTATAACATTATATCAATTTCACTCCATAATATTCAAAAATGATATCTATAGAAAATTTATCTTTATTTATAAAAGTTGAGGTCTTACAACCTCCCCTTCTTATGAAATTTCGCCCTCGAAATTAGGGTACGCACCTGGTATATCGAAGAGGTAAGGATACCTTGACTTCATTTCAGATTCTAACTCCCAGGTCATTTCCTCAACATCGTGGTTTCTCCACAAAACTTTGACTTGAGGTATAACCTTGGAGCGTAGAATATGTTCCTTATTATCCAAGATTTGAACAGGAACCTCTTCATACGTTAAATCTTCCGCTATTTTGTCCGGTTCTAACTCAATAATGTGGTTCGGGTCTTCCACATATTTACCTAACATGGATATGTGAAAAATATTATGAACACGAGACATACTTGGCGGTAAAGCGATTCTATAGGCCACAGTTCCTACTCGATCGAGGATTAAAAATAGGCCAATGAATCGAGGATTGAGCTTTCCTCTCTTTCCAAATCTCGTACCTCCTTTCCACGGAGCAACTCGTAACAACACATGATCTCCTATATCAAATTCCACGTCCTTTCGATGAAGATCAGCATAACTCTTTTGTCGATCTTGTGAGGTTTTTATATATTGCCGGATCGTTTGAATCTTTTTCGTAGTCATACGTACCAACTTCGGTCGCAACAACGTTGCTTCACCCACCTCATCCCAGCATACTGGAGAACGACACTTTCTTCCATACAACGCCTCGAATGGAGCCATGCCAATACTTGCTTGATAACTGTTGTTGTAGAAAAATTCTATTAATGGTAAGAACTTATCCCAACTTCCCTTGAAGTCAAGAACACATAGTCTTAATAAATCTTCAAGAGTTTGAATAGTCCTCTCTGATTGTCCGTCCGTCTGGGGATGATATGCCGAACTAAATCGTAAATCCGTGCCCATAGCTTTTTGCAAACTAACCCAAAATCGTGAAGTGAATCTTGTGTCTCGACCAGAAACTATGGATACTGGCATACCATACAGTCTTACAATCTCGTTTATGTACATACGAGCAAGACGTTCAAGTGTATAAGTTTCTCGTATTGGTAAGAAATGAGCAGACTTGGTCAATCTATCGACACTGACCCAAATTGCATCAATGCCTTAAGAAACCTTGGGAAGACCAGTAACGAAATCTATGGTAATGTACTCCCACTTCTATTTTGAAATTTCAAGTTGTTACAATGGACCTTTTGGTACTTGATGCTCCGCTTTAACTCGTTGACAAGTTAGACACCTTGAGATAAACAACGCTATCTCTCTCTTCATATTGCTCCACCAAAATGTATGATGAAGATCACGATACATTTTGGTACTCCCAGGATGGATTACAAACGGTGTATTGTGCGCCTCCATCATGATTTTATACTTTAAATTAGGGTCGTTAGGAACAAAAAGTCTGGAGTTGGCTCAAAGTATTCCTTCTTCATCGATTCTTGCTTCCGACATAGCACCTTCTTGCACTTTCTTCCTCATACGCATCAGCTCCAGGTCTGTAGCTTGAGCAGCTTTAACTTTATCAATTAAAGTCGATTCTACTCGTATATTTGCCATCATCACATGGGTCCCTAAAGTCTTTAACTCTATCTCTATCCTTTGCAAGTCACACAAAATGGGCCTTTGCGTTGACAATATTGCACTCGTACTTGCATATGATCTTCTACTCAATGCATCAGCTACCACGTTAGCTTTTCCAGAATGGTATTGGATGGTATGATCATAATCTTTCAACAGTTCTAGCCAACGTCGTTGTCACATGTTGAGTTCCTTTTGAGTGAAGAAATATTTGAGACTTTTATGATCCGTAAAGATCTCCACTTTCTCCCCATACAAGTAATGCCTCCAAATTTTAAGTGCGAAGACAATAGCTGCTAACTCTAGATCACGAGTAGGATAATTCCTCTCATATTCTTTGAGTTGTCTTGAGGCATAGGCTATGACTTTCCCATGTTGCATGAGAACACATCCCAACCCTTTGTTTGAAGCATCACTGTAGATGACAAATCCCTCCGAGCCAGATGGTATTGTCAGAACAGGTGCTGAAATGAGTCTCCTCTTGAATTCTTGAAAACTCTTCTCACATTCTTCGCTCCAACCGAACTTTGTATCTTTCCGAGTCAGCTGAGTTAATGGAGTAGCGATTCGAGAAAATCCTTTCACGAATCTCTGATAATAACCAGCTAAACCGAGAAAGCTACGTACTTCGGTCACTAATTTAGGTTGCTCCCAGCTTTGAATTGCTTCAATCTTTGTCGGGTCAATAGATATTCCATGACTTGATACAACGAGCCCAAGGAATGCTACTTCCTCAAGCCAGAACTTGCATTTCTTCAACTTGGCATAAAGCTTGTATTCACGAAGCTTTTGGAGTGTCAGCCTCAAGTGTTGCTCATGATCTTCACGGCTTTTGGAATAAATAAGGATGTCATCAATAAAGACGACCACAAAGTGATCTAAATATTCCTTGAATACTCGGTTCATCATATCCATGAAGGCAGCAGGAGCATTAGTCAATCCAAAAGACATGACTAAGAATTCATAATGCCCATACCGAGTTCTGAAGGCAGTCTTTGGAATATCCTCAGTTCTAACCTTCAGCTAATGATATCCAGAACGAAGATCGATTTTTGAAAAGAATTGTCCTCCTTGCAACTGGTTAAACAGGTCATCAATACGTGGTAATGGGTACCTATTTTTGATGGTGACATGATTCAACTCCTGATAATCAATACAAAGTCGCATACTCCCATCTTTCTTCTTCACGAATAGAACAGGAGCACCCCAAAGAGAAGTACTAGGATGAATAAAGCCAATGTCTAATAATTCCTGCAGTTGGGTCTTTAACTCCTGAAGTTCAATAGGAGCCATTCGATATGGGGCTTTGGAAATGGGTTTTGTACCGGGTTCAAGGTCGATACAAAATTTCACGCTCTGGGGGTAGGCCAGGAAGTTCTTCAGGGAATACGTTAGGAAATTAATTAATAATAGAAATATCATTCAAAATTGAAGTATTTTTATTTAGATCCGTGACATGAGCTAAGAAAGCTTGACATCTATTTTTTAATAAACGAATAGTTTTATGGCTTGAGATGACAGTGATTGATTTTAATGGTTTGGTTGTTTGAATTCGCATAATAGGTTGATTAGGAATATGAAAGCTAACAACCTTATGAAAACAATCAATTTTTGCATGATGAGTAGTTAACCAATCAATCCCTAGAATTACATCAAATGCAAGTATTTTCAATGAAATAAGATCGGCAGGTAATGTGAGGGTACCGATTTGAACCAAACAAGACTTATAAACAGTGGATGTAATGAAGGTTTCTCCCAACGGAGTTTTCATAGATAAGTCAAAGTCTAATTTCTCCGGAGTCAAATTTAATCGTTGAGCGCAAATAGGAGAAATAAAAGAATGGGTAGAACCGTTATCAAATAAGATATAGACTTCGCTAGAGTTTATGATAAGCTTACCCGTGATGACCTCATTCGGGTTCCTTATTTTTTGGGAGGTCACAATAAACACTCTCCCTTGCACTACAGGTTTTGACTTTTCTGGGACGTGCTTTGGTGCCTCCATTCTAGCTGAACATGTCTTCGGTGAACGACAAAATCGGGCTAGATGACCTTCTCTTCCATAATTATAACATGCTTTGGACGACATCACACAATTTGGACTGATGTTTCCCTCCCCTCTGCATTTGAAGTATATGATCGGTGGTTGTTCTCCTTCCTTAACCACGGGTGCTGGTGTTGACGTCTTTCCATCATTGTTGAATATCCTCTTCTTGAAATGTCCATTCTTATTGTTTTGGCCATGATTACTACCGAAGTGGTTACCATTTCTGGCCTGCTGATTCCCTCCACGCTTGTTGTCACCGCTTCGATGACTACTTTCATTGGTATTATCATTTTGCCTATTGCTCTCTTTTGGTTGCGTTGACTCGTTACCGCGCTCCACTAACTGAGCCCTATTTATAACATCTGAATACAAACACAGTTTATGAGAAATAAGATGTTGACGTATCTCTGCCTTCAAACCTCTTAAAAACATTCGCGTCATTCTCTCTTCATTATCCACCAAGTGGGACGCAAACCGGGACAACTCAGCAAACTTAGCTTCGTACTGTGACACGGTCATATTATTCTGCTCCAACTTGATGAACTCTACCTCCTTCATGTGGCGAATACTTTTGGAAAGTACTTGTCATTGAACAATTCTTGGAACTTCTCCTAAGACATCTTCAGTGCAGCAGGTTGAGTACGCTTTACCGATTCCCACCAGTAATCTGCCTCTCCTCACAACATAAAGGTGGCA
Source organism: Panax notoginseng (assembly GCA_016801055.1). Lineage (NCBI taxonomy): Eukaryota > Viridiplantae > Streptophyta > Magnoliopsida > Apiales > Araliaceae > Panax > Panax notoginseng. The sequence continues at coordinate 188,884,154 of CM029015.1, read as the reverse complement.
AAAAGAACCTTTTGCTCCTCGGCGCATCCCAAGACATCAAATATCTTGGTGATCTGCTTTATCCACGTTTCTGTCTTAGGTGGTTTTGGTTCTCCAATAAACTCCGGTGGTCCCAGCTCCTTGAACTGTTTAGCGGTGACCGTCCGAGAGTTTTCAGTGTTTCAACTTATATTTTGGACAGGAGCCGCTCTCGCCTGCTGTTGCATGAATTACATAAAGCCTCTGAACATTCCATCATTCATCATTTGATCAGTTTTATTGTTTGCATGAGGATTATCGCCTTCTTGATGCATATTATCCTGATTATTGATATGTGGTGAATCAACGGTCGCCTGTGCTCCATTGCTATTCTCAATATTCTCGGATGTCATTTTCAAATACTGCCACAAAACAAGGGTTAAATAACATATCACATATTATCTCTATACTCTGACCGACCAATTAAATACCAAATAAACTTAGATAGGTCATACTGGAGAAGGAATTCCCCGTCTCTCCCCTCCTAGTTCTATTCTCACATCTTAGCCAGGGATCATATCCCTAAGCTATGATACCAACTGTGATGCCCCCAAAATAGGTATACATCACCTATTCTGAGTCGCCAAATACATGGTACATAATACAAATACAATCGTTAATATACGACAAGAGAGCTGTGAGTTTTAATACAAATACTGTCTTCTAGACAATATCCACTCTCAGAAGTCCTCGTTACATTTATTATCACACTATTTAACACAATAGTGAGGACTACTAATACTATCATTTGGTCCATCACTCCGTTCTTCGACTCGTCCCAGCTATATTCTCATTTCCTGAAGAGAACAATGAAAGAAAGGGTGAGCTCAACTAGCCCAGTAAGAAATATTATGACTAAGATAATGCAAAATAAATTATCATTAGCCTTAAACAATGTTAAACTGATACAATATAACAAACATCAAGTTTAACTGCAGCGGAACAAGCAACCCATTAGAAGAGTCAAGTAGAGAATAAAATCTACTATCTCCTATGATTTAAAAGGTTTTTCATGACTTTTATCGCTGGGACTCAGCTTAATAAATAATTCACATCATCGAATCACCCCTGCACTACGGCCAAAGATATTCTTTAGTATCACGACCACAATTATCTATGCACTACGGGCCAAGAATATTTGTGTATTCATTAATGGTCATGATCATGTCAATCACTGTCCATCAATGCACTACGGGACAATGAGGACTTTTACCACATCATTTGTAACATTACGGTCATGATTATACCGAATAATCCCTGGTCATAATCATACCAAGTCCATCTATGCACTACAGGCCACAGATGACTTTCAACAAAATATAAACATGAGGATGATGACAATGATATAAGAATTCAATAAAACAAGTTCAAGAATTAATTTATCCAGGAACCAATAACGTCCAAATTGTCAACATGATACTACTTTGTGGAGTAAAATTCAAGAATGCTCGGAAGAATATTTTCATGAAAAGATACTGGATAAAACACAAATATCAAGGATATTCTACTAATTTTATGGAGTCTATGTGACGCCCCCAAAACAGGTATACAACACCCATTCTGAGTCGTCAATAGCACGGTACAGAAACAACTACATCTTTACTATTACAACATAAGAACTGTGAGTTTAAATACAAATATTGTCATCTAGACAATATCCACACTCAAATAAGTCCTCATTATAATTATTGATATATTATTTCACAAAAATGGTGAGGACTACTAAAATAACTTCTAGAACCATCATTCCATACCCCGACTAGTACTCGCTACATTCTCGCCTCCTGAGAAAAATGGAACAAAAAGGAAAAGGGTGAGCTCAACTAGCCCATTAAAGAACATTATGACTAAGATAACATAGAACAAATTATCGTTAGTCCTCAACAGGAAAAAATATAATAGAATACAATAGACAACAAGTTTTAAATCAATATTCGCAGCGGAAAATAATAATTCATAGAAGAGTTACGTAGAGAATGAAATCTACTATTATCTATGAATTTAAAAGTCCATCATCAGCATTTTATCCCTATAACATCAATCAATAATCATCTTCGCACTACATGCCAAAGATATTCACCAGTTGGTCATGTTCATCTAAACACCTGTTCATCTTTGCACTACGGGCCAAAGATATTCATCAGAAATTATTAATCTTTGCACTACAGGCCAAAGATATTCAATTATATCATCATTTAGGACTGAGGATGATGAAAAATATTTTAAAGGAAACGAATCCAGTGAAACAAAATAATAAATATTAAGGATTCGTATTTCAGCTATTCCATGTCCAAAAATACCTCATAAATAATCATAGTGGAGTAAAATTCAAGAATGATCAAAACATGGATACAATCAAAGCTAGTATCCAGAATAGATATTTTGGATGAAAAGAAGAAAATTTCATTTTTCGGTGAATAGTAACTCGTGAATAGTAACTCGTGAATAGTAACTCATGAATAGTAACCCCGACATGAAAAGTTTCAAATTTGATAAAAAGTTCAGATCAATACTTCGGCATAATGATATTGAAGAAAATATTATCATTTAAGAAGAAATAACATCCCTTACCTCGGAAAGACGGTACTTCTGACTGGAATACTAGATATAGTGCTGAAGAAAACTTGCACTGTATAGCAACACTCAAAGTATCAAATACTCACAAGAATACGCTCGATATAGAGAACGAAATAGAGAGAAACTTGTGTTTCTGGTGTGATTTTCAATTCTAACCTAAGCACCCTATTTATATGAAAATGCTTAGAACACCAAAGCAGAAAATTTAATATAATATTAATATATTTATCAAATTTTCCTTAGCCCACCTCTAGACATCTGATCTCAGCCCATTTATATCACATGTTAGCCCACTTAAATGCCAAAAAACGTTTTTCTTCAAAATAATAAATAAAACTTCCAAAAATCAATTATTTCGGAACTTCAGAACTTCAATAATTCATAATAAATAGCCCTTTTATCAGAAAATTCGAATCTCGCGAGTTTTTATAGAAAATTCAATTTTCTACAACTTTGCAAAAGAAATTTTTTCCAAATTCTAAACAGAAATTGACCGAAATCCACAAACGGGCGATTTTACAGTCAATAATAAATTTTAGGTCAAGAATTGTATCCACCAACACACAAAACATGTGTTAATCATTTAATGCCAAAAAAATACTCTTCCTCCTCATATACTCATATATTCCACATTCATTGTAAAAATATCACCATCAATATATTATTAAAATAATATATTTAAATGAATTATTTTATCAAAAAAAAGATAAAATATTAATTTTCAACAATTGTCACATTAAAAAGTTTCTCCATCTATATTCACATAAAATCAATATTTTTCTCATCATATAAATCAATAATTAATTATACATAAATAATATTACAGAATCACAGTACTGGCAACCAGGCCGTTCCCAGGAAAGAGGGGTTCCAATAAGGATTTCACCTTACTGGCGCGCAATTAGATGACCAAACCTCTCCTTAGACAGAACTTTCTAGACATTACCAATAATGTTATCTAATAATATTATTCAGATAATATGAATTATTGCTCCGATAATAGAAAATACTGTGTAGTGACAATTATAAAATATAAACGTAGCAATTATTTAATCAATAAAATATTGAACAGTAATTACTGTAACCATTATTGAGTAGTGCCTTCTTACGTAAGAATCAATAATTGGTACAATACCGTGTGCTACTGTGCAACAACGCGTATTACCGTGCTTTAACCACCGGGTATTCCAACAGTATTAACGGTAACAACTACGCCGTTATTTATAAATAACTTATTTTTATCGTTTTCTTCATCCAATCGCTTTCCGTTATGGGGCCCACAAAAGACTGCGTCGTCGTACGAATATTCTCCGACAATAAGAATATTCCACGACCAAGCGAATATTCCCCGACAACAATGAATATTTTATAACCACTTGCTTATTTAAAATATTTGCGCATTTTACCCATAACTAACCACATTAATCAAATCAACCCTTACTATTTCAGAATAATAAATAGAGAAAATTAAATTTTATTTATTAATAATTTGGGATCTTACAACCTCCCCTCCTTATGAAATTTCGTCCTCGAAATTGACATACGTACTTGGTGTTTCGAAAAGATGAGGATACCTCTCTTTCATTTCTGTTTCCAACTCCCAGGTCATTTTCTCAATAGCATGGTTTCTCCACAAAATTTTAACTTGTGGTATGACCTTCGTGCGTAGGACATGCTCCTTCCTATCCAAGATCTTGATAGGTACCTCCTCGTACGTTAAGTCTTCGGCTATCTCGTCCGGTTCTAACTCAATAACGTGGTTCGGGTCTTTCACATATTTACGAAGCACATATATATGAAAAACATTATGAACACGAGACATACTTAGAGGTATCGCGAGTCTATAGGCCACATTTTCTACTCGGTCAAGAATCTGAAATGGACCAATAAATCGTGGATTGAGCTTTCCTCTCTTCCCAAATCTTGTAACTCCTTTCCATGGAGCTACACGTAATAATACATGATCCCCAATGTCAAATTCCACGTCCTTTCGATGAAGATCCACATAACTCTTTTGTCGATCCTGTGCCGTTTGTATACGTTGTCGAATCGTTTAGATCTTCTCTGTAGTCATTCGTACCAACTCTGGTCCCAACAACGTTGCTTCTCCCACCTCATCCCAACATACTGGAGAGCGACACTTTCGTCCATACAATGCTTCAAAGGGAGAGCCACACCTATACTTGCCTGATAACTGATGTTGTAGGAGAATTCCACCAATGGTAGGTACTTATCCCAACTTCCTCTGAAATCTAGAACACAAAGTCTTAATAGATATTCAAGAGTTTGAATAGTCCTCTCTGATTGCCCGTCTGTTTGAGGATGGTATGCCGAACTGAACCGTAAATCCGTGCCCATAGCTTTTTGCAAGCTAACCCAAAATCTTGAAGTGAATCTTGGGTCACGATCCGAAACTATGGAAACTGGCATGCCATGCAACCTTACAATCTCATTCATGTACATACTAGCAAGACGTTCAAGGGAATAAGTCTCCCGTATCGGCAAGAAATGAGCAGACTTGGTTAATCTATCAACTATAACCCAAATAGCATTTATGCCTTGAGAAACCGTGGGAAGACCCGTAACGAAATCCATGGTAATGTGTTCCCACTTCCATTTCAGAATCTCAAGTGGTTGCAATGGACCCTTTGATACTTGATGCTCCGCCTTTACACGTTGACAAGTTAAACACCTCGAGATAAACTTTGCAATATCTCTCTTCATATTGTTGCACCAAAATGTATGTCGAAGATCACGATACATTTTAGTACTTCTAGGATGGATTGCAAATGGTGTATTGTGTGCCTCCATCATGATCTTGTACTTCAAATCAGAATCATTAGGAACACAAAGTCTGGAGTGGACTCGAAGTATTCCTTCTTCATAGATTCTTGCTTCTGGAATAGCACATTCTTGCACTTTCTTCTTCATATGCATCAGCTCCGGGTCTGTAGCTTGAGCAACTTTAACTTTATCGATTAAAGTTGGTTCTACACGTATACTTGACATCATCGCACTCGTTCCTGCATATGATCTTCTACTCAACGCGTCAGCTACCACGTTTGCTTTTCCAGGATGGTATTGAATAGTGTGGTCGTAATCTTTCAACAGCTTGAGCCAACGTCGTTGCCGCATGTTGAGTTCTTTTTGAGTGAAGAAATATTTGAGGCTTTTATGGTCTGAATATATCTCCACTTTTTCCCCATATAGATAGTGCCTCCAGATCTTTTGCGCGAAAACGACTGCTGTCAACTCTAGATCATGAGTAGGATAATTCCTCTCATATTCTTTAAATTGTCGCGAGGCATAGGCTATGACTTTCTCACATTGCATGAGAACACATCCTAACCCTTTTCCTGAAGCATCGCTGTAGATAACAAATCCATCCGAACCAGATGGTATTGTCAGAACAGGTGCCGAAATGAGTCTCCTCTTAAGCTCTTGGAAACTCTTCTCGCATTCTTCGCTCTATACAAATTTGATATCCTTCCGAGTCAGCTGAGTTAACGGGGTAGCGATTCGAGAAAACCCTTATACGAATCTCCGATAATAACCAGCTAAGCCTAGAAAACTACGTACATCGGTCACCGTCTTCGGTTGCTCCCAGCTTTGTATTGCTTCAATCTTCGCCGGGTCCACAGATACTCTATGTTTTGACACCACGTGCCCTAGGAATGCTACTTCCTCAAGCCAGAACTCGCATTTCTTCAACTTAGCATATAACTTGTTTTCACGCAGCCTTTGGAGTACCAGCTTCAAATGGTGCTCATGATCTTCACGGCTTTTGGAATATATGAGGATGTCATCAATAAAGACAACAACGAACTGATCCAAATAATCCTTGAATACTCGGTTCATCATATCCATGAAAGCCGCAGGAGCATTAGTCAATCCAAAAGACATGACTAAGAATTCATAATGCCCGTACCGAGTTCTAAAGGTAGTCTTCGGAATATCCTCAGTTTTAACCTTCAGCTGATGATATCCAGAACGAAGATCGATTTTTGAAAAGAATTGTGCTCCTTGTAACTGGTCAAACAGGTCATCAATACGAGATAGCGGATACCTATTCTTGATAGTGACATGGTTTAATTCCCGGTAATCGATACAAAGTCGCATACTCCTGTCTTTCTTCTTTACAAATAAAACAGGAGCACCCCAAGAAGATGTACTAGGACGAATGAAACCGATGTCCAATAACTCTTGTAGTTAGACCTTCAACTCCTGAAGTTCAATAGGAGCCATTCGATATGGAGTTTTAGAAATAGGCTTTGTACCAGGTTCAAGATCAATAAAGAATTCAACTTCACCTTCTGGGGGTAGACCGGGAAGTTCTTCAGGAAATACGTCAGGAAAGTTACTAACAACATGAATATTATTCAAATTTGACGTGTCTTTATTCAAATCCATAACATGGGCTAAGAAAGCTTGACATCCGTTTTTTAATAAACGAATGGCTTTATGGCTTGATATAACAGTGATTGATTTTAATGGCTTAGTTGCTTGAATTCACACAACAGGTTGATTAGGAATATGAAAACTAACCACCTTACGAAAATAATCAATTTTGGCATGATGAGTAGTTAACCAATCAATTCCTAAAATCACGTCAAATGCAAGTATCTTTAAAGAGATAAGGTCAACAGGTAAGGTGATGGTGCCAACTTGGATCAAACAAGATTTATAAACAGTGGATGTGATGAAAGTTTCCCCTAACGGAGTCTCCACAGATAAATCAAAATCTAATTTCTCCGAAGTCAAGTTTAAACGTTGAGCACAAGCAGGAGAAATAAATGAATGGGTAGCACCGGTATCTAGTAAGGTATAAACTTCACATGAATTTATGATTAGCTTACCCGTGATCACCTCGTTTGGGTTCCTCGCATGTTGACCAGTCACGACAAACGCTCTTCCAGGAACCGTTGACTTTGACTTTTCTGGGGCAGCCTTTTGAGTCACCGTCCCCGCTGAACTTGGTTTCGCTACCGTACAATCTCGAGCGATATGTCCTTCTTTTCCGTAATTATAGCATAACTTGAACTGTTGTGGACAGTTTGGGCTGATATGTCCCTCTTTTTCACATTTATAGCATATGACCGGTGGTCGTTCTCCTCCTTTGGAACCAGTTGTTGCTGGTGCTGACGTCTTCGTATTGTCATTGTTGAATCTCCTCTTTTTAAAATCTCCTCCTGACTCGCTTCTTCTATTTTTATAGCCACGATTACCACCAGAGTGGTTGCCATTCTTGTCTGTATTTTTCTTTCTCCGCTGGTTATCATTGTTCTGATGACTGTTGTCACCGATATGATCCTGGTTGTGGTCCCTCGGTTGACCGTACTCATTATCTCGCTCTAATAATTGAGCCCTGTTGACAACATCTGAATAGAGAGAAAATTTATGAGAAATGAGATATTGACGTATGTCGGGTTTCAAACCTCTCAGAAACATCCGCGTCATACGTTCCTCATTCTCCACCAAATGAGGTGCAAACCTGGACAACTCTGCAAACTTCGCCTCGTACTGGGACACCGTCATGTTATTCTGCTCCAGTCTAATAAACTCTACCTCCTTCATATGACGAATACTTTCAGGAAAGTACTTGTCATTGAATAGTTTCTGAAATGTCTCCCAAGACATGCTGAGTGCGGCTGGATGGGTACGCTTCACAGATTCCCACCAGTAGTCTGCCTCGCCACGGAACATAAAGGTGGCGAATGGAACCTTCTGTTCCTCCGTGCATCCCAAGACATCAAATATCTTAGTAATTTGCTTGACCCATGTCTCCGCCTTAATCGGATCCGGCTTTCCCCAAAATTCTGGTGGTCCCAACTCTTTGAACTGCTTGGCTGTGACCAGCTGTGCGTTGCCATTGTTTCTTCCTATATTTTGAACAGGAATCTCCTTCGTCTGGTTTTGCATGAATCGCAAAAAGCTTCTAAAATTCTCATCGTTCACCGTCTGCTCAGTGGTGTTGTTCACAGGAGGAACATTGCCATCCTGTTGCACGTTCTCCTCGTTGGTGAGTATAGGCATCTCCACCGTCTCATTTACTCCACTGTTAACATTCTCAGTCGACATTCTCAAATACTGTCATAAAACAAAGGTTAATTTAACAAATTAACATATCACATAATATCCCTATATTATGACCGACCAACAAATAAGCTTAGGTAGGACACACTAGCGAAGAATTTACTCGTCTCTCCCCTCCTAGTTCTATTCCCCGATCTCCGCCAGAGATCATATCCCTAAGCTCTGATACTAACTGTGACGCCCCCAAAACAGGTATACAACACCCATTCTGAGTCGTCAATAGCACGGTACAGAAACAACTACATCTTTACTATTACAACATAAGAACTGTGAGTTTAAATACAAATATTGTCATCTAGACAATATCCACACTCAAATAAGTCCTCATTATAATTATTGATATATTATTTCACAAAAATGGTGAGGACTACTAAAATAACTTCTAGAACCATCATTCCATACCCCGACTAGTACTCGCTACATTCTCGCCTCCTGAGAAAAATGGAACAAAAAGGAAAAGGGTGAGCTCAACTAGCCCATTAAAGAACATTATGACTAAGATAACATAGAACAAATTATCGTTAGTCCTCAACAGGAAAAAATATAATAGAATACAATAGACAACAAGTTTTAAATCAATATTCGCAGCGGAAAATAATAATTCATAGAAGAGTTACGTAGAGAATGAAATCTACTATTATCTATGAATTTAAAAGTCCATCATCAGCATTTTATCCCTATAACATCAATCAATAATCATCTTCGCACTACATGCCAAAGATATTCACCAGTTGGTCATGTTCATCTAAACACCTGTTCATCTTTGCACTACGGGCCAAAGATATTCATCAGAAATTATTAATCTTTGCACCACAGGCCAAAGATATTCAATTATATCATCATTTAGGACTGAGGATGATGAAAAATATTTTAAAGGAAACGAATCCAGTGAAACAAAATAATAAATATTAAGGATTCGTATTTCAGCTATTCCATGTCCAAAAATACCTCATAAATAATCATAGTGGAGTAAAATTCAAGAATGATCAAAACATGGATACAATCAAAGCTAGTATCCAGAATATATTTTTGGATGAAAAGAAGAAATTTTCATTTTTCGGTGAATAGTAACTCGTGAATAGTAACCCCGACATGAAAATTTCTAAATTTGATAAAAAGTTCAGATCAATACTTCGGCATAATGATATTGAAGAAAATAATATCATTTAAGAAGAAATAACATCCCTTACATCGGAAAGACGATATTTCTGACTGGAATACTAGATATAGTGCTTAAGGAAACTTGCACCGTATAGCAACACTCAAGGTATTAAATACTCACAAGAATACGCTCGATATAGAGAGAGAAATAGAGAGAAACTTGTGTTTCTGGTGTGATTTTCAATTCTAACCTAAGCACCCTATTTATATGAAAATGCTTAGAACACCAAAGCAGAAAATTTAATATAATATTAATATATTTATCAAATTTTCCTTAGCCCACCTCTAGACATCTGATCTCAGCCCATTTATATCACATGTTAGCCCACTTAAATGCCAAAAAACGTTTTTCTTCAAAATAATAAATAAAACTTCCAAAAATCAATTATTTCGGAACTTCAGAACTTCAATAATTCATAATAAATAGCCATTTTATCAGAAAATTCGAATCTCGCGAGTTTTTATAGGAAATTCAATTCTCTACAACTTTGCAAAAGAAAGTTTTTCCAAATTCTAAATAGAAATTGACCGAAATCCATAAACGGGCGATTTTACAGTCAATAATAAATTTTCGGTCAAGAATTGTATCCACCAACACACAAAACATGTGTTAATCATTTAATGCCAAAAAATACTCTTCCTCCTCATATACTCATATATCCTACATTCATTATAAAAATATCACCATCAATATATTATTAAAATAATATATTTAAATGAATTATTTTATCAAAAAAAGATAAAATATTAATTTTCAACAATTGTCACATTAAAAATTTTCTCCATCTATATCCACATAAAATTAATATTTTCCTCATCATATAAATTAATAATTAATTATACACAAATAATATTACAGAATCACAGTACTGGCAACCAGGCCGTTCCCAGGAAAGAGGGGGCTTTCCAATAAGGATTTCACCTTACTGACGCGTAATTAGATGACCAAACCTCTCCTTAGACAGAACTTTCTAGACATTGCCAATAATGTTATCTAATAATATTATTCAGATAATATGAATTATTGCTCCGATAATGGAAAATACTGTGTAGTGACAATTATAAAATATAAACGTAGCAATTATTTAATCAATAAAATATTGAACAGTAATTACTGTAACCTTTATTGAGTAGTGTCTTCTTACGTAAGAATCAATAATTAGTGCAATACCGTATGCTACTGTGCAACAACGCGTATTACCGTGCTTTAACCACCGGGTATTCTAACAGTATTAACGGTAACAACTACGCCGTTATTTATAAACAACTTATTTTTGTCGTTTTCTTCATCCAATCGCTTTCCGTTATGGGGCCCACAAAAGACTGCGCCGTCGTACGAATATTCTCCGACAGTAAGAATATTCCACGACCAAGCGAATATTCCCCGACAACAATGAATATTTTATAACCACTTGCTTATTTAAAATATTTGCGCATTTTATCCATAACTAACCACATTAATCAAATCAACCCTTACTATTTCAGAATAATAAATAGAGAAAATTAAATTTTATTTATTAATAATTTTGGGTCTTACAGTATAAAAGTCAAAACTTTAACCAACTGAATATAATAAAGAATGGAATAACAAAAGAAATTATCATACATGCGATAGACCACACAGACAGGTTATTCCAACAGAAAAATAAATAATGGAACCAGGTCCGGCATAAACGCACAGACAGGATATTTCGACAGAATAATAAATAATGGAACCAGGTCCGGCGTAAAACGCACAGACAGGATATTCCAACAGAATAAAAATAAAGACGGAATAATAGAAGAATGTCACCAAGTATAGGGTAGTCCGCGTATACTGGTTATTCCAGCAGAATAATAAAGAATGGAATAACATAAGCTCTCTTCATGAATACAAAAAAATAATAATACTCCTTACGAGTACAACAAATAATATCCCTCACCGTAAAAGAAACTTGATATCGGAGTAGTGAAGTAGCAGAATACTTTTCTTCTTTCTCTCTATAGTTTCTCCCTCTAGAGTTTCAGTGAATTCGTAAGAAAATAATGAAGGAATGAACTTCTATTTATAGAAAAATCGACTGCATAGTAACTAACTCATGAACGGTCTAGATTGATTTACTTTAATCTGACGGTCCATATTTAAAGCAAAATCTTTTAAATAAAATATAATATATTCTATTTTAATCTAATAAAACGAATAACTTTATAAAAGATTTTACTATGCAAACACTATGCAGGGCTTATGCAAACACTATGCATAATAAAATATAATATATTCTAATTATTATCTAATAAAACAGATAACTTTATAAAAGTATTCTGTTTTATATAAAAAGATTTTACTATTAGCCTAATAAAATGAATAATTTTATAAAATTATTCTGTTTTATATAAAAAGCTTTTCTATTTTATTACATTAATAATACCAATAAAACAAAACTGAGTGACTTATCACGTAAGCATCAATAATCAATACCGTGTGCTACTATGCAACCATGCGTATTACTATACTTTTACTACCGAGTAGTTCAACAGTATTAATGGTAAAACTTCCTCCATTATTTTTATAAAGTATTTTTGTCGTTTTCTCAATTCGACAATAATTCTGTTGTAGGATCCACGAATGATTGTGTCGTCGTACTAATATTCTCCGACCAATCGAATATTATATAGCAACTTGCGTACTTTGCAAAATTTATAAATATTACCCACAATTATAACATTATATCAATTTCACTCCATAATATTAAAAAATGATATCTATAGAAAATTCATCTTTATTTATAAAAGTTGGGGTCTTACAGATTCCCTCGGAAATAATCCTATTCTGTCGAAAATAATGTATTTCCGACGGAATATTCCATTGAAAATTCGGTCGTATATATACGCGTCGAAAATAAGATCCGTCAGAAATTTCGTCGGATCCGCCTCATCTTCGACAAACTTATCTCCGACGAAATTTCGTTGAACTTAAGCTATCTATGACTGAATATATAGGACGAAATCTTTCGTTGAGTATAATATACCTTATTTTTGACGGACTTGTTCCTTCGGCATTAACCTATTTTCGACCGAAAATTAAAATAAACCGGTATTTATTAAAAATGGCTAATTATTAACTTCAGCAGATATTTTGTCGGAGATATATATATTATTTTCGACGGATGTATTCCCTCGGAATTACCTTATTTCCGATAGAAAATTAAAATACACCGGAATTTATTGAAAATTGGGTGCTTGTTTAATCTGATGGAATTTTCGTCGGAGATACCTTATTTCGTCAGAAATATTAGTGTTTTTTTTAATGCAGATTTGAAAAGTTCAGTTTCCAGGTGTTTAAATCCATTTATGTACCTGTAACCTGTCACAACCTAATACACAGTAATATAAACCTGTATCTCACATTCAAATATGCAACGTAGCGCTAAAACATAATATCCACCAAAACGTAATCTTCAACTCATTATCATTCACATTCTCATTCAAATTTCCACCAAAACGTATTATAAGCTAATGTTCCATAAATATAAGCTAACCAATTACAACTATAAGCTAATGTTCCATAAATAATAAATAATATAATTTACAATACTTATACAGACGCAATTAGACACTACAATATATACAAATGTTCTACAATAACATTCATACAAATGAACTATAAACTAGTAAAAGTATCATCATCGAGCGGAGGTGAACGACGCTACTCTGGTGTATGGAAAGCAGTGTCGTTCGCCTGCTCGTCATCGCCAGTCTGCTCGTCATCGCCACACTGTTTATAGAATCAAAACTATAAATCATTAGTTCATATATATATATATATATATATATATATATATATATCTGTGTGTGTGTGTGTGTGTGAGAATTAACAAGCTAGCCTTAATTGAAAAAAACATAAATAATAAGAATACTTAGGCAGGGGCGGACAAAAAGCCTCCTCCAAGAGGGTAATCACCATCCGGAGCATCTCGCCCCTCCAAGCGTCGAACTGGTCTCGCGGTAATCCTACACTCTCTGCGGAGGCCCCTGCTATAATCTCCTAAGCAATCTGGTGAAGATGAGAAATGGAAGGCAACTGCTGACGCCGAAAGACCGGATCGGTATCGAACCTATCCGACACGGCCCCTATCAGCCGCAGAAAGATATCGTCATCCAAGCCAGCACCCGTATGAGATGGTCCGACATGTGCTCTCGGACGCTGGCGCTGGTTGGAGCCTATAAAAAGATACAAATTCGATTACTAATTAATAATAATTTCTATAATTTGATAAATTCGGATAATTTGCGTGAAACATAAAAAATATTACCTCCAAGAAGTGTATATGCGGGTATCCTTGGCAGACCCAACGCTCGATATCTACCGATACTTCTAGCAGGGGGATCTTGAGACGCGACCCATAGTCTCAGTTCCTCATCCCAATCTAATAAAATACCGGGAAGAGAGGTGGCAGAATCTAACGGCTCAGAACCCCTCCTAATAGCCTCCAGCTCAGCTATACGCTCGTCCCGAAGCCTCTAAATTTGTCCTGTAATTTATTTTGTATACGTATGTTAATTATATCATTTTATTTACAATTGAATATTACTAAAAGCTAAATAGTAAGATGAGTTTTACCCGTATAACTAAAGCTGTCTGAGACAAAGCACGCTCGGCCTTAGACGTGTGGGTTCGATCCCAAAACTATAAAATGATAGGATCTCGGCCCAAGGTCCTCCTCAAGGCCTAATAAAAACATTCATAAAACATGTATTAAGTATTTGTGTGAGAACTTGATAACTAAATAACTAAATACAACACACTTACCGTCTTCGCCTCCTCGAACGACTGAGAACCAGTGTTGTGTACTATCCGGAGCTGACCACGGTTCTTCTTCGCCTGCTCAGACTTTTTCTTGAAGTCCTCAGCCTCCCAGTGCACACACATAGCTTCTCAAGCTAAATCAGAGACTATGCGGGGCTGATGATCTCTGATGGTGGTCCCGGGCTTGTCCTCAACTGCCCGGGCTGCCCTCTGTCGCATCTCATACAGCCAGTCGGAGTAATTCACAACGACATGATGCTCAATCACATCGTCGCCAACTGATTGAGAGATGATCGAGTCAAATCTATAATAAACCTATAACAAAAGTTTTAAAATTAGGAGCAATTGATTTCGTCATCCTAATACACCTATGTGGTAATTAATATAATATGCTTAACTTACGTGGAACTCCCGCAAGACGGTCTGCATAAAAATGGCATCGTATTGCCCATACTGGGTGAACCGCATGCACCCTCTCAGGAGATGCGTCAAGTAGATCACGTGTAGGGTGTGCTTAGCCACCGGGTCTAGTATACTACAGAAAAAATATAACAATATGTGTTATGTGAATTGTGTTTTACAATAACTGATAGAAATATTAACAATATATTAACACTTACTGTCTAGAATCGACATCCACCGGTACTGTAAGTGGTGCTACCGGCGGACGACCAAAGATACCGAGGTTCGTCCCTCGGTGTCGTCGGCGAGGTGCATATGTAATAATTGTATTTAACTGAGTCAATAAACATTATAACTAATGCAACTTGAGATATATTTAAATCCTAGTTAAGATAACTTACTAGCGCCCGAAGAAGAGCCTCCATCGTGGCTACCGTCTCCAGTACCGGATCGGCCACCACCTCGGCGACCTCCACCGCTATGTCTAGCCATGAATATCCTACTGCAATAACCAAATTGGAAGATATGAATATGTAAGGTTTAATAATATGTGGTATGTACTAATATGAATGCTCATTTTCAATTACGTACGTCATCGAACCCATCATAATCAACGTGTATATCATTCTCGGATTCAGTATCTTCCTCATCCTCAGTTTTGAGATCAGTTTCGTCATCGATATCATCCTCAACGATTACATAATCATTCATGTGTATGTTTGCCTCGACATCCTCATCGTCAGGTACGTCAATGACATCAGTACTCATCACATCTTCAGCATGGAACACTACGGCCAAAGGGTTGCTAACATCTTCTTACAACGCCTCATCCATACCAAATATGTTATCAACATTAAATGAACATGTTTTAGTTGTGACTACTGTGTACCAGGGGCTTCAAGTATTTACGACATTAAGAGCGTAATACACTTGAGTAGTTTGACTTTCTAACACGAACACGTCATCAGACTTTAACACCGACTTGATATATACGGTTGTGATTCTATTACGATAAACTTTAACCCCCTTTTCAGTATTAAACCAGCTACACTTAAATGTAACTACCTTTTTACCCCCGTGATAATTGAGCACAACCACATCCTGTAAACGACCATAGTAATTAGACTCAGAATCTTGGTGGCAGCTTCCTAACATCACAACCCTAGAATTGACTGATGTGAGTTCATTCAAGTCATCGACTCTAAATCTGTACCCATTCACCATGCAACCGGGAAAAGAACTAACAACTTTGTAAGGTCATTGGATGACATTTATAAAACGCTCAGAAATGTTCTCCGCTTCAACCCTTTTCTTAAACCACTGTTGGAAATTAGCATTAGTGAATTTTTTTAACTCTGCTGCAGTAAAAGCTGGGTTAGAAGCATACGCTTCCTCTTCGAATGAACTGCAAAAATAGTAAAATGTCTTTAACATGTATAGATGACTACACTTATAAATTGCACTAAATACTGCAAATAAGCTGAGACTTACGTGATATTACAATACCGCAAATAAGTTGAGACTTATTGCATTTATTGAAAATTGTGGCAAACTAAGCAAATGATACTTAGTTTATTTTGCCAATGATAAACTAAGTAAGTGGTACTTAGTTTATGAGAATTGTTATTTAGAATCTATAGAGGCTACTGTTCGACAGTCACTCCTACTTGTCAAACGGGTTTCTAATTAAGTTCCAAAGTATATTATTTTATTTAATCGAAAACATTCTTATTCAGTTTCTTTTAATTGCATCCCAACTAAGCAAATGCTACTTAGTTTATTATCATATTTTCTTTTCTTTTCTTTTATATTATATTATATTATAGTATATAATCTTTATTAGTATTATTACTATTTTTATTATTTAATTTAATTTATTTTTTTATTTAATTTAATTTTCATTGTTTTATTAAATAATTAAAGTAAGTGTTAATATATTGTTAATATTTCTGTCAGTTATTGCAAAACACAATTCACATAACACATATTGTTATATTTTTTATGTAGTATACTAGACCCGATTGCTAAGCACATCCTACATGCGATCTGCTTGACGCATCTCCCGAGAGGGTGCATGCGGTTCACCCAGTATGGGCAGTGCGATGCCACTTTTATGCAGACCGTCTTGCGGGAGTTCCATGTATGTTAGGCATATTATATTAATTACTACATAGGTGTATTAGGATGACGAAATCAATTGTTCCTAATTTTAAAACTTTTGTTATATGTTTATTATAGATTTGACCCGAGCATCTCTCAGTCAGTTGGCGACGATGTGATTGAGCATCATGTCGCTGCAAATTACTCCGGCTGGTTGTATGAGATGTGACAGAGGGCAGCCCGGGCAGTTGAGGAGCCCGGGACCACCATCAGAGATCATCAGCCCCGCACAGTCTCCGATTTAGCCTGGGAGGCTATGTGTGTGCACTGGGTGGCTGATGACTTCAAGAAAAAGTCTGAGCAGGCGAAGAAGAACCGTGGTCAGATCCGGATAGTACACACTACTGGTTCTCAATCGCTCGAGGAGGAGAAGACGGTAAGTGCTTTGTATTTAGTTATTTAGTTATCAAGTTCTCACACAAATAATTAATACCTGTTTTATGAATGTGTTTATTAGGCCTTGAGGAGGACCTTGGGCCGAGATCCTACCATTTTAGAGTTTTGGGATCGAGCCCATACGCCTAAGGCCAAGCGTGCTTTGTCTCAGGCAGCTTTAGCTATACGGGTAAAACTCATCTTACTATTTAGCTTTTAGTAATATTCAATCGTAAATAAAATGATATAATTAATATACGTATACAAAATAAATTATAGGACCGATTTTAGAGGCTTCGGGACGAGTGTATAGCTGAGCTGGAGGCTATTAGGAGGGGTTCTGAGCCGTTAGATTCTGCCACCCCTCTTCCCGATATTGTATTATATCGGGATGAGGAGCTGAGACTATGGGTCACGTCTCAGGATCCCCCTACTAGCAGTACTGACAGATATCGAGTGTTGGGTCTGCCGAGGATACCCACATATACACTTTCTGGAGGTAATATTTTTTACGTTTCACGTAAATTATCTGAATTTATCACCTTATAGAAATTATTATTAATTAGGAATCGAATTTTTATCTTTTTATAGGCTCTAGCTAGCGCCAGCGTCCGAGAGCACATGTCGGACCATCTCATACGGGCACTGGCTTAGATGACGATATCTTCCGGCGGCTGATAGGGGCTGTGTCGGAAAGGTTCGGTACCGATCTGGTCTTTCGGCGTCAACAGTTGCCTTCCAGTTTTCGTCATCACCAGATTTCTTAGGAGATTATAGTAGGGGCCTCCGTAGAGAGTGTGGGATTACCGCGGGACCAGTTCGACGCTTGTAGCGGCGAGATGCTCCGGATGGTGATTACCTTCTTGGAGGAGGCTTTTCGTCCGCCCTCACCTACTCAGGTGTTCTTATTGTTTATGTTTTTTTTTCAATTAAGGCTAGCTTGTTAATTCACACACACACACACACACACACACACACACACACACACACACACATATATATATATATATATATATATATATATATATATATATATATATATATATATATACGGACTAATAATTTATATTTTTGATTCTATCAACAGGGTGGCGATGGTGAGCAGACTGGCGATGACAAGCAGGCGGACGACACTGCTTTCCATACACCAGAGCAGCGTCGTTCACCTCCGTTCGATGATGATACTTTTACTAGTTTATAGTTCATTTGTATGAATGTTATTGTAGAACATTTATATATATTGTAGTGTCTAATTGCGTCTGTATAAGTATTGTAAATTATATTATTTATCATTTATGGAACATTAGCATATATTTGTAATTGGTTAGCTTATATTTATGGAACATTAGCTTATAATACGTTTTGGTGGAAATTTGAATTTGAATGTGAATGATAATGAGTTGAAGATTACGTTTTGGTGGATATTACGTTTTAGCGCTACGTTGCATATTTGAATGTGAGATACAGGTTTATATTACTGTATATTAGGTTGTGACAGGTTACAGGTACATAAATGAGTTTAAACATCTGAAAACTGAACTTTTCAAATCTGAATTAAAAAAAAGCACTAATATTTTCGATGGAATAAGGTATCTCCGACGGAAATTTCGTCGGATTAAACAAACACCCAATTTTCAATAAACACCGGTGTATTTTAATTTTCTGTCGGAAATAAGGTAATTCCGAGGGAATACGTCTGTCGAAAATAATATATCTCCGACGAAATATCCGCCAAAGTTAATAATTAGCCATTTTAAATAAATATCGATTTATTTTAATTTTCAGTCTGAAATATGTTAATGCCGAGGGAATAAGTCCGTCGGAAATAAGGTATATTATACTCGACGAAAGATTCCGTCCTACACATTCAGTCGTAGATAGCTTATGTTCGACGAAACTTCGTCGGAGATAAGTTTGTCGAAGATAAGGCGGATCCAACGAAATTTTTGACGGATCTTATCTTCGACGCGTATATATACGACCGAATTTTCAACGGAATATTTCGTCAAAAATACGTTATTTCCGACGGAATAAGATTATTTCCGAGGGAATCTTCCGTCGGAATTAAGCCTTTTTCTTGTAGTGTAAACTTGCATTAAACTATATATCTGCTTATTCTGAAGCATTTTTCAAAATATACTTAAACTATCCAATCTGCTTGATCAAGAAGCATATCTATAAGCTTAAAATTATATCTGCTTACACAGAAGCACTTCTCTCATATAAAAGTTATTAAACTTTTATTACTTGATCTTAAATTGTTATCTGCTTATTTTAGAAGCATATATGTATCAAAATCTTTTGTAAAAAAGGGAATAGTCAAAGTTAGTTTATTTTATGTACATGTGAGAAAAAAAGAGTAATTCTTCGACCAATACCAGAGTCTTAGAGAGGTCAACTGAGAGTTGGATCTCTAGTGAACTTGTGAGGTGATGAAGATATTGTTGTTTCAAGACCATATTATAGAATAGAATTGAACTCAAAAGAAGATACAACTAAGCTTGAGGAGTGAGCTGAGAGCTTGCTGTCCAAGATAGGTAGTTGTGAAAAGTTAAAAGTTTGTTTATAAAACTTTGTAAAGGTTTCTCCGCCTGTTGAATGAGTATTTATTACTAATAGTAATAGGATCTCAAGTCCTGGAGAGGAGCTTGAGACTGAACGTAATGTATGTTGTGAACCAGACAAATCTCTGTGCATTGTGTGATTGAATTTTTACTGTCTTGCATATTAATTTCTAATCACTACAAATTCAAAAAGGCCTAAGATAATTTTAAATCTGTAATAATCTATTCAACCCTCTCTTCTAGATTATTATTGGACTTTCAGATTTGTTATGCAAAAATTAGAATCTTTTAAAAAGATGTCGCGATTAAAAAATTTAAAACAATTCTCAATCATATACATATAATACATATTTACCAGATGGTAAAAAGTGTTTGATTATTACGAGTTTTATTGTCACAATGTAACTATATAAGGAGATGATGAAGTGATACATGTTAATTGATTTATTTTATAATATATAAAATATTAAATATTTCATAGGCTTAATGAAAATTAAAATGAATAATAATGAATGTTGCGAAATTGTACTGAGGCATACCATATCAATTTATCATCTATGCAACGTATACTTGTGTTAACTAATCCAACAAAGCATGTTGGATTACCTACTGTTTACCTCAAAAACTTAAAATTTTAGTTTTAGGTTAAGTAATTTTCGGCTAAATGTTTCAATCAGTTAACTAAACATGACTAGAGAACTAGAGTTAAGTGATAGTGTTCAGACAAATGCATCCAACTAGGTCAAAAATTAAGAAAATGGGTGAATACCTGTTTGAAACAAGTAAACACATGGAACAACAGCGATACAAGCATTTTCCTTCAAATAAGCAAGAAAGACCACATTCAGTTAACTGGCGCACCAGCAGAATTGGCTGAAATTTAAGGGATGTGACAGTTAAGTTAAATAAATGAAGCAAGTAAGTGAAGACCCATGTTCCTTCAATTCAGCAGAGTGGGTAGACCACGTTCAGTATCTGATACACTAGCATAAAATGGGTTAGTGGACAGAATTTTAAGGAGAACGTGGCTAAGTGGATAGTTAAGGCGGTGCATCAGCTTCCCAGCAGTTTTATAAATAGGGAAGTCCATTTTGCAAAAAGAACACACAACACATCCAGTCCAAAGCTCCATTTTTCCGGTATTTTAGCTTAGGCTACAATAAATAGCATATTACATCAACACATGGCTTAGTTAGCTGTTGTAATATATAGTTTTATTAGATTTACAACTTGTTACGTTCACTTATACTTAGTTGTACGTTCAATATCGATTGTTTGGTAACTTGGTACTTCCATTTAGACTTAATTGCATATTCAACCCAGTTGTTTGCTTTAATCCGGACCTTCGACCGATGTTGATTTGCTCTGCACTTTACCAATGGTGTATTCGATGTGGGTTGTAAAGTTTATAATATATCCCATCAATTATATTCAGATTTTTACTTAACTATCTGATATTGGTGATTTTTTGTTGCATGTATTTATTAATTGTGACGTGCAAATCAACATAAATGATAAGTTGGAATTTGGTTATAATTATATTCATAAAAATAAAAAAAACTTAACTGATAATATTTCAACAACATGCTATTTATAGTGTAGTTTAACTTTGACTATAAATCAACAAGTAGACAACTAGAATCAGTTAGCCAAAAAATAAAGTGTCTAACATTAAAGCCCTTACTTAAAGGTAAAAAGACCCATAGAGAAGCAATCCCTTCTTCTCTTTAATTGCATGACTAGTTTCAACTAAGTAGTTGATCGATTTTGAAGGACAGTGTTAACTGAACAATATCTTATCAATTAGATAAACACTGTATTACAGTGAGTTCAGAATACCAATACGCTTGCAACAAAAAATTATTCTGCCACAACACCTACAAAATTAGATTAATCTATTGGGTTGAGATTATATCTGCCATACTTATTAACCAATTTATACTTTTAAATTTTTTTTGATACGAGATTTATGTGAAATATCCCAACAATGGAGAAGATTCAACGTCGAAAATCTCCACTTCTTCCGTTCTTTGTTTTTCATTATTCAAAATGTATTGAAATACATAGAAAACGTTTTCCTTTTCTTTCATCCCTTTCTTCATGTTTGGCGCATAACAATGTGACTTTCGAAATGAGCATATAATTTTCATTCACGTACTTTTTCTAGTTAATTTTCACTATATACTAATTTTTTCGTTGATTATTTTACTTATTTCACTTGGTGTATTTTGTAAAGAAAAAGTAGACGTTTTCTCTGTGTTCAAGGAATTTTAAAACAAGGTTGAATGTGAGCTACCTTGATAGTAAAACCAAAAAGCTAAGGATCGATAATTAATGGGTTATAATTTACTTATTGCGAGTTTAATTAAACAATTTTGCACAAAACGTTCCACAAAGACAGTTAATGGCTTGATGGAAAAAAGAAAAATTCAATACACTGGATATATGCAACATATGCATTATAACAATCCATGTTAAATTTCGAGTTCGAAATAAATCTTGGATCAAATTTTAAGTCTGAATGTACTATTGTTACTAACTTAATTCCATTTTAAGTCTGAATGTATTATTGTTACTAACTTAATTCCTTATATACACATAATATGCAACATATGCATTATATAACAATCCATGTTAAATTTTGAGTTCGAAATAAATCTTGGATCAAATTTTAAATCTGAATGTACTATTGTTACTAACTTATTTCCTTATATACACACAATTTTTTTTCTATATCTTTCGATGTGAGACTAGAGTGTTATATGCATAATTTTATTTTGAACATGCATATGAACAAAAAAATGCATAATTAATATTAAGTGATTTAAGTCTCCTATATGAGATGATGTCCAAGGAGAAGTCGAATATATAATAAGATTTTAAAGGGTTTAATTAGTTTAGAATATGAATAATGTTAGACACACAAACTATTCTATAAATATTTTATAAACGGCTGATGTGGCATACTCTACCTCAGCATATTGTGTGGGGCCGAAAACTATATTGCAACAATTTGTTGATCAATATACTGAGGTGGAGTATGTCACATCAACCGTTTATAAAATAATTTGTATCTCTAGCATTACTCTTAGAATATTATATTCACATTTCAAAATCTAAAAGATATAAATTGGACACTAAGGTGTAAAATGGAAGAAAATGTACGAGCCTAAAAACTCACACGTAAAATTTCTTATCTTATTAGTTGCAGCCTCACCAGTGTGGCCCCCGTGTTATTAATTGGTGCTTCTACATAAGAATGAAAACAAAGAAGAAATGATCCTGTCCTTTCTGATGACTTATTTGGCTCCTAATTTATCTAGAGCATCAATGTTATTAGTGTTAATATATCACAAGCGAGTTAAATCCTCCATCTGAGAATTAACGAAATAGTGACGGATTAATATATATAAATGAATCAAAGACCTAATGACTTATTTTTAAGATTTTTAAGTCAAGTTAGATTCTAAATACATGTATTTGTGCCTTGTGTCACGCGCAGGCTGCTCTGCTATGCTCTTCCCAACAATCCTAAAACTTGAGGTTATATAACTAATCAGTGGCGGAACCAGAAAATATTTTAAGGGGGGTCAAAATTTGCTAACCATGACTTTTACCCCAATCCTTTAAAGAACTCCCAAACAAAAAATAATATCATACTTCTAATATCTTATAATATATATAAACGTATATATTGAAAAAAATAAATAAAAAATCAGCCATGTTTCCCTTTTATATAATTTATCCACTACAAATTCCATTTGCCCCCTTCTATTTATGTCATTCTTCAATCCACAACAATCAACCATGAAAAAAAAAATAGAAA
Source organism: Panax notoginseng (assembly GCA_016801055.1). NCBI lineage: Eukaryota > Viridiplantae > Streptophyta > Magnoliopsida > Apiales > Araliaceae > Panax > Panax notoginseng. The sequence goes on along the minus strand of CM029015.1, from coordinate 188,860,192 downwards.
AACAAAATTGATCATCATCCACATTTCACAACAAGTATAAAAACAAAATCATAAACCTGTTACCTGTAAAAGAGTGAGCAGTGGGCAGTGGCGGACCGGCGGCAGCGGGCGGGCGATGGCGGCGGCAGCCGGCAGGAGCAGACGAGCAGTGGTCCAGTGGAGGCAGCCGCGGAAGAGGGAACTCAGGGAAAAGAAGAGATTAAGAGAATGTGAAGTGAAGAGAAGAGAATGTGAAGAGTACTGAAGAAGCCCTACACCCAAATTTTTTTTAAATGAAACGACGTCGTTTCATGTAAAAAAAACAAAAACAAAAACTGCAAGTCTGAGAGTTGGACTGTTGTCTGTCGGAGAAGAAGAAGTTGAAGCCGGAGCTCCTCGCGCCGGGCGGCTGCTGCCCCCCTGCCCCTGCCCCCGCCCCCCTCCTAGTTCTGCTCATCGCCTGACCGGCGACCGCCTCCCTACCGGGGTCAATTGTTATCTGTAATATATAGTATTATTTAATAATGCATATAAAATATAATAATAATAAATTATGCAGAACATAAATAAAATAAATTCGAGTCCTTTGAATTCACAAAGTCTCCTTAAAGCAAATTTATTTCCCCACAGATGCTAAGGGTAATTGAATAATTGCTTCTCAAGATAAAACGGATTTCAATTCTTAATTAGTAGCATTACAAAATTAAGAATTCATCGAACCAATTTTTATGTTATGTACTAAACTTACAAAATGATGCATGAAAATTAATGCATGTATATATTTACACAGAAACGGGGAAATATGCAGAACATGATAGGAAAAACGGAAAGGGACTGCAACACTTTTGCAGAGAACGGGATTCTGCAGAACGGACTTACAGAAACAGAACGGGGAAGTTACTGCTGAACGGAACGAAAAATTTTCTGCGGGACGGAAATTGACAGAACGGGACGGGACAGAAAAAAAATTATTTCTTAAAAGCTTCCCACACCGTTTATTTATAGAATCCGTTGGCGTGTAACCGTCGTTAAAACGACGTAGTATTGTGATGATATATCACAAACCCGCCCGTCACGACCAAGATCACGACCCGACCCGACCCGATCACGACCCGACTCGACTTTGAAGTCAATTTTCTCATTCAATTCAAATCTCATTTCCAACAATCCCCCACATGAATGTAAAATTTGGCTTTACAATATGCAAAATATGTTATGAATATGCAGACACTAGTTCGAGTACATAAGAAAAGATATTTCATCAGGTTAAGTATCCTAGTGGCTTTGAACTTGCCCTAGTAAAATCTATCGGATTTACTTGACTAATCAGTAGACTTGATGTCTTTGAACTGTCAGCTTTTTGTGTAAATCGAGACAATAGAATTCACAAAATATCTCTTCAGACATAATTGGTTCTCACGTTTGTGTTCATTTTGGCCTTGAAACACCTCTTGGTCCCGTAAGTATATTAGATAATTCAGCCTTCAAAATTCTCATAGAAGTGGTCTCCTTCTTACTCACGTAGGTAACTTTTATCAAGAGTATCCTGCAATACCCCACTTGAACATATTTCAAGATATAAAAATCATTAAAAGCGTAACTTATCCTGATTCTCGCGGCAGATGTGTACTGTCTCATTTTAGAATGGTTAGGAGTAATTATCTCCTCAGTGCTTTACTGAGTACTACATAGTTCGGTTTGCCCATTGAACCTAGATCTTGGGATCTCCAGTCAGCTAGGTTGGGTTGCCACTATGACGAGTCTTATTTAAACAGTAGGCTTTAAACCCATTCCCCTCGATGATTTTTCCACTTGCTCTCTTGTTAAACCTTTCGTAAGCGGATCCGCAATATTATCTTTTGACTTTACATAGTCAATTGAGATAATTCCATTTGAGAGCAATTGTCTAACGGTATTATGTCTCCGTCGTATATGGCGTGGCTTACCGTTATATAAATGACTCTGTGCTCTTCCAATCGCTGATTGGCTATCACAGTGTATACATATAGCTGGCACAGGTCTTGACCAATTTGGAATATCCTCTAAGAAATTACGAAGCCACTCTTCTTCTTCTCCAGCTTTGTCTAACGCAATGAATTTCGATTCCATTGTAGACCTAGCAATACACGTTTGTTTTGAGGATTTCCAAGACACCGCTGCACTACTAAGTGTAAATGCATATCCACTTGTGGATTTTGAATCTTTAGTATCAGATATCCAATTAACATTCGTATATCCTTCCAATACTGCTGGATATCTTGTATAGTGCAGTCCATAGTTTTGAGTATGTTTTAAATATCCTAAAACTCTCAAAATAGCTTTCCAGTGATCTTTACCTGGATTACTCGATCGTATACCTACTTAGCTTACTTACCGAATAAGCTATATCTGGTCTAGTACAGTTCATGACATACATTAAACTGCCTATTATACGAGAATATTCTAATTGAGATATGCTATCACCTTCATTTTTAGCTAGATGAAGATTTATATCAACTGGGGTTTTATTCAGAAATATATTATACTTGTTAAAATTTTCAAGTATTTTCTCAATGTAATGAGTTTGAGATAATATAATTCCATCAGAGGTTCTAAAAATCTTGATTTCTAAAATTATATCAGCCCCAAGTCTTTCATATCAAATCTATTTGACAACATACGTTTTGTTGTGTTGATAACTTCATTATTGCTACCCATGATTAACATATCATCCACATAAAGACAAACAATGACATATTCTTTTTGAGTAGTTTTGACATAAACACATTTGCTACACTCATTGATTTTAAATCTATTTGATAACATAACATATCAAATTTCTCATGCCATTGTTTTGGTGCTTGTTTTAATCTATACAAGGATTTAACAAGTTTGCATACTTTCCTCTCTTGTCCAGGAGCTATGAAACCTTCAGGTTGTTCCATATATATTTCTTCATCTAATTCACCATTTAAGAATGCAGTCTTTACATCCATTTGATGTATTTCAAGTCTATTTAAAGATGCTATTGCTATTAGCATTCGAATAGATGTAATTCTTGTAACAGGTGAATAAGTGTCGAAATAATCCAATCCTTCTTTTTGTCTATAGCCTTTAACAACAAGACTTGCTTTATATTTATCAATTGAGCCATCAGCTTTCATCTTCTTTTTGAAGATCCATTTATACCTTAAGGGTTTTGAACCAGGTGGAAGGTCCACCAATTCCCATGTATGATTTTGCATAATGGACTCAATTTCGCTATTTATTGCTTCTTTCCAATGAGAAGCATCTGGAGAGGATACTGCTTCCTTGTACGTTTGAGGATTGTTTTCTGATAAAAATGTTAAAAAATCCGGACCAAAAGACGTTGAAGTCCTTGCCCTTTTGCTACGTCTAGGTTCATTCAATACAGACTCTTTGTCTATATTTTCAGGACTATCACTAGTAGCATCCAAAGGTCTTTTGTTTAAATTTGAATCATTATTTCCATTATATGGAAAAATATTCTCAAAGAATGATGCATCTCTTGATTCAATAAATGTATTAATATGAATATCATTAATTTCAGATTTATGAACAAGAAAGCGATAAGCACTACTGTTATTTGCATAACCAATGAATACACAATCAATTGTTTTTGGTCCTATCTTAACCTGTTTAGGTTTAGGAACCGTTACCTTTGTTAGACACCCCCACACTCATAAGTATTTATAGCATGGTCTATGACCTTTCCATAATTCATAAGGTATTTTGTGAGTTTTCTTATGAGGCACTTTATTAAGAATATAATTAGCAGAAAGCAAAGCTTCCCCCCATAAATTCTGGGGTGCTCCAGAACTGTTTAACATAGCATTCAACATTTCTTTCAATGTTCGGTTCTTGCGTTCAGCAATACCGTTAGATTGAGGTGAATAAGGAGCAGTAGTTTGGTGAATAATACCATGAGTAGAGCAAATCTCTTCAAATGGTGATTCATATTCACCACCTCTATCGCTTCTTATTGCTTTAATCTTTTTGCTAAGTTGATTCTCAACTTCATTTTTATAAAGTTGAAACTTTCTACAACCTCATCTTTGCTTCTTAGCAAATATACATAACAATATCTTGTGCAATCATCAATAAAGGTTATGAAATATTTTTTCCCACCTCTAGTTTGCACAAACTTTAAGTCACATATATCAGTGTGAATTAAATCTAGAGGTTCAGATTTTCTTTCAACAGAATGAAAGGGTAATCTTGTCATTTTTGATTCCACACAAATTTCACATTTATGTTTTTGATTAATATCAAATTTAGGCAAGAATTCTAAATTAATTAATCTACGCAAAGTATTATAATTAACATGTCCTAATCTAGCATGTCATATGTTTGAAGACTAACAAGTAAGTAGAAGAATTAATTTTATTATTATCAATAGACTTAGGTACAACAGTCATAACATTCATCTTAAAGAGCCCATCATTCATGTAGCCCTTTCCTACAAACATATCATTCTTTGTAAGTACAAACTTATCAGACACAAACACCAACTTAAAGCCATTCTTGCTAAGTAGTGACCCAGAAACTAGATTCTTGCGAATATCTGGCACATGAAGCACTTCATTCAAAGTCAGTTCTTTGCCAGATGTCATTTTCAGTATAATCTTTCTACGTCCTTCAACCTTTGAACTTGAGGAGTTTCCCATGAAGAGTTGATCATCATTTTTTACTGGTTTGTAAGTAGAAAACATCCATTTGTTGGAACATATGTGGCGAGTAGCCCCAGTGTCCACGTACCATTCTTTAGGGTTTCCTACCAAGTTGCATTCAGATACAACTGCAGAAAGATTCATGTCTGAAACATCTTCAGAAAGCTTTTCCAGTTCTGTCACATTTGCTTGAGGCTTTTGTTCTTTCTTTAACTTCTTTGGCTTTCGACATTCATTAGATTTATGTCCTTGAATACCACAGTTGAAGCATTTGCCTTTGAATTTCTTTTTGGCCTTGAAAGCTTCTTTGCCTTCACGCTTCCTTTTGTTGTTGTTTGGCCTTTGTTCTACCACATTTGCCTTTGCTTCAATGAAGTTCTTTGCACTCTTCTTCTTAGATTCTCGATTGTCCTCTTCAATCCTTAGTCGCACAATCAATTCTTCAAGATTCATCTCCTTGCGTTTATGCTTTAGATAATTCTTGAAGTCTTTCCATGATGGTGGAAGTTTTTCAATCATTGCTGCAACTTGGAATGAATCACTTAATGACATTCCTTCAGAATGAATGTCATGCAGAATTACTTGTAATTCTTGAACTTGAGTGATTACTGCTTTAGAATCTATAATTTTATAATCTAGAAATCTACCGACTATGAATTTTTTCATGCCAGCATCTTCAGTTTTATATTTCTTGTCTAAAGATTCCCACAATTCTTTTGCAGTTTGGATTGTACAATACACATTATACAAAATATTATCTAAACCATTCATCACATAGTTCCTGCAAAGGAAGTCTGCATGTTTCCATGCATCAACAACATCCACCTTTTCCTTGTCAGTTTTCCCTTCAACAAGAGTAGGACAGTCCTCTTGTAGAAACCTTGCCAAGTTCAGTGTTGTGAGATAGAAGAGCATCTTCTGTTGCCAACGCTTGAAATCAGTTCCATTGAACCTTTCAGGCTTTTCTCCATGAGACATACTCACGGCAGGAATGGTGCTTGTAGAAGCCATTTCTGATATACAAGAATAAAATTATTAATAAACAGAAACAAATTTCTGTTATACAAAGTTTAACAGAATTTAAACAACAATATTTTTTTTTTATTTTTTTTTTGTTTGCAAAATTTACACAACAAACTTTGTTTAAAAATTATGTTTATAGAATTTTTGTTAAACAAATACTGTTACAACTTTAATTTATAAATTTCTTTGTTTAACAGATTTATAATAATTTAGTTGGACAAATTTTGTTAAATTCCAACACATGTAACAAAATACAAAATAACATGAAACATAATATATTAACATGCAATATAATATATTAACATGCAAAATATATTAACAGAATATATCAAAATTAATCATGCAATATAATGCAACATATATTAAAAAAAATAAAATCTGTTTGATAAACAGTTTTTAACGAATTTTTTTAATAACAAGTCTGTACTTTGATTCTATTTTAATCTTCAATTCTTAATAGCAACCTTAATTTTTTCCACATGTCAGAAGGAAGAGGAAAAAAAATGACACTTACTGCATAATAGTATATATTATTATTATATTACCGATATATATATATATATATATATATATATATATATATATATATATATATATACACTAACAGAATTTTTCAAACAAAAATTTATATTAACATATTGCAATAATGTACTTAAAATTGACTAGACATTCTGACATAGAATTAAAGTGAATGACATTCCTTCAGAATGAATGTCATGCAGAATTACTTGTAATTCTTGAACCTGAGTGATTACTGCTTTAGAATCTATCATTTTATAATCTAAAAATCTACCGACTATGAATTTTTTTCATACCAGCATATTCAGTTTTATATTTCTTGTCTAAAGATTCCCACAATTCTTTTGCAGTTTGGATTGTACAATACACATTATACAAAGTATTATCTAAACTATTCATCACATAGTTCCTGCAAAGGAAGTCTGCATGTTTCCATGCATCAACAGCAGCCACCTTTTCCTTGTCAGTTTCACCTTCAACAAGAGTAGGACAGTCAACCTTGCCAAGTTCAGTGTTGTTAGATAGAAGAGCATTATTTATTACAGAATCAATAAATTTGCTTTAAGATTGTTATCTGTAATATATAGTATTATTTAATAATGCATATAAAATATAATAATAATAAATTATGCAGAACATAAATAAAATAAATCCGAGTCCTTTGAATTCACAAAGTCTCCTTAAAACAAATTTATTCCCCCACAGATGCTAAGGGTAATTGAATAATTGCTTCCCAAGATAAAACGAATTTCAATTCTTAATTAGTAGCATTACAAAATTAAGAATTCATCGAACCAATTTTTATGTTATGTACTAAACTTACAAAATGATGCATGAAAATTAATGCAAGTATATACTTACACAGAAACGGGGAAATATGCAGAACGGGATAGGAAAAACGGAACGGGACTGCAGCATTTTTGCAGAGAACGGGATTCTGCAGAACGGACTTGCAGAAACAGAACGGGGAAGTTACTGCTGAACGGAACGAAAAATTTTCTGCGGGACAGAAATTGACAGAACGGGACGGGACAGAAAAAAAAATTATTTCTTAAAAGCTTCCCACACCGTTTATTTATAGAATCCGTTGGCGTGTAACCGTCGTCAAAATGACGTAGTATTGTGATGATATATCACAAACCCACCCGTCACGACCAAGATCACGACCCGACCCGACCCGACCCGACTTTGAAGTCAATTTTCTCATTCAATTCAAATCTCATTTCCAACATCAACTACCCCCCGCGCCCCCTAGTTCCGCCTCTGTAACTAATGGAGAGACCTTATTACTTCACCACCCTAACATACCACAAATCAATCAAGTCTCCAAATTTTCCATTGATAGAACTCGATAGCAGAAATCACCCAAATAACCCAAAAGCTAAACTTGCTCTCCCTTTGAATTGAATCTCTCCATCGTTCAGCCGCACATAAAATTATAACACTGTTCTTTCTTATTTAATTTTGCGCTGATTGCAAAGATAGATCACTAACTAAAAGTGTGTAATACCTTTTATATTAATATCATGCATGCATGCATGCATACAATTAGTAAGCATATGTGACTTACCAAGACATAAAGAATCTTTTCCTAATTGGTTAATCATTCATGCCCACACTGTCCAGAAACATTAAACACGACTCCTTAATTATTCACCAATCCAATTACTAACTAAATTACTAGCAAATAAACCTAGTTACTTAACTTCTTGAAAAACAATTCCATTCCATTTTAGATTCTAATTCTCATGGTTGAGGACTCGATCATCAACCACATGAACTCCTCAACTTGAGTTAATTCTAACGAAATTTTGGCTTTACTTTAATTTTATGAAAATTTTAATTTTTTTCATGTCCAGCTTTATCTCATTGTCATGGTTCTTTTCGATGGAAGGATCTGATAGAGCTGAAGCTTTGAAAGAGAATTGCACACTATTTTTATTAATGGAAGGCATATATATAATTACAAATACTAACTGGTTCCTTCTATTCAGTAGGGAGACCAAGTCCTAAGGGATTACAAACTGAGAGCTTATCAGCTCAAACTATAACAGAGTCCTAAACTATCTGTTACAACTATATGAGGAAGTCGTTACAACTATACACGGAAATACATTGGCTAACATGCCCCCTCAAGATAGGCCACGATCAGAGAGGCCAATCTTGTCACGAAACAGTTGAAATTGAGAGGTGGATAGTGGTTTGGTTAGAAAATCAGCGAGTTGATCAGCAGAAGAAACATGAGCAACGCGAAGCTGACCAGATTGAACTTGATCACGAATAAAGTGATAATCCACTGCAACATGCTTCATACGAGAATGAAAAATTGGATTGGAACTTAACTGAGTCGCCCCTATGTTGTCACAATAGATCACAGGAGAAGAGGGAAGAGTAACTCCAAGTTCTTTAATCAGCGAACATACCCAACTGAGCTCAGCAGCAGTGGCTGCAACTGAGCGATATTCAGCCTCTGTTGAGGACCTGGCAATGGTCCGTTGTTTCTTCGAACTCCAAGAAATTAAATTACTCCCAAGATAGACTAGATAGGCACTGGTGGAGGAATAATCATCCTTGTTGCCAGCCCAATCAGCATCTGAAAAGGCATGAAGCTTGTCAGCAAAAGCATGAAGAGAATAGGAGGAGTCACGACGCAGAAGGAGGCCCTTGTTGAGTGTACCAAGAAGATAACGCAGGATGCACTTGACAAGAGTCCAGTGGGCATCAGTTGGTTTATGCATGAACTGAGACAGTTTGTTCACAGCAAATGACACATCCGGTCTTGTAAGAGAGAGATATTGAAGACTTCCTACAACTTCACGATAAATGGTTGGATCGGGTAAAGGCGAGCTAGACAATAAGGAAACAGCAGAGGCAGTGCTTGGTATAGGAGTGAGGACTGGTTTAGCTTCCAGCATGTTCAGGCGAGTGAGGAGGTCATTGATGTACCGGCGTTGAGAGAGTAAGAGTCCATGCTTGTGAGAAAGGACTTCAACACCCAAGAAGTAAGACAAATCACCAAGATCTTTAAGGGAGAAACGTTGGGCAAGGCTGGAAACAAATTGTGAGAGAATATCATTACTGCTTCCTGTGACAATTATGTCATCCACATAAACCAATAAATATAAAACATGTTGAGCACTGTTAAGAATAAACAGAGAAGTATCAGAGTGAGAATTGCGGAACCCAGAAGCCAATAGAAATTGGCGCAATTCATAGTACCAGGCCCGGGGCGCTTGTTTAAGCCCATAAATGGCTTTGTGGAGTTTGCAGACAAAGGAGGGATTGTCACAATCAACAAACCCAGGTGGTTGCGCTATGTACACTATTTCAGAGAGGCGACCTTGAAGGAAGGCATTATTGATGTCCAACTGTTTAAGAGACCAGCCTCGGCTGACAGCAAGACTAAGCACCAAACGAACAGTTGTTGGTTTAATAACTGGACTAAAGGTCTCATGATAGTCCACTCCAGGATGCTGGTGAAAGCCTTTAGCAACAAGACGTGCTTTAAACCTTTGAATGGAACCATCAGAGTGTCTTTTGATGCGATAAACCCACCTGCATCCCACAATGTTTGTGAGACCATCAGGTGGAACAAGTTCCCACGTGCCATTGCGAACAAGAGCATCATATTCCTCAGACATAGCTTTACGCCAATTGAGATCTTTGAGGGCTTGAGAAGTGGTGGAAGGTTCGGTTTGGGAGTTGGCTGATGTAATGGTGTGAAGGGTGAGTTTTTGGACGGGTTTCTTGATATTGTTTCTGGACCGAGTGATCATGGAGTGTTGGGGATTTTGTGGAGGTGGAGGTGGAGGTGGAGGTGGTGGTGGAGGTGATTGAGAGGGTATAGGCGGATGGGAAAGTAAAGAGTTGATATGAGAGGAAGGAGAAAATACCTGCGGTATAGTTTGTTGGGAAGAGGTGATAGATGGCAAAGCTTCGGCAGTGGAAGATGGAGATGATGAAGGATGCGGTGAAGAGCCCATAAAAGGAGAAACATCTGCAAGACGTTGTGAAGATGGAGCTGAGAGAGTCAGTTGCTGCTGAGGTGTAGAAGAGACGGTAATGAGTGGAGGAATCCAGTCAGACACGGGAAAAGAAAGACTTGATGATTCAGTGGAAGAAAAATTATAAGGAAAGACAGACTCTACAAATTGCACATGACGTGAAACATATATTTTTCGAGTGGATTGTTCAAAACATAGATATGCACTTTGAGAAAGTGAATAGCCAAGAAAGACACAAGGCTTGGACTTGGGATCAAGTTTATGAGATGTGTATGGACCTAACCAAGGATAACACAAACACCCAAACACTTTTAGTTTTGAAAAATTAGGACTCTTGTGAAAGATGGACTCATATGGAGAAGACATGTTTAATGTGGGAGTAGGCATCCTGTTAATTAAGTAAACTGCGGTGATGAAAGCATAAGTCCAGAATGTGATTGGAATGGAGGCATGAGAGAGTAGTGCAAGGCCTGTTTCGACAATGTGAAGATGTCGTCGTTCAGAATATCCGTTATGTTCGGGTGTGTGTGGTGGAGAAGTGAGATGACTTACTCCATTTTCTGAAAGAAACGTTTTGAGAGTGATGTACTCACCACCGTTATCTGAATAAAGGGTGACAATGTTTTGTTGGAAATATTTTTCAACAATTGCTTTATAACGTTTGAACACTGTTTGAACATCAGATTTTCGTTTTAATGGATAGAACCATATGTACTTGGTAAAATGATCAACGAAAATGACATAGTATTTGTATCCATCATGTGAGACAATGGGAGATGTCCAAACATCAGAAAATATAACTTGAAGAGGACGAGTTGTACTCAAGGTAGATTTAGAAAATGGTAGTTTATGACTTTTATTGCTTAAGCATGCATTACAACATAAATCATTTTGGGAAGAAAAATTTAAATGATAAAATGACAGAATATGATTAAGAATAGATGAGGCTGGATGACCGAGTCGCTGGTGCCAAATGGATGTTGTTGTTTTAACAGTGGAGAAGGCGAGAATGGGAGACGAGGGAGAGTTTGCAATTGGCCATTCATAAACTCCATCTTTAGTTCCGCCCTGCATAAGGATTTCCCCCGTCCGTAGGTCCTTCACATGAAAACAAGTAGGAAAAAGTTCAATAGAGACATTATTGGTTATACAAAACAAGGCAATGGAAATTAATTATTTTTTTTTGGAACACACAAAACATCTTTTAAGTGAAAGGAAGAGGTGGGTGTAGTGAGAAATACGGAACCAGTGTGACTTATGGGTAGGTTGGTACCATCGCCGATCATAACATCATCGTGACCAGTGTAAGGCTTATGAAGGAAAAGATTATCCAGGTCCGCAGTGACGTGATGGGATGCTCCACTATCCAGTAACCATGGTGCATTAGTGGATGGGGTTTGAGAAGTAAAATTAGCCTGGGGATGCCATGATGGTGTCACGTCATAAGAGGAGTTGGTATTGTTAGAACCTTGAACTGGCACCAAATTAAATGAGGGACATCGTTTAGCAGTGTGTCCCTGAGTTCCACAAATTTGGCAATGTCCCAAATAGGGACGTGCAGGTGGTCGATTGTTCCTGGCCTGGTTTGTGTTGGGCACGGTAGGCCGAAAGTTGGTGTTAGATGATGGACGATAATTTTTCCCCACAGGGGAGAACGTGGGTCGCCAGTTGTTTTTGGAGGGTCGCCAGTTGTTGTTGTTGGAGGTCCGAGTCATGGAATTGGCAGTAACAGGTCCAAGAATAGAGGAACGCGACTGGGTTTGAAGCGACGCTTCAAACGAGAGAAGCTTCTCATGAAGCTCATCGAAGGAGATAGCAGCATCTCGGGCTTGGACGGCTCGGACAAGCTCCTTATAGTCATCATCTAAACCATCCAAAATTCTTTCAGTAAGATCTTCAGTGTCCATGGGAGCACCGAGGACAGCGAGTTCATCGGATCTTGCTTTGACAGAATAGACGAAATCTGTAATGCTCAAGGTACCTTTGGTGAGATTCTTCAACTGATTCTTCACATGTTTGATACGGCCACGGGAAGGTTTTGCATATGTGGTGGCGAGAACATTCCACGCTTCACGGGAAGAGATGGTTCGCGCCACAAAAGAAATAAGTGGGGGAGAGATGCTGCTGATGAGAGCATTCAGGATGAGTTTGTCTTGCCTAACCTAGAAATTATAGGCAGGATTAGGAGCAGTGGTGTCGTTAGTTGTGAGGGTTGGTGGTGGGCACGACTTTGATCCATTTATGTAACCAAGGAGATCATAGCCGACAAAGAGAGTTTCGAATTGAATTTTCCAGGAAGCATAGTTGGAAGAATTTAGTTTGAGAGGAGCTTGAGCAGCTGTGTTAATGGTGATGAGTTGGTTTTCTGTGTTTGACGGAATTGAGTTTGACATTTTGTTGTTTGGAGGAAGAGAAAAAAATTAATGAAGGATCAAATACTGCTCTGATACCATGATAGAGCTGAAGCTTTGAAAGAGAATTGCACACTATTTTTATTAATGGAAGGCATATATATAATTACAAATACTAACTGGTTCCTTCTATTCAGTAGGGAGACCAAGTCCTAAGGGATTACAAACTGAGAGCTTATCAGCTCAAACTATAACAGAGTCCTAAACTATCTGTTACAACTATATGAGGAAGTCGTTACAACTATACACGGAAATACATTGGCTAACAGGATCTAACTTAAACTTGATAGATATATATTTGCTTGCCAAATTGTCAAATTCTTTGACAATTGCTTTATTTTCTGGCTGCAAGCCATCACTTTGCTTATTTACTTTTGGTACCCATATAAAACGAAGACCTTTCTCCTCGTGGTTCTTAATTATGCAAAATTTTTCTCCCATCTCGCACGACTTTGCACATAACTATCTCATCTTCAACACTTTCCACATGCGTCTGCATCATGTAAAGAGTGTTTATTTTCTTACATGTAGTCACTATAAACCCTTTAGCGAACTTTCACAAAAGAAATATTATTATAATTATTCTTATCAAGCTTACGAGTACAAATCAAATTAAGGCGGATATCCCAACCATGTTCGACTTCTTTAAGCATCAACCTACAACCACTGTTAGTCTCCAAACATATATCTCCAATGCCAACAACGTCCTTGGATGCACTATCATTTCTCATTCGTATATAGCCAAAGTCATCACTATTGTAGGATGTAAAAATCTCACTATGTGAAGTAGCATGAAAAGAAACACCCGAATCAATTCACATAAATAGGGTGTGAATTTGATAGGCATACCCAAATCAGTAATTAAGTGAGATAAAGATCCTTTAACCAACATAAAATCGCAATAAATAGGGTGTGAAATGTCATTTTACATAAATAGGGAACACTCTTTTGATTCCCTCACCTTGAGGAGTCAAATCATATATAGGGATTAAAATAGAGAATTATATAAGGATAAGGAAACTGTTGGATACTGATTTATTGATATATTCTTTAAATGTGGGGATAGAGAGTCTATTGGGGAAACTGCTGTGAATGCTCTTAGTTTTCATATTTTTAAATAGAAAATTGTTAAATCCACAATAGAAATTGTTATTTCCACAATAAAACTGTCGTTATAGATCTTATAACGACGGTGTTTACCGAAACTATACATCTACAAATGACACTTTTATTGTGAAAATAACAAAAAGTATTGTGGATTTAACAATTACCTTTTAAATACGGGGAGAGTCTCTTATCTACACTAAAGAGACTCCTCCAAGTTTTTTCGTACGTTCCTTCGTTTAATTGTTCTTATTTTCTCCTTTTATGGTATTTTTTTCTCTCCTAGTTTGGATTATTTTTCAAACTATGAAGCCTTTCTTCTTCTATGAAGTTTTTTTATGATCTCTTCGTGGAGGAGGTTTAATTAACATTAATCGATGAATACAGATCTATATACAAGTCTCCTTTTCGTTACTTGTGTTGAAAAATTATACAAGCCTATATATTTTTGTCTATTTTTTAGAAATATGCATGTTCTCGAGTTTCGTGTTTCAATTTTAGACGGGAGGATGTATTACTTCGACTTTAGTATTTTTGTAATTCGATTAGCTTATTAATGAGAATTTACAATGTTCTAATCATGATAATTAAACTTGAACCGGACTGCTGGTTCGACCAGTAAAAATCAGAATCAGTTGGCACTCTGGTCCGATTTGAACAAAAAAATAATTATTTTTAGTCAAAATCTGAGTAAACCCGATGACCCAGCGGTTAGATCGATTGATCTAGTGACCCGGTAATCAGGTTATCGGTTTTACCGGTTCCCTATTTTTTTTAGCCAATTTAAGTCTTTGAATTTGATTGAATGTATCATTAATTGATTGAGTTTTGAGTTATGATTATGATTTAATATTTTGTTTTTCATATAGATTTAGTATTTAATTGAATTGTATAAAGTAAACATTGTACAAATAGATTTAGTTTTTTTACCGAATTTGATTGAATGTAAGTTGGTCAATTGACTAATAGAGTGCTGACACGCAGGCGAGACTCTATGTGTGTCAATATTTTATTGACCAATTTACTAATTTATTTAAAAATAAAATTTATACTAACGGGATCCAAAATAGACACTTCATATAATAAAAGGTATATACCCATTTGGAGCTTTTTCCGTGTCCACGATTTGTCAGGTTTTGCAAAAGAAAAAAATGATATTCGAACTTCAAAGCTTCAACAAAGACAAATGTGTCCAAACAACTACTTTGATAAATTTTATTTTTCAAACAGTACAAACTACTGCACATTATTAATCTTATTCTAACAATCTAGTGCAATTATTATTTTTGAAAGAATATGTTTGAAACTTAGACAACACGAGCAAAAAATAAAAATAAAAAACCAAAATATAATATAATATAATTCATTCTTTTGGAAGCTTTATGTATCACTAGGGATGACAATGGAGCGCGACGAGAATTACACATTACACCCCTATTCTCGACCTTAAAAAAATCCCTCGTACCCGTTTTATTCTCCACGGTGATTAAATTTTAATAACCATCTCCATTCCCAAGGGGAATTTATTTTGTGATTTTTTAAATAAAAATTTATATTTTAATTATATTTACAATAATTCATACATAAAAATTAATCATATTTTAGCGCATACATGATAAAATTAAAAAAATCAAATAATAATAATAATATATATACTTACACAAATACATATATTTTGATTATGTAATATATAATAGTATAAATATTAATTTAAGTAATATATAACTATTTGGGGTTGGGGTTGGGGTTGGGGTTGGGGGTGGGGGTGGGGGTGGGGGTGGGGGTGGCGGTGGGAGAGGGGCGGGGGAAGCAAATATCATCCCCACCCCACCCCATCCCTATCCCTATCCCTATAAATAATATTTGGTGATTATTCAATTCCAACTCTATCCTCGGTCAGAGTCAAAATTGTTGGAAAAATAGCAGTATTAACAAGAGAAGCAGAACAGTAAATTGGAACAACTTAGTTGGAAATCGAAGAAGGCCGAGGCGTAGCAAAGCTACTGTCCTAAAAAGTGATTCCGCCCTTACTGGTTATAACCTTCGGTACAGATGAGCTTCTTGGCGTTCACCCTCCAGGATTCAACGGCAAAGCCTTCAATTGCGTGTACTCGCAGAAGAAGACTGCGGACTTGTCTTTGTGGATTGCCCAGAATTTATTATAAGAGAATATCGACATAATATATTATCAGGAGAAGAAGACACAGTGTATTGTATATTCTGAAGAACGAAATTGGGTACTTATAAAGGAGAAGAAGAACGTTAGGAAAATAGAACGTTGGGAAATAACGTTGGACTTTTAATAAGACGCATGGGAGTTACAAAAAACGTAAAAATAGTGTATCGCACGCATAATCAACCGAATCGGCACCCCCCCTGCGCAAGTGTATTGCGCGCACACACGCACTAAGGTTTTCTGACTGAAAGTCCAAGAACCAAGCTTGGCCTATCCCAATTCCTTAGTCGTCCTCATGTGTGCGAGCCCATCCCTTTTTCTCAACCAAGTTACTAAGCTTATACCAACAAGTACTAATATACACCATGAGTGTTTCTAAAATAGCCAATGTGGGACTTTGATAAAACCATAAATTTTAAGCATAACCAACAATCCCCCACATGATTCAAAATTATCAAAGATAGAAAAATTAAAAAGGAAGTAAGAAGGGCAATGTATTTTAGATATATAACGTCGATACCTTGTGGGTTTGAATCAACACTTAGTGGAACAAGCTTATGATTGTAGATTATAAGTGAATTATATTCTTGAACTCATTATCTATGATACAATCAATTGAACTTGCACATATATCTAAAAATCTTGAATCCACACAAGTCCGCGGTTGGGCGCGTTATAGGCCATGCGTCATATCCCAGATTTTCATAAAGGTTCTAGAGAGTTTGTCAAAGACTCTCTTAGGAAGCGGCCTACACTTCCACCTTTATATAGGTGAACCCATCAAGTGTATACTGACATACACCACCCTTTAGGGCTATGAGTTTCATTAAGAATCTAAATGATTTATCCTATCACAATTTGTCAGTAAGCATGCACCACATACATACAGGGAGAAATATAAATAATTGTAGTGCTTTAATTAAATAATTACATGAATTGTTGTTACCCATTGAACCAAATTCATGGGATCTCGAATCACATGGGTTGGGTTTCCATCACATATTATTTACTCAAAATGTTGGCAATAGTCCCATCCCTCTGGATGCTTCTTGGACTACCTTTTTACTCAATCCCTTTGTAAGCGGATTCGCTAGGTTTTTTTCAGACCTCACAAATTCCATGGAAATAACCCCGTTACTGATCAGTCGTCGTACAATATTGTGCCTCAAGCGAATATGTCTCTGTTTTCCATTATAAGCATGGTTCATTGCCCTGCCAATAACTGCTTGAGAATCACAATGCAAAGAAATAGAATGTATTGACTTATACCACAATGGTATATCAGCCAATAAAATCTTTATCCACTCTGCTTCTGTACCTGCCAATTCTAAAGTAATAAATTCAGATTCTATAGTAGATCTAGCAGTACAAGTTTGTTTAGCAAATTTTCAAGAAACAGCTCCTCCACCTAAAGTAAACACATAACCACTAGTGGAGTTTGTTTCATCATTATCAGATACCCAGTTGGCATCACAATATCCTTCTAAAACACTAGGATGGCCAATAAAATGTACACCTACATTAACTGTTCCTTTAAAATACCTCATTAGTCGTGACAATGTATTCCAATGAACTTGTGAAGGATTATGGGTATATCTGCTAAGTCTACTAATGACATATGAGTACAGTTCATTAAATACATTACACTACCAATGATTCTAGCATATTCTATATGTGCAATACCATTCCCTTTATTTTTCTTTAAATGCACACTAGAGTCATAAGATGTTCCTAATGGCTCTTCATTAAAGAAATTAAATTTCTTAAGAATATTTTTCACATAATGAGGCTGTGATAAAACTAAACCATTTGTATGTTTATTTATTTTTAAGCCAAGAATCAAATCTGCTTATCCTAAATCTTTCATGTCAAATTTTGAAGATAAAAAATCTTTAGTAGTTTTCACAACTTTCTCATCAGTACCAAATATTAGCAAGTCATCCACATACAAACAAATAATAACACCACAATTTTCATTGAATCTACTATAGACACAACTATCAGATTCATTTGTCACAAAATTATTAGACAAGAGAGTTTTGTTAAATTTGTCATTCCATTATTTTGGTGTTTGTTTTAAACCATACAAAGATTTTACAAGTCTACACACTTTTTGTTCTTCACCGGGAATAACAAACCCTTTAGGTTGACACATATATATTTCTTCATTTAACTCTCCATTCGAAAAAACAGTTTTAACGTCCATTTGGTGGATTTATGAATAGAAGCCAAAGCAATTAAAATTCTTATAGTTGCTAATTTAGTTACTGGTGAGTAAGTATCAAAATAATCAAAACCTTCCTTTTGAGTAAACCCTTTTGCTACAAGTCTTGCCTTAAATTTATCAATAGACCCATCAGTTTTTAATTTCTTTTTAAACACCCATTTACATCCAATAGGTTTACATCCTCTAGGCAAATTAACTAGTTCCCATGTATGGTTAGACATAATAGACTCTAATTCACTATTAATAGCATCTTTTCAAAAATTTGCATCAATAGATTTCATTGCTTCTTCATAAGTTTTAGGGTCATCTTCAGTTATAAAAGCAGTTATAAAATCTGGACCAAAAGTTTTCTCAAAACGTTGCCTTTTACTTCTAGTAGATGCAGGTACATGTTCTTTATCTTTCCTTTTAAGAGGTTCACTAGAAGAGGGATTGCCCTCATCTCTTATTTTCATTGGAAATATATTTTCAAAGAATTCTGCATCTTTTGTTTCCAAGATTGAATTATTTTGATAATTATTAGTTGCATCTTTAATTACCAAAAATCTATAAGCAGCACTATTAGAAGCATATCCAATAAAAATACAATCCATTGTTTTAGGTCCAATTGTATTTCTTTTAAATTCTGGTATAACTATTTTAGTTAGACACCACCACACTTTAAGATACCCCAAATTAGGTGCATATTTTTTCCATAAATGATATGGTGTAAAGTCTATCTTTTTATGTGGAACTCTATTTAAAATATGATTTGCAGAAAGGGAAGCTTCTCCCCACATATTAGAAGGTAAACCAAAACTAATTAGCATAGCATTGATCATCATATCTTTAAGTGTTCTATTTTTTCTTTCTGCGACTCCATTAGATTGTGGAGAATAAGGAGGAGAAGTTTATGTATAATTCCATTTAGTTCACAAATTTTTTTAAGACTTCCTGAATCATATTCACCTCCACAATCAGATCTACGTCTTTTAATTTTTCTTTCTAACTGATTTTTAACTTCCACTTTATATTTAATAAACATTTCTTTCGCTTTATCTTTAGAGGAAAGTAGATAAATTCGAGTATATCTAGACATATCATCCACAAAAAGAAATATAATATTTCTTACCACCTCTACTCATAGTATTTATAAAATCAGTTAGGTCACTGTGAATTAACTCAAGTAGCTCAGTTTGTCTTTCAACACTTTTAAAAGGTTTCTTAACATGTTTTGCTTCTACACAAATTTCACATTTGTTAAACTCGGTATTTGCAAGATTAGGTATAAGTTCAAGTTGTTAGAGTTTATGCCCTAGAGGCCAATTATTTGATGTAATTGCTTAACATTTGATATTATTGTTGATTGAATAAATAAATGATTTTATTATGGTTTTAATTACTGCGTAATATAATTGTTAACATAATAAAATTCCTTAGAATAGTGATACAAATTATATAGTTTCAAGTATGTGACTTGAACATGAGATTATATAATTATAATTAGTATCATTGTTCTTAAATGTCCCTAGTCGAGTATCATTGTTGATGGGACAACAATGATGCATTGAGACTAGTATGTGGATTGACTGATGACCAAATCTCATTGGTCATAAATATATGAGATATTAAGTCAATGCATAGGTACATGTTAGAGAACAATGTACTGGACAGACCCACCATGAGAATTCTATATGGAGCATTATGCGAAGTGTCATTAGTAATTCTCATAGTGACAATGATGTAATGGTCCTCCGACCTGAAACCGCTATATTACTACACGAGAATATATGTACTTTGATATCATCGAATGTCACCTTTAATAGGGTGGACTATAAAGGTGATTATTGGGTTCATTATGAATCGTGTGAGTAATATGAGTGATCTAGATGGAATTTAACCATCCTATATTTTATAGGTGATATCCATAGGCCTCTTGATTGAGTAGGACTATGAAATGCATGGCCATGCTCAAATAGTGATTTGTTTCATATAGTCTACTCATTGATCAAGAAAACTCAGATTAAATTATGAAGAGTATGACACATTCCATGACTCGAGTTTAATCTAGGATATTAAGGTTAAAAGGATTAAATTACATTGAAACATTGGTCACGAAAAGGTTGCATCGAATCATCGATCTTATTATTACTTGGGTAGCAGTGATGCATTACTAGATGCCGCTCACTGTTTATAACTTTATAATATGATTTTAAGGTTATTGCCAACGTAATAATAACCTATAGGGTCACACACAAAGAACGTAATTAAAAGGAAATTAATTTAAATTGTAAAGATTTAAATATGTCAATATGATTGATATAATTTTAAATTACGAATTTAAATTAATAGGATAATTTATATATAGGTATATTAATTAAGTAAGACTTAATTAAGATATATATATAAATTCGGATTTTAATAATATTAGGTTTTGATTAATTCCTCCTGACTGCTATATATATGATGTATATCAGACTTTAGGTTTTTACGTCAAAACAAAACCCTAGCCGCTCTTAGAGAGAGACTAGAGAAAATAGTTCCGAAAATCCTCATCCTTGGTGGCTAGTACCGCGATTCCTTCTTCTGCAGATCGTAAGACGATTCGCGGAGCGTTCGTGTGGATACCGTAGAGACGCAGTCGGTTTGTATTGCGTTGGAGATTCGAGGCGCAGTCGATTTCAGACTCTCGTTTTCATATTCGGTATAATCTCTAAACCTCTTAATTAATTGATTTTTCGCATGGATCCTGTTATAGGGTTTCGGAAATTGCTTTAAAATTTTAATTTCCGCTGTGCGTTTCTGTGCCGAAACCCTACACAAGTTGTTTCAATTTTTTTAATAGAAGCTACATTCACATGTCCTAATCTAGCATGCCACATATCCAAAGATTCAACAATATAAGCAAAAGAAGCATTCTTATTATTCAATTCAGTAGAAGCATCAAGTACAAATAAACCCCCATTACAAATATCTTTAGCAACAAATTTCCCATTACGAGTAAGTACAAGTTTATCGGACTCAAACACAAGTTTAATTCCAGCTTTGTTCAACAAAGACCCGGACACAAGATTTCTACGAATATCGGGCACATGAAATACATCTTGTAGGGCAATTGTTTTTCCAGAAGTTAATTTTAGTAAGACTTTCCCTTTTCCCGCAACGTTGGTGGCTCGAGAATCCCCCATAAAAACCTTTTCTCCATTTGTCACATTTTCGTAGTTGAGAATTACGTCTCTATTCGCGCAAATATGTCTAGTGGCCCCAGTATCTACTGCCCATTCCGTGAAGTTGTCAACTAGGTTTACTTCTGAGACAACAACAATAATAACATCATCGGATTCAACCAAGTTCGCTTGGGGCTTAAGCTGAGAATTATTATATTTGTTATCTTGCCTCTTGCGAAAGTGACACTTCATAGCAATATGGCCAGGTTTGCCACATACGAAGCAAGGACCTTTAGTGAAAGGTTTTTGAATTTGATTGAAATTGTTGAACCTATTATCCTTTCTTCCCATTG
Organism: Panax notoginseng; assembly: GCA_016801055.1. Lineage (NCBI taxonomy): Eukaryota > Viridiplantae > Streptophyta > Magnoliopsida > Apiales > Araliaceae > Panax > Panax notoginseng. The sequence continues at coordinate 188,838,580 of CM029015.1, read as the reverse complement.
ATTTTTGATTTTTCCCTTTGTGACTTTTGGACTGATAATTTTGGCTCTTCCATTGTGGCTTTTGTTCTACGAGATTAGCTTTGACAGTGTGACTTTGAACTACATCTCCTCTTTCTTTAGCCCTATTTTGTTCTTCAATATGGATGTGAGCTACTAATTCCTGCATAGTGAAATCTTTAGTTTCATTTTTAAGGTTATCTTATAATCTTTCCACGAGGATGGTAATTTTTCGATAAGTACAACAACTTGAAAATTCTCACATATTTTCATTCCTTCCCCAATAACTTCCCCCACAATTGTTTGGTATGTATGAACTTGATCTATTACTGATTTTCCATCTTGCATCTTAAAATCTAAAAATTTTCCCGCAACATATTTCTTAAGGCCAGAGTTTTCAACATCATATTTAGATTTTAAGGCTTCCCAAATATTCTTAGCACTTTCATACGGATAATAAATCTCAAATAGTGAATTAGATAAATAGTGCAACAAATATCTACGACATGTACGATTATCCTTAACATAATACCCTTTTGCCGACTTATCAGAATCAGACTTTTCAACAATTTCAATAGCAGTAGGAGTAACATCATTAACAGTAACAACAGGAGCATCCACATATAACACATATTCCAAATTCATGGTCTCCAAATAAAATAGTACATCTTCAGACCATCTCTTAAAATTAGTACCATCAAAATGTTCAATTTTAGAAAGGTCCAAGGCAGTTTTCATCATCTGGTTAATAAACTGTGTATCACTTTTTAGATTGTTGGAAAATAGCAGTATTAACAAGATAAACAGAATAGTAAATTGGAACAACTTAGTTAAAAATTGAAGAAGGCCGAGGCGTGTACCGCAAAAGAACACTGTGAACTTGTTGCGCGGGTGTATCGCGCACAAACACGCACTAAGGTTTTTTTAACTGAAAGTCCAAGAACCAAGCTTAGCCTAGCTCAATTCCTTAGTCGTCCTCATGTGCACAAGCCCATCCCTTTTTCTCAACCAAGTTAGTAAGCTCATACCAACAAGTACTAATATACACAATGAGTGTTTCTAAAATAGCCAATGTGGGACTTTGATAAAATCATAAATTTGAAGCATAACCAACAAAAATTACTATTCCCATTCAGGGTGGGGCGTGGAGATCACCGTACGTGGGGACAAGGTAAATTGTAATCCCTATTATTGGATTAAAGTCTCATGTAAGTTAGACCAGAAAACTCACCATATATTTAGAATACCTCTCCACTTAGTACCAATTGGTTTTAAAATGGATATTTCAATATGGTATATTAGAGCTAAGGTCATTATATATTCTTGTTATTCCTATCCCCATACATTTACTTCATATATTCCAGTCTCTAGGGGTTAGGGGTGGGGGGCACTTAGTAAGTACCAATTGATTTTAAAATGGATATTTCAATATGGTATATTAGAGCTAAGGTCATTATATATTCTTGTTATTCCTATCCCCTATACATTTACTTCATATATTCCACCACGTCTCTACGCGGGGGAGGGGGGAGGAGTGAGAAGGGGGAGGGGGGGTACAGGGCCGGCTTCGTATTATACCTGGCGAACGGGCGGGCCAGGCCGGGCCAACTGCGGGCCGGACTAAAAAGGCCCGGGTTTTGGTGGGCTGGAAATGGCCAGCCCGTGGCGGGCGGGCCGGGCCGGCCCGCGGGCTTCGGCCATTATTTTTTTTGCAAACTCTTTGTTACACCAAAAATAATAATAATAAATATTAAAAATAATAAAATAATTAATAATAAACAATAATACAAACAAACACGATTAATTAATTACATACATTAACTACATATCTCAATTAATTAAAATTGTAATAGTATTATAAATCAGTATTATTAATTAATTTTCAATTATAGTTAAAATATATTGAAGATTACATTAAAAACAAATAGTTGTTGTAGCTCAGTTGGTTTGAACTCTTATTTATTTACTTACAAGTCTTGTGTTCAAGCCTCACAACCTAACACTTTATTTTAAAAAAAAATAAAAAATTAATTGTTGGCGGGCGGGCCGGGCCAAAAAGGCCCGGGTTTTCATGGGCTTAAAAACAGCGGCCCAAAGCCCGGGTTTTGGCGGGCGGGCCGGGCGGGCCGGGCGGGCCGGGCCGGCCCGCGGGCTTTGGGCCCGTTTGCCAGGTCTACTTCGTATTGTGTTAAAGTCACACATCGATTAAATTAGATCCGGAAACTCAATATATATACTTGAGAGACCTCTCCACTTAGTAATTATTGGTTTTAAGATAGATGTTTTAATATGTTAGAATATATATCTTGTTTTACATTGAATACCTTTAGGAAAATATGTGTAGGATATAATGGTTTGCATGGTCCAACACTTTGCATAGTCAATTTATTTTGAGTTAGACAATTTGATTCTTTATTATATATTTTGAATATATAGTTGATATACATTTTTTAGAAGTATAAATTTTCTTTTATACATTCCTATATACTCCATTCGTTTTAAAATTAGAGATATAATTTAATTTTTGATGTCAAATGATTTATTAAATTTTAAATTGATGTGAATTCTGCAGTGAGGTTGATCCCATATGTTTTGATCATCTACTTGAAATTCAAATGACTTGTACAAACACATGAAAATTTAATGAACCTAATAGAAAATAATGTTGTTTTACATTATGTTTCTGAGTTTTAGACAGAGAAAAAGAATTAATTTTTTTAAGTAGGATAGAAAATAATAATAATAAAAAGTTCAAGTCTTTTTCTTCATGTTATTACTTAAGTTTATATAATAATAATAAAACAAAACTTAAATTTTATTCTTATATTAATTTTATTGTGTTTATATGTATAGGGTGTAAGAATTATAAAAAGAATTATTCATTTAATTTAGTATTTGTCCAAATTTATCATTTTTAAACATAAAAATTGAAAAATGATAGAATTAGAACCATCAAACTTAAGCCGCAGTTTTGGGTGCGGGATCACGGTTTTAGTGTATCACCTACTCTCTCATTTCTTTTTTTTGTGGAAAGTTATTTTTAATCCCACAAGTCTACTATGTTATTCAAATTTGGTTCATAAAATTTATCGAGTATAAAATAAAATTTTATTGAGGATCGTTTAGCTATCGAGTAGAGATCGAGCTCGAACAGTTTGAACTTTTCGAGTGAATATATATGATCCGATTATTAATAAATAATTGTAATTCGAAAAGTTTTGAGTAACTTATCGAATTTTAAAATTTGCTCATAATTGAATCATTTATATTTCGAGTTGAGTTCGAATCAGTACCTGACCTACTCTGTTTCTTTTTTTTTTGCTATATTGACACACCCCACACCCCACACCTACACACCATCTTTATTGTCACCAAGAATCAAATCTTCTATTTTATGAATACCATGAGACAAGTCATATCACTGGACCAAATACCATGTGGTAAAAGCCTTTGGGATTAGACTCTTGTTTTTTTACCGTTTACTAAATTATTGTTTTTGGTACACAGAATGGGAAATGCCCTCGTTTACTTGAAATTCAAATTCAAACTAGCTAAGTTTCTAGATGAAGTAGTGGGATTTGTTGAATTTGCGTATCATGAGGTGCATTTAAATTCTCTCGGTAGATCTGCATAGAAATTCATTCACTTCCCATGAAAATTCATCATTGGGGTAGTAAATTCAAAGTCAGTGCAATATTTAAAATTAGCAAATGGTAGTTGAGAGATCAATAAATTTATTTAAAGTACTGCCAGCACCCATCAAGAATGGACCAATGAGGAGTAAATAGTCTGTTCCCGATAATAATTACTTCTTCGTTTATCCGTACAAAAATGGAAGTCCAATTTAACTAGTACAGTAGTACTACTTATTTTACGCATATTAAGGTTTGTTGATGGAGTATAATTTTAATTCATTAGTGCCAAATTTAAGGCATACTTTATTATTTGTAATATTTTTATTTATCAAAAGTAACTATTTTAAAATGGATCTCAAGCAAATTATAGTATGTGTAACAGGGTAAGGTTAAAAAGTCAAAAAAATTCATTTCTGACATAGTATTAACTTCTTGTTGGTTGTTAGTGGCAAGTGTTGCTTTTAAGTTTCAAGTAGATGACATTTTTGAGCTTGCTTTTAAGTTTCAAGTAGATGACATTTTTTTCCCTTACAGCACACTTATTAGTGCAGAATTATATATATATTTTAAAGTATAGTAATTATTAGCGGTATAAAACTGATTGAATAGGTATATATAGTTTTGCACACCTAGTTAATTATACCCCGAGTTGGCAATTTACTCTAGTAAAAGTTGAAGTAACTATACAAAGTGATAAACTTATGTTACAGTTTTACATGTTAAGTGGGTAAGGTAAAGAAAGATCAAAGGTTAGTTTATAAGAAAATTAATCACATTTTACAGCAATATTAGTTGCCTATATAAGTGTTGCATAATCCTAAATACACTTCACATCTCTCTTTTCTTTCTGTACGTCCAATGGAGTTGTTGATAGCAATCTCTCTACTTCTTCTCTTCTATCTTATCTTCCACTTATGCATGTTAGTTTACCAAAAGAGAACCCAATGCTGCTATATGATAGAGTATGAATGCTACAAGGCCACAGAAGATACAAGGCTAGACACCCAAACCTCAGCAAACATTGTTTTCCGCAACAAAAATCTAGGTCCAGAAGAATACAAATTCCTCTTGAAAACCATTGTTAGTTCCGGCCTTGGTGAAGAAACTTATGGCCCAAGAAACATCGTCGTAGGCCAGTCTGAAAACTGTCCTACTCTTCGTGATTCCCTTTCAGAAATGGACGAAATCCTTTACCAAACACTCGATAAACTCTTCCTTAGGTCCAAAATTTCCCCATCACAAATCGACATACTAGTCGTAAATGTTTCTTTACTATCTCCTGTCCCATCTTTATCGTCTCGTATCATAAATCGCTACAAAATGAATCCAAATATTATGGCCTTTAATCTCTCGGGAATGGGATGTAGTGCAAGCCTTGTGGCAATTGATCTCGTGCAGCATTTGTTCAAGACTCATAATCAAGCCCTAGCAGTTGTTGTGAGCTCAGAGTCCATGGCTCCCAATTGGTATTGTGGAAAAGAAAGGTCCATGATGCTCTCAAATTGCTTATTCCGGTCAGGTGGTTGCTCTATGATTTTTACAAATGATAGGGCTTATAAGAACCGGTGCATTTTGAAGTTAAAGTGTTTGATTCGTACTCATATGGGGCCGAACGACGAATTTTATGAATGTTGTACACAAATGGAAGATGATCTTGGTTATAGAGGCTTTCGCCTGACGAAAAGCCTCACAAAGGCAGCTGCTCAAGCTTTAACCAACAACTTAAGAGTACTAGTGCCTAAAGTTCTCCCAATGTGGGAACTCCTTAGGTATATTATTGTGTCTAGGTGTTTGATAAAAAAGGCGAAAAACCCTGCCATGGGGTTGAATTTAAAATGTGGTGTGGAACATTTTTGTATTCATCCTGGTGGAAGGGCAGTGATTGATGGGGTGGGGAAGAGTTTAGGATTGAGTGAGTTTGATCTTGAGCCGGCTCGAATGGCGCTTTGGAGATTTGGTAACACATCTGCTGGTGGTTTATGGTATGTTTTAGGCTATATGGAGGCTAAAAAGAGGCTTAAGAAGGGTGATAGAATTTTGATGATTAGTCTTGGTGCTGGTTTTAAGTGCAACAATTGTGTGTGGGAGGTTGTGAGGGATTTGGATAATGGGAATGTTTGGAAAGATTGCATAGATAATTATCCTCCTGAAACCCTAGTCAACCCTTTCATTGAGAAGTTGGGGTGGATCAATGATGAAATTAAAGTTTGAACTAATTTGTTAGACTTGACCAGATACAATTGCCCTAATTTTTATGTTTAATTATGTTTGTGGGTTTGCCATTTTTTGCATGTTTAACTCTGTTTAGTTTCTTATACAGAATTCAAATTGTGTGCTAAGCACCCTCATCGGCATATCAAGTTATGTAAACCAGAAAGTTAAATAATGATTCTTAATTTCTTATTTGAATTTACAATACTAGGGGAGTAGGGGCCAATCTCCATTTTTTTTAATTTCAAATGTGTCTCGAAATGAAATTTGATCAGTGGCTAAAGGATTTTATGCCTTGAAATCCAGAAATTTTAAAATTTAGAATTAGGGTTCATGATCTTTTAAAATTTTAAAAGTTACGAGGTCAAAAGCTGTTTTTAAGTTAATTGCCCCCTGAACGTCAACATTTTAATTGGTCTTTGATCTGACTCCTTATTTGAGCTCAAACAAATCCAGGGGCATTTTCGTCACTTTTCTCTACTTTAAAAATTCTGAGAATACTTAGGGTGTTAATATGATGAGTTAACTGCATCCTGTCCAAATATGTGAATTTTTAGATGTATAAAATGAGAGTTATGGAATTTACGGGAAAGAACTATTTTAAAAGTAAACTTGAATAACTCTTAGTGTGTAACTTTAAAAAATTTAAAATTTTTATTGAAAGCACATATATGTAACAAGAGCATACCCTGAAAGGTTCGGAATTTTTAGACGAAAACTCAGTTCATTAAAATTGTTGCAAGATCTGACTGTTTTAATTGGTCTTTGATCTACCTCCTCATTTTTGGCGATTCAAACATGATCTCTCGTAGGTTTTTGATTTTTGATTTTTGCTACGATAAAAAGATTGTTAGGTAACTCATCAATTATATTTTAGAAAGCTTTTTCATTTTTAGTAAGAGTATTATTGTGAAAAAGAGTATAGTTTTTAAATGGATTATTATTTCCAAATGGATGGAGCCTTATTTTGAATAGGAGTACCATAATGTGGAAGATAGTCCTATTTTCTAATACGAGTATTGTCAAAAAAAAAATTTTAAAAAAATAAATATTAAAAGATAATTGTATATCGGACTCGAAATATACACCTTTTTACCTCAAATTATAATTTCTCCCATCTTGGTCTCTAAAATAACCCGATCCTCCCAATTAGTAATAGGGATCCGGTTAGCATGAAGTTTATTTTTTTGGTAAGTTGGTCAATTGACTAATAGAATGCTGACACACATAGAACATCGTCTGCGTGTCAGTACTCTATTGACCAATTGACCAACTTATACAAAAATAAAATTCATCCTAACCACTTCCTAGTAATAGGATACACCCTTATGTTATTTTGGGTAAGAAAATTGGTTTTGGTTGCACGTGAGTATAAATATGGTTTGATCATATTTATAAAAAATTGACCGTATAAAATCAATTTAAATTCGTATAAATACTTGTCTACTTAAAATTGTATAATATTAAATGAGTATAATACAAATTTGGATCAATTAGAAACAAAAATAAAAAATCTCATCATCTTCCTAATCCCTTTTCATAAGAAATCTCATCATCTTTCCAAGAACATAAATCCAATTAAACCTAACATGCAGGAACCTCTAAATCATGGAAACAACATAAAATCAATATAACTCATTTGGACTAATATAACCAGATTCAATACAACCCACATACTTAGCGAAAAATAAAAAATAAAAAATAAAAAATAAAAATACAACAAATTTTATTTTTTTCTCTTGAGAATTCAAAATCAAAACTTACAATTATTTCTCTCTAGAACTCTAAACCCATAAGTGCCATAAGAAAAAAGAGATGAAGAAGAAAATATAATATTTGTCTTTTCCTCTAAATTTCTCCCTTTCTTTTGAAAACTCAATCAAAACTTACCATTGTTTCTCTCTCTAAAACTCTAAACCCATAAGAAAAAAGAGATGAAGGAGAATATATAATATTTGTCTTATCGTCTAAATTTCTCCCTTTCTGATAGCATCAGGCTTTAAAATAGAACCCAGATGAAATTTTAAATGAGATGTTATCACCACGATGCCGTTGCCCGTTCTCTAATTCCTAAACAAATTAAAGGGTTAAATACATTTGTCACTCAAATTATCACCCTTTTTACACAAGTGACCGTAATCTAAAAACTTATAATAGCAGCCTCCAAGTACACTTGAGTAAGCAAAACTGACCCTAAATTCATTTCGGGCCATAAAAATGGTCGGATTGCTGACGTGTTATGGGAAAGGTATGTATTCAATGCATTTTTATAATTTTGAACGTATTTCATTATATTTTGACATTAAAACAAAACTAATACATGTACACTCATTTCCCTCCAACCCCACCCATATGTTTTCCCGCCAACTAAAAATATTGTTTGGTTTCCTCCATTTTAGTCCAACAGTATTGACCATCCCTTATATATTAGGGTTCGGTGAGATGGTGAAAAGAGAAAGAGGAGTAGAAGAACATAAAAGAGAAGGAGAAAGATCAGAAGGTGCAGAGAATTAGCAGAAGATAGAGGAAAAAGAGAAAAGCCATATCTGAAAGTTCCATGGCTTCAATAATTTGGTGTCACTGTCATCTTCTAGCAGTGATGAGGACATCTTGGACTGATACAAATCCAGGTAGGAGAATTTTTTCTTGCCAAACTATTGGAGTTCAAGTATGTGGTTTCTTCTACTGGCATGATCCTCCAATGCAAACAAAAGCGATCAAAGTTATTCCTGGCCTCTTGAGAAGGATTTCTACAACTGAGTAAGAACTCACAAAAATGATTAGAAGAGAGAAAATTTATAGAGGAACTGTTGGTTTTTGAATTTATGATGTTTTGAATGACGACTAATTTAAGTATATTATACATGTGCATGGTTCATGATTTGTTATAATATTATTATTAATATGCATGTGTTATGGTTATTACATGAACACTTGTTGATTTCCTTCCGTTGGAAATTAAGGAAGATTTGATTTGGAGTTTATTAAGAAAGATTTGATTTGGAGTTTATTAAGGATGATTTGAATTTGAGTTTATTAAGAAATATTGCTATTTATAATTTTTAATGCTATCAAATATTATTAGATGGGTTTAAATATGTTATTCCAGCTGGCTCAAATTTCCTTCATCTATTATACAGAGTATTTCGTGGGTACTATAATTTATTTAAGGATATACTCTTGCTTAGTGGGACCCATAACTGTTAGTGGTACTTTGTATTCTAATTGAGAAAAGAGTCTTACTGAAGTTGTTTAGAGTTGGTGGGTCTCATCTTATCTTATCTCCTTGTTCCTTTATTTAAGGTGTTTTGGTTTGACTTGAAAACATATCATTGATTTACCAAATCTGTTGGACTCTTTAATTGCTAATATCATGGGGTATACCAACTTTAATATGAGTTTCCTAGTCTATCTTATGTTCATAACCGTTGGTCAATATTAGTAGCTAATATTATGGGATTTAAATTATCTGATTTCTTGCTATGGGATTTAAATCATATGATTTCTTACTAACAATTATTTTATAGCCGTTGGGTCTCTCTTTATATATAGTCTTATCTCACGGCTAAGCAGGATGGAGACAAGAAGTTAATTCACGTTGCTATACAGAGAAGAATCCTATTGAGAGCTTTCATTATTTATTTCCAGCTATTCATTGTACTGTCTATAATTCTTTGTGGCTGGAAAATAAGAAGTCTATTGTAATTTCTTCTATTATATTCAAATTTCCAAGCTTGCTTGGCTTGATCGATCCAGTAGTAGATAAGGTCTGTTCAAAGAGAGCTTTCAAAGCTGCAGAGGTGCAAAGGTCTCAGTGGTGAGAAAGGTTGCAGAGGTGCAAAAGGGGCAGAGGTGTCCATCAGTGAAAAGCTTCTTTGTAACAGGGAGTTCTTTTTATTGTATTTAATTGAATATTAAGTTTAATAAAAAGAGTCTCCAATCCTAGTTGGGATTGGACGTGGATTAAGTCACTAGATTAGAGGATAGGGGCTGAACCACGTAAAAATCTTGGTGTGATTTTTACTTCTGTTTATCTCTTTAACTGTCATCCACGTTCTGCATTTTTTTGTTATTCACACCACTATCCAGACACTAAAGCAGACAGGTCTAGCTGTCTGATAATAAGAAACGAAGAACATAAACTAAAATAGACACTAAAGCAGACAGGCGTAGCTGTCTGAATTAAACCTGTAGCATAAAGTTATAAAAAGTTTTCACCATTTATCACTTTTAGCTTAAACACCTATTCACCCCCCCTCTAGGTGTGCACATATTAACTGAATTACATTTAGTATCAGAGCAAGGCTCTACTAATATTGATCGTTGCAGGTCGTAGGGGAAGATCCTATGGCACACCTAAACTTTCAAGAAGGTCAGTCCACAAGTAGGCCACCGCTGTTGTTTGGAAGTGAGAACTTCAATTTTTGGAAGTTCAGAATGAAGATCTTTCTGAACCGTGACCCATGGGAATTGTGGGTAGTCGAAAATGGACCAATCATTCCGCGACATGATGATGGCAAACCAAAGAATCTCATGGAAATGGACTCAAATGAATTGTATATGGTATCTTATAATTCCAAGGCCATGAATACACTTTTAAGTGGCATGGTTCAGTCAGAGATAGATAAAGTATCTTCTTGTACTACGGCTAAGGAAATTTGGGACACAGTCATCATGAGCCATGAAGGTACTACTAAAGTGAAGGAGGTCAAGCTGAGCATGTTAATGCACGAATATGAACTATTAAAATTGGAGAAAAATGAATCAATTAGAGATGCCCAAGCAAGATTTCTTACTCTAATGAATTCTCTAAGCATGCTCGGACGAAAGATTGATCAAAAGGAAATCAACCGAAAGCTTCTCAGAGTCATGCCAAAGCGATTCGCTCCAAAGGTTACTACACTTCAAGACTCGGTCACAATTAGCACAATGGAAACTCTTACCTTATTTGGAGAACTTGAAGAGTTTGAAAACCAATTAAAATTGTACGATGAAGAAGATGAGGCACCTAAGAAGAAGACATTGGCTCTACAAGCTGAAAGCTACATAGAAGACAATAATGAAGATTTTGATGAAGAAATTGAAATGCTCTCAAGAAAACTCGAGAGACTACTTCAAAGAAAGAAACAAAGGAAGAATCAAGAAGGCATCTCAACTCTAAGGAGCAAGTCCAAAACAGAACAAGATGAAGAAATTGGCCAATTATGTTTCATGAGACTAGAAGACGATGATCAACTTGAGGTAACAAATTTTCATGAAAATTTTGAAATATCTACATCTGATTATCTTGCTTTACAAAATAAAAATCAAAGGCTTAAAAAGAAAACTGCTTATTTTAAGAACTGCGTAAATGAGCTAATGAATGAAGTTGAGTCACTTATTGAAGAAAGAAAAGAAAATGAATATCTTAAAAATGAAAATCAAAGTTTAAAAGAAAATTGAAAATGAGAGATGTATGCATAGATGCTTTTAATGATGGAAAAATTATGAATATGCAACATGATGATAATGTAATAAATACAGAAATAGCATCTTAAAAAAATGATCTTGCTAAATTTGTGCAATGAGAAGAGAACCTAAATGTTATGTTAGTGACACAAATGTCCAGTCTTGATAAACAAGGGATTGGGTATAATCCTATTAAAAATGTGAAAAATAGGACTAATAATAATATTAGAATGATTAATAGTAAATCAAGGCATAAACCACTTTATTGTTCACCGTTTGTTACTTGTAAAAATGTGGTTTTAAAGGTCATTTTGATTCTAATTGTAATAAAATTAGAATAAAATAAATTTGGGTAAAGAAATGTGAATTATATGCTACTAACCCAAATGGACCCAAGAAAATTTGGGTACCAAAAAGGTAGAGAAGATTTGTCTATTTTATAGATATCTCAAGGTCAAAATGGAGACGAATGATACTTTACTTTGAGAGACTACACTAAGGAGCTCAACTATCAAGTTATTATTGGTAACAAAATGTTTATATATATATATATATATATATATATATATATATATATATATATATATATATATATATTTACAAATCGCAAAGGTATGATCATTTTGTTTACTTGTTATATGTGGTTTTGTTATAAACTTGCTCCAATGATATTCTTTATCTTTGCACTTATTTTTTTTGGCAAATGGGGTGAGATAACTAACTTCAACTAAATTGATATGAATTATTTTTTATTGATGACAAAGGGGGAGAGATATAACTTGATGATTTATTTCTTTTTGATAATGACAAAAGGGGAGAGATATTTGGGTATATTTAACTTGGTTTGAATTGGTATTCATGTTGATATTGAGATAGTATATCTTGCTATGGAATATGCAATGATGGTTATTTGGATAAAGTAATTTTCTTTTGCTCCTTAATATGCATAAATTTAGGGGGAGCCATATACTTAGGGGGAGCATGTTGGTGCATAAATTGTCATCATCAAAAAGGGGGAGAATGTTGGTTTTTGAATTTATGATGTTTTGAATGATGACTAATTTAAGTATATTAGACATGTGCATGGTTCATGGTTTGTTATAATATTATTATTAATATGCATGTGTTATGGTTATTACATGAACACTTGTTGATTTCCTTCCGTTGGAAATTAAGGAAGATTTGATTTGGAGTTTATTAAGAAAGATTTGATTTGGAGTTTATTAAGGATGATTTGAATTTGAGTTTATTAAGGAATATTGGTATTTATAATTTTTAATGCTATCAAATATTATTAGATGGGTTTATATATGTTATTCCAGCTGGCTCAAATTTCCTTCATCTATTATACAGAGTATTTCGTGGGTACTATAATTTATTTAAGGATATACTCTTGCTTAGTGGGACCCATAACTGTTAGTGATACTTTGTATTCTAATTGAGAAAAGAGTCTTATTGAAGTTGTTTAGAGTTGGAGGGTCTCATCTTATCTTATCTCCTTGTTCCTTTATTTAAGGTGTTTTGGTTTGACTTGAAAACATATCATTGATTTACCAAATCTGTTGGACTCTTTAATTGCTAATATCATGGGGTATACCAACTTTGATATGAGTTTCCTAGTCTATCTTATGTTCATAACCGTTGGTCAATATTAGTAGCTAATATTATGGGATTTAAATCATCTGATTTCTTGCTATGGGATTTAAATCATATGATTTCTTGCTAGCAATTATTGTATAGCCGTTGGGTCTCTCTTTATATATAGTCTTATCTCACAGCTAAGCAGGATGGAGACAAGAAGCTAATTCACATTGCTATACAGAGAAGAATCCTATTAAGAGCTTTCATTATTTATTTCCAGCTATTCATTGTACTGTCTATAATTCTTTGTGGCTGGAAAATAAGAAGTCTATTGTAATTTCTTCTATTATATTCAAATTTCCAAGCTTGCTTGGCTTGATCGATCCAGTAGTAGATAAGGTCTGTTCAAAGAGAGCTTTTAAGGTTGCAAAGGTGCAAAGGTCTCAGTGGTGAGAAAGGTTGCAGAGGTGCAAAGGGGGCAGAGGTGTCCATCAGTGAAAAGCTTCTTTGTAACAGGGAGTTCTTTTTATTGTATTTAATTGAATATTAAGTTTAATAAAAAGAGTCTCCAATCCTAGTTGGGATTGGACGTGGATTAAGCCACTAGATTAGAGGATATGGGCTGAACCACATAAAAATCTTGGTGTGATTTTTACTTCTGTTTATCTCTTTAACTGTCATCCACGTTTTGCATTTTTTTGTTATTCACGCCACTATCTAGACACTAAAGCAGACAGGTCTAGCTGTCTGATAATAAGAAACGAAGAACATAAACTAAAGCAGACAGGCGTAGCTGTCTAAATTAAACATGTAGCATAAAGTTATAAAAAGTTTTCACCGTTTATCACTTTTCTCTTAAACACCTATTCTCCCCCCCCTCTAGGTGTGCACATACATAGAATTACAGGAACAATAGGGTTTTTGAGTATTGTAATGTTTATAAAATTCCTGACAAATGATGGTTCAAGTATGCAATCTATGTAATATGAATCCATGTTGTTATGAATGAAAAACTGAGTTCAGAGGAACAGAGCATGACATTTGTTTATTTTATGCTACTATAAATGAAAAACAAAGCTATACAAAATCTCTTCACTAAGCAAAGTTTTTTCACAAAATAAGCTAACACAAAACACATTGTTATGTCCGAATATGCAATAATTAATCTGGAAGGGGGATTTTTCATTATAAAAATAGTTTAGCTCCTTAACTTAGGTGGAGAAACCTTTACATTCTTTTTGTCCAACCAAACAAATATTGCTTAGCTTAGTTAAAGCATATAGAATTCTGAGCTATGTATATTATTGCTTGTTTCATTTACAAAGAGAGGTGTCCTATATATATATGTGACGCTCCCAAAACAGGTATACATCACCCATTTTGAGTCGCCAAATACATGGTACAGAATATTAAAATCCATTCAATTTGCGTATTGAATGCAAGTTTTCTAACTCTTGTTTAATTCGTAATATTAAGCAAGTTTTCTAACATGTACAATACAATTATTTGTGCTAGTTTTTCTAAACTTACTAAAATTTCGTAAATTGAGCAAGTTTTCAACTTTCATTTGGTTTATGTATTGAATGCAAGTATTGTATGACATTGTTCATATTATTATGATGTGCAAGACATGTGTTTAAATTGTGAAATTTTATTTACTATATGAAATCCATCATATTATGTGATATGAGTTATAAAAAGGAGTTATTACCATTTGATTCGGCCTAACTTAATTTGTTAAACTATTCCAGTCAGAATATTTATTGTTGAGATATGAATTGTAATAATTCTTGAGTTACGATAGACTGATAGTGCCAAATCAAATATTTTTGGCCTGTATTTGTGTTATCATGCACTCCGTGTAAGAAGGTGTGTTATGTGATTAAGTATGGTTGTGATTGCACCCCGTGCAATGAAATGTTTGCTAACTGTTATGTGCAATAACATGTTAAGCAAGTATCCACACTTATGTGCGAACCTAAGAAGAAAAGTTCTAAAAATAGAATTGTTTAAGATTTTAAGTTGCGTTTATTAGCCAATTATGTTAAGAGAAATTAGGAAGTACGGTTCCAATATTGAATTCATGCTATTATTGTAGTTTCATGACTCATACTAGTATGGTATGTTCTTAAACCCGTAGTCGAATAGTAAGTTCCTGATTAGTTCTAGAACTCATATGACTGTGGTGAGATCCTGAACTCGTATTATTGTGGAAAGTTTTTGAACTCGTAATGTATGTTAAGTTCTAAAATTTTATTATTCATTGATGTTAAGTAGAGTTGTCCGAACCAAATTGTATTGGGGCAGATTTCCAGAGTAAATTTGAGGTTAAACAACCCTATTATATAGGGAAGCATGTATGAAAAAGTTTAGCCATATATCGCTGACTTTAACGTTTATAGCGAGTAATTCGTTGTATCGTTTAGAAGAAATGGTTATGAAAGTTTGTAGTCTTTATGATTGTAACTTGGATACAACGGTTTAATGGTCCAAACGACCCCTCAGTATCATGCAAAAAGATTGTCGGTCCAAACGAACACTCAATAAATATGAATATGACTAAAGGTCCTGACAACCTATCAGTAGATACAAAAAGATTGTTGGTCTAAAATGACCTTACAAGTATCTGAAGAGAATTTTTTCAATCTAGTGATTGTTATTAAGAAAGTAAAATGTTCAATGAAAGGAATTTAATATGTTTCCTATTTATTCGAGTAACTTCACAATTATTGTTCAGTTGTTGAAGTTTTCAGAAGAATACTATCTTATTCTTGATATCATTGTTTATACAACTGTTTATTACTTGTTGAGCACTTAAATGATCACTCTTGCAAATTCTAATCTAATTGCAGCTAAGCCAGAGCGAACCAAAGAATCCAGTAGTATCGAAGAGAACGAGAAGTTAAAGTAGAAGATTTGTGAATTAATTACAATAATTAGTACTATTGTAATATTGTAAAGGGATATTAAATGATGTATTAGTTAAGGTATTCGTACCTGGGAGTAAAAAGTAAGATTCTGCAAATGGTTTACAAGGATATTATGATTATCTTTATGGTGTAATGAGATGTATTGGATTTATAATGCCAGATTCCGGTATTGAAGATAGAACCCAAATTACTTGTCCATAGATATCAAAAAATTTAATCCCCATGTACATTTAAAACAAGAGTAACATGTTCTCATCATTGTTACCTATGTTTTAGGTATAAAATAAAATAGTTTGATTTTTAAACTCATTCTAGTTACTACATAACTCAATGACAATTCTGAAACCTCAATGAGCATATCCAAATGGAAGTATAAATCTCCACCAATATTTAAAATCACATTTACTATTTTTCCTATAGTGAACATGAATATCATGATATTCTGTCATTCCTGTTAAATGAATAAAAATAAAATCACAATTCATAAAAGTATGTAATGAATTTTTACAAAAAAAATAATTTGGAATGGAAGGGGTATATATATATATATATATATATATATATATATATATATATATATATATATATATATATATATATGATGGAGTGTGATTCGATGGATCCGAAAGATTCGGGGGGAACCTACGCCACGTGCTTGGATAGTTACGTTGACAATAAGGAGTTTGATATTCTTAAAGGGTTACAATCCAAGTTGACTTATAATTCACTTATCGGATTTGACTTCTTATTTTTGAGGAAGTCAAATCCTATTTAATTATGGGAATTACAGTTATAAGAAATCTTTTCCAATGACTCCTATTCCAATTCGAGGACGAGCGTAGTAAATTTGGGCGGTGTGATCAAACTATAAATATAGCCATAATCTAAGTTTAAGGTACACACACTTTATTACTCTTATTCAATAGAGAAATTACATACTTAAAAATTACTTTTTGGGTTGTACTTAATCTTACACTGGAGTTATCCCCCGGTTGCCCCGACCGTTCAGCTTTTTAGCGTGATCAGTTGTTCACTATGCATGTTAGATTCGTTGTATGGTGATTCGACAAGCGGACATATTTTGAATTTAACAATATATATATATATATATATATATATATATATATATATATATATATATATATGGCCCCATTCCATGGCTAACGTTAGCTGGGAGCACTATCCCAGCTAACAGATCTCTAGCCGTTCATTCAATTAATTAATGACTGCGATTAATTTTAACTTAGGCCTGATTGTAAGTCCTTCATGCTGCAGGTGCAAGTCCTTCTTACGGCCAAGAAAATTACTTAAATTCCTCTTATTTATATAGAAATCGAATTCACCTTGGCCGCTCCTCCTTCTTATGGCTAGACAAAACACTGTTGTTTTAACTGGCCAAAGGAAGGAGGTGCGGGCAGTGTTGTTGGTATATTAATTGAATATGTATTATCAGGTTGTTATTCACCATTTCTAATAATAGTTTATAGACATTGCATATAATGCATTGGTTGAATATTTGTGTATATCCCACCTGGCCACCCTGTAGCGGAATTGCACGATCCATCCCACATCAATTAATCACACACTAGTGTAAACTGGCCAAATAATCATGTCAGACTACCTCCTTACCTAAAAGGTTAACCTATTAGGTTGAGAGTCTACCATACTTATTAAATCATATATACTCTTGAATTTATCTTACGCGGAATTCATGTGAAATATCCCAACAATGTCCATCTTTCACTTGAATACCCATCACAAAGTATCATACTAGAGTAGTCACTAATGAGTGGGTTTTATACTACGAATCGGTTACCTTTTATGCTTGATTCGTTGTTAGTTTGAGTGTGTTAGTGTCATTTTACTCGTTTTCATGTTTTTGTGTAGGAATTGGTTGTGGATGTGCGAACAGGAAAATGTGGGGCTTAATGCGCAACTTCTAGACTGGAAGAGACCGCTGGGGCGGATTCCATAGTGAAGTAAGACCGCCAGGGCGTATTGTTAGGATGCATCCGCCAAGGCGAATTTCTTGAACGTATTAAAATCGTCGTGGCGGATTGGTCAGGACATAGTTAGTTACCTTATTTTGAGCAATTTGATTTGGGAAGGATTCTAGGAGGCTAACTTGGAGAAGGAATGTGAGAAACATAAAAAGACACATGTTGAGACAGAAAATACATCATCAAACCCTAGTTTTTCAAGCTTTTGGATAATTGAAGCAAGGAGAAAACACGAAGAATTCAAGGGAGCGAGCAGAAAGAGAAATATTACATTTATAGTTTTTATTCTTCTTCTTCTACTTTTACTCTTGTATTCAAAATGTTATATTACTTGTGGATTTTGGATTTTAACTCATTGAAGATGAAATAATTTTCTATTTAAGGCTACAATGGATCTTATTGTGTAATTGAGATTGACATGCTTCCTTGTTAGGATATTGAGATTATTTCTAGGATTGTCTATTATAATTTGTACTTAAATATTACTTGTCTGATCAACACTTATCGTGATAATATATATGAATTCGGGAGATAAAGTATAGATTTAGATATGATCATAATAACATATAATTGTGTTTTTTGCATGGTGTTGAAAATCATTATTTATGTTTAGGATAGAGATATACCTATACATCGCATGTAATCTGTTAGAGAACGTGTGCTTAAAATCCTCTTTAATTGTAATTCATATAGAGATATAGTGAATTAGTTAATTAGGGTGTTCAACTTAATTCTATCATCTGTGAATTTAAGTTGATATGGGTATGATGCATTGAGAGATGTTCATATTTACTTATGTGTTCTTGATTAACAATTCGGAATAATTAATTTAGCTTAATAGGATGTGTGTCGATCTAAGTGAAGCAATAAATGAAATTGTCGTCTTAAGTCTCCATTATCTTATTAAATATAGTGGTAGTTAGTTTAGTATTTAATTAGTTATTTTCATAGATTTCACAAAATTTATCATTTGTTTAATAAAATTGAGATAATATAAAATTGGTAGTTGTTAGGATAAATTCTAGTTATTTTCTCTTTGGGAACTCCTGATTTATCACTTTATTACTTGTTGACCACATAAAGTTGCATGATGTGCTAAACTAGATTTTACACCAACAGTCACCATTAAACACACCTTTTTTGAGTCCTTCAAGTGCTCTGTTCGACTCTAATACTACTTCACCACATCCGAGACAAACATGGGAGTACAACGTTACTCCTTGTGAACCATTCATCCTGAGCAACTTTTCCAGAGCTATTCTGAACCCGCTTCACCCGACTCAAATCATATTTCACTGCAAGGTGCCAAACGCATGAGTTATCATACGGCCTGTGAATGCTCCACCATGGAGTGTCAACCTAATACTTAGGGCCATCGAACCATGAGCTTTGATACCATTTGTAGAGAAATTGCATAATCCATCCAACATCAATTAATCACACATTGTGTAAATTGGACCAATAAGTATGCATCCTTACCAAAAAGGTTAACTTATTATGTTGAGGCTCCACCATACTTATTAACCTATCTATACTCTTGAATTTATCTGATGTGAGATATTCATGTGAAATATCCCAATACACACACACGTTCATCTATCAAAACCCATCTCAAAATGGTAATCAGCACCGGCCATGGGCTAAAGCCCAAGGTGCCCAGGCTTTAGGTCCCCAAGAGGTATTTGTGCTATGTAAATATATATACCCAAACTGTAAGACCCCAACTTTTATAAATAAAGATGAATTTTTTATAAATATCATTTTTGAATATTATGGAGTTAATTTGATATAATGTTATAATTGTGGGTAATATTTATAAATTTTGCAAAGTAAGCAAGTTGTTATAAAATATTCGTTTGGTCGGGGAATATTCTGTTTATCGGAGAATATTTGTACGACGGCACAATCATTGGTGGACCCCACAACAGAAGTATAGTCGTAGTTAGAAAACGACAAAATTATCTTTCTATAAAAATAACGGCTGAGGTGTTACCGTTAAAACCGTTAAAACTGTTGAACTACCCGGTAGTAAAAGTACAGTAATACGCGTGGTTGCATAGTAGCACACGGTATTGATTATTGATGCTTACGTGAGAAGTCACTCAGCTATACTCAATTATTACTACAGTAATTACTGCATCATATCTCTTAAATTATTGTCATAGTATCATCTGTATAATATGTTATATTATTAAATTAATAATTGAGACGTTGTGGTAAGTTTGGTTATTTTTATGGGGGCCATATGTCATCATCTAAGAGTCTCTTCGTCAATAGTAATTACCGTCGTCAATAGTAATTACCGTCGTCAATAGTAATTATCGTCATCAATAGTAATTACCGTCGTCAATAGTATTTACCTTGGTCAATAGTAATTACTTTCGTCAATAGTAGTTGTCCCTTCAATATTACCAAGAGTCATTTGACCCTTCGTTAAGACCAAGAGTCATTTGACCCTTCGTTAAGACCAAGAGCCACCATCAGTTTTTCTATAAATAGAGGCCTAGGGCTTCATTATTTTTCACGAATTCATTCAAGCTATAGAGAGAGAAAGTATAGAGAGAATAAGAGAGAGAGAATAAAAGTATTCTGCTACTTCACTTTTCCAATATCCAGTTCTTTTAAGGTAAGGGGTGTTATTCTTTCTTATTCATGAAGAGAACTGTTGTTGTTCCATTTCTTATTATTCTGTTGGAATAACCTGTATACGCAGTCTACCCTATACTTGGTGACATTCTTCTATTATTCTGTTGGAACATCCTGTCTGTGTGTTTTACACCGGACCTGGTTCCGTCTTTATTATTATTCTGTTGGAACATCCTGTCTGTGTGTTTTACACCGGACCTGGTTCCGTTTTTATTATTATTCTATTGGAACATCCTGTCTGTGTGTTTTACACCGGACCTGGTTCCGTCTTTATTATTATTCTGTTAGAATATCCTGTCTGTGCGTTTTACGCCGGACCTGGTTCCATTATTTATTATTCTATGGGAATAACCTGTCTGTGCGATCTATCGCATGCATGGTGATTTCTTTTGTTATTCCATTCTTTATTATACTCAGTTGTTTAAGTTTTGACTTCTATACTCTATGAAATTTGTGGAATATCCTTGATATTTGCGTTTCATCCAGTATCTTTTCATGAAAATATTCTTCTAAGCATTCTTGAATTTTACTCCACAAAGCAGTATCATGTTGACAATTTAGACGTTATTAATTCTTGGATAAATTAATTCTTGAACTTGTTTTATTGAATTCTTATATCATTGTCATCATCCTCATGTTTATAAAATGTTAAAAGTCATCTGTGGCCTGTAGTGCATAGATGGACTTGGTATGATTATGACCAGGGATTATTCGGTATAATCATGACCGTAATGTTACAAATGATGTGGTAAAAGTCCTCATTGGCCCGTAGTGCGTTGATGGACAGTTGTTGGCATGATCATGACCATTAATGAATACACGAATATCCTTGGCCGTAGTGCAGGGGTGATTCGATGATGTGGATTATTTTATTAAGCTGAGTCCCAGCGATAACAGTGTTGAAAAACCTTTTAAATCATAAAAGATAGTAGAGTTTATTTTCTACTTGACTCTTTTAATGGATTGCTTGTTCCACTGCAGTTAAACTTGATGTCTATTATATTTTATCAGTTTAACATTGTTGAAGGCTAATGATAATTTATTCTGCATTATCTTAGTCATAATATTTCTTACTGGGCTAGTTGAGCTCACCCTTTCTTTCACTGTTCTCTTCAGGAAATGAGAACGTAGCCGGGGCAAGTCGGGAACGGAGTGATGGTCCGAATGATAGTATTAGTTAGTAGTCCTCACTATTCTATGTAACGGTGTGTTAATAAATGTAATGAGGACTCCTTTTGAGTATGAATACTCTCTAGAAGATAATATTTGTATTCAAACTCACAGTTTATGTTTTGTCGTATTGTACACGACAGTTGTATTAGTAAGTTATATTTGTATTTTGTACTATGTATCTGACGACCCAAGATGGGTGATGTATACCTAATTTTGGGGGCGTCACAGTTGGTATCAGAGCTTAGGGATATGATCCCTGGCTAAGATGTGAGAATAGAACTAGGAGGGGAGAGACGGGGAATTCCTTCGCTAGTATAACCTACCTAAGTTTATTTGCATGGTATTTAATTGGTCGGTCATAATATAAGGATAATATATGACATATCAATTAACTTTTATTTTGTGGCAGTATCTGAAAATGGCATCTGAGAATGTTGAGAATAGCAATGGAGCACAGACGACTATTGATTCACCACATATCAATAATCAGGATAATGTTCATCAGGAAGGTGACAATCCTCATGCAAACAACAACACTGACCAGATGATGAATGATGGAATGTTCAGAGGCTTTATGCAATTCATGCAACAACAGGTGAAAGCGGCTCCTATCCACAACGTAGGTGGAAATACTGGAAACTCTCAGGCGGTCACCGCTAAACAGTTTAAGGAGCTGGGACCACCGGAGTTTAAGGGAGAACCCAAACCACTTGTAGCTGAAACATGGATAAAGCAGATCACCAAGATATTTGATGTCTTGGGTTGCTCCGAGGAGCAAAAGGTTCCCTTTGCCGCCTTTATGTTGCGAGGAGAGGCAGATTACTGGTGGGAATCGATAAAGCGTACTCAACCTGCCGCACTGAAGATGTCTTGGGAGAAGTTCCAAGAGCTGTTTAACGATAAATACTTTCCCGAGAGTATTCGTCACATGAAGGAGGTGGAGTTCATCAAATTGGAGTAGAATAATATGACCGTGTCGCAGTACGAGGCAAAATTTGCGGAGTTATCCCGGTTTGCGTCCCACCTGGTGGATAATGAAGAAAGAATGACGCGGATGTTTTTAAGAGGTTTGAAGCCGGAGATACATCAACATCTTGTTTCTCATAAACTGTGTTTGTATTCAGATGTTGTAAATAGGGCTCAGTTGGTGGAGCGCGATAACGAGACAACGCAACCAAAAGAGAGCAGCCGGAAAAATGATAATACCAGTGAGAGCAGTCATCGAAGCGGTGACAATAAGCGTGGAGGGAATCAACAGGCCAGAAATGGTAACCACTTCGGTGGTAATCAGGGCCAAAACAATAAGAATAGGCATTTCAAGAAGAGGAGATTCAACAATGATGAAAAGACGTCAGCACCAGCACCTGTCGTTAAGGAAGGAGAACGACCACCTATCATATGTTTCAAATGCGGAGGGGAGGGGCACATCAGTCCAAACTGCGCGATGCCATCCAAAGCATGTTATAATTGTGAAAGAGAAGGTCATTTAGCCCGATTTTGTCGTTTACCGAAGACAAATTCAGCTAGGATGGAGGCACCAAAGGCCGTCCCAGAAAAGTCAAAACCGGTTGTGCAAGAGAGAGCGTTTGTTGTGAACTCCCAGAGAGCAAGGAACCCGAATGAGGTCATCACGGGTAAGCTTATCATAAACTCTAATGAAGTCTATACTTTATTTGATACCGGTTCTACCCATTCTTTTATTTCTCCTACTTGCGCTCATCGATTAAATTTGATTCCGGAGAAATTAGACTTTGACTTAGCAGTTGAAACTCCATTGGGAGAAACCTTCATTACGTCCACGGTTTATAAGTCTTGTTTGGTTCAAGTTGGTACCCACACATTACCTGTCGATCTTATTTCATTAAAAATACTTGCATTTGATGTGATTCTAGGGATTGATTGGTTAACTATTCATCATGCAAAAATTGATTGTTTTCGTAAGGTTGTTAGCTTTCATATTCCTAATCGACCTATTATGCGAATTCAAGCAACCAAACCATTAAAATCAATCGCTGTCATCTCAAGCCATAAAACTATTCGTTTATTGAAAAACGGATGTCAAGCTTTCTTAGCTCATGTCACAGATCTAAACAAAAATACGTCAGCTTTGAATGATATTTCTGTTGTTAATAAATTTCCTGACGTATTTCCCGAAGAACTTCCTGGCCTACCCCCAGAGCGTGAAATTGAATTTTGTATCGACCTTGAACCCGGTACAAAACCCGTTTCCAAAGCCCCATATCGAATGGCTCCTATTGAACTTCAGGAGTTAAAGACCCAACTGCAGGAATTGTTAGACATTGGTTTTATTCGTCCTAGTACTTCTCCTTGGGGTGCTCCTGTTCTGTTTGTGAAGAAGAAAGATGGGAATATGCAACTTTGTATTGATTACCGGGAGTTAAATCATGTCACCATCAAAAATAGGTACCCATTGCCACGTATTGATGACCTGTTTGACCAGTTGCAAGGAGCACAATTCTTTTCAAAGATCGATCTTCGTTCTGGATATCATCAGCTGAAGGTTAGAACTGAGGATATTCCAAAGACTGCCTTCAGAACTCGGTATGGGCATTATGAATTCTTAGTTATGTCTTTTGGATTGACTAATGCTCCTGCTGCCTTCATGGATATGATGAACAGGGTATTCAAGGAATATTTGGATCACTTTGTGGTCGTCTTTATCGATGACATCCTTGTTTATTCCAAAAGCCGTGAAGATCATGAGCAACACTTGAGGCTGGTACTCCAAAAGCTTCGTGAATACAAACTTTATGCCAAGTTAAAGAAATGCGAGTTCTGGCTGGAAGAGGTAGCATTCCTTGGGCACGTAGTATCAAGTCGTGGAATATTTGTTGACCCGGCAAAGATTGAAGCAATTCAAAGCTGGGAGCAACCTAAATCAGTAACCGAAGTACGTAGCTTTCTCGGTTTAGCTGGTTATTATCGGAGATTCGTGGAAGGATTTTCTCAAATCGCTACTCCATTAACTCAGCTGACTCGGAAAGATACAAAGTTTGGTTGGAGCGAAGAATGTGAGCAGAGTTTTCAAGAACTCAAGAGGAGACTCATTTTAGCACCTGTTCTAACAATACCATCTGGCTCGGAGGGATTTATCATCTACAGTGATGCTTCGAACAAAGGGTTGGGATGCGTTCTCATGCAACATGGAAAAGTCATAGCCTATGCATCAAGACAACTCAAGGAATATGAGAGGAATTATCCTACTCATGATCTAGAGTTGGCAGCTGTTGTCTTTGCACTTAAAATTTGGAGGCATTACTTGTATGGGGAGAAGGTGGAGATCTTTACGGATCATAAAAGCCTCAAATATTTCTTCACTCAAAAGGAACTCAACATGCGACAACGACGTTGGCTTGAACTGTTGAAAGATTATGATCATACCATTCAATACCATCCTGGAAAAGCGAACGTGGTAGCTGACGCATTGAGTAGAAGATCATATGCAAGTACGAGTGCAATATTGTCAACACAAAAGCCCATTTTGTGTGACTTGTAAAGGATGGAGATAGAGTTAAAGACTCCAGGGACCTATGTGATGATGGCGAATATACGAGTAGAACCAACTTTAATCGATAAAGTTAAAGCTACTCAAGCTACAGACCTGGAGCTGATGCGTATGAGGAAGAAAGTGCAAGAAGGTTCTATGCCGGAAGCAAGAATCGATGAAGAAGGAATACTTCGAGTCAACTCCAGACTTTGTGTTCCTAACAACCCTGATTTAAAGTATGAAATCATGATGGAGGCGCACAACACACCATTTGCAATCCATCCTGGAAGTACCAAAATGTATAATGATCTTCGTCATACATTTTGGTGGAGCAATATGAAGAGAGAGATAGCGTTGTTTATCTCAAGGTGTCTAACTTGTCAATGAGTCAAAGCGGAGCATCAAGTACCAAAAGGTCCATTGCAACCACTTGAAATTCCAGAATGGAAGTGGGAGCACATTACCATGGATTTCGTTACCGGTCTTCCTAAGGTTTCTCAAGGTATAGATGCGATTTGGGTCATTGTTGATAGATTGACCAAGTCTGCTCATTTCGTACCGATACGAGAAACTTATACACTTGAACGTCTTGCTCGTATGTACATAAACGAGATTGTAAGACTGCATGGTATGCCAGTATCCATAGTTTCTGATCGAGATCCAAGATTCACTTTATGATTTTGGGTTAGTTTACAAAAAGCTATGGGCACAGATTTACGATTTAGTTCAGCATATCATCCTCAGACGGACGGACAATCAGAGAGGACTATTCAAACTCTAGAAGATTTATTAAGACTCTGTATCTTTGAATTCAAGGGAAGTTGGGACAAGTTCTTACCATTGGTGGAGTTTTTCTACAACAACAGTTATCAAGCAAGTATTGGCATGGCTCCATTCGAAGCATTGTATGGAAGAAAATGTCGTTCTCTAGTATGCTGGGATGAGGTAGGTGAAGCAACGTTGTTGGGACCGGAGTTGGTACGTATGACTACAGAAAAGATTCAAACGATCCGACAACGTATAAAAATCTCACAAGATCGACAAAAGAGTTATGCTGATCTTCATCGAAAGGATGTGGAATTTGATGTAGGAGATCATGTGTTCTTACGTGTTGCTCCATGGAAAGGAGTTACGAGATTTGAAAAGAGAGGAAAGCCCAATCCTCGATTCATCGGTCCATTTTTAATCCTCGATCGAGTAGGAACTGTGGCTTATAGACTCGCTTTACCGCCAAGTATGTCTCGTGTTCTTAACGTTTTTCACATATCCATGTTACGCAAATATGTGGAAGACCCGAACCACATTATTGAGTTAGAACCGGACGAAATAGTGGAGGATTTGACGTATGAAGAAGTTCCTGTTCAAATCTTGGATAAGAAGGAACATATTCTACGCTCCAAGGTTATACCTCAAGTCAAAGTTTTGTAGAGAAACCACGATGTTGAGGAAATGACCTGGGAGTTAGAGTCTGAAATGAAATCAAGGTATCCTTACCTCTTCGACATACCAGGTATGTACCCTAATTTCGAGGGCGAAATTTCATAAGAAGGGGAGGTTGTAAGACCCCAACTTTTATAAATAAAGATGAATTTTCTATAAATATCATTTTTGAATATTATGGAGTTAATTTGATATAATGTTATAATTGTGGGTAATATTTATAAATTTTGCAAAGTAAGCAAGTTGTTATAAAATATTCGTTTGGTCGGAGAATATTCTGTTTGTCGGGGACTATTTGTACGACGGCACAATTATCTTTCTATAAAAATAACGGCTGAGGTGTTACCGTTAAAACCGTTAAAACTGTTGAACTACCCGGTAGTAAAAGTACAGTAATACGCGTGGTTGCATAGTAGCACACGGTATTGATTATTGATGCTTACGTGAGAAGTCACTCAGCTATACTCAATTATTACTACAGTAATTGCTGCATCATATCTCTTAAATTATTGTCATAGTATCATCTGTATAATATGTTATATTATTAAATTAATAATTGAGACGTTGTGGTAAGTTTGGTTATTTTTATGGGGGCCATATGTCATCATCTAAGAGTCTCTTCGTCAATAGTAATTACCGTCGTCAATAGTAATTATCGTCATCAATAGTAATTACCGTCGTCAATAGTAATTACTTTCGTCAATAGTAGTTGTCCCTTCAATATTACCAAGAGTCATTTGACCCTTCGTTAAGACCAAGAGTCATTTGACCCTTCGTTAAGACCAAGAGCCACCCTCAGTTTTTCTATAAATAGAGGCCTAGGGCTTCATTATTTTTCACGAATTCATTCAAGCTATAGAGAGAGAAAGTATAGAGAGAATAAGAGAGAGAGAATAAAAGTATTCTGCTACTTCACTTTTCCAATATCCAGTTCTTTTAAGGTAAGGGGTGTTATTCTTTCTTATTCATGAAGAGAACTGTTGTTGTTCCATTTCTTATTATTCTGTTGGAATAACCTGTATACGCGGTCTGCCCTATACTTGGTGACATTCTTCTATTATTCTGTTGGAACATCCTGTCTGTGTATTTTACACTGGACCTGGTTCCGTCTTTATTATTATTCTGTTGGAACATCCTGTCTGTGTGTTTTACACCGGACCTGGTTCCGTTTTTATTATTATTCTGTTGAAACATCCTGTCTGTGTGTTTTATACCGGACCTGGTTCCGTCTTTATTATTATTCTGTTGGAATATCCTGTCTGTGCATTTTACGTCGGACCTGGTTCCATTATTTATTATTCTGTGGGAATAACCTGTCTGTGCGGTCTATCGCATGCATGGTGATTTCTTTTGTTATTCCATTCTTTATTATACTCAGTTGTTTAAGTTTTGACTTCTATACTCCATGAAATTTGTGGAATATCCTTGATATTTGCGTTTCATCTAGTATCTTTTCATGAAAATATTCTTCTAAGCATTCTTGAATTTTACTCCACAAAGCAGTATCATGTTGACATTTTGGACGTTATTAATTCTTGGATAAATTAATTCTTGAACTTGTTTTATTGAATTCTTATATCATTGTCATCATCCTCATGTTTATAAAATGTTAAAAATCATATGTGGCCTGTAGTGCATAGATGGACTTGGTATGATTATGACCAGGGATTATTCGGTATAATCATGACCGTAATGTTACAAATGATGTGGTAAAAGTCCTCATTGGCCCGTAGTGCGTTGATGGACAGTTGTTGGCATGATCATGACCATTAATGAATACACGAATATCCTTGGCCGTAGTGCAGGGGTGATTCGATGATGTGGATTATTTTATTAAGCTGAGTCCCAGCGATAACAGTGTTGAAAAACCTTTTAAATCATAAAAGATAGTAGAGTTTATTTTCTACTTGACTCTTTTAATGGATTGTTTGTTCCACTGCAGTTAAACTTGATGTCTATTATTTTTATCAGTTTAACATTGTTGAAGGCTAATGATAATTTATTCTGCATTATCTTAGTCATAATATTTCTTACTGGGCTAGTTGAGCTCACCCTTTCTTTCACTGTTCTCTTCAGGAAATGAGAACGTAGCCGGGGCAAGTCGAGAAACGGAGTGATGGTCCGAATGATAGTATTAGTTAGTAGTCCTCACTATTCTATGTAACGGTGTGTTAATAAATGTAATGAGGACTCCTTTTGAGTATGAATACTCTCTAGAAGATAATATTTGTATTCAAACTCACAGTTTATATTTTGTCGTATTGTACACGACAGTTGTATTAGTAAGTTATATTTGTATTTTGTACTATGTATCTGACGACCCAAGATGGGTGATGTATACCTAATTTTGGGGGCGTCACACAAACAAAAGAGCCCAATTTACGTCAGTTTAAATTTAAAGGCCCACAAAAAATTTACCCAATGAAATAGGCCTAAATCTCAATGGCAGACTTGTAATTTTTAAATTAGGAATGCCCCTTTTTCATATTACATCTACACGTTCAGGGAAAGTTCTTAGTTTTTTTTTTGCCTATCTTAATAGCAATTTACAAAAGGCCCATTTTTTTGTTATCGCATTAAGCCCTTAAAACTCAAGGCCGGCCCTAATGGTAATGCAGATATTTCACACGTATAACGTAGGAAGAAACAAAAATATTGAAACCACTTAACATCTATACACATACATTTATATATATAGATGTGTTTGTTTATGTGAATACAAATAATTAATTTTAATGAGAGTGAGTTAATGAGAGAGAGAGAGAGAGCAGTGTTCTTGTCGGGTTTCATCAAGTGTGAAACAAGGTTGATTTCATAATCTAGATTTTAGAATTGAGTGAATCAAGTGAGAACAAGGGTTTATAGAAACAACAATGGGGAAAAACATGTATACCTTAAATGTAATACCTGAGAAAAAAAATAAAAAAATAATAATAATAAAAATAAATGACATTTAATTTCATATTTTTAAATATTTTAATTGGGCTTTCTTATGTTTGGGTAAAACATGGTATTTAATTATATGGACTATAATAAGTAAAGGATTACATTAATTTGGGCTTTGAAGTTACTTGGGTCTAATTGGTATTTGGCTAATTTTAAATCCTTTTAAAATTAAATGAATTCATAATAATAATAAATAAATAAAAACTTAAAACCCTATTCATTGTACGGTATTTTATTTTCCTAATAAAAAGAAGAGAGAAGTGGCAGCATAGTGCAAAGAAGAAACCTTATATCGGAATTGTTCTAACAAGTAAGTGGCTTTGTAAATTAACTAGATTTTTGTGGTTTGGTATTCGAATAAATTAAGTATGTAAAATTGGTAAGGTTTGATACTTCCAGCATAAGTTATATAAAAAGGTGTAATGTGTCAGGATACTAATCTATTGCAATTGAGAGTAGTTCATGTATATGTATATATAGATTTTATTATATTACAAATTAAGTATTAAAAATTCCTACAAATAAGTACTTTCATTATATTAGAATTTAATAATTATATATTCATATGTTTTTATGTTATGAAACTTTAGTTTTCATCTGTTAGGTTCTGAACCGGATAAAAAAAAGTATAACTATAAATATATAACCATTTCTGATAAGTTTATGTTTGGGACAGAAATTGGAAGATTTCAATTGATTTTTTTTAAGGCTGCGTTCTGGCATTAATTTTATACACATTTGTTTTAGAATAGACTTAATTCCTTCAATAATAACCACATAAATAAATCCATCATTTATATCCACGTCAAATAAATATTTTTTTATCATATAAATCAATAATTAATTATTCACAAATAATATTACAGAATCACAATTATGACAACCATGCCGTTCCCAAGAAAGAGGGGGCTTTCCAATAAGGATTTCTCCTTACTGGCGCGCAATTAGGTGACCAAACCTCTCCTTAGACAGAACTTTCTAGACATTGCCAATAATGCTATCTAATAATATTATTCAAATAATATGAATTTATTATCTGATAATGGGAAATACTGTGCAGTAATAATTATTGAACAACAATAATATAAAATTTCAACATAGCAATTATTGAATCAATAAAATAAAATATTGAACAATAATTACTGTAACAATTATTTTGTAATGCCTTCTTACGTAAGAATTAATAATTCAAAAATACTGTACAATACCGTATGCTACTGTGCAACAACGCGTATTACTTTACTTTACCCACCGGGTATTCCAACAGTGTTAACGGTAACGATTACGCCGTTATTTGTAAAAACTCAAATTTGTCATTTTCTTCATCTGACAGTTATTCTGTTATGGAACTCACAAATGGCTGCGCCGTCGTACGAATATTCCCCGACAAAAAGAATATTCCACGACCAAACGAATATTCCCCGACAACAATGAGTATTTTATAACCACCTGTTTATTTTGCAAAATTTGCACATTTCACCCATAACCAAAATATTATATCAAATTGACACCTTATTATTCACAATAATAAATAGAGAAAATTTGATTTTATTTATTAATAAGTTGGGGTCTTACACTTACCATCTTCGCCTCCTCGAACGACTGAGAACCAGTGATGTGTACTATCCGGAGCTGACCACGATTCTTCTTCGCCTGCTCAGACTTTTTCTTGAAGTCATCAGCCTCCCAGTACGCACACATAGCCTCCCAGGCTAAATCGGAGACTATGCGGGGCTGATGATCTCTGATGGTGGTCCCGGGCTGGTCCATAACTGCCCGGGCTGCCTTCTGTCGCATCTCATACAGCCATCCAGAGTAATTCACAGCGACGTGATGCTCAATCACATCATCGCCAGCTGACTGAGAGATGCTCGGGTCAAATCGATAATAAACCTATAACAAAAGATTATTTAAAATTAAGAACAATTGATTTCATCATCCCAATACAACTATGTAGTGATAATATGCTTAACTTACATGGAACTCCCGTAAGACGGTCTGCATAAAAGTGGCATCGTATCGCGCATACTGACTGAACCGCATGCACCCTCTTGGGAGATGCGTCAAACAAATCGCGTGTAGGGTGTGCTTTGCCACCGGGTCTAGTATATTATAGAAAAAGTATAACAATATGTGTTATGTGAATTGTGTTTTGCAATAACTGATAGAAATAGTACGAATATTTTAACACTTACTGCTGGGAAACGACATCCACCGGTACTGTAAGTGGCACTGCCGGCGGACGACAAAGATACCGAGGTTCGTCCCTTGGTGTCGTCGACGAGGTGCATCTGTAATAATTATATTTAACATAGTACTTCAATAATCATTGTAATTAATGCAGCTTGAGATATATTTAAATCCTAGTTAAGATAACTTACTCGCGCCTGAAGAAGAGCCTCCATCGTGGCTACCGTCTCTAGTACCGGATCGCCCACCACCTCGACGACCTCCACCGCTATGTCTAGCCATGAATATCCTATTGTAATAACAAAATTGGTAGATTACGAATATGTAAGGTTTAACAATATGAGGTAAGTACTAATATGAATACTCATTTTCAATTACGCACGTCATCAAACCCATCAGAATCAACGTGTATATCATTCTCGGATTCGGTATCTTCCTCATCGTCATTTTTGAGATCAGTTTCGTCATCGTTATCATCCTCAACGACTACATAATCATTCATTTGTACGTTGGCCTCGACATCCTCATCATTAGGTATGTCAATGACATCAGTACTCACCACATCTTCAGCATGGAACACTATGACCAATGGGTTGCTCACATCTTCTTGCAACGCCTCATCCATACCAAACACGTTATCAGCATTAAATGAGCATGTTTTAGTAGTAATTACTGTGTACCAGGGGCTTCGAGTATTTACGATATTAGGAGCGTAATACACTTGAGTCACTTGACTTGCTAACACGTACACGTCATCAGACTTTAACACCAACTTGATATCCACGGTTGTGATTCTATTACGATCAACTTTAACCCCCTTTTCAGTATCAAACCAGCTACACTTAATTAATACTACCTTTTTGCCGCCGTGATAATTGAGCACAACTACATCCTGTAAACGACCATAGTAATTGGACTCAGAATCTAGGTAGCAGCTTCCTAACACCACAACCCCATAATTGACTAATGTGAGTTCATGTAAGTCATCGACTCTAAATCTGTACCCATTAACGATGCAACTAGGAAAAGAACTAACAACTTTGTACGGTCCTCGGATGACATCTATAAAACGCTTAGAAATATTCTCCTCTTCAACCCTTTTCTTAAACCACTGTTGGAAATTAGCATTAGTGAATGTTTCCAGTTCTGTTGCAGTAAAAGTTGGGTTAGAAGCATACGCTTCCTCTTCGAATGAACTGCGATATTAGTAAAATGTCTTTAACATATATAGAGATGACTACACTTGTAAATTATACTAAATGGATCAAATAAGCTTAGACTTACGTGATGTATGATGATACTTCGGTCATATTTAGAAGCACGTATGTAGATACAATCTTTAACTCTTTGTCGCTTAAGTAAGTCAGCGTCTTAGGGCCAAATGGTTTAGCCGGATATGTGAATATTTAACTCCTTGACCATCTTCTTCACTTCGTAATAATTTGCAGGAAGAGTATGATCCTTGGGTAAAAACTGTCCAATTATAGCGAGCAAATCGTTGAAACCTCTCTCACTATAGTCGTGCTTATTCTTGAAGTGTAAGAGCTTCGTCGTTGCAGAAAGCTTGGTGTCCGTATCATTTCTCGGATACAACGCGACCCCAAATTCAGATAGCAACTTGTAAAAGGAAGCAGCTGTATCATTTGGCACTTGCTTCGCACTGCTTGAAGAAGGTTCATATTCAGCCCAGTCAATAGTAGTACGACCATAAGCATCGACCAACATCTCAACTGGATCATAGTGTTCGACGTATGAATCCCGTGAAATTGGTTGTTCCACAATATTTTCAATCACTTCTGATTCCCCGTGATAAGTCCATACGAAGTACCCATCCATAAATCCACGAGAAAATAAGTCGAATTTAATCTCGTCGACTTTTTTCCAAATTAGATTTTTACACTTGACACACGGGCATCGCATCTTCCCGTTCGGATCATCCATATGTTCTAGTGCTTTGTTCAAGAAATCTAAAACCCCAACACGATAAGCTGAGACTAATCCCCTCCCATCACTGGGTATCCTACGGTACATCTAACTCCGGTCGGCTGGCATTTTTAACTACACAGAAGTACGCATTAAGTTAATTTGGATATTCACACAGGGGTAAGGCTTCTATCCTGTTATTGGATGCGTCTCGTCACTAGTGCAAACACGTTGAGTACGTTTCACGAGTTTCAAGAAAATTTCGGCAGCACCTCCCCATGGTCTCTAAGCACACGAAATAGACTAAGATAACTTTATCTAAGTATGCACTCGGAGAACATATAGAGATAACAGTCAATTAATCCTCAAAATAACAAAAAATATACCGTTTCGTATTTGTAGTATATTATATAATTGGCTTATTTATTTATTAAATTTACTTTATTAAATTAAATTAAGTTAAATTATTTTATTTATTAAACTAAATCAAATTAAATTTTTTATTACTTTTTATTTTATTTTGTATTATATTATATAAGTTCTAATTTATTTTAATTTAATTTCGTAATTAAAATTATTTTATTTTATTTTATTTTATCTTGTATTATATTATATAATTTTTAATGTTTTTTATTTAATTTAATTTAATTTAATTTAGATTATTTAAATTAAATTAAATTAAATTTATTTTATTTTATTATTTTTATTTTATTTTATTTTTTATTGAATTGTATTTTATTTATTAAATTAAATCAAAGTTTTTTTATTTTATTCAAATTAATTTAATTTATTATTTTATTTTACTTTACTTTATTTTGTATTATATTATGTTATTTATTTTATTTTTAAAATTTATTTTATTTAATAAACTAAATTAAATTATATTTACTTTATTTTACTTTAGTAGTAAGAAACTAAGTAAATGGTACTTAGTTTATGATTTATTAATATTGAGAAACTAATTACTAATACAATACATGCAGGGCCCACAAATATTCTGCAATTTTATAATTCTGACAGAATTTCTGTCATAAATTCAGTCGAAAATAGCAAATATATCAAGATTAAAAACAGTCATAAAATCAGTTACATTATGATAAGGAACCCAAATTTGATATGTTATACACTTCATAATATCAATATTCTGCAATTTCCAAATTCCAAATAATATGCAGTCCACAAACCCAAAATCAAAATTCCAATTTCAGCAATCAGCAATATAAACAAGAAGAATAGGACCCAAATTTCAGATTTCAGATCACTCCCAATTCCAATAAATGGACCCAAATTTTCAACCCACAATTTCACAGCAACAACATATTATCCAAATTTGGTTAATCTCATATTCAAACTCAAACTAAACCTAAAACAAATTAAGCCACAAATTTCACAATTTGCAACAAATTAACCCTAAAAATCTAATACTTGGCAGAAAACTAACCTTGAAATTGAATTAATGTGCAAATTAACCGACGGTGGTGCCTGGTGGTGGCTGCTGGTGGTGGTGTCAGTGATGGTGGTTCAACCGACGGTGTTGGTGGCGTCTACTGGTGGTGGAACCGATCGACAGGGATGGTGGTGGTGGCAGTACGTGGTGGTGGTAGTGGCAGTACATGGTGGTGGTGGAATCGAAGGTATGATAGTGGCAGTATGTGGTGGTGGTGGAATCGAAGGTGGTGGTGGTGGCAGTACGTGGTGGTGGTGGAATCGAAGGTGGTGGTGGTGGAACCGGTGGTGGTGGTGGTGGTAGTACGTGGTGGTGGCGGCGATGGTGGTGGTGGAGATGAGAGCAGTGAGAGAAGTGAGACTGAGGGAGAATCAAGTGAGAGATCGCGTAAAGGTGAGAGAGAAATGAGAGAGAGGGAAAGAGAGAAAGAGAGAAATGAGAGCAAAGTGAGAGAAACGAGGGGGCCGGAAGACGTACCGATAGTTTTTAGGATTAGTTTCAATGGATTGTCCGTCGTACTTAACTTCGTCGTAATTACGGTATCTTCGACTGCATAGTCCGTTGGAATACACACTTTTCAGTCGAAAATAAGGTTCGCGCTGGCGGGAACATTGGCGCCAATGGGATACATATATTTTCGACGAACATCCTTCGAAATTAAAGTAGTTTTGACTGACGTATCTTCGACTGAATAATCCGTTGGAATACATAGTATCTTCGAGGGAATGTGTCCGTCGAACGTAGCT
The DNA here is from genome assembly GCA_016801055.1 of Panax notoginseng. Taxonomy (NCBI): domain Eukaryota; kingdom Viridiplantae; phylum Streptophyta; class Magnoliopsida; order Apiales; family Araliaceae; genus Panax; species Panax notoginseng. The sequence goes on along the minus strand of CM029015.1, from coordinate 188,802,759 downwards.
CCATCGGAATTAGTCGGTTTTCTTGTAGTGCATGTGGTCCCTTCATTGGATCCCAAAATGTATTCTTTATATCCTTTTTTTTAACTGATTATACTTGGAAGTAGTGAAATAATTGTCTTTATATTTGTTGTATGGTTAAAGAATTGGTTTTTGTTGTTGTTAGTTTATTTATTTATTTATGCTTTTGTTGACTGTAGATGACCATGATAATATCTTATTTAGTATAAGATTTTACTATGGTGGTGAATTTATAGATGGGGGAATGAGGGGTTCAGTCTCAGTTTTTTTTATTATTATCAGCTTAGTCAATTAACCCCAAATGAATTGAGTAGTATGACAATGGAGGTTGGGCTTTATGGGGAATTAATTATCATTCTACCACTTTGATTCAGTTAAGGGATACAGGGAACTAATATCAATTGATGATATTAAGAAAATGAAGTCTTTTATTCCTAAGGTAAGAGAAGAAGATACAGTAGTTAAAACTCAGCATCCCTTAAAAATATTGTCTCCATTGAATATCTTTGATGATGAGCAAGAAGATAACCAGTTTGGTGATAATTGTAGTGGAATTGTACGATCCATCCCACATCAATTCATCACCATACAGCGCACACCTGTGTAAATGGGCCCAATAAGCATGTTGGACCACCTCCTTACCTAAAATGTTAACCTATTAGGTTGAGGCTCTACCATACTTATTAACCCATCTACACTCTTGATTTTATCCGATGTGGGATTCATGTGAAATTTTTCAACAATCTCCACCTTTCACTTGAATACCCACCACAAGTATCATTCTAGAGTATTCACCATTTTTTAAGCACACCTTCTTTGAATCCTTCAAGAGCTTTGCTCGACTCTAATACTACTCCACCACGCCAGCCGCAAACGTGTCTCAGCAGTTTCCTAGAGCCATCCTGAGCCCTGCTCCACCCGATTCAAATACTTCGCCTTTGAGTCCCTTCAAGAGCTTTGCTTAACTCTAATATTACTCCACCACGCCTGGGACAAACGTGTCTCAGTAACTTCCCTAGAGCCATCCTAAGTCTGCTCCACCTGACTCAAAATTTTCCCGTGCTCCACCTGATTCAACTCTATTTACTCCCTCAACCCACGAGGCCTGCGAATTGTACCTTTGCGCACTCCCCTTGCACCTTAGAGTTGATACTTGGACTTTATTTGCTCCACCCACGAGGCCTGCTAATTTTTACCATCGCACTCCCCTCGCACCTTGGAGTTTATTCTTGGGCCCATCGAACCATGAGCTCTGATACCATTTTGTAGCGGAATTGTACGATCCATCTCACATCAATTCATCACCATGATGCGCACACCTGTGTAAATGAGCCCAATAAGCATGTTGGACCACCTCCTTACCTAAAAGGTTAACCTATTAGGTTGAGGCCCTACCATACTTATTAACCCATCTACACTCTTGAATTTATCCGATGTAGGATTCATGTGAAATATTCCAACAATAATGAAGTAAACATCGAGTGTGGTGATAATGAGAAAGCCAAACAATTTGATGATAATGAAGAAGGCAATGCAGTTTGGTGGTAATGAGGAAGATATCCAGTTTGATGATGACGACAGTGAAGATGGGTAAAATGCAAATATAATCACTAAACTTTAGGTTTTTTTTGGTATTGAGCCCATTTTTTTTATCAACGCAAATCGAGCCCCTATCTGTTCAAAAATTTGGATATTGAGCCCCCAGACGCCACATGTGTGTTAACCTGTAAGACCCCAACTTTTATAAATAAAGATGAATTTTCTATAAATATCATTTTTGAATATTATGGAGTTAATTTGATATAATGTTATAATTATGGGTAATATTTATAAATTTTGCAAAGTAAGCAAGTTGTTATAAAATATTCGTTTGGTCGGGGAATATTCTGTTTGTCGGAGAATATTTGTACGACGGCACAATCATTAGTGGACCCCACAAAAGAAGTATAGTCGTAGTTAGAAAACGACAAAATTATCATTCTATAAAAATAACGGCTGAGGTGTTGCCGTTAAAACCGTTAAAACTGTTGAACTACCCGGTAGTAAAAGTACAGTAATACGCGTGTTTGCATAGTAGCACACGGTATTGATTATTGATGCTTACGTGAGAAGTCACTCAGCTATACTCAATTATTGCTACAGTAATTGCTGCATCATATCTCTTAAATTATTGTCATAGTATCATCTGTATAATATGTTATATTATTAAATCAATAATTGAGACGTTGTGGTAAGTTTGGCTATTTTTATGGGGGCCATATGTCATCATCTAAGAGTCTCTTCGTCAATAGTAATTACCGTCGTCAATAGTAATTACCGTCGTCAATAGTATTTACCTTGGTCAATAGTAATTACTTTCGTCAATAGTAGTTGTCCCTTCAATATTACCAAGAGTCATTTGACCCTTCGTTAAGACCAAGAGTCATTTGACCCTTCGTTAAGACCAAGAGTCATTTGACCCTTCGTTAAGACCAAGAGCCACCCTCAGTTTTTCAATAAATAGAGGCCTAGGGTTTCATTATTTTTCACGAATTCATTCAAGCTATAGAGAGAGAAAGTATAGAGAGAATAAGAGAGAGAGAATAAAAGTATTCTGCTACTTCACTTTTCCAATATCCAGTTCTTTTAAGGTAAGGGGTGTTATTCTTTCTTATTCATGAAGAGAACTGTTGTTGTTCCATTTCTTATTATTCTGTTGGAATAACCTGTATACGCGGTCTACCATATACTTGGTGACATTCTTCTATTATTCTGTTGGAACATCCTGTCTGTGTGTTTTACACCGGACCTGGTTCCGTCTTTATTATTATTCTGTTGGAACATCCTGTCTGTGTGTTTTACACCGGACCTGGTTTCGTTTTTATTATTATTCTGTTGGAACATCTTGTCTGTGTGTTTTACACCGGACCTGGTTCCGTCTTTATTATTATTCTGTTAGAATATCCTGTCTGTGCGTTTTACGCCGGACCTGGTTCCATTATTTATTATTCTGTGGGAATAACCTGTCTGTGCGGTCTATCGCATGCATGGTGATTTTTTTTGTTATTCCATTCTTTATTATACTCAGTTGTTTAAGTTTTGACTTCTATACTCCATGAAATTTGTGGAATATCCTTGATATTTGCGTTTCATCCAGTATCTTTTCATGAAAATATTCTTCTAAGCATTCTTGAATTTTACTCCACAAAGCAGTATCATGTTGACAATTTGGACGTTATTAATTCTTGGATAAATTAATTCTTGAACTTGTTTTATTGAATTCTTATATCATTGTCATCATCCTCATGTTTATAAAATGTTAAAAGTCATCTGTGGCCTGTAGTGCATAGATGGACTTGGTATGATTATGACCAGGGATTATTCGGTATAATCATGACCGTAATGTTACAAATGATGTGGTAAAAGTCCTCATTGGCCCGTAGTGCGTTGATGGACAGTTGTTGGCATGATCATGACCATTAATGAATACACGAATATCCTTGGCCGTAGTGCAGGGGTGATTCGATGATGTGGATTATTTTATTAAGCTGAGTCCCAGCGATAACAGTGTTGAAAAACCTTTTAAATCATAAAAGATAGTAGAGTTTATTTTCTACTTGACTCTTTTAATGGATTGTTTGTTCCACTGCAGTTAAACTTGATGTCTATTATATTTTATCAGTTTAACATTGTTGAAGGCTAATGATAATTTATTCTGCATTATCTTAGTCATAATATTTCTTACTGGGCTAGTTGAGCTCACCCTTTCTTTCACTGTTCTCTTCAGGAAATGAGAACGTAGCCGGGGCAAGTCGGGGAACGGAGTGATGGTCCGAATGATAGTATTAGTTAGTAGTCCTCACTATTCTATGTAACGGTGTGTTAATAAATGTAATGAGGACTCCTTTTGAGTATGAATACTCTCTAGAAGATAATATATGTATCTGACGACCCAAGATGGGTGATGTATACCTAATTTTGGGGGCGTCACAGTTGGTATCAGAGCTTAGGGATATGATCCCTGGCTAAGATGTGAGAATAGAACTAGGAGGGGAGAGACGGGGAATTCCTTCGCTAGTATAACCTACCTAAGTTTATTTGCATGATATTTAATTGGTCGGTCATAATATAAGGATAATATATGACATATCAATTAACTTTTATTTTGTGGCAGTATCTGAAAATGGCATCTGAGAATGTTGAGAATAGCAATGGAGCACAAACGACTATTGATTCACCACATATCAATAATCAGGATAATGTTCATCAGGAAGGTGACAATCCTCATGCAAACAACAACACTGACCAGATGATGAATGATGGAATGTTCAGAGGCTTTATACAATTCATGCAACAACAGGTGAAAGCGGCTCCTATCCACAACGTAGGTGGAAATACTGGAAACTCTCAGGCGGTCACCGCTAAACAGTTTAAGGAGCTGGGACCACCGGAGTTTAAGGGAGAACCCAAACCACTTGTAGCTGAAATATGGATAAAGCAGATCTCCAAGATATTTGATGTCTTGGGTTGCTCCGAGGAGCAAAAGGTTCCCTTTGCCGCCTTTATGTTGCGAGGAGAGGCAGATTACTGGTGGGAATCGATAAAGCGTACTCAACCTACCGCACTGAAGATGTCTTGGGAGAAGTTCCAAGAGCTGTTTAACGATAAATACTTTCCCAAGAGTATTCGTCACATGAAGGAGGTGGAGTTCATCAAATTGGAGCAGAATAATATGACCGTGTCGCAGTACGAGGCAAAATTTACGGAGTTATCCCGATTTGCGTCCCACCTGGTGGATAATGAAGAAAGAATGACGCGGATGTTTTTAAGAGGTTTGAAGCCGGAGATACGTCAACATCTTGTTTCTCATAAACTGTGTTTGTATTCAGATGTTGTAAATAGGGCTCAGTTAGTGGAGCGCGATAACGAGACAACGCAACCAAAAGAGAGCAGCCGACAAAATGATAATACCAGTGTGAGCAGTCATCGAAGCGATGACAACAAGCGTGGAGGGAATCAACAGGCCAGAAATGGTAACCACTTCGGTGGTAATCAGGGCCAAAACAATAAGAATGGGCATTTCAAGAAGAGGAGATTCAACAATGATGGAAAGACGTCAGCACCAGCACCTGTCGTTAAGGAAGGAGAACGACCACCTATCATATGTTTTAAATGCGAAGGGGAGGGGCCACATCAGTCCAAACTGCGCGATGCCGTCCAAAGCATGTTATAATTGTGGAAGAGAAGGTCATTTAGCTCGATTTTGTCGTTTACCGAAGACAAATTTAGCTAGGATGGAGGCACCAAAGGCCGTCCCAGAAAAGTCAAAACCGGTTGTGCAAGGGAGAGCGTTTGTTGTGAACTCCCAGAGAGCAAGGAACCCGAATGAGGTCATCACGGGTAAGCTTATCATAAACTCTAACGAATTCTATACTTTATTTGATACCGGTTCTACCCATTCTTTTATTTCTCCTACTTGCGCTCATCGATTAAATTTGATTCCGGAGAAATTAGACTTTGACTTAGCAGTTGAAACTCCATTGGAAAGAAACCTTCATTACATCCACGGTTTATAAGTATTGTTTGGTTCAAGTTGGTACCCACACATTACCTGTCGATCTTATTTCATTAAAAATACTTACATTTGATGTGATTCTAGGGATTGATTGGTTAACTACTCATCATGCAAAAATTGATTGTTTTCGTAAGGTTGTTAGCTTTCATATTCCTAATCGACCTATTATGCGAATTCAAACAACCAAACCATTAAAATCAATCGCTGTCATCTCAAGCCATAAAGCTATTCGTTTATTGAAAAACGGATGTCAAGCTTTCTTAGCTAATGTCACAGATCTAAACAAAAATACGTCAGCTTTGAATGATATTTCTGTTGTTAATAAATTTTCTGACGTATTTCCCGAAGAACTTCCTGGCCTACCCCCAGAGCGTGAAATTGAATTTTGTATCGACCTTGAACCCGGTACAAAACCCATTTCCAAAGCCCCATATCGAATGGCTCCTATTGAACTTCAGGAGTTAAAGACCCAACTGCAGGAATTGTTAGACATTGGTTTTATTCGTCCTAGTACTTCTCCTTGGGGTGCTCCTGTTCTGTTCGTGAAGAAGAAAGATGGGAGTATGCGACTTTGTATTGATTATCGGGAGTTGAATCATGTCACCATCAAAAATAGGTACCCATTGCCACGTATTGATGACCTGTTTGACCAGTTGCAAGGAGCACAATTCTTTTCAAAGATCGATCTTCGTTCTGGATATCATCAGCTGAAGGTTAGAACTGAGGATATTCCAAAGACTGCCTTCAGAACTCGGTATGGGCATTATGAATTCTTAGTTATGTCTTTTGGATTGACTAATGCTCCTGCTGCCTTCATGGATATGATGAACAGGGTATTCAAGGAATATTTGGATCACTTTGTGGTCGTCTTTATCGATGACATCCTTGTTTATTCCAAAAGCCGTGAAGATCATGAGCAACACTTGAGGCTGGTACTCCAAAAGCTTCGTGAATACAAACTTTATGCCAAGTTGAAGAAATGCGAGTTCTGGCTGGAAGAGGTAGCATTCCTTGGGCACGTAGTATCAAGTCGTGGAATATCGGTTGACCCGGCAAAGATTGAAGCAATTCAAAGCTGGGAGCAACCTAAATCAGTAACCGAAGTACGTAGCTTTCTCGGTTTAGCTGGTTATTATCGGAGATTCGTGGAAGGATTTTCTCGAATCGCTACTCCATTAACTCAGCTGACTCGGAAAGATACAAAGTTTGGTTGGAGCGAAGAATGTGAGCAGAGTTTTCAAGAACTCAAGAGGAGACTCATTTCAGCACCTGTTCTAACAATACCATCTGGCTCGGAGGGATTTGTCATCTACAGTGATGCTTCGAGCAAAGGGTTGGGATGCGTTCTCATACAACATGGAAAAGTCATAGCCTATGCATCAAGACAACTCAAGGAATATGAGAGGAATTATCCTACTCATGATCTAGAGTTGGCAGCTGTTGTCTTTGCACTTAAAATTTGGAGGCATTACTTGTATGGGGAGAAGGTGGAGATCTTTACGGATCATAAAAGCCTCAAATATTTCTTCACTCAAAAGGAACTCAACATGCGACAACGACGTTGGCTTGAACTGTTGAAAGATTATGATCATACCATTCAATACCATCCTGGAAAAGCGAACGTGGTAGCTGACGCATTGAGTAGAAGATCATATGCAAGTACGAGTGCAATATTGTCAACACAAAAGCCCATTTTGTGTGACTTGCAAAGGATGGAGATAGAGTTAAAGACTCCAGGGACCCATGTGATGATGGCGAATATATGAGTAGAACCAACTTTAATCGATAAAGTTAAAGCTGCTCAAGCTACAGACCTGGAGCTGATGCGTATGAGGAAGAAAGTGCAAGAAGGTTCTATGCCGGAAGCAAGAATCGATGAAGAAGGAATACTTCGAGTCAACTCCAGACTTTGTGTTCCTAACAACCCTGATTTAAAGTATGAAATCATGATGGAGGCGCACAACACACCATTTGCAATCCATCCTGGAAGTACCAAAATGTATCATGATCTTCGTCATACATTTTGGTGGAGCAATATGAAGAGAGAGATAGCGTTGTTTATCTCAAGGTGTCTAACTTGTCAACGAGTCAAAGCGGAGCATCAAGTACCAAAAGGTCCATTGCAACCACTTAAAATTCCAGAATGGAAGTGGGAGCACATTACCATGGATTTCGTTACCGGTCTTCCTAAGGTTTCTCAAGGTATAGATGCGATTTGGGTCATTGTTGATAGATTGACCAAGTCTGCTCATTTCGTACCGATACGAGAAACTTATACACTTAAACGTCTTGCTCGAATGTACATAAATGAGATTGTAAGACTGCATGGTATGCCAGTATCCATAGTTTCTGATCGAAACCCAAGATTCACTTCACAATTTTGGGTTAGTTTACAAAAAGCTATGGGCACAGATTTACGATTTAGTTCGGCATATCATTCTCAGACGAACGGACAATCAGATAGGACTATTCAAACTCTAGAAGATTTATTAAGACTCTGTATCTTTGACTTCAAGGGAAGTTGGGACAAGTTCTTACCATTGGTGGAGTTTTCCTACAACAATAGTTATCAAGCAAGTATTGGCATGGCTCCATTCGAAGCATTGTATGGAAGAAAATGTCGTTCTCCAGTATGCTGGGATGAGGTAGGTGAAGCAACGTTGTTGGGACCGGAGTTGGTACGTATGACTACAGAAAAGATTCAAACGATCCGACAACGTATAAAAACCTCACAAGATCGACAAAAGAGTTATGCTGATCTTCATCGAAAGGACGTGGAATTTGATGTAAGAGATCATGTGTTCTTACGTGTTGCTCCATGGAAAGGAGTTACGAGATTTGGAAAGAGAGGAAAGCTCAATCCTCGATTCATCGGTCCATTTTTAATCCTCGATCGAGTAGGAACTGTGGCTTATAGACTCGCTTTACCGCCAAGTATGTCTCGTGTTCATAACGTTTTTCACATATCCATGTTACGCAAATATGTGGAAGACCCGAACCACATTATTGAGTTAGAACCGGACGAAATAGCGGAGGATTTGACGTATGAAGAAGTTCCTGTTCAAATCTTGGATAAGAAGGAACATATTCTACGCTCCAAGGTTATACCTCAAGTCAAAGTTTTGTGGAGAAACCACGATGTTGAGGAAATGACCTGGGAGTTAGAATCTGAAATGAAATCAAGGTATCCTTACCTCTTCGACATACCAGGTATGTACCCTAATTTCGAGGGCGAAATTTTATAAGAAGGGGAGGTTGTAAGACCCCAACTTTTATAAATAAAGATGAATTTTCTATAAATATCATTTTTGAATATTATGGAGTTAATTTGATATAATGTTATAATTGTGGGTAATATTTATAAATTTTGCAAAGTAAGCAAGTTGTTATAAAATATTCGTTTGGTCGGGGAATATTCTGTTTGTCGGGGAATATTTGTACGACGACACAATCATTGGTGGACCCCACAACAGAAGTATAGTCGTAGTTAGAAAACGACAAAATTATTTTTCTATAAAAATAACGGCTGAGGTGTTACCGTTAAAACCGTTAAAACTGTTGAACTACCCGGTAGTAAAAGTACAGTAATACGCGTGGTTGCATAGTAGCACACGGTATTGATTATTGATGCTTACGTGAGAAGTCACTCAATTATACTCAATTATTGCTACAGTAATTGCTGCATCATATCTCTTAAATTATTGTCATAGTATCATCTGTATAATATGTTATATTATTAAATCAATAATTGAGACGTTGTGGTAAGTTTGGTTATTTTTATGGGGGCCATATGTCATCATCTAAGAGTCTTTTCGTCAATAGTAATTACCGTCGTCAATAGTAATTACCGTCGTCAATAGTAATTACCGTCGTCAATAGTATTTACCTTGGTCAATAGTAATTACTTTCGTCAATAGTAGTTGTCCCTTCAATATTACCAAGAGTCATTTGACCCTTCGTTAAGACCAAGAGTCATTTGACCCTTCGTTAAGACCAAGAGCCACCCTCAGTTTTTCTATAAATAAGGGCCTAGGGTTTCATTATTTTTCACGAATTCATTCAAGCTATAGAGAGAGAAAGTATAGAGAGAATAAGAGAGAGAGAATAAAAGTATTCTGCTACTTCACTTTTCCAATATCCAGTTCTTTTAAGGTAAGGGGTGTTATTCTTTCTTATTCATGAAGAGAACTGTTGTTGTTCCATTTCTTATTATTCTGTTGGAATAACCTGTATACGCGGTCTACCCTATACTTGGTGACATTCTTCTATTATTCTGTTGGAACATCCTGTCTGTGTGTTTTACACCGGACCTGGTTCCGTCTTGTTATTATTCTGTTGGAACATCCTGTCTGTGTGTTTTACACCGGACCTGGTTCCATTATTTATTATTCTGTCGGAATATCCTGTCTGTGCTTTTACGCCGGACCTGGTTCCATTATTTATTATTCTGTCGGAATATCCTGTCTGTGCGTTTACGCCGGACCTGGTTCCATTATTTATTATTCTGTTGGAATAACCTGTTTGTGCGGTCTATCGCATGCATGGTGATTTCTTTTGTTATTCCATTTTTTTATTGTACTCAGTTGGTTAAGTTTTGACTTCTATACTCCATGAAATTTGTGGAATATCCTTGATAATTGTGTTTCATCCAGTATCTTTTCATGAAAATATTCTTCTAAGCATTCTTGAATTTTACTCCACAAAGCAGTATCATGTTGACAATTTGGACGTTATTAATTCTTGGATAAATTAATTCTTGAACTTGTTTTATTGAATTCTTATATCATTGTCATCATCCTCATGTTTATAAAATGTTGAAAGTCATCTGTGGCATGTAGTGCATAGATGGACTTGGTATGATTATGACCAGGGATTATTCGGTATAATCATGACCGTAATGTTACAAATGATGTGGTAAAAGTCATCATTGGCCCGTAGTGCATTGATGGACAGTTGTTGGCATGATCATGACCATTAATGAATATACGAATATCCTTGGCCGTAGTGCAGGGGTGATTCGATGATGTGGATTATTTTATTAAGCCGAGTCACAGCGATAACAGTGTTGAAAAACCTTTTAAATCATAAAAGATAGTAGAGTTTATTTTCTACTTGACTCTTTTAATGGATTACTTGTTTCACTGCAGTTAAACTTGATGTCTATTATATTTTATCAGTTTAACATTGTTGAAGGCTAATGATAATTTATTCTGCATTATCTTAGTAATAATATTTCTTACTGGGCTAGTTGAGCTCACCCTTTCTTTCACTGTTCTCTTCAGAAAATGAGAACGTAGCTGGGGCAAGTCGGGGAACGGAGTGATGGTTCGAATGATAGTATTAGTTAGTAGTCCTCACTATTCTATGTAATAGTGTGTTAATAAATGTAATGAGGACTCCTTTTGAGTATGAATACTCTCTAGAAGATAATATTTGTATTCAAACTCACAATTTATGTTTTGTCGTATTGTACACGACAGTTGTATTAGTAAGTTATATTTGTATTCTGTACTATGTATCTGACGACCCAAGATGGGTGATGTATACCTAATTTTGGGAGCGTCACATAACCTGCCTACATGGCACTGCTGATGTGGACGTTTTCCAATTAATTGCCAAAAAAATTGGTGAAGCCTAGGATTCAAACTCAAAACCTTAACTTTGAAACTTTAGTCATGAGACCACCTGAGCTCCCAAGCCTAACAATTAAACTATCTCAAGGATTAAGCTTTGTACTAAATTAATTCATTTCCCCCAACAAAATAGATTTCATTTTAAGAAATAAAATAAAACAAATAAATATTAAAATAATTAAAACACACACTAACACACCAAGAACACACATACAAATTCAAACACACACACACACACACACTAACACACCAAGAACACATACAAATTCAAACACACACACACACTAACACACCAAGAACACACACAAAAATTGAAACACACACTAACACACCAATAACACACATACAAATTGAAACACACACACACTAACACACCAAGAACACACACACCCTAACACACCAATACGCAATAATTAACCAAATAAATTTCACCTTTACTGTAATAATAGTAAGTTAAGATCACAGTGTTATCCATAACTAACAGCTACAACATTAGTTCAAGTGCACCAAATAAAACATATTCATATATATATATATATATATATATATATATATATATATATATATATATATATATGAACACGCACTCACATAAGAAAAATCAAACAATATTCTGGTTCTAAAATATATTAAGAGCTTTTTCATGCTACATTAAACATATTTTACAACTTTTAAATTCAAAAACACAAACTAATTAACACACCAAGAACACACATACAAATTCAAACACACACACACACACTAACAAACCAAGAACACACATTAACACACCAATACACAATAATTAACCAAATAAAACATAAAATTAAATATATAATTCACTTGAATTATAAATAATCTAACTTAACAATTGAAACTAAACAATTCGAGAAAGCCCGTAAATCCTTCAACATATACAATTACCGGGCCTAATTGTGGGACGTTGCCCACAACATAATCAAGCCGGTTGATGCCAAAGTCCAAGTCAAGATACGACGAAATTGGATCCATAGGTTCGAATCCCGGGAAAAATAAATTGGGGTTAGGGTTTGATTGTTGATTGAAGTTGATGTATCGTGAAACGACGTCACCGTACAAGGGCATGGTCATTTAATTGGATGGGTGGGGAATATGGTTTGACGTCGTGGGAGATTTTGGCGGAGTAGGCAAGGGCGGCATCATCGACTTCGATTGCGATGGAGCGGACAGCGAGGTCGTGGGTGACAGAGGGATCTCAGATCATCCAAATTTCAATTTCCAAATCAAATCCGATCTCAGACCATCCAAATTTCAATTTCCCTCCACAATTCCTTCGATTTCTCCAATTTTCAATTCCTCTCCCAAAACCCCAAACCAAGGGATCAATCTCTCTCCACACATAATTTTAATTACTACTAGAATTACACAAATTCAGTATGTCGACTTCTCAAGCTTCGAATCAACCATCGGAGCCGATTTTAATGAAACCGTCGTTTAGATATTACCACTGTTATTCTTTGGCAAAAAGCACCTTTTGGCCACTGTGGTTATAGTGATTTAACGAATTAGCCACTGTATTTTTAAAATATTCAATTAGTCCACTGAACTTTTTAAAAATGTTCAATAAGTCCATTCCGTCTATTTTTCGTAACTGACGTTAAAAAATATCCTACGTGGCTTTTTTGAAAAAAAATAAATATTATGTGTATTTGTTGACTGTGCGACTTTTCTTATGTGGCTTTTTAAAAAAAAAATATTACGTGGCTTTTTTGAAAAAAAATAAAAATAAAAATACTTTTATATTGTAAAATACTTATAAAAATTTTTAAAATAAAAATATTTTTATATTTTAATTTCTTTCTTTTCCTTTACCTAAATTTCCAAAATAAAAGTTAATAATAATTAATAAGAATAAGAGATAATTAATAATTAATAATATGACAAAAAAATAATTAAAATAATAAAATTAAAATAAATATTTTAATTCATTTTCTATATAATTTTTTTCTCTTTCCTCTTATTCATTTTCTCTTTCCTCATTCATCTTCAACCCATAAACTTCTCGATTCTTCTTCATCTTCAAACCACTTATTTGACTCCATCAGAAAATATGGGTTGATTCACTTCTATGAAGTTAAGCACATGGGCTAAGTTTATAGTGTTGATTTCAAAACCCCTTCTAATTTTCTAAATCTCATTAAAGCTGTGTCATTTTTGCTTTAAATTCCAGAGATTCAATAGTCCCCCCATTTTTTCTGGCCAAAATCAAGCCTCTAAATTATACCCAAATTCGAACTGAAAATGAATAGATCTAGCATCATTCTCATTGAAATGGAATCCTACAGTCCTTCAATTAAGGAGAAGGGATAGATGCGAAGATGGTGGAAGGGTTGAAGAAATAGATGATGAGAGAGAGAAAATGGGTCTCACTTATGATTTTCTAGTGTATGCTTCTCTTCTATTCTCCGATCTCAAATAGTTAGTTAAGACGAGCTCCAATCTATGCTCTGCAATCTCAAATAGTTAAGATAGTGATGTACAGTGAATAGGAGATGAAGAAGAAGTTAATTTGTTTAATTAATTAATTATTATTATTATTTTGTATAAACATAAGTTTACTGAAGTAATTTATTTAATTTCTGAAAAGCTAAAATATATTAATAGATTCTTAACTAATTCAAAAAAAAACAAACAAGGTATAAGTATGATTAAAGTCAAAAAATTGGACGGAATGAGCTTATTGAACATTTTTAAAAAGTTCAGTGGGCTAAATGAATATTTTAAAAACACAGTGACTAATTCGTTAAATCACTATAACCACAGTGGCCAAAAGGTGTTTTTTGCTGTTTTTCTTTTGGCGGTCGTCACTCAAGTCACCTGTAAGTTGGGGAATTTTGTTGTGATATGTTATGTGTGCATTTTGTAAATTTGAGTGAAATTTTGATTATTGACGATTTTATATTTGTTGGAATGTAAAAAGGTTTGACTTTTATGTTGTTTACAGAAAATGATAATTGAAATGAATTATCTTATTTTATTATATGTAATTTTAATAATTTTTATAATTCAACTGAATTATGTATTTAATTTTATGTTTTATTTGGTTAATTATTGTATATTGGTGTGTTAGTGTGTGTAGTGTGTGTTTGAATTTGTATGTGTTCTTGGTGTGTTAGTGTGTGTGTTTGAATTTGTATGCGTGTTCTTGGTGTGTTAGGGTGTTTTAATTATTTTAATATTTATTTATTTTATTTTATTTCTTAAAATGAAATATATTTTGTTGGGGGAAATGAATTAATTTAGTTCAAAACTTAATACTTGAGATAGTTTAATTGTTAGGCTTGGGTGCTTAAATGGTCATATGACCAAGGTTTCAAAGTTAAGGTTTTGAGTTCAAATCCTAGGCTTCATCAAATTTTTGGCAATTAATTGAAAAAAATCCACGTCAGCAGTGTCACGTGTGCCATGTAAGCAGGTCAACGCACATGTAGCGCATGGGGGTTCAATATCTAAATTTTTGAACAGAAAGAGGCTCGGTTTGTATTAACCAAAAGAAAGGGGAGCAATACCCAAAAATACCTAAAGTTCAGTGGACATATTTACATTTTACCCCAGTGAAGATCCCTCATACAATGAACAATTTTATGATAGGACAAATGAGGAAGATAACAGTGCGTTTAATACTAATGTGGACAGTGGTATATAAGACATAGATGGTAGAGTTAATATAGAGCAAAAAGAAAAAGAGTGAATTCTTAGATCGTAAAACGATTTAACTCTACGATAATAGAGTGATTTTACTTATTTACTATACGATAGTAGAGTAACTTCAGTCAAGCTATACTCGACGAACTGATATTTTACTCAGCTATCTCAGAGTTTTCTTTACGATAGTAAAGAGGATAAATATTTTTTCGGTCACTCTACTTTAGGTCAACTTACAATTGAGTTACTCATTTTTTTTTTACAGTCAACTTACTGAACTTTTATTTTCTTACAAATCGTTACAAAAACCGTTGACTCATGTTGATTTTAAACTATTTGACCAATATAATGTTGAGTCGTAAAAATAATGCTGATGTGGCAATAATAATCCAACGTGGAATATAATAATAATAATAATAATAATAATTCTGATAATAATAATAATAATTTTGATAATAGTAATAATAATAATACCGATAATAATAATAATAATAATAATAATAATAATTTTTATAATTTTTATGGTCTATAATTTCCTTAATTATATTTTCTAATAATTACATAAAAAACTCATTTGATATTAATTATAAAAATAATTAACTATATTTTTTTCATTTATAATAATAATAATAATAATATCGATAATAATAATAATAATTATTATTATTATAATATCGATAATAATAATAATAATAATAATAATAATAATAGTAATAATACAAATAATAAAAAATTCTGATAATAATAATAATAATATCGATAATAATAATAATAATAAGTATTATAATTTTTATGGTTTATAATTTCCTTAATTATATTTTCTAATAATTACATAAAAACTCATTTGATATTAATTATAAAAATAATTAAATATATTTTTTCCATTTATGTTATTGTATTTTATATTTTTTACTAAGTTTTTTATTATATTTTATTTTAAAATATTTTCGTTCATTTTCTCCATAAAATTTGTTCATTTCCACTTGAGCGTTGAAACTCAAGCATAAAAATTCCATGTCAGCTTTCTCTCTCTGATGAGTCAAATTTCGTTAAAAGTCAAAGGATTTAACAGTTTTTAACGATTTGTAAGAAAACTAAAGTTCAGTGAGTTGACTGTAAGAAAAAAAAATTAGATACTCATTTGTAAGTTGACATAAAGTAGAGTGACCAAAATAGCATTTATCCCCGATAGTAGAGTGACTATATTCTTTACTCTACTAATTACTAAGATTTTACTCAATGATCTTAGAGTTCTATTTACTCTACGATAGTAGAGTGACTACAGTCTTTACTCTACTAATTAAGATTTTACTAGACGATCTTAGAGTTCTCTTTGAGTACCTCACTTTCTACTTTATGATAGTAGAGTGACTATTATTTAACTCAACGTTCTTAAAATTCTCTTCGTACTTCACGATAGTAGAGTAACTTCAGCCTTTACTCAACGAATTTTCAGCTAAAGTTGTCATAAGGCTATACTCTACGATTTAGGAATCAAGCTTATTAGAGAAATAAAATAATATTGTTATTTAGGATAGTTTTATATTTATCAAGTAGTTAGGATATTATTTTTGAATTACCACAATTGTGACGCCCCCAAAATAGGTATACAACACCCATTCTGAGTCGCCAAATATATGGTACAAAAAATAAACTACAACTTCAATAATACAATTGTCGTGCAAAATACGACAACACATACTGTGAGTTTAAATACAAATATTGTCTTCTAGACAATATCCACACTTAAATAAGTCCTCATTACAATTATTCAAACACTATTTTACAGAAATAATGAGGACTGCTAAACATCTTTCTAGAACCATCACTCCATACCCCGACTAGATCCTGCTATGTTCTCACCTCCTGAGAAGAAAAATAGAACAAAAAGGAAAAGGGTGAGCTCAACAAGCCCAGTAAAGAATATTATGACTAAGATAATATACAACAAATTATCATTAGTATTCAACAGGAAAAAATTTGATAGAATATAATCGACAACAAGTTTTAGATCAACAACTGCAGCGAAAACAGCAAACCATTAGAAGAGTCAAGTAGAGAAAGAATTCTACTATCTTCTAAGATTTAAAAGTCCATCATCAATATTTTATCCCTGTAACATCAATTAATAATCATCTTTAGCCAAATATTCATCTTTACACTACAGGCCAAAGATATTCATTTGTATCACCAGTCAGTCATGTTCATCTCAACACATGTTCATCTTTGCACTACAGGCCAAAGATATTCATCAGATAATCATACATCTTTGCACTACAGGCCAAAGATATTCAGTAGTATCATCATTTAGGACTGAGGATGATGAATTTTTTTTAAAGAAAACGAATCCAGTGAGACAGAAGGACAAATAGTAGGGATTCGTATAACAGTTTATTCAAGATCAATAATACTTCATAATAATCAATTGTGAAGCATAATTCAAAAATAAAGATCAAAACATGGATACAATCAAAGATAGTAACCATAATAGACATCTTGGACAAAAAGGAAAAATTTTATTTTTGGGTGAATAGTGCCGTATTCGTGAATAGTGTCGTATACGTGAATAGTGTCGTATACGTGAATAGTAACCCCAACACAAAAAGTTCTAAATTTGATAAAAAGTTTATATCAATATTTCAGCATAATGATATTGAAGAAAATAATATCATTTAAGAAGAAAATAATATCCCTTACCTCAAAATAACCGTACTTCTGACTGAATATCGGATATGAGGCTGAATAAAACTTGTACTGAATAGCAACTTTTAAAGTATCTAAATACTCACAAAATATACTCAATAATCTAGAGAGAGAAAGAGAGAAAACTTATGAATTCTGGTGTGATTTTCAATTCTAACTTAGCCATTTATTTATAGAAAAATGTTAGCACGCCGAAGCAGACTTAACCTGCAACCTGATGGCTTTACCTGCTACTATTCCCACCCACCATATTTGAATAAAAATTTTAGCACACTTTTTCACCAACCAAGAGTGGGGCCCACCAATTCTAGAATTTTTCACCAAAATGATTAACTCTAAAAATTCAACAATTTCTGAACCAGTCATCTCGTAAAATTCATAACAAATCATATGTTCATTTTTAACGGTTCAAAATTTGTGGACATATACTCAACTTATATATGTATAACATATCCAAATATTACCACGATCCAACGGTCGGATTAAAAATTATAACCCTCGTAAAATATCTCAAAAACCCTAATTTAATTTTCAATACCTCCGTTTCGACAAAAATACAGATAAAACACCTCAACATTAACTCCTTCATTTTTAACCACAAAAATATATCCCTCATTTATATCCACATAAAATAAATATTTCCTTATCATATGAATCAATAATTAATTATTCACAAATAATATTACAGAATCACATTTATGACAACCAGGCCGTTCCCAGGAAAGAGGGGGCTTTCCAATAAGAATTTCTCCTTACTGGCGCGCAATTAGGTGACCAAACCTCTCCTTAGACAGAACTTTCTAGACATTGCCAATAATGTTATCTAATAATATTATTCAAATAATATGAATTATTGATCTGATAATGAGAAATACTGTGCAGTAACAATTATTGAAACAACAATAATATAAAATATCAACGCAACAATTATTGAATCAATAAAATAAAATATTGAACAGTAACTACTATAACACTTATTGAGTAGTGCCTTTCTTCGTAAGAATCAATACTTCAAAAATATTGTGCAATCCGTGTGCTACTGTGCAACCACGCGTATTACTGTATTTTAACCACCGGGTATTCCAACAGTGTTAACGGTAACAACTACGCCGTTATTTATAAACAACTTATACTTGTCATTATCTTCATCCATTCGTTTTCCGTTATGAGGCCCACACAAGGCTGCGCCGTCGTACGAATATTCCCCGACAGCAAGAATTTTTCACGACCAAACGAATATTCACCGACCAAAAATGAATATTTTATAACCACTTACTTATTTGAAATATTTACACATTTTATCCATAACTAACCACATTAATCAAATCAACCCTTTCTATTTCAAAATAATAAATAGAGGAAATTTAATTTTATTTATTAATAAGTTGGGGTCTTACAACAATCATCTCTTGAGAATCTTTGATTATGTAATCCCTTGATTTTAGCCTAAGTGATTTTGTAAATCACTTGATTATAGCTTTACTAATTATATATATCCCTTGATTCTAGCATATGTGGGGATCCACACCTCTCTTTGTAAATGAAACAAGCAATAATATACATATCTCAGAATTCTATATGCTTTAACTTGGTATCAGAGCTATAGTGCCAAAAGGCATATGATCCATTTTCCATCTTCCGCTGCACATCTTTTGTCTCTTGCCTAATAATCCAGACAGTCTCCTCACCTGTCAGCATTCCAGCAATTGTCCATGATTTCTTCTTCTTCTTCTTCCTATAATCCTCTTTCTATTATTCTTCGGATCGAGACACAATCTATTTTTCTTCTGATTCTCAAATTATCCTTCTTCTATCAATGGCTTCCTTGGCTTCTAATTTTCATTCTTCTTCCTATGACTTGGAAAGGTGGCTTAACTCAGAATCGTTCTAGGAAATTAGCCCCACCTCCATGACCGATCAAATATACGGTCCATTTAAAAATTTTGACGACTCTTTGGTCCATGAAAATGATGACTGCGAATTCCTAGATGATGCAACATCAAATTGGTATGCAGATGATCTTTTTGATCAACTTTCTTGCTTACAAAAGCTACCTACTCAGTCTGTCAAAAGTTATCTTGCCGAAGCGACATCGCTTCTTTATACATTTGAAAACGCGAGAGGTTCTCTTAGTCCGTCAGAGTTTACCGATTTTTTAGTTGAAGGTCTTGATGATACTCTTTTTAAAAGAGTTCATGTTTATTATTATTTGATAAATCCTTCATTTAATGATTTGTCCACTCTTCTATTCGAACATGAAAAATTGTTACAACAACTCACTTCAAACCCATCCATTGGTACACTACAAATTGAGCCTAATGATATTCATGTGTCTGTGGTTACACAGCTTGACGAACTCTCTTCTATTGTTGATATTGATATATCTAACACTTGGATGTTGATCAAGTATTGGAAACCACCGACATTGGTATTTCTTCCTCTAAAATTGTAAGTTCTACTGTGCCTATAACTATTGTTGAGACCTCAAAAGTCTATTCTGGTATTCCAAATTCAGAGCTTCTTTCTTCTTTTGTGGACATGACACCATCTAGCATTATACATGTTACAACAAGTCCACCAAATACTTCTTTTGATGAGATTTCTTACTTAGCGGTGCCAAAAAGTTGCACTCTCCTCAAATCCCAATTATTAGACTCTTTTTACTCGTGTCTACGTGGTAGTTCTCATTCTTATTCAAATGTCCTTGCTAATTCATTTTTAATCTTTCTTTCATCTTCATTCCATATGGAGCCCGACACTATTCATTTAAGTCCAGAATCCTTTCTTATTCATGATGACTTGAACAACATTGGTAAACATGTTTACAGAGTATTATATTCAAGAGATGTAGAAGACGGATTGCAATGTTCTTATTTGTTGCCAGTATGCGTACAACCAAAAACTCACTATTTATGGCTTGCTTTTATAGCAATGTATGCTATGCTCTTTTTTAATGTGGCGTTGAGATTGCTCGTGCTATCTACTGTTGGAGATTTTATTATTTTGTTGCTTCTACATTTACGCAGATGTTCTTTCAAGCTCAACCTTAGGTTACCTACGTTTCGCTTGCGGGGGTGTATTAGAGAAATAACATAATATTGTTATTTAGGATAGTTTTATATTTATCAAGTAGTTAGGATATTATTTTTGAATTACCACAATCATCTCTTGAGAATCTTTGATTATGTAATCCCTTGATTTTAGCCTAAGTGTTTTTGTAAATCACTTGATTCTAGCTTTAGTGATTGTATATATCCCTTGATTCTAGCATATGTGGTGATCCTATATGTATTTTGAATTTTATGAATAAAGATTTAAATTTTTCGAAATATTTTTTTAATATTATGGTGTGGATTTGATATAATGTTATAGTTGTGGGTGATATTTATAAATTTTACAAAGTATGCAAGTTGTTATAAAATATTCGTTTGGTTGGGAAATATTCTTTTTGTCGGGAATATCCGTACGACGGCAAAATCATTGGTGAACCCACAACGGAAGTATTATCGTAGTAAAAAAATGACAGAATTATCTTTTTATAAAATAACGGCGGAAGTGTTACCGTTAAAACTGTTGAACTACCCGGTAGTAAAAGTACAGTAATACGCGTGGTTGTATAGTAGCACACAGTATTGATTATTGATGTTTACGTGAGAAGTTGCCCAGTTATACTCAATTATTGCTATAGTAATTGTTGCATCAAATCTCTCATATTATTGATTCGATTATTGTCACAGTATAATCTGCATAATATGTTATATTATTAAATCAATAATTGAGACGACAAAGTTATTCATATTATTAAATTATAATATTTATAATGTCTAGAAGTTCTGTCAAGGAGAGGTTTGGTCACCTAATTGCGCGCCAATAGGGAGAAATCTTTATTGGAAAGCCCCATCTTTCCTGGGAACGAACTGGTTGTTAAATATTGTGAGTTATAATATTAATGATGAATAAGTTCGTGTTGATTAAAGATGAATTTGATAGTTCCATTGTGTCGAAATTATTTGTGTTAGTGGAAATCGACATTTATTTTGATAATAATTGATATCTGGAGGTTATATTGTTCAATCGGGTATTCGGGGCACTTTTCGTGTCGGAGTACTATTCACGAGTTACTATTTATGGGGTACTATTCACCCGAAAAATATATTTCTTTTCGGTCCAAATCATTTTTGGGTACAATATTATAATATGAGGAGATGTGCTAATTTTCAGACAATTGGTTAAAATTATAATAGTAAATCAATATGGATCGTTGATTTAAAGTTTAAATAGTAACTTATCCCTTCAATTTTTCAAGAGTTATTTGTCCCTTCAGTTTTCCAAGAGTTATTTGTCCCTTCAGCTTTTCAAGAGTTATTTGCCCCTTCGGTATTTCAAGAGTTAATTGCCCCTTCGCAAATAGTAGTTGTCTCTTCAATATTACCAAGAGTCATTTTGACCCTTCGTTAAGACCAAGTGCCACTTTCAGTTCTTCTATAAATAGAAGTTCATTCCTTCATTATTTCTTACGAATTCACTGAAACTCTAGAGAGAGAAACTATAGAGAGAAAGAAGAAAAGTATTCTGCTACTTCACTTTTCCAATATCCAGTTTCTTCTAAGGTAAGAGGTATTATTCTTTCGTATTCATGAAGATAATTATTTTCTTTCAATACTCCTAAGAGTTGTTATTCTATTCTTTATTATTATGTTAGAATAACCTATATATGTGGACTACCGTATACATGGTGAAATTCTTTTGTTATTCCATTCTTTATTATTCTGTTGGAATAACCTGTTTATGCGAAGTACCACATACATGGTGAAATTCTTCTATTATTCTTTTTTTTATTATTCTGTCGGAATATCATGTCTGTGCGTTTACGCCTGACCTGGTTCCATTATTTATTATTCTGTCGGAATATCCTGTCTGTGCGTTTACGCCGGACCTGGTTCTATTATTTATTATTCTGTCAGAATATCCTGTCTATGCGTTACGCATGACCTAGTTCTATTATTTATTATTATGTTGGGAATAACCTATCTGTGCAGTCTATCGCACGCATGGTGAATCCTTCTGTTATTCTATTCTTTATTATTCTGTTGGAATAACATGTCTATGTGAATTACCACATGCACGGTGAATGATCCTTTGTATTCATTCCTTATTAAATTGTGGAAATGATCTGTGTACGTGGATTACCGCATGGCGGGTGAAAATCTATTTGCAGTTTCATACATTCTATTATACTCAGTTGGTTAAAGTTTTGGCTTCTATATTCCTTGAAATTAGTGGAATATCCTGGATATTTGCGCTTCATCCAGTATCTTTTCGTGGAAATATTCTTTTGAGCATTCTTGAATTTTACTCCACAAAGCAGTATCATGTTGACAATTTGGACGTTATTGAGTTCAGGATAAATTAACTTATTAATCTTTAAAATTTATTCTTGAACTTGTTTTATTGCATTATTATGTCATTGTCATCATCCTCATGCTTATACTGTGATGAAAGTCATCTTTGGCTTACGTGAATAGATGGACTTAGTATGATTATGACCAGGGATCATTCGGTATAATCATGACTTGTAATGTTATAAATGATGTGGTAAAAGTCCTCAGTGGCCTGTAATGCATTGATGGACAGTTTTTGGTATGATTATAACCAGGGATTATTCGGTATAGTCATGACTGTTGATGATTTAATGAATATCCTTGGCCCGTAATACAGGGAGGATTAGATGATGTGATTTATTTATTAAGCTGAGTCTCAGTGATAAAAATTGATGAAAATATTTTAAATCATAGAAGATAGTAGATATCATGCTCTACTTGACTCTTCTAATGGATTGCTTATTCCGCTGCAGTTAAACTTGATATCTATTGTATTTTATCAGTTTAACATTGTTGAAGACTATTGATAATTTATTTTGCATTATCTTAGTCATAATATTTCTTACTGGACTAGTTGAGCTCACCCTTTCTTTCACTGTTCTCTTCAGGAAATGAGAATATAACTGGAACGAGTCAGGGAAAGGAGTGACGGTCTAGATGATAGCATTAGTAGTCCTCACTATTCTGTTAAATAGTGTGACAATAAATGTAATGAGGACTCCTTTGAGTGTGGATATTGTCTAGATGACAATATTCCTATTAAAACTCTCAGTTTATGTGTTGTCGTATATTACACGACGGTTGTATAATTAAGTTTTTATTTATATTCTGTACATTGTATTTGGCGACTCAAGATGAGTGATGTATACCTGTTTTGGGGGCTTCACAGTTGGTATCAAAGCTTAGGGATATGATCCCTAACTGAGATGTGAAATAAGAACTAGGAGGGGAGAGACGGGGAATTCCTTCGCTAGTATGACCTACCTAAGTTTATTTGGTATTTAATTGGTCGGTCAGATTATAGGGATAATATGGGATATGTTAATTAACCCTTATTTTGTGGCAGTATTTGCAAATGGCATCCGAAAATGTTGAGTTAAGCAATGAAGCACATGAGACCGTTGAGACACCTTGAATCACTAACCAGGTTATTGTGATGTCAGACGAAGAAGAAATTAGAGATATCTACATGGTGCGTGAAGAACTAATAGTTGCACCCGAGCTAGTTGTAGAGGTAGCAGCTGAGAGTGAGGAAGAAGAGGAACCTGAGGAGAATTTATTAGAAGAATTTTATGATCAAAATTTAGAATTACAAAATCGTATTCATGAGTTAGAAGAGCCGGCTGAAGAACGGCAGGCGGTCATGGAGCAAAGAGATGTAACAATTCAAAATTGTGTTACCCGATGTGCGATGCTTGAACAAAAGCACTCTTGGCAGAGTATAAGATATTAGAGCTGGAATCTGAGAATGCTATGATCAAAGTTCTAATGAAAGCAGAAACAACTGAACGAAGGAGAATAGATGATGCGTGGGTAAAAGCCTCACGACGCGTTGATATTGTCGAAAAAGACGTCCGATCCAATAAAGTCAAAATAGATGAAATGGATTTTGCTTTTTGGACAACAATTGGGAGAATCCAACATCGAATTCGGAATTACCCTGTACAAAGTGGTCAACCCCAATTCGATATGGATCGGAGAGTAATAATTCAAATCATGGATCAGGAATGTGACGAAGCAATTGAGGGTGGAATGCACTCTATAGCAAAGTCAAATCCGGTAGTTTAAGTGAGAGCGTTTGTCGAGAAACCCGAACGAAGTTATTACGGGTAAGTTAATTATAAACTCTTGCGAAGTCTATGCCTTATTAGATACCGGTTCTACCCATTATTTTATCTCTCTTGCTTGCATTCAATGTTTAAATTTGACTCCAGAGAAATTAGACTTTGATTTATCTGTTGAAACTCCGTTGGGAGAAACCTTCATTACATCCACTGTTTATAGGTCTTATTTAATTCAAATCGACACTTTCACGTTACCTGTCGATCTTATCTCTTTGAAAATACTTGCCTTTGATGTGATTTTAGAAATCGATTGGTTAACTACTCATCATATTTTTCGTAAGGTGGTTAACTTTCATATTCCTAACCAACCTGTTATGCGAATTCAAGCAACCAAACCACTAAAGTCAATCATTGCCATATCAAGCCATAAGTAAAGAGCCCTGAGCCTTTATCTGGTGACTTCCTTGTGTGGAATGTACCGAAGCTAGACTTTCTGTAGGCGACGTCACGAATGACGATGGCAAGTTGATAGGTATCAATGTAACGTACTATCCAAGTCTTGGGATGAGGGTCACAGTTTTGAATGATATTTCTATCGTTAATAAATTTCCTGACGTATTTTCGAAGAACTTCCTGGCCTACCCCCAAAGCGTGAAAACGAATTTTGTATTGACCCCAGTACAAAACCCATTTCGTATAACTTATAAATGATGAAGATAGAGTTAAAGACTCTAGGGACCCACGTGGTGATATTAAATATACGAGTAGAATCGACTCTAATCGATAAAGTTAAAGGCCGCTCAAACTACACACCCGGAGCTGATGAATGTAAATAAAAAGGTTCAAGAGAACGTTATTCTAGAAGCAAGAGTTGATGAATAGAGGAAATCTCAACCCTCGATTTTATTGGCCCATTTGAAATCCTGGATCGAGTTGGAACTGTGGCCTATAGACTCATTTTACCGCTAAGTATGTCGCGTGTTCATAACATTTTTCACGTATCGATGTTACGTAAATATGTGGATGACCTGAACCACATTATTAAATTAGAACCAGATGAGATAGTAGAAGATTTAACGTATGAGGAGATACATGTTAAAATCTTGGATAAGAAGGATCGTATTTGTGACGCCCCCCAAAATAGGTCCATTCCATCCAACCTATTCTGAGTCGCCAAATACATGGTACAGAAAACAACTATAACTTTATTACAACAATTGTCGTGCAAAATACAACAACATATATGCTGTGAGTTTGGATACAAACATATACCAAATGTGACTCATGTTCCAACCGTGGACAGCACCTCACAATGACACCTTACATAAAGGTATAGTCAAAAACTGTTTTAGAAATTAGAATCTTTGGGAAGTGCTCAAGGAAACCTTCGTACATGGGAGGCCATGCTTCTAGGTTGTGATAGATATCATATGGCCACAGAATTATCCTTGGTTGACCCAATAGACCCCAAAGAAAAACGAGAAGATTACTATCATATTCTTCCCAATGGTGAATCTTCTCTTGACTTATCATTATCCCCACTGTCTTTAATTGAGAATTATACTTCAAACAAACACCAAGATTATATAGGTAGTGCTCGTATATATACTCAGCAAGTGGATGAGCACATCCCTGTCTTATGATGACACGAGGTTGTATGTCGTTAGACATCTTGTATGATAGTGGCAAAACACCCTTCCAACGTTGGGTTCGCCTCACCCTATTTGATTCACCAAATATAACTACTAAATGATGACCACCGTTCTATTCCCCTGTTACCCCCGCTCGACCCAGCTACACTCTTATTACCTGAAAGGAATTATGAACAGAAGGGTGAGCACAACTAGCCCAGTAAAGAATATCATGACTAAAGATAAATAAATTATCAATAGTCTTCATCAATAATAAATCAGAGATTTAGAACATATGGTAGATGATAAAAAATTTCAACCATAGTTGCAGCGGAACGAGCAATCCATTAGAAGAGTCAAATAGACTATAAAGTCTATTATCTTCTCCACGTTAAAAATCTACCAACAATGTTTTATCCCTATAACATCAATCAATAATTCCTGTCCACAATCACGTGTATAACTCATAATCGTAATTGTAGTTCTAAATTCCTTTTCTCATCCAGGACAAAGATAATTTTAATCACCTGAAACATCAAACATCATGGTTATACCAAATCACAGTTTATGTTCATAATCATACTAATAAATTCATCAACAACTCATCTTTGCACTACAGGCCAAAGATATTCAACAACAAGTCATCTTTGCATTACGAGCCAAAGATATTCATCAATAATTCATCTTTGCACTACAGGCCAAAGATATTCATCAACAGTTCATATTTGCACTACAGGCCAAATATATTCATATCTCAAAGAAATATATAATCATTTTAGAACTTATATAAACAATAATTATAACCATGTTGATCAATTCACATTTGCACTTAAGCTAAAGATATTCACTTATAAATTCAATGGTCATGATCATACCAGTCAACAATTCAACTTTGCACTACTGGCCAAAGAGAACCCATAGTCATGATCATACCAGAAATCTACCCATCTTTACACTCAAGTCAAAGAGAAATATCATCATTAGGGTTATAAAAATATTATATATGATAATAAAATCAATATAATCAACATATAGATTTAATCTCAAGAGTAATATTCATAAACCAACTATAATTTGGTTAGAAAAAAAACCAATATTGTCGTGAATAGTAACTCGTGAATAGTAACTCATGAATAGTAACTTGTGAATAGTAACTCATAAATAGTAACTCATGAATAGTAAACTTCGACACAAAAGGTATAAATTTCACAATAAAATACATACCAATATTTCGGTATAATGATATTGAAAGAATAATATTTCTTAAACTTATAAACAATTTATTTAAATTATTTACACTTTACTAATTAATGTATTTAATCATCATAAAATGCCAACTCTTAAGATTTCATCACCAATAACCAAAATCCTCATCAAAAATCTGCATATAACTCGTATATGATTCTCAAGCCATAAAATCATATTTTCTAATTTTCTTACTTCACAAAACATATTTAATTCATTTACTCATAACTAGACTATTTTCATAAAAAATACCAAATCAGTTCCAAAAATATTTCTTTTCTGGGATTTAACATAATATAGTCCCATAGTGAACATATATTTTTCTCAAAATTTTTAAAAGTCATTTACTATTTTTCATATGGCCAAAACAACCGAATATTTAGACATTTATCAAAAATTGTACTTTTATCTAAAAATTCTGAAATTCACATAGTATACTCCTATCATATACATGTACTCCCAATAAAAATTTCATCAATTTTGAAGTTAACCACAAGGAGTTATAAGCGGTTACTTTTAAAATAGTCTTTTCTCATAAAATTCATAACTCTTAATCTATACATCCAAAAATCACCATTTTTGGACACAATCAAGAAAACTCATCAAAATATCATTTCAAATTTTTCCAGAATTTTTGAAGGTCAGAAAAATTACGAAATTGAAAAACATAACAACCCTTAAAATCCCTTACTATCTCTTACCTCAAAAGAGTAGTTTTTCTGACTGGAATGCAAAGCCGAAGAAAACTTGCACTGAGTAGCAACTCTCAAAGTATCTAAATACTCACAAAATATGCTTCATAATATAGAGAGAGAAAGAGAGAAAACTTGTTTTTGGTGTGATTTTCAATTCTAACTTAGCCCTCTATTTATAGGAAAATTTTAGTAGGCTTGACCTGCAACCTGATGGCTTTACCTGCTACTATTCCCACCCACCACATTTGAAATATAATTCAGCACATTTCTTTACCAACCACAAGTGGGGCCCATCAATTCTAGAATTTTCCATCAAAATAATTAACTCCGAAAATTCAACAATTTCTAAGCCAGTCATCTCGTAAAATTCATAATAAATCATATGTTCATTTTTAACGGTTCAAAATTTATGGACATATACTCAACTTATATATGTATAACATATCCAAAAATTATCACGATTCAACGGTCGGATTAAAAATTATAACCCCCGCAAAATATCTTAAAAACCCTAATTTGATTTTTAATACCTCCGTTCCGACAAAAATACAGATAAAATACCTCAACATTAACTCTTTCATTTTTAACCACAAAAATATATCCCTCATTTATATCCACATAAAATAAATATTTCCTTATCATATGAATCAATAATTAATTATTCACAAATAATATTACAGAATCACATTTATGACAACCAGGCCGTTCCCAGGAAAGAGGGGGCTTTCCAATAAGGATTTCTTCTTACTGGCGCGCAATTAGATGACAAAACCTCTCCTTAGATAGAAATTTCTAGACATTGCCAATAATATTATCTAATAATATTATTCAAATAATATGAATTATTGATCTGATAAAGGAAAATACTGTGCAGCAACAATTATTGAAACAACAATAATATAAAATATCAACGCAGTAATTATTGAATCAATAAAATAAAATATTGAACAATAACTACTGTAACAATTATTGAGTAGTGTCTTCTTACGTAAGAATCAATAATTTCAAAAATACTATGCAATACCGTGTGCTACTGTGCAATAACGCGTATTACTGTATTTTAACCACCGGGTATTCCAACAGTGTTAACAGTAACAACTACGTCGTTATTTGTAAAAACTCAAATTTGTCGTTTTCTTCACCCGACAGTTATTCGTTATGGGATCCACAAATAGCTGCGTCGTCGTACGAATATTTCCCGAAAGAAAGAATATTCCACGACCAAACGAATATTCCCCGACAACAATGATTATTTTATAACCACTTGCTTATTTTGAAAAAAAATTCATATTTCACTCATAACTTAAAACTTTTATCAATTTAACCATTTACTGAATAGTAATTATAAGAAAAATTGAATACTTTTATTTCATAAAATTCAGGGTCTTACAGTATTCAACACTCAAAGATTATACCTCAAGAGTTAGAATCTGAAATGAAGTCAAGGTATCCTCATCTCTTCGGCATACCAAGTATGTACGTAAATTTCGAGGGCAAAATTTTATAAGGAGAGGAGATTGTGAGACCTCAAATTTTATGAATAAAGATTTAAATTTCTCGAAATATTTTTTTAATATTATGTTGTGGATTTGATATAATGTTATAGTTGTGGATGATATTTATAAATTTTGCAAAGTATGCAAGTTATTATAAAATATTCGTTTGGTCGAGAAATATTCTTTTTGTCGAGAATATCCGTACAACGGAACAATCATTGGTGAACCCACAATGGAAGTATTGTCATAGTAAGAAAACGACAGAATTATCTTTTCATAAAATAACGGCGAAAGTGTTACCGTTAAAACTGTTGAACTACCCGGAAGTAAAAGTACAGTAATACGCGTGGTTGTATAGTAGCACACAGTATTGATTATTGATGCTTACGTGAGAAGTTACTCAGCTATACTCAATTATTGCTATAGTAATTGCAGCATCAAATCTCTCATATTATTGATTCGATTATTGTCACAGTATCATCTGCATAATATGTTATATTATTAAATCAATAATTGAGACGACAAAGTTATTCATATTATTAAATTATAATATTTACAATGTCTAGAAGTTCTGTTAAGGAGAGGTTTGGTCACCTAATTGCACGCCAATAGGGGAAATCCTTATTGAAAAGCCTCCTCTTTCTTGGGAACGACCTGGTTGTTAAATATTGTGAGATATAATATTAATGATGAATAAGTTCGTGTTGATTAAAGATGAATTTGATAGTTCCATTGTGTTGAAATTATTTGTGTTAGTGAAAATCGATATTTATTTCGATAATAATTGATGTCTGCAGGTTATATTGTTCAATCGGGTATTTGGGGCACTTTTCGTGTCGGAGTACTATTCACGAGTTACTATTCACGAGTTACTATTCACAAGATACTATTCACCCGAAAAATATATTTCTTTTCGGTCCAAATCATTTTTGGGTACAATATTATTCTATGAGGAGATGTGCTAATTTTCAGACCGTTGGTTGAAATTATAATAGTAAATCAATATGGATCGTTGATTTAAAGTTTAAATAGTAACTTGTCCCTTCAGTTTTCCAAGAGGTATTTTTTCGTTCAGTTTTTTAAGAGTTATTTGCCCCTTCGGTGTTTCAAGAGTTAATTGCCCCTTCGCAAATAGTAGTTGTCTCTTCAATATTACCAAGAGTCATTTTGACCCTTCGTTAAGACCAAGAGCCACTTTCAGTTCTTCTATAAATAGAAGTTCATTCCTTCATTATTTCTTACGAATTCACTGAAATTCTAGAGAGAGAAACTATAGAGAGAAAGAAGAAAAGTATTCTGCTACTTCACTTTTCTAATATCCAGTTTCTTCTAAGGTAAGGGGTATTATTCTTTTGTATTCATGAAGAGAATTATTTTCTTTCAATACTCGTAAGAGTTGTTATTCCATTCTTCATTATTATGTTGGAATAACCTGTATACGTGGACTACCGTATACATGGTAAAATTCTTCTGTTATTCCATTCCTTATTATCCTGTTGGAATAACCTGTTTATGCGAAGTACAGCATACATGGTGAAATTCTTCTATTATTCCATTCTTTATTATTCTGTCGGAATATCCTGTCTGTGCGTTTACGCCGGACCTGGTTCCATTATTTATTATTCTGTCGAAATATTCTGTCTCTGCGTTTACGCCGGACCTGGTTCCATTATTTATTATTCTGTCGTAATATCCTGTCTGTGCATTACGCATGACCTGGGTCCATCATTTATTATTCTGTTGGGAATAACATGTCTGTGCAGTCTATCGCACACATGATGAATCCTTCTGTTATTCTATTTTTTATTATTCTGTTAGAATAACATGTCTATACGGATTACCACATGCATGGTGAATGATCCTTTGTATTCATTCCTTATTAAATTGTCGAAATGATCTGTATACGTGAATTACCGCATGGCTGATGAAAATCTATTTGTAGTTTCATACATTCTATTATACTCAGTTGGTTAAAGTTTTGGCTTCTATATTCCTTGAAATTAGTGGAATATCCTGGATATTTGCGCTTCATCCAGTATCTTTTCGTGAAAATATTCTTTTGAGCATTCTTGAATTTTACTCCATAAAGTAGTATCATGTTGACAATTTGGACGTTATTGAGTTTAGGATAAATTAACTTATTAATCTTTAAAATTTATTCTTGAACTTTTTTTATTGCATTATTATGTTATTGTCATCATCCTTATGCTTATATTGTGATGAAAGTCATCTTTGGCTTACGTGCATAGATGGACTTAGTATGATTATGACCAGGGATCATTCGGTATAATCATGACCTGCAATGTTATAAATGATGTGGTAAAAGTCGTCAGTGGCCTGTAATGCATTGATGGACAGTTTTTGGTATGATTATAACCAGGGATTATTCGGTATAGTCATGACCGTTGATGATTTAATGAATATCCTTGGCTCGTAATACAAGGAGGATTAGATGATGTGGTTTATTTATTAAGCTGAGTCTCAGCGATAAAAATTGATGAAAATATTTTAAATCATAGAAGATAGTAGATATCATGCTCTACTTGACTCTTCTAATGGATTGCTTATTCCGCTGCAGTTAAACTTGATGTCTATTGTATTTTATCAGTTAAAATTATTGAAGACTATTGATAATTTATTCTTCATTATCTTAGTCATAATATTTCTTACTGGGCTAGTTGAGCTCACCCTTTCTTTCACTGTTCTCTTCAGGAAATGAGAATATAGCTGGAACGAGTCGGGAAAAGGAGTGACGGTCCAGATGATAGCATTAGTAGTCCTCACTATTCTGTTAAATAGTGTGACAATAAATATAATGAGGACTCCTTTGAGTGTGGATATTGTCTAGACGACAATATTCCTATTAAAACTCTCAGTTTATGTATTGTCGTATATTATACGACGGTTCTACGCGATATACCAGACTTTTATCTACTCTTTCTTTAAATAACACACACACACACACACACACACACACATATATATATATATATATATATATATATATATATATATATATATATATGTCATTAAGAACAAACATATTAATTAGTTACATAATGACGCTCAAATTGGGTTATTTTAGCTTATTTAATAGGTCATGATATTCGGGTTTTACAACTCGAAACAAGGTAATATAACCTTATACACCTCGATTTACTTCTCTCTTAGCTTCGTTCATAGATTAGATTTCAATTTCGAAGTCCGCCGATGTTTGCATTTTATAGAATGAAAATTCTTATATCATCCTTTAATTAATCTTAATTAAACTCGCCTTATATAGCTCTAAACAGCGTAGCATAACGTTGCACGACTACTCGTCATTCGGAAGTTGACATATGTTAGTTTACTTCCCATTTAGTCTAATTCATAATTTAGACTTACATTTCAAAGTCCCTCTATTTTTTTAATAGAGAATATTATAATATTATGCGTGTTTCTTTCTACACGCATAATATTATGCGTGCTACACCAGAATCAGAGAATTTTTCTTCTATAATATTATGCGTGTTTCTTTCTAGTATAAGGATACTTTGAGTGTAGCAAATAGTGCAAGTTTTCTTCAAAAATATCTCCGCTATACCAGTCAGAATTACTTTCCTACTAAGGTAAGGAGTATTATTTATTTCATATTCGTAAGAGATATTATTTTTCGTATTCGTAAAGAATATTATTTTCGTTCAATATTCGTAATTAAAATTATTTTCGTTCAATATCTGTAAAGGATATTATTTTCGTTCAATATTCGTGAGGAATATTATTTTCATTCAATATTCGTAAGAGATATTATTTTCGTTCAATATTCGTAAGGAATATTATTTTCTTCCATACTCTATTGTATGTAAGTAATATTATTTCGTTTTATATTCCTAAATCTACACTTATTTTTATAAGTATTGCTTCTATAATCCCTAAAATTAGTAGAATATCCTTGAGTTTTGCGCTTCATCGAGTAACGTTTCATTGGAATATTGGTTTGAACTTTCTTATTAGATTTCAATATTTTCATTTTGGGGTACTATTCACTCGGGTACTCTGACACCCCCAAATTCGGGTACTTCCATTCCCACATGATTTGGTGTTCACTATACAAACATCATATATCTATCTACCCATATTTAGAACGTTCACCAACTATGGACTAGTCGAATCAATAAGGTTTTGCTAGCCTAACAAGGTTCAACAATAATTGATATTTAAATCGAATAACAATCTCAAGAGGTATACAATAGAATAAGTATTGTATAACAGAATCATACTTTGAAAAGATTAAAAATCTTTAATATAACAAATTGAACTTGATTAATAATAACAAGAATTTGCTCGATGTAAGTTTATAAACTTGAATAACGATAAGTAAGGTTAGGAAACTTGCCTCGTGCGTAGATTACACGCTAATTATACATGTTCCTTGAATTAATCCTACATATCATTTTCGTTCACAATTCCAGTCAATTATAACGTAACTACTCGTCACAAGTTCATTCTTTTGTCTAAACTTTGGTTATGACTATACTTAATCAGATTATCACACTTATTGTCACATAATATTACCCTACACGAACAATAAGCTAACTATGCATTCAATAATTCAATCCATACTTAAATGCGTTATTGACATGTTAAGAATCTATTTTAACATCTCATTATACGTCTAACATAATTTTATGTACTTTAGATTAGGTTGCTATCACATTCTTAGACTTGAATAATATGGAAAATTTTTATTTCTGGACATTCTGCAAAGTGACGCTGCGTCACCACAGATAGGCTTGTCCTCGTCGCTGAAGCTTGACCCTTGGCACTGTGGCGCGGGCCTTAAGGTATGGGACTGGCGCTGCGGCGCGGCGAACCAGTAACAGTTCTGCAATTCGCGAAAAATTGCAGAACATAGCCAAAACCTCCAATTAATTTATTCTTACACCAATTTAGACATACCCAAACACTGTAATACACATATAACAACTACTCAACCCTTCTAGCATGATTTTAACAAATTAAAACATATAATTAACAAAATCAACATATGTAATTTTACTGTTCTTGATGTTCTTGGAAGTTTTGAAAACAAAACATGACGATTGGCATTATGGGTTCGTTAGAACACCAATTTTGTCCATTTAAAGTTTGGTCTCTTCGTCTTAATATACATAATCCTTTACAAGCATAAATTTATGATATGACATATGATTGACGTATCAAAATTGGTACGTAAGGCCATATGCCCATATAGCCATACTCTGTATTTTGAAGAAACAACGTACGACAAAAAATTTTATAAAACTGATGATATGAAAATATACAATATATAGTAAAACATGTTATAATAACATCTCATCACATATATAACACATAACCACTACCTTTTTTCAATTACAGAGGTTTTAACAAAACTTGAAGCTATTTTCATGAAACTTTAAATGAAGTAATATAGAAATTGGGTTGAAGAGGTTACCCAAAGCGTAGAGTGTAGATTAGTAGGGATGATCCTTTCTCCTTTCTCAGACACTTCTTAAATCAAACAACTCTCAATTTCCGTCAAAATTCTCAATTTTTCTATGTGATTGCTTTGTTCCAGACTTAGAAAATAAAGAAGGAAGAATAAGAAGATGTATATAATGAAAGAACTGATGTTGTGTGGTCAGTTAACCCGATCATGGATTAACTTCTCCCAACTCCCCATAAGGTTTCGTTTGGCAAGCCTTAAATGGCTCAAAGCCATTTAATTTAATAAACCCTTTATACTATAGTTAACAATGTCACACCCATTTACACAATAAATCAAATATCTTATTTACTTTAATTTAAATAAAATATAATAAGTTCTCATTAATTCACAGTCACATAATTAATTTTCTCATTTATTAGTTATGTCAAATTATTAAATATCTAATTAATTATTAAATTAATTAAAATAATATTATGCTTATTAAATATTTTATTTAATTCAATAAGCCCACATAAATACATAATCCGAGTGATAAAATTCTCCACATTAATTTAATAAATATAACACATATAATTAAATTAATCTATCACAACTTCATCAATTAATTATTTAATCTAATAATTAAATTATTGAAAAATATTTATTTAATTCAATAAATATTAAAATTAAATTACAAAATCTCGTTCGTCACATCTTTCCCCCCTTAAAAGGATTCTGTCATCAGAATCACGACTCAATCAATTCATCCCGTTACATTCTCCCCCTTTTAAAGATTCTGTCCCCAGAATCGCTTACACATAATTCAAGTAAATAAATGAGGACAATTATTTATCATATGCTCTTCGAGTTCCCACGTAGCTTTTTTAGCGTTGTGGTTCCTCCAAATTACCTTAACAGAAGGTATTACTTTATTTCTGAGAACTTGTTCTTTTCTGTCGACAATCTGAACAGAAATTTCTTCATAAGATAAGTTTTTCTCAAAATGAAGGGGTTCATATTCAATCACGTGCTTGTAATCGGGTTTGTAGGGTCGTAAAACTGAAACATAGAAGACGTTGTGGACATTCTCGAGTGCTGGAGTAAGGCTACCTCATACGCAACTTCTCCGATTCTTCGCAGTACCTCAAAGGGTCCAATGAATCTTGGGCTTAGTTTTCCTTTCTTTTCGAACCTGATCTTTCCCTTCCAGGGAGAGACTTTCAAGAACACATAACTACCCGATTCAAACTCAACATTTTTACGGTGTGGATCGGCGTATTTCTTCTGCCAATCTTGAGCTGCTACCAGTCTTGTTCAGATCACTTTTACTATTTCTGTTGTTGTTTGCTGCACTAATTTTGGGCCTAGTAATTGTCTTTCGCCAACTTCTTCCCAGTATAGCGGGGTTCTGCACTTTCTGTCGTATAACGCTTCGTAAGGCGGCATGCCAATACTAGCGTGATAACTGTTGTTGTAGTCGGACTCTATGAGCGGCAGGTGATCATCCCAATTACCTTTAAAGTCCATTACACAAGCTCTTAACATATCTTCTAATGTCTGAATCGTTCTTTCACTCTGCCCATCTGTCTGAGGGGGATATACAATTGCGTACCCATGCATTCCTGTAGACGTTTCCAGAAGTTCGATGTAAAGTGCGGATCCCTATCGGAAACAATTGACATCGAAACTCCGTGTCGTGAAACAATCTCTTTCACATATAACATTGCCAACTGATCTAAGTTAAATCTAATTTTGATCGAAAGGAAGTGTACATATTTCGTCAATCGATCAACGATAACCCATACTGCGTTATAGCCTTTTTGAGTTGTCGGAAGGCCAACCATGAAGTCCATCGTAATATGTTCCCATTTCCACTCTGGGATTTCCAACGGTTGTAGCAACCCACTCGATCTCTGATGTTCTGCTTTTACTTTCTGATAGGTCAGACACTTGGCAACACACTCTGCCACATCTCGTTTCAAATTTGGCCACTAAAAATGTTGTCGAAGATCTTGATACATCTTGGTACTTCTTGGGTGAATCGAATATTGAGAGCTATGAGCCTCGTTCAAAATGTCTTCCTTAATCTCTGATATTGGCGGTACCCAAATTCTACTTTCAAATCTCAGTATTCCTTCCTTGTCCATTTTGAATCTCGGTTTGGTTCCTTCGGATATCTTCTTTATCAACTTTTTGCATTCATCGTCCTAAAGTTGAGCCTCCTTAACTTTATCCAGTAGGGTTGAACCAGATTGCATCTGGAACAACTTCTCGTCAATCTCCATAAGATACTTCACTTCCAACTCTAGTTTCTCCATTTATGAAATTAGCTCCTCCTGAGCGGTCAACGTCATCAATTTCTCCTGACCCTTTCTACTTAAGGCATTGGCAACCACATTTGCCTTACCCGGATGGTATAAAATCTCACAATCATAGTCCTTAATTAACTCCAACCACCTTTTTTGGCGCATATTAAAGTCCTTTTGTGTAAAAATATATTTCAGACTCTTGTGGTCTATATATATTTCACACTTCTCCCCATATAGTGCCTCCAGATTTTCAAAGCAAAAACTACTGCAGCTAACTCCAAGTCGTGGGTCGGATACCCCTTCTCATAATCCTTCAATTGTCGTGATGCATACAGAATAACTCTGCCATTTTGCATAAGCACACAACCAAGTCCTTTATGCGACGCATCACTATAAACAACAAAATTTCTTATATCATTCGGAAGAGACAAAACAGGTGTTGTACTAAACCTCTTCTTCAATTCTTGAAAGCTTTTCTCATACTTCTCCATCCAAACAAATTTCACAGCTTTTCGAGTCAAATTCGTTAACAGAGTTGCGATCTTGGAAAAGTCTTGAATGAATCTTCTGTAATATCCTGCCAATCCAAGAAAACTTTGTACTTCCGACGGTGTTCTCGGTTAATCCCAGTTTATCACGGCTTCGACTTTGGATGGATCCACCGATATTCCGTCCCTATCAATCACATGTCCAAGAAATTGTACCCGCTCAATTCAAAATTCGCATTTCAAAAACTTGACATACAACTTCTCCCTTCTCAATGCTTCTAACGTTAATTTCAAATGTTCTTCATGTTCTTCCCTGGTTTTTGAATATACCAAAATGTCATCTATAAATACCACTAAGAATTTGTCCAAAAACGGCTTGAACACTCCATTCATTAAACCCATAAATGCTGCAGGAGCATTCGTTAGGCCAAATGACATTACCAAAAATTTGTAGTGACCATATCATGTTCTGAATGTTGTCTTCAGTACATCCTCGGGTCTCACTTTCAGTTGATGATAACCACTCCTCAAATCTATCTTTGAAAAGTATCTCGCTCCCTTCAATTGATCAAATAGGTCGTCAATCATTGGTAATGGATATCTATTCTTAATCGTGACCTTATTAAGTTCTCTATAGTCGATGCAAAGCCGCATCGTCCCATCCTTCTTCTTCACAAATAACACCAGCGCTCCCCATGGCGATACGCTCGGTTGAATGTACTTCTTGTCCAATAATTCTTGTAGTTGTACCATTAATTCTTTCATCTCTATCGGTGCCATTCGGTACGGTGCCTTCGATATTGGAGCCGTTCCTGGTGCCAAATCGATCACAAATTTAACCTCTCTATCTGGCGGAAGTCCTGGCAAATCTTTTGGAAATACGTCTGCGAAATCCCTCACTACCGATATCTCCTCTACTTTCGGATTCTCTTTACGACTGTCGACTATGTAAGCGAGATATCCTACACAGTCTTGTCTTAACAATTTCCTGGCCTGCATCAACATCAGACAACTTGCTTTTCTAGGCGACTTGCTACCATAAAACACAACCTTTGACGGAGTCATAAGGTTAATACGCTTCTTCTGGCAATCAATTACAGCCCCGTAATTGAATAACCAGTCCATTCCCAAAATAACGTCAAATTCTCCGAGTCGAATAGGGATAAGATCTACTTTCATGATATTACCCTTAATATCCACTCTATAGTTCTTATGTATGTACTTAACATGGATTATTTCTCTATTCGCAATTTCTATGTTCATGGGGTGTTCTAACTCATCCTTAGGCAATTCTAAATTCTTCGCAAAGTCATCGGATATAAATGAACAAGTAGCACCTGAATCAAATAATACATAAGCATTAATTTTATTGATCGGAATGATACTTGACACCACATCACGAGACTGCACATCATCCTGCACTGTCATGTTGAATGTCCTGGCGGTCGGTCGGTCGATCGGTTGGTTGCGGTTGGTCCTGTGATAGTCAGAGCGCTTCCACTGCTATTTCCCCTATTTCCTCCTAATCCTGCCCCTCCAGATCCCTTCTTAGGACAGTCTCTTGCCAGATGAGCCTTTGAGCTACAAGTGAAGCAGGCACCCTTCTTTGGGTTAGGACAGTTCGGTGCTATGTGGCCTTCCTGACCACAATTGTAGCACACTCGTTTACCCTTTATACACACTCTCAAATGAGCTTTCCTGCAGGTTGGGCACGCTTCGATCCTCTTCTTCTGACCTCCCTGTTGATTTCCAGTTGACGAGTTTTCAGACCATCTCCTCTTCTGATTATTATTACCTCCTGTGTTACTTCCACTAGCCTTGTTAATTCCTTCACTTTCATTCTTCTTCTTCTTTTGATCCTGATTATACTTTGTTACCGCATCGCTTCCACCTTCAGCGAGTATGGCTTTCTTTAGTACCCCAGCGAACATCTTCAATTGATACATTGACACCTTACTATACAACCACGGCTTCAGTCCTTGTTCAAACCTTCTTGCTTTCCTCTCATCCGTGTGCACTTGATATGTGGCGAACCTAGCCAACTCATTGAATCTTGCCACATAGTCTGGTACGGACATATTTCCCTGTTTCAACTCCAGAAATTGAACCTCCATTTGGTTCTGCGAGCTGGTTGGGAAATACATCTCGAAAAACATTTCTTTGAACCTCTCCCACGTGATCACACCTTCTCCTCCACAGACCTTATTTGCTTGCCACCAATAACTGGCTTCAGATTTTAGCATGAATGTTGCGAAAGCGGTCTTCTGGTCCTTTCTGACTCTGGCGACATCAAAAACCTTCTCCATCTCCATAACCCAAGTCTGAGCTTCTATCGGGTTCATGGAGCCTTTAAATTCTGGCGGTCCCACCGCCTTGAAATATTTGAATGTCGTATTCGGCAGGGCTTGAGGTTGATTATTTATTGCTCCAGCTAGTAAGTTCATCAATTGCTGAACGGGGTTAACATTGGCGTTGTTGTTGTTATTCGTCGATTCTTCTTGAGCTGGTTGACGATTTTGTCTTCTTCTCGGCGGCATATTTCTGTCAAAATATGCTTATTAGATCTTTGTTAAATTCTTGAAATAATTAAGGCTTAACTCAACAATCTAACATAATTACTTAACGCATTATCTCAAACAACTTGATATATTATATTTAATCAAAAGTTTTAACATCATACAATAGCATCACTGCTATTTACATCAACTATCCCGAGATAAAGAATCTACAGGATTTAAAATATTAAAATATTTCTTTGTTTATAAACACATCGGAATTTACATCTAAATACCAGATAAGTATTCACATAATTAAACAAATCCTATCACTGCCTGTTAAGGCGCCGAATAGCCTTGATATGTTCCTCTTCTATGATGCGATACATCGTCCTGTGATCTAGCATGTATGATGGTAGTCCTTCAAATTGAATTGGGTATCTCATAACTCAATCCTGGGCCTCATCCATTGTGTTTTGTAATGTAGAGTACGTCTCCCCAAGCTTGGCCTTCTTCGCACGACAATCCTCTTCTGCAAGATCAGCGCGACGTGATTCTCTTACCCAGCCCTCCTCTGCTATGGTCAGCCTTTCTGAGCTTTCCTTCAGTTCCTTCTTCAACTTCTCTATCTCTTTATACTTCTCCTTGGTTTGACCCTTCTCGTGGACCAAATCCCATTCTACGTTTCCTAGACGTGTGTGAAGAGTCACAACTTCCCTATCTTTCTGCTCGATGGTAATTTGTTGAATAATCGCCAATTCAGTCAGATCCTGATCAGTATCATGTAACTCTACGTTATGGTCGTATAGCTCATCGTACATCTCAGCATCAATGGAGTTCGGTGGGAACTCCTCTTCTTCCTCAAGAACCTCCTCTGGATCAGTCTCAGGCTCTTACTCCTGATCAACAACAGTGATCAACGGAGATGGCTCTCTCTGTACTAACCGCTCCCTGACGACATGAATGTCTCGGGGTTCCTCCTCTGTAGATACTCAAGGTTCCTCCTCCCCAGTTCGACTAGCTCCTCCAACATCCGACATCCTAACAACACAATTTTAAGTTTTAGTTACTAATCAATATTAGCGAACACATAATTAACACATAAGCACATAAAGTCTTTTATTATCTTCAATGAATTAAGAAATTCATTTCTTAGAACTCGATAAGAGTTTTTCATCACTATGGTCTTCCTATAAGGCTATTACCTATGGTTGTTCCCCCACCTAAGGTTCATAACCTACAGCTTTGATACTAACCTATGACACCCCCAAATCCGGGTACTTCCATTCCCACATGATTTGGTGTTCACTATACAAACATCATATATCTATCTACCCATAATAACTGAAAATATAAATAAATAGAATAAATCCTCTCCTTAAGGAGTTACATCAACTGAAATAAATACATCAATCCCAGGTCATACTAATATTAAATCTTAACTGCGGAAACATAAATAATTAATCGTCTTACACAACATTAACATAAGTCTAAAATAGGAATACATCATCATATAAAACAACAAGTCTTCATCACTTGTTAACCTTGCTCTTGCCTTTGCTAGTAAAAGGTTCGTCAGACCTTTTGTTCTTAACTGCAATGTTATTATTATGCAAGAGTGAGCACGATTGCCCACAAGTAAAATAATGAAACAACAATATAATAACATGCGAGTAAATCAAAGTCTTCTGGAATAAGAAACTCAACTTTTGAATCAAGAATGAATAACAAGAATCAAAAGAACATCTGAGGGTCATAAGACCTTGAACTTTGTCCTAGGTTATCAAGGGTTATACTTGAAACCTTTAACAGTCATAAGACTATGGACTCTTCTACTCGTACTTAGGGGGATCAGCCCTTAGTACCATACTGTGCACAATATCTTAACGTTAACGCATAAGTAATCCCTATACAGGGTTGTTCATCTCAGTTTGACATTAGAGTCCGCGCCAAAGGAAGTTTGGTTTGGATAAATCAATAAGGGTTCTAAAATTTAGAACGTTCATCAACTATGGACTAGTCGAATCAATAAG
The DNA here is from genome assembly GCA_016801055.1 of Panax notoginseng. Classification (NCBI taxonomy): domain Eukaryota; kingdom Viridiplantae; phylum Streptophyta; class Magnoliopsida; order Apiales; family Araliaceae; genus Panax; species Panax notoginseng. The sequence goes on along the minus strand of CM029015.1, from coordinate 188,760,203 downwards.
GTTTCGCTAGTCTAACAAGGTTCAACAATAATTGATATTTAAATCGAATAACAATCTCAAGAGGTATACAATAGAATAAGTATTGTATAACAGAATCATACTTTGAAAAGATTAAAAATCTTTAATATAACAAATTAAACTTGATTAATAATAACAAGAATTTGCTCGATGTAAGTTTATAAACTTGAATAACGATAAGTAGGGTTAGGAAACTTGCCTCGTGCGTAGATTACACGCTAATTATACACGTTCCTTGAATTAATCCTACATATCATTTTCATTCATAATTCCAGTCAATTATAACGCAACTAGTCGTCACAAGTTCATTCTTTTGTCTAAACTTTGGTTATGACTATACTTAGTCAGATTATCACACTTATTGTCACATAATATTACCCTACACGAACAATAAGCTAACTATGCATTCAATAATTCAATCCATACTTAAATGCATTATTGACATGTTAAGAATTTATTTTAACATCTCATTATACGTCTAACATAATTTTATGTATATTAGATTAGGTTACTATCACATTCTTAGACTTGAATAATATGGAAAAATTTCATTTCTGGACATTCTGCAAAGTGGCGTTGCGGCGCCACAGATAGGCTTGTCCTCGGCGCTGCGGCACGGTGGCGCTGCGGCACGGTGGCGCTGCGGCACGGTGGCGCTGCGGCACGGTGGCGCTGCGGCTTGACCCTTGGAGTTGCGGCGCGGTGGCGCTGTGGCGCGGACCTTAAGGCATGGGACTGGCGTCGCGGCGTGGCGAACCAGTAACAGTTTTGCACTTCGCGAAAAATTGCAGAACATGGCCAAAACCTCCAATTAATTTATTCTTACACCAATTAAGACATACCCAAACACTGTAATACACATATAACAACTACTCAATCCTTCTAGCAAGATTTTAACAAATTAAAACACATAATTAACAAAATCAACACATGTAATTTTACCGTTCTTGATGTTCTTGGAAGTTTTGAAAACAAAACATGAAGATTGACACTATGGGTTCGTTAGAACACCAATTCTGTCCATTTAAAGTTTGGTCTCTTCGTTTTAATATACATAATCCTTTACAAGCATAAATTTATGGTATGCCATATGATTGACGTATCAAAATTGGTACGTAAGGCCATATGGCCATATGGCCATACTCTGTATTTTGAAGAAACAGCGTACGACATAATTTTTTATAAAACTGATGATATGGAAATATACAATATACAGTAAAGCATGTTATAATAACATCTCATCACATATATAACACATAACCACTACCCTTTTTCAATTACAGAGGTTTTAACAAAACTTAAAGCCATTTTCATGAAACTTTAAATGACGTCATATAGAAATTGGGTTGAAGAGGTTACCTAAAGCGTAGAGTGTAGATTAGTAGGGATGATCCTTTCTCCTTTCTCAGACACTTCTTAATTCAAACGACTCTCAATTTCCCTCAAAATTCTCAATTTTTCTCTGTGATTGCTTCGTTCCAGACTTAGAAAATAAAGAAGGAAGAATAAGAAGACGTATATAATGAAAGAACTGACGCTGTGTGGTCAGTTAACCCGATCATGGGTTTAACTGCTCCCAACTCCCCATAAGGTTTCGTTTGGCAAGCCTTAAATGGCTCAAAACTATTTAATTTAATAAACCCTTTATACTATAGTTAATAATGTCACACCTATTTACACAATAAATCAAATATCTTATTTACTTTAATTTAAATAAAATATAATAAGTTCTCATTAATTCACATAGTCACATAATTAATTTTCTCATTTATTAGTTATGTCAAATTATTAAATCTCTAATTAATTATTAAATTAATTAAAACAACATTATGCTTATTAAATATTTTATTTAAATCAATAAGCCCACATAAATACATAATCTGAGTAATAAAAATTTTCACATTAATTTAATAAATATAACACAGATAATTAAATTAATATATCACAACTTCATCAATTAATTATTTAATCTAATAATTAAATCGTTGAAAAATATTTATTTAATTCAATAAATATTAAAATTAAATTATAAAATCTCATTCGTCACAGGTACTATTCACGAGGTACTATTTACAGAGTACTATTCATATGGTACTATTCATACATACGGTACTATTCATACATGGGTACTATTCATGTATACGGTATTATTCACTCAGTGTACTATTCACGATAAAATTGGTTTCTTTTCTGTCCAAATTATTTTTGATACATGAATATCATTCTTGAATTTTACTCCATAATTAATTATCATGTTGACAATTTGGATATTCTTAAACTCTGGGTAAATTGAATTATAAATCTTTAATATTTATCCTTGATCTCACTTGATTAATTCTTATTATCATTGTCATCATCCTCATGCTTATGTTATGGTGAAAGTCATCTTTGGCCCGTAGTGCATAGATGGACTGTTGATTGATATGATTATGACCAGAAATTGTGTATTGGTATAATCATGACCTGTAATATTACAGACAAATGATGTGATGAAAGTCTTCATTGGCCCGTAGTGCATTGATGGACAGTTGTTTGGCATATACGGTCCGAATCTTAAGCTCACCCCTTATCTAACATACCTTGCTCACCCCTCTTTAGCGACGGACTGAGCGACGATTCGGTCCATCGCTATATATAGAACCGTCATCTTAGCTTTTAGTGACGGGCAACATATAACGACGGACCTAACATATAGCGACGGACCGAATCGTCGCCCGGTCCGTTGCTAAAAGGGGGTGAGCAAAGTATGTTAGATAAGAGGTGAACTTAAGATTCGGACCGTATATATATATATAGAGAGAGGCTGGATCCTGTCCGGGAGCCCGGACATGTTTAAAATCTGGACATGTTTTGTTTTTTTTGCTTTTTTTTTAAAACAACTAATTTTTTTTTTATATTTTATGGAACTGGAATTTTTACATAATTCAGTGTTTTGGGTGTGATTTGGATACATATAACAAAACATGTCTGTACAGTCAATATGTCTATACAAACTGTACAGACATGTTTTGTTATATATATCCAAATCACACCCAAAATACTGTATTTTGTACAGACATGTTTTGTTATATGTATCCAAATCACACCCAAAACACTGGATTATGTAAAAATTCCAGTTCCATAAAATATTAAACTTTTTTTTAGTTGTTTTAAAAGAAAATAGGGTCCGAATTTTGGTCAAGTCCGAGAGTCCGGACCTGATCTATTCTATATATATATATATAGTTAGTTAGTTAGTTAGTTTAGTCTCCAAAATTTTCTTCAGGATTTGAGATTTTTTCTCTATTAAAATTCACACATTCAATAGGTGGAAAAACCTTTTATACAAATTTGATTCTCGTCTTAGGACTACTCTCCCTAGTATCCTTCAAGAAATGCAAATTTCCTTCCAGGGCACTTGTACTCTTTCAACTGGTCTTAAAACTTGGCATCTTTTCTCTTCCTCACTAACTTAGAAACTGAAGTTCACTTTCGATGATCTTGATATTGGAACAAGAATCACTCAATTACTCACACATTAGAAGAGTACCTAAGTCTACCTTTTTGTTTTAAAAGTTTGTTTTGTGTGTTTCAAATATTGCTTATTTAATTAAGCAGGTTAACACAACTGTAGCACAATTATATCAATTTGCAACAACCATTTTCATCAATTCATGGTTGAAATAAAAGAGAGTGACTATTCAAAAATATTCATATGTTAAAATTAAATTATATTTAACTATCAAATTATTCCACTCCCCCCTCCCCTTATATCCAGCACTTTGAACAACAATTCTATGATATTCGCTTCCAAAATTTCATTCAATCAAATCGAAGGGCAAGAAATTTAGAGAAAATAAATCAAGTTGACTTCAAAACTAAAAATTATCTTATATTTTGACTCAAAAAGAACATTACATATATGTGTGTGTTTGAATAATGAGTTTTAAGTCACGCAGTAATTAAATATATTAATTAAATATTAATGATATTAAAAACTTTGTGACATATAGTGAATGAATATGTTATTATTTATGTGGAAAAATGTTTATGGTTAAATATATATATATATATATATATATATATATATATATATATATATATATATATATATATATATTCTAAATACATATGCATGTATGAGTTATATAAAGAGAATTAAACGAAAAAGTTACATAACCTAATTATACATTAGGTACGGAAATTAAATAACCTAAGGGTTATGGTATTGAAGAATAATAGTATTTAAAACTATACTAACTTAAGAGATCAATTTTATTATCTCAATTTAATATTTAATTTAAACCTAATTAAAGTAAGTCTAATTAGGTTATAAAATTAAATGTACATAAATAATTATTTAAATTTCAAAATAAGTGGAATGAAAATCCTAATTAAATAATTAGGGTAAGATAAAATTTATCTATTGGATCATGCTATTTTTGCATAGCCCAAACAATTTAATTAGAGTGCCCAAACAAGAAATCAATTGGCCCAAGCTATGGCCCAATTTGTATGGACCTTCTAGATGATTAATTAGCAAATAAATCAATATATAAATTGGCCAAGTTGGTGCATGTATCCGGCAAGCTAAGGGTGGAGCAAGCACATGCTTCCTTAGTTTTTCTTTTTGGTTGGTCAAGGGTTGTTTACCAACCCACCTAAATAGCCCATTAGCCTTTTATAGCTTAATAAATTATAGTCCACCAAAGTAAGCAAGCTATTGAAAGATTAATAGATATATACAAGTTATATCTATATATTCTAATTGCCTATAAATACTCCCATATATTTTTATAAAGAACTTTTCATTTATTCTTACAAGTTATTTAGCCAAAAAGTAAAAAGCAAAGCAAAAGAAAGAAATAGAGAGTGAGAAAACGTAGGGAGCTTGGAAGGAGGGGAGAAAGAAATTCCTTGATGCCACCAAGAGTTATTACATATTTTGGAAAAACAAGAAAAGTAGCATTAAGATCAAGGTAGGTTACAAGCTTTAATTTCATGTATTTTTATTGGTTTTACCAAAATGAAGAACCTATGCTCATGAATTTTTCAAAACTCTTGATTTATTTTTTTTGTGCATCATGTTTGGATCTTACATTTTTGGGTGTTTAAAAGTTGATCAAAAAGGAAAGAAAAGAAATTATGTACAAATGTTTAAAAAAAAACAAAAAAAAAACATCCTAATCTTGCATGCTTAGAGTATTTTATGTTAGATACTTGGAGTTCAAGCTTTAAATGGCAAGAAGTATGCTAGAATGATAGATATAGAGTTTAATGGATTTAACTTATGTATTGGTATGTGTTTGTGTAGAAAAGTTTGGTAAAATGTATGAAAATGAGTTTTAACGGAAAACCTAATCGAAAGGTGTGATAGAAGATTTTTCATTTTGAAACTTACTAATAGTTTTTATGATTTTCTTTCTTGTTATGTTAGATATGTAAGTTAAGAACAAAATCCTTTTTGAAGCATGCATAAATGTTTTAAAATGAGCAAGATATGATTTTTTTTCTAAAAACACCTCATTGTTGTAGGACTGTGCAAAACAATCCGGTTTCTGGCCATTTTCAGTAACCAAAACATGTCCAAATTTGATGTTTGATAAATGAAAATTATAGTTCGGGAAGATACGAATCCAACGAGACCAACTGGACCTAAATCGGAGTTGTAGATTTCATTTTTTTCAAATTTTAGTAAAGGACCCCAAATCTGGAAAATCAGGAAAAAAAATATAAAATATTAACTGCCGGTTCAGTTTCCGGCGAACCGGAGTAACTTTCCGGCGACCAGTTCACCCAGTTTCCGGCCGGTTCCAGTGGTGGGTTCGGGACCAAAAATTTTCTAAAATTGTAAAGAATATTAAAATATTTAATTCCGAATTTTTCTGGATAGTTATGTAATTACTAAGTAATTAATGGTTTAAACTCATTTAAATCATTTAAAACTTACTTATTAATAATTAATAATGCCACTAAATGATTATTAAACTAATTAAATATAATCTAATTGTAATTAAATATTTAATTATTATTTAAGTGATAATTAAGTAGAGTTAGTGGTAATAAACTAACTATTGATTATTTAATTAAGATTAAATAATAAATAGAGTTAAACCATTGATTAATTATTATTAAATAATAATTAAAGAAAATTTAAGTAAGATTATGTGATAATAATGTAAGTACTTACTTACATTGGCATAAAATTTATAAAATAATTTTTTAAAATTATTATTTAATTAATATTAAATAATAAATAAGACAAGTGATAAGTAATTATTCTTAGATTAACAAGAAAGAATAATTAAAGACTTGTGAAGTGAATTAATTATTTGTTATTAAAGGATAAAAGAATAATTTTTTATTATTTATTAAATAATAAATAATGACAAATGTTAATTAATTATTCATTTATAAATAGTAATGAATAATTAAAGATTAATGAAGTAAATAAATTAATTATTTATTATTCTTAGATAATGATTAATTAATTATTATTTAATTAAAATTAAATAATAATTAAAGACAAATAATATTAATAATTTAATTATTTATTATTTGATTAATATTAAATAATAAGTAGATGTAATTAGCTATTATTTATTAAATAATAATTAAAGGTAATTAATTAATTACTATTTAACTAATATTAAATGGTAATTAAATAAAGATAGAGTTAATAAATGAAGAGAATTTAAATAAATCATTAATTAAACAATTATAGTAAATTGTTTAAAGATCTAATAAGTGTTTATTACTTAAGAAAAACCTTATGAATTAATTAAATCATTAACCTAAGATTTATTTAATATCTTATAGGACTAATGATAGTATATTATATTATGTGTACTTTGTGATTGGAATTATTTGTTAATAGCATAAGTAAGCGTATAGACATACGATTATACGCAGTACTAATTAATAGACAACATTGTCAATGCAAGGTCGTTCAAAGAGTTTTAATTAAAGCTAGTTAGTTGTAGCTCATCAAACAAGCAAGTTCTCTAACTCAAACTTGAGTTATTATTTTCAAAGCATGTTAGTGGATAATTATTGTTGATTACTCCACATCTTTAACGATTATTGTGAATCGTATTGTGCGAAATCGAATTCATGTTCAATTATTATTGAATTATGAATTAATTAAAGTTCTTTCATTCTTGAACTGTTTGTGAGATAGATCTATGCTAGTTGTATCAGCTAGATCGAATATATCTAAATTTGTTAAATCAAATATGTTGTAAAAGTTATTCTTAACCAATTGATTTGGTAAGAACTCGAGACTGAGAAAAAGAACAATTTTATTAAAGCATTATATTGTAAAATAATTGTTTCTCGACTATTAAGTGTTTATGCATAATACACCGGGTATGAAAGGATGATCCCCTTGATTACCAAAACTTATTAAAAGAACCAGTTTAACTACTGACAACCTTAGTATATGTTCATGGTTATTTCAAACCACTCAGCATCTATTATTCAATTATTCGAATATTCAATTATTGAAACTTAATTCATGTTCTTTCACAATCGATTCTATTATTGAACATTGAAAGCAAAATTCCTTTCTAATCATGATATACCTTTCTTGTATTTAAACTTGCTAAGTAAACTAGTTGCTTACCCTTGCTATATCATGACGTTTATTTCAGCCATGCCCGAAGGATCGAATAAGAAAGACAAAGGCAAGGGCAAGATCCAAGACTAGTTTAATATGAATGTTAATTATTATATTATCGGATGACATTATTTATGTAAACCTTTTGTAATATTAAAGGTGTGTTTAAGTTAAGGTAAATAAGACCTTGGGATTATGTTATGAAACTTTATTATAATGAACAATGTATGTTTATTATTCTACAATAGTTTATAGAATGCTTATGATAAAAAATAAGTCGTGAGCACTGAATCTGAGGTTAGAGAACCTGGATTTGGGGGCGTCACAGGTTGGTATCAGAGCTGTAGGTTATAAACATTAGGATGCAAAACCTAGGTTATAACCTTAGAAGAAAACTCTTATAGAGTATGTTAGGGGATGAATTAAGGAAATTCATCGAGTTTTGGTTGTACTTAATAAAATATCCTTTCATTTTATCAATGAATATATTTTATTGTGGTACTGATGCTGTTATTGTTTGTGGTTATAGGATGTCTGAGGAGAGGCAAGATAGTCATACTGTGGAGCAGGAGCAGAGGAATCATGTTGAGGAGCACATCGAGAGTGATGACTATGATGAAGATGTGATGGTGGTCAATTTGTTTGAGGAGAATGTAGCATTGGGAAACAGAATTATTCAACTGGAAGAAGAAAATTCGACCCATCAGTTTAATGAGACACAGTATAAAGAGTTAGCATATCAGGCTCAGCAAGAGCTAGCAGTGATGAAAGCCAAACTAGAACAAGAAGAGGATAAGTTTGTAGTATTGAGTATTGAGCATCAGGCGTTACACCTGAGGTTTAACTTAGAGATCGCTGACAGGATCCGATTTGAGGATGCCTGGGTCAGAGCAGCGAAAAGAGTGGATCAGTTAGAGATTGAGGCAAAGGCTGGACGGGTTAGGATGGAGTCCTTGGGACGGGCTTTAGATGCAGCATACGCGAGTCCCCAAGTAGGAGAAAGGAGGTCATACTTCGAGATGGGCGAGTCTAGACGCTCCGTTAGATGTCTCGTGGATGGAGTTATACCTCATGAGTATGATCAGACTGAGGAGGCTCAGTCAGGCAGTCAGTGATATGTCAGTTTGGAGGTTATGAAAATAGATGTACTAGTACCCTTTTTGTTTATTAGGGTCATATGTTTGATGTAAACCTCAATAGCTATGAGGTAGTATGTAAATATGATGTATCCCCCTTAATGTGTATTGGGGAGTATATCTTTTGATAGGTCCCATCGTTTGATGTTTAAACTGGGATAATTAACGTTTATAGAAATATGCCAAGCATGTAAGTGAATGACTTTATGATCTGGTATATGAATATAAATGCAGTATTAAAATCATATGTTTGATTAAGTTTTGAGAATTAATTCAGTAAGCTGAATTGCAATCCAACATTTTGATTATATTATTGTTCGATTTAAAATTATGTGTTATTATTTAAATACTAATAAGTTATGGCATATAATAAAACTCAAAGTATAATTTAAGGCATTGTCTAAACAGAAAATGCCACCAAGATGGAGAGGACGAGGAATACCGAGAACACAGAGAAATGTAACTGATAGAACAGAAATTGAAAATGAAAATAATGAAGGAGGTCAAGCAGACCCAATGCAAAACTTTGTAGACATGTTAGCTCAAGCTATGCAAAATAGAGCACCAGTAGCTAGAAATCGACCAGATAATAGATTGGCGAATTTCAAAGACTTTAAAGCAGTAGGACCGCCAGAATTTAAGGGAACCACAGACCCTATAGAAGCTCAGACGTGGATTAAGGAGATGGAAAAAGCTTTTGTTATCACCAGGGTAGCAGAGGAACAAAAGACACTCTTTGCTACATACTTGATGAAAGGTGAAGCTAATTACTGATGGGAGTCGAACCAGGCTAGAGCCGGAACAGAAGTAGTAACTTGGATAAGGTTTAAGGAGTTGTTCTTTGAGAACTATTTCTCGCTAAGTATGCAAGCCAGGATGGAAGTAAAATTTCTTGAATTGAAGCAAGAAAACATGACCGTTTCAGAGTATGCCGCCAAATTTAATGAGCTAGTAAGATTTGCACCACATCAGGTGGACACGGAGGCAAGAAAGGCGCGCAGGTTTGAGAATGGATTGAAACTGTGGATATACAGCAAGGTGGCAGTTTTACAGATTAATACGTTTTCAACGTTGTTGGAAAAGGCTATCATTGCAGAAGGTGGTAGTGAAGCGGTGTCCAAGTACAACAGGGTAAAGAACAAGAAGAAGATTGAAGGTGGAAATCAGGGTGCCAGCAGTGGTGGTGGTAATAGTAAGAAACGCAAATGGAACAACAGTGGCAACGATTCAGGAATGCAACAAGGGAATACATAACAGAAGAAACCAGCGTGTGCAAAGTGTGGAAAGAATCACTCGGGAGAGTATATTAAAGGGAAAATGTATGTTATAATTGTGGGCAAAAAGGACATATGGCACCAAATTGTCCTAAGCCGAAGAAAGGTGGTTGTTTTTCTTGTGGAGGATCGGGACATCGATTCAAGGATTGTCCATTGAAGAAGAATTCAGATGGAGGAAGTGGAAACAGAAGCAGCAACACAAAGTTAACAATTGGTGGGCCAACGCAACAGAGCAAGCCAACAACCTGAACATTCAACATGACTGTGCAAGATGCAGTTGCATCAAAGGAGGTTGTGTCAGGTATTGTTCTGATCAATAATATAAATGCATATGTATTATTTGATTCAGGAGCTACCTGTTCATTTGTGTCTGATGAATTTGCAAAAAGATTAAATTTACCCTGTGAAAAGTTAAAGAACCCAATGAATATAGAAGTTGCCAACAAAGAAGTGATCCCTGTAGTGTTTATCCATAGAAATTGTTGTGTGGAAATAAAGGGACATAAGCTAAGCGTGAATTTGATTCCGATACGCTTAGGAGAATTTGATGTTATCTTAGGGATGGATTGGTTGTTTAACCATAAGGCAGTTATAGATTGTCAGAAAAAGAGCATACGCCTTAAGACACCAGATAAGTCTAAGGTTGTATTTTATGGTAGCAAGTCGCCAAGGCAAACAAGTTGTCTGACGATGATGCAGGCCATGAGGATGTTACAAAAAGGATGTGAAGGTTATTTGGCTCATGTAGTGGATACACGGGTTGTGAATTCGGACATGGGGCAGATACCTATAGTTAATGAGTTTGGGAATGTCTTTCCACAAGAACTTTCGGGACTTCCTCTAGACAGAGAAATAGAGTTTGTGATTGATTTAGTACCGGGGACAGCGCCGATATCGAAAGCGCCGTATCGAATGGCTCCGATAGAAATGAAAGAGTTGTTGATCCAGCTACAAGAGTTGTTGGATAAGAAGTACATCCAACCTAGTGTATCTCCGTGGGGAGCACCGGTGTTGTTTGTAAAGAAGAAGGATGGTTCGATGAGGTTGTGTATGGATTATAGAGAGTTGAATAAGGTGACAATCAAGAACAAATATCCGTTACCGAGAATAGAATATCTGTTTGATCAACTTAAAGGAGCGAGATGTTTTTCGAAGATTGATTTAAGGACTGGTTACCATCAGTTGAAAGTGAGGACAGAGGATGTACCAAAGACAACATTTAGAACTCGTTACGGCCATTATGAGTTCCTAGTGATGTCGTTTGGACTGACAAACGCACCAGCTACTTTTATGGACTTGATGAACAGAGTATTTAAACCGTATTTGGATAAATTTGTGGTTGTGTTCATTAACCACATTCTGGTGTATTCGAAAACTGAAGAGGAGCATGCTGAACATCTAAGGATTGTGTTGGACACATTAAGAAGGGAAAGCTATATGCAAAATATTCAAAGTGTGAGTTCTGGTTGAAGAGGGTTCAGTTTTTGGGACATGTTATTGACAACGAGGGAATTTCTGTTGATCCAGCTAAGGTAGAAGCGGTGAAAAATTAGGGACAATCGAAAATGCCGACTGAGGTCAGAAGTTTCTTAGGATTGGCAGGATATTACCGGAGGTTTATTCAAGATTTCTCAAAGATAGCGACACCATTGACTAATTTAACGAGGAAGACTGTTAAGTATGTATGGACGGAAAAGTGTGAACAGAGTTTTCAGAAATTGAAGAAGCGACTAAGTGAAGCACCTGTGTTATCTTTACCAGATAGTACAGGAAGTTTTACAGTGTATAGTGACGCGTCACACAAAGGATTAGGATGCGTATTGATGCAGAATGGTAAAGTCATTGCGTACGCGTCACGACAGTTAAAGGACTATGAGAATGGATACCCTACCCATGATCTAGAATTGGCTGCGGTAGTGTTTGCCCTTAAGATTTGGAGACATTATCTCTACGGAGAAAAGTGTGAGATATACACAGATCACAAGAGTCTGAAGTATATCTTTACACAAAAGGAGTTAAATATGAGGCAGAGGAGATGGTTAGAATTGATCAAGGACTATGATTGTGATATTCTATATCATCCGGGAAAGGCTAATGTACTGGCAGATGCTTTAAGCAGGAAGAGCTGGGAAAAACTATTTGTATTGACAGAACAGGAAGATTTAGTAAGAGAAATGGAGAAAATGGAGTTGGAGGTGAAAAATCCGAAAGATTCGGATAAAGTAATAGAAATGGAAGCAAGTCCAACTTTATTGGACAAGGTGAAAGAATCACAAGAAAATGATGAAGATTGTGGTAATATCAAGAAGCGATTAGCTGAAGGCGAAGAGTTGAAGTATAAGATTGATGGCATTGGATTGCTAAGATTTGAAGGACGAGTATGGGTACCTGCAGTTCCAGAGTTAAGAGAAGAGATTTTGCAAGAAGCGAATAGTACGAGATATTTGATACACCCGGGAAGCACGAAGATGTATCAAGATTTGCGTCAACATTATTGGTGGCCGAACATGAAGAGAGAAGTTACAGAATGCGTCAGCAGATGTCTAACGTGCCAGAGAGTCAAGGCAGAGCATCAACGACCCAGCGAGTTATTGCAGCCATTGGAGATTCCAGAATGGAAATGGGAACACGTCACCATAGATTTTGTGGTGGGACTTCCAACAACATAGAAAGGTTACGATGCGATATGGGTAATTGTTGACCGTCTTACAAAGTCAGCGCACTTTTTGCCGATCAGGATTAGGTATAATTTGGATCAGTTAGCCAAATTGTATATCAAGGAAATTATTTCGAGACATGGAGTGCCAATATCAATTGTGTCTGATAGAGATCCGCGTTTCACATCAAACTTTTGGAGGAGTCTTCAAGAAAGAATGGGGACACAGTTAAGGTTGAGTACTGTGTATCATCCACAGACAGATGGGCAAAGAGAAAGAACGATTCAAACATTAAAAGACATGCTCAGAGCATGTGTGATGGATTTCAAAGGAAGCTGGGAAGATCATCTTCCATTGGTGGAGTTTGCGTATAATAATAGTTATCACGCAAGCATTGGCATGCCACCGTATGAAGCCCTGTATGGAAGAAAATGCAGAACGCTCTTATGTTGGGACGAAGTAGGTGAACGAAGATTGTTGGGGCCAGAATTGGTACAGCAGACAGTCGAGATCATTAAGGTTATAAGAGCTCGACTGGTAGCAGCCCAGGATCGTCAAAAGAAATATGCAGGTTTACATCGCAAGAAAAGGGATTTTGAAGTGGGAAGCTATGTGTTTTTGAAAGTATCTCCCTGGAAAGGGAAGATTAGATTTGGGAAGAAAGGTAAACTGAGTCCAAGATTTATTGGACCATTTAAGATATTGAAAAGGATAGGTGAAGTGGCGTACGAGATAGCTCTACCTCCTGAACTGGAACATATTCATAATGTGTTTCATGTGTCAGTGTTGCGACCATAGAAGCCTGACTACAAGCATGTGATATCATACGAGCCAATTCAAGTTGAGAAGGACTTGTCATATGAAGAAATTCCTGTAGAAATATTAGATAGGAAAGAGCAGAATCTAAGGAATAAGGTTATTCGTTCGGTTAAGGTTCTTTGGAGGAACCACAATGCTGAAGAAGCTACGTGGGAACTCGAGGAAAAAATGAGGAAGAATTATCCACATCTTTTTGAGTAACCTTATGTGAAATTCCGAGGACGGAATTCTTATAAGGGGGGAGAATGTAATAACCATGAATTTTAAGTCACGCGGTAATTAAATATATTAATTAAATATTAATGATATTGAAAACTTTGTGACATATAGTGAATGAATATGTTATTATTTATGTGGAAAAATCTTTATGGTTTAATAAATATATATATATATATATATATATATATATATATATATATATATATATTCTAAATACATATGCATGTATGAGTTATATAAAGAGAATTAAACGAAAAAGTTACATAACCTAATTATACATTAGGTACGAAAATTAAATAACCTAAGGGTTATGGTATTAAAGAATAATAGTATTTAAAACTATACTAACTTAAGAGATCAATTTAATTATCTCAATTTAATATTTAATTTAAACCTAATTAAAGTAAGTCTAATTAGGTTATAAAATTAAATGTACATAAATAATTATTTAAATTCCAAAATAAGTGGAATGAAAATCCTAATTAAATAATTAGGGTAAGATAAAATTTATCTATTGGATCATGCTATTTTTGCATAGCCCAAACAATTTAATTAGAGTGCCCAAACAAGAAATCAATTGGCCCAAGCTATGGCCCAATTTGTATGGACCTTCTAGATGATTAATTAGCAAATAAATCAATATATAAATTGGCCAAGTTGGTGCATGTATCCGGCAAGCTAAGGGTGGAGCAAGCACATGCTTCATTAGTTTTTCTTTTTGGTTGGTCAAGGGTTGTTTACCAACCCACCTAAATAGCCCATTAGCCTTTTATAGATTAATAAATTATAGTCCACCAAAGTAAGCAAGCTATTGGAAGATTAATAGATATATACAAGTTATATCTATATATTCTAATTGCCTATAAATACTCCCATATATTTTTATAAAGAACTTTTCATTTATTCTTACAAGTTATTTAGCCAAAAAGTAAAAAGCAAAGCAAAAGAAAGAAATAGAGAGTGAGAAAACGTGGGGAGCTTGGAAGGAGGGGAGAAAGAAATTCCTTGATGCCACCAAGAGTTATTACATATTTTGGAAAAATAAGAAAAGTAGCATTAAGATCAAGGTATGTTACAAGCTTTAATTTCATGTATTTTTGTTGGTTTTACCAAAACGAAGAACCTATGCTCATGAATTTTTCAAAACTCTTGATTTATTTTTTTGTGCATCATGTTTAGATCTTACATTTTTGGGTGTTTAAAAGTTGATCAAAAAGGAAAGAAAAGAAATTATGTACAAATGTTTAAAAAAAACAAAAAAAAAACTTCCTAATCTTGCATGCTTAGTGTATTTTATGTTAGATACTTGGAGTTCAAACTTTAAATGGCTAGAAGCATGCTAGAATGATAGATATAGAGTTTAATGGATTTAACTTGTGTATTGGTATGTGTTTGTGTAGAAAAGTTTGGTAAAATGTATGAAAATGAGTTTTACCGGAAAACCTAATCGAAAGGTGTGATAGAAGATTTTTCATTTTGAAACTTACTAATAGTTTTTATGATTTTCTTTCTTGTTATGTTAGATATGTAAGTTAAGAACAAAATCCTTTTTAAAGCATGCAAAAATATTTTAAAATGAGCAAGATACGATTTTTTTTCTAAAAACACCTCATTGTTGTAGGACTGTGCAAAATAGTCCGGTTTCTGGCCATTTTCAGTAACCAAAACATGTCCAAATTTGATGTTTGATAAATGAAAATTGTAGTTCGGGAAGATACGAATCCAACTGGACCTAAATCGGAGTTGTAGATTTCATTTTATTCAAGTTTTAGTAAAGGACCCCAAATCTGGAAAATCAGGAAAAAAAAATAAAAAATATTAACTGCCGGTTCAGTTTCCGGCGAACCGGAGTAACTTTCCAGCGACCGGTTCACCCAGTTTCCGGTCGGTTCCGGTGGTGGGTTCGGGACCAAAAATTTTCTAAAATTGTGAAGAATATTAAAATATTTAATTCCGAATTTTTCTGGATAGTTATGTAATTACTAAGTAATTAATGGTTTAAACTCATTTAAATCATTTAAAACTTACTTATTAATAATTAATAATGTCACTAAATGATTATTAAACTAATTAAATATAATCTAATTGTAATTAAATATTTAATTATTATTTAAGTGATAATTAAGTAGAGTTAGTGGTAATAAACTAACTATTGATTATTTAATTAAGATTAAATAATAAATAGAGTTAAACCATTGATTAATTATTATTAAATAATGATTAAAGAAAATTTAAGTAAGATTATGTGATAATAATGTAAGTACTTACTTACATTGGCATAAAATTTAAAAAATAATTTTTTTAATTTATTATTTAATTAATATTAAATAATAAATAAGAACAAGTGATAAGTAATTATTCTTAGATTAACAAGAAAGAATAATTAAAGACTTGTGAAGTGAATTAATTATTTGTTATTAAAGGATAAAAGAATAATTATTTATTAAATAATAAATAATGGCAAATGTTAATTAATTATTCATTTATAAATAGTAATGAATAATTAAAGATTAATGAAGTAAATAAATTAATTATTTATTATTCTTGGATAATGATTAATTAATTAATTATTTAATTAAAATTAAATAATAATTAAAGACAAATAATATTAATAATTTAATTATTTATTATTTGATTAATATTAAATAATAAGTAGATGTAATTAGCTATTATTTATTAAATAATAATTAAAGGTAATTAATTAATTACTATTTAACTAATATTAAATGGTAATTAAATAAAGATAGAGTTAATAAATGAAGAGAATTTAAATAAATCATTAATTAAACAATTATAGTAAATTGTTTAAAGATCTAATAAGTGTTTATTACTTAAGAAAAACCTTATGAATTAATTAAATCATTAACCTAAGATTTATTTAATATCTTATAGGACTAATGATAGTATATTATATTATGTGTACTTTGTGATTGGAATTATTTGTTAATAGCATAAGTAAGCGTATATACATACAATTATACGCAGTACTAATTAATAGACAACATTGTCAATGCAAGGTCGTTCAAAGAGTTTTAATTAAAGCTAGTTAGTTGTAGCTCATCAAACAAGCAAGTTCTCTAACTCAAACTTGAGTTATTATTTTCAAAGCATGTTAGTGGATAATTATTGTTGATTACTCCACATCTTTAACGATTATTGTGAATCGTATTGTGCGAAATCGAATTCCTGTTCAATTATTATTGAATTATGAATTAATTAAAGTTCTTTCATTCTTGAACTGTTTGTGAGATAGATCTATGCTAGTTGTATCAGCTAGATCGAATATATCTAAATTTGTTAAATAAAATATGTTGTAAAAGCTGTTCTTAACCAATTGATTTGGTAAGAACTCGAGACTGAGAAAAAGAACAATTTTATTAAAGCATTATATTGTCAAATAATTGTTGCTCGACTATTAAGTTTTTATGCATAATACACCGGGTATGAAAGGCTGATCCCCTTGATTATCAAAACTTATTAAAAGGACCAGTTTAACTACTGACAACCTTAGTATATGTTCATTGTAAGACCCCGAATTTTTTTTAATAAAATAGAATTTCCTCTATTTATTATTTTGAAATAGTAAGAGTTGAATTGATTAATGTGGTTAGTTATGGGTAAAATGCACAAATATTTCAAATAAACAAGTGGTTATAAAATATTCATTGTTGTCGGGGAATATTCGCTTGGTCGTGGAATATTCTTACTGTCGGAGAATATTCGTACGACGGCGCAGTCTTTTGTGGGCCCCATAACGGAAAGCGATTGGATGAAGAAAACGACAAAAATAAGTTGTTTATAAATAAAGGCGTAGTTGTTACCGTTAATACTGTTAGAATACCCGGTGGTTAAAACACAGTAATACGCGTTGTTACACAGTAGCACACGGTATTACACCAATTATTGATTCTTACGTAAGAAGGCACTACTCAATAATTGTTACAGTAATTACTGTTCAATATTGTATTTTATTGATACAATAATTGCTGCGTTGATATTTTATATTACTGTTGTTTTAATGGTCACTACACAGTAATTTCTATTATCGGAACAATAATTCATATTATCTGAATAATATTATTAGATAACATTATTGGTAATGTCTAGAAAGTTCTGTTTAAGGAGAGGTTTGGTCATCTAATTGCGCGCCAGTAAGGAGAGATCCTTATTGAAAAGCCCCCTCTTTCCTGGGAACGACCTAGTTGCCAGTACTGTGATTCTGTAATACTATTTGTGTATAATTAATTATTGATTTATATGATGAGGAAAATATTAATTTTATATGGATATAGATGGAGAAAATTTTTAATGTGACAATTGTTGAAAATTAATATTTTATTAAAATAATTTATTTAAATATATTATTTTAATAATATATTGATGGTGATATTTTTATAATGAATGTGGGATATATGAGTATATAAGGAGGAAGAGTATTTTTCTGGCATTAAATGATTAACACATGTTTTGTGTGTTGGTAGACACAATTCTTGACCGAAAATTTATTATTGACTGTAAAATCGCTCGTTTATAGATTTCGGTCAATTTCTGTTTGGAATTTGGAAAAACTTTCTTCTGTAAAGTTGTAGAGAATTGAATTTCCTATAAAAGTCGCGAGATTCGAATTTTCTGATTAAAGGGCTATTTATTATGAATTATTGAAGTTCCAAAGTTCCGAAATAATTGATTTTGGGAGTTTTAGTTAATTATTTTGAGAAAAACGTTTTTTGTTGCAATTGAGTGGCTCACATGTGTTATGAATGAGCTGAAAACAGATTCCTTGGTGATGGGCTTGAATATTTGGTAAATATTATTATTTTATTAAATTTTCTACTTTGGTGTTCTAAGCATTTTCCTATAAATAGGGTGCTTAGGTTAGAATTGAAAATCACACCAGAAACTGAAGTTTCTCTCTATTTCTCTCTCTATATCGAGCGTATTCTTGTGAGTATTTGATACTTTGAGTGTTGCTATACGGTGCAAGTTTCCTTCAGCACTATATCTAGTATTTCAGTCAAAAGTACCGTCTTTCCGAGGTAAGGGATGTTATTCTTTCGTAAAATGATATTATTTCTTCAATATCATTATGTTGAATATTGATTGGAGCTTTTTATCAAATTTGGAACTTTTTCATGTCGGGGTTACTATTCACAAGTTACTATTCACGAGTTACTATTCACGAGTTACTATTCATCGAAAAACGAAATTTTCTTCTTTTTGTCCAAAATATATATTATGGATACTAGCTTTGATTGTATCCATGTTTTGATCATTCTTGAATTTTACTCCATTATGACTATTTATGAGGTATTTTTGGACATGGAATAGCTGAAATACGAATCCTTAATATTTATTATTTTGTTTCACTGGATTCGTTTTCTTTAAGATATTTTTCATCATCCTCAGTCCTAAATGATGATATTACTGAATATCTTTGGCCTGTAGTGCAAAGATGTATGATTACTTGATGAATATCTTTGGCCTGTAGTGCAAAGATGAACATGTGTTGAGATGAACATGACTGACAGGTGATACAAATGAATATCTTTGGCCTGTAGTGCAAAGATGAATATTTGGATAAAGATGATTATTAATTGATGTTACAGGGATAAAATATTGATGATGGACTTTTAAATCTTAGAAGATAGTATAATTCTTTCTCTACTTGACTCTTCTAATGGTTTGCTGTTTCCGCTGCAGTTGTTGATCTAAAACTTGTTGTTGATTATATTCTATCATATTTTTCTCTGTTGAAGACTAACGATAATTTGTTGTATATTATCTTAGTCATAATATTCTTTACTGGGCTAGTTGAGCTCACCCTTTTCCTTGTTGTTCTATTTTTTTTCTCAGGAGACGAGAATGTAGTGAGTACGAGTCGGGGTGTGGAATGATGGTTCTAGAGAGTTGTTTAGCAGTCCTCACCATTTTTGTAAATTAATGTATCAATAACTGTGATGAGGATTTATTTGAGTATGAATACTGTCCAGATGACAATATTTGTATTTAAACTCACAGTATATGTGTTGTCGTATTTTGCACGACAATTGTAATAATAAAGTTGTAGTTATTTTCTGTACCATGTATTTGGCGACTCAGAATGGGTTGGATGGATTGGACCTATTTTGGGGGCGTCACAGTTGGTATCAGAGCTTAGGGATATGATCTCTGGCGGAGATCGGGGAATAGAACTAGGAGGGGAGAGACGAGTAAATCCTTCGCTAGTGTGTCCTACCTAAGCTTATTTGTTGGTCGGTCATAATATAGGGGTATTATGTGATTTGTTAATTTGTTAAATTAACCCTTGTTTATGGCAGTATTTGAGAATGTCGATTGAGAATGTTAACAGCGGAGTAAATGAGACCGTGGAGACACCTTTGCTCACCAACGAGGAGAACGTGCAACAGGCTGGCAATATTCCTCCTGTGAACAACACCACTGAGCAGACGATGAACGACGGGATGTTTAGGAGTTTTTTTCAGTTCATACAAAACCAGACGAGGGAGACTCGTGTACAAAATACGTGTAGAAATGATAGCAACGCGCGGCTTGTCACGGTCAAGCAGTTCAAGGAGTTAGGACCACCAGAATTCTGGAGAAAGCCGGATCCGATTAAGGCGGAGACGTGGGTCAAACAAATTACCAAGATATTCGATGTCTTGGGATGCACGGAGGAACAGAAGGTTCCATTCGCCACCTTTATGTTCCATGGCGAGGCAGACTACTGGTGGGAGTCTGTGAAGCGTACCCATCCAGCCGCACTCAGCATGTCTTGGGAGACATTTTAGAAACTGTTCAATGACAAATACTTTCCTGAAAGTGTTCGTCATATGAAGGAGGTAGAGTTTATTAGATTAGAACAAAATAACATGACGGTGTCCCAATACGAGGCGAAGTTCGCAGAGTTATCCAGGTTTACACCTCATTTAGTAGAGAATGAGGAACGAATGACGAGGATGTTTCTGAGAGGTTTAAAACCCGAGATTCGGCAATATCTTATCTCTCATAAATTTTCTTTATATTCAGATATTGTCAACAGGGCTCAATTATTAGAGCGAGATAACGAGTACGGTCAATCGAGGGACCACAACCAGGGTCATACCGGTGGCAGCGATCATTGGAGCAATGACAACCAGAGGGAAGGAAAACATTCAGACAAAAGCGGTAACCACTCTGGTGGTAATCATGGCCATGAGAATAGAAGAAACGAGTCGGGGGGGAGATTTTAAAAAGAGGAGATTCAACAATGATAATGTGAAGACGTCAGCACCAGCAGCAACTGGTTCCAAGGGAGGAGAACGACCACCGGTCATATACTATAAGTGCGGAAAAGAAGGACATATCAGCCCAAACTGTCCACAACAGTTTAAGGTATGTTATAACTGTGGAAAGGAAGGACATATCGCTCGAGATTGCGCTGTAGCGAAACCAAGTCCAGCGGGGATGATGACTCAGAAAGTTGTCCCAGAAAAGTCAAAGTCAACGGTTCCTGGAAGAACGTTTTTTCGTGACTGGTCAGAATGCGAGGAACCCGAACGAAGTTAGCATGGGTTAGTTAATTATAAATTTTTGCGAAGTCTATACCTTATTAGATACCGGTTCTACCCATTCATTTATTTCTCTTGCTTGCGTTCAACGTTTAAACTTGACTCTGGAGAAATTAGACTTTGACCTATCTGTGGAGACTCCGTTAGGAGAAACTTTCATTTCATCCACTGTTTAGAAATCTTGTTTGATCCAAGTTGGCACCATCACATTATTTGTTGACCTTATTTCTCTGGAGATACTTGCTTTTGATGTGATTTTAGGGATTGATTGGTTAACTACTCATCATGCCAAAATTGATTGTTTTCGTAAGGTTGTTAGTTTTCATATTCCTAACCAACCTGTTATTCGAATTCAAGCAACCAATTCATTGAAGTCAAACTCTTTAATATCAAGCCATAAATTCATTCGTTTATTGAAAAACGGATGTCAAGCTTTCTTAGCTATGTTATGGAATTGAACAAAAATACGTCAGATTGGAATGATATTTCTATTGTTAGTAAATCCCTGACGTATTTCCTGAAGAATTTCTTGGCCTACGCGTGATATTGAATTTTGTATCATCTTTGAATCTGGTACAAAACTCACTTCTAAAATCTCATATCGAATGGCTCCTATTGAACTTCAGGAGTTAAAAACCTAACTGTAGAAGTTTGTACCCGAGCCTTTATCTGGTGACTTCCTTTGTGGAATGCACCGAAGCCAAACTCTCCGTAGGGGATGCCATATTTGTGCGGTAGTAAACTGATAGGTGTCATTGTGACGTGCTATCCAAGATTGGGATATGAGTCACAGTTGAGAGCAACCTAAGTCAGTAATCGAAATACGTAGCTTTTTGGTTATAATCGGAGATTCGTAGAAGGGTTTTCTCGAATCGCTACCCCGTTAACTCAGCTGACTCGAAAGGATATCAAATTCGTATGGAGCGAAGAATGCGAAAAGAGTTTCCAAGAGCTTAAAAGGAGACTCATTTTGGCACCTGTTCTGACAATACCATCTGGTTCGGATGGATTTGTTATCTACAGTGATGCTTCAGGAAAGGGTTAGGATGTGTTCTCATGCAACGTGGGAAAGTCATAGCCTATACCTTGCGACAACTTAAAGAATATGAGAGGAATTATCCTACTAATGATCTAGAGTTGGCAGCAGTCGTTTTCGCGCTGAAGATCTGGAGGCACTATCTATACGGGGAGAAAGTGGAGATATATTCAGACCATAAAAGCCTCAAATATTTCTTCACCCAAAAGGAACTCAATATGCGGCAACGACGTTGGCTCGAGCTGTTGAAAGATTACGACCACACTATTCAATACCATCCTGGAAAAGCGAACGTGGTAGCTGACGTGTTGAGTAAAAGATCGTATACGGGCACGAGTACGATATTTCTTACGACTTACAGAAGATGGAGATAGAGTTATAGATTCCAAGAACCTGCGTGAAGATAACGAATATACGATTAGAATCGACTTTTATCGATAAAATTAAAATCGCTCAAGCTACACACTGGAGCTGATGAATATGAAGAAGGCAGTGCAAGAAGTTGTTATTCCAAAAGCGAGAATTGGCAATGTGAGGAAAGCTCAAACCTACGATTTATTAGTCCATTTGAAATTCTCAATTGAATAGGAACTATGGCCTATAGACTCGCTTTACAGCCAAGTATGACGCGTGTTCATAACGTTTTTCACGTATCGAAGTTACGAAATTATGTGGACAACCCGAACCACGTCATTGAATTAGAACCGGACGAGATAGCCGAAGACTTAACGTATGAAGAGGTTCCTGTCAAGATCTTGGATAGGAAGGAGCATGTCCTACGCACAAAGGTCATACCACAAGTTAAAGTTTGGTGGAGAAACCATGCTATTGAAGAAATGACATGGGAGTTGGAAACGGAAATGACAGCGAGGTATCCTCATCTTTTTGAAACACCAGGTACGTACGTCAATTTCGAGGACGAAATTTCATAAGGAGGGGAGGTTGTAAGACCCCGAATTTTTTTTAATAAAATAGAATTTCCTCTATTTATTATTTTGAAATAGTAAGAGTTGAATTGATTAATGTGGTTAGTTATGGGTAAAATGCACAAATATTTCAAATAAACAAGTGGTTATAAAATATTCATTGTTGTCGGGGAATATTCGCTTGGTCGTGGAATATTCTTACTGTCGGAGAATATTCGTACGACGGCGCAGTCTTTTGTGGGCCCCATAACGGAAAGCGATTGGATGAAGAAAACGACAAAAATAAGTTGTTTATAAATAACGGCGTAGTTGTTACCGTTAATACTGTTGGAATACCCGGTGGTTAAAACACAGTAATACGCGTTGTTACACAGTAGCACACGGTATTACACTAATTATTGATTCTTACGTAAGAAGGCACTACTCAATAATTGTTACAGTAATTACTGTTCAATATTGTATTTTATTGATTCAATAATTGCTGCGTTGATATTTTATATTACTGTTGTTTTAATGGTCACTACACAGTATTTTCTATTATCGGAACAATAATTCATATTATCTGAATAATATTATTAGATAACATTATTGGTAATGTCTAGAAAGTTCTGTTTAAGGAGAGGTTTAGTCATCTAATTGCGCGCCAGTAAGGAGAGATCCTTATTGAAAAGCCCCCTCTTTCCTGGGAACGACCTAGTTGCCAGTACTGTGATTCTGTAATATTATTTGTGTATAATTAATTATTGATTTATATGATGAGGAAAATATTGATTTTATGTGGATATAGATGGAGAAAATTTTTAATGTGACAATTATTGAAAATTAATATTTTATTAAAATAATTCATTTAAATATATTATTTTAATAATATATTGATGGTGATATTTTTATAATGAATGTGGGATATATGAGTATATAAGGAGGAAGAGTATTTTTATGGCATTAAATGATTAACACATGTTTTGTGTGTTGGTGGACACAATTCTTGACCGAAAATTTATTATTGACTGTAAAATCGTCCGTTTGTGGATTTCGGTCAATTTCTGTTTGGAATTTGGAAAAACTTTCTTCTGCAAAGTTGTAGAGAATTGAATTTCCTATAAAAAATCGCGAGATTCGAATTTTCTGATGAAAGGGCTATTTATTATGAATTATTGAAGTTCCGAAGTTCTGAAATAATTGATTTTGGGAGTTTTAGTTAATTATTTTGAGAAAAACATTTTTTGTTGCAATTGAGTGGCTCACATGTGTTATGAATGAGCTGAAATCAGATTCCTTAGTGATGGGCTTGAATATTTGGTAAATATTATTATTTTATTAAATTTTCTAATTTGGTGTTCTAAGCATTTTCCTATAAATAGGGTGCTTAGGTTAGAATTGAAAATCACACCAGAAACTGAAGTTTCTCTCTATTTCTCTCTCTATATCGAGCGTATTCTTGTGAGTATTTGACACTTTGAGTGTTGCTATACGGTGCAAGTTTCTTTCAGCACTATATCTAGTATTTCAGTCAGAAGTATCGTCTTTCCGAGGTAAGGGATGTTATTCTTTCGTAAAATGATATTATTTCTTCAATATCATTATGTTGAATATTGATTGGAGCTTTTTATCAAATTTGGAACTTTTTCATGTCGGGGTTACTATTCACAAGTTACTATTCACGAGTAACTATTCACCGAAAAACGAAATTTTCTTCTTTTTGTCCAAAATATCTATTATGGATACTAGCTTTGATTGTATCCATGTTTTGATCATTCTTGAATTTTACTCCATTATGACTATTTATGAGGTATTTTTGGACATGGAATAGCTGAAATACGAATCCTTAATATTTATTATTTTGTTTCACTGGATTCGTTTCCTTTAAGATATTTTTCATCATCATCAGTCCTAAATGATGATATTACTGAATATTTTTGGCCTGTAGTGCAAAGATGTATGATTACTTGATGAATATCTTTGGCCTGTAGTGCAAAGATGAACAGGTGTTGAGATGAACATGACTGACAGGTGATACAAATGAATATTTTTGGCCTGTAGTGCAAAGATAAATATTTGGATAAAGATGATTATTAATTGATGTTACAGGGATAAAATATTGATGATGGACTTTTAAATCTTAGAAGATAGTAGAATTCTTTCTCTACTTGACTCTTCTAATGGTTTGATGTTTCCGCTGCAGTTGTTGATCTAAAACTTGTTGTTGATTATATTCTATCAGATTTTTCTCTGTTGAAGACTGACGATAATTTGTTGTATATTATCTTAGTCATAATATTCTTTACTGGGCTAGTTGAGCTCACCCTTTTCCTTGTTGTTCTATTTTTTTTCTCAGGAGACGAGAATGTAGTGAGTACGAGTCGGGGTGTGGAATGATGGTTCTAGAGAGTATTCTCTCTATTTCTCTCTCTATATCGAGCGTATTCTTGTGAGTATTTGATACTTTGAGTGTTGCTATACGGTGCAAGTTTCTTTCAGCACTATATCTAGTATTTCAGTCAGAAGTACCGTCTTTCCGAGGTAAGGGATGTTATTCTTTCGTAAAATGATATTATTTCTTCAATATCATTATGTTGAATATTGATTGGAGCTTTTTATCAAATTTAGAACTTTTTCATGTCGGGGTTACTATTCACAAGTTACTATTCACGAGTTACTATTCACGAGTAACTATTCACCGAAAAATGAAATTTTCTTCTTTTTGTCCAAAATATCTATTATGGATACTAGCTTTGATTGTATCCATGTTTTGATCATTCTTGAATTTTACTCCATTATGACTATTTATGAGGTATTTTTGGACATGGAATAGCTGAAATACGAATCCTTAATATTTATTATTTTGTTTCACTGGATTCGTTTCCTTTAAGATATTTTTCATCATCCTCAGTCCTAAATGATGATATTACTGAATATTTTTGGCCTGTAGTGCAAAGATGTATGATTACTTGATGAATATCTTTGGCCTGTAGTGCAAAGATGAACAGGTGTTGAGATGAACATGACTGACAGGTGATACAAATGAATATTTTTGTCCTGTAGTGCAAAGATAAATATTTGGATAAAGATGATTATTAATTGATGTTACAGGGATAAAATATTGATGATGGACTTTTAAATCTTAGAAGATAGTAGAATTCTTTCTCTACTTGACTCTTCTAATGGTTTGATGTTTCCGCTGCAGTTGTTGATCTAAAACTTGTTGTTGATTATATTCTATCAGATTTTTCTCTGTTGAAGACTGACGATAATTTGTTGTATATTATCTTAGTCATAATATTCTTTACTGGGCTAGTTGAGCTCACCCTTTTCCTTGTTGTTCTATTTTTTTTCTCAGGAGACGAGAATGTAGTGAGTACGAGTCGGGGTGTGGAATGATGGTTCTAGAGAGTTGTTTAGTAGTCCTCACCATTTTTGTAAATTAATGTATCAATAACTGTGATGAGGATTTATTTGAGTATGAATACTGTCTAGATGACAATATTTGTATTTAAACTCACAGTATATGTGTTGTCGTATTTTGCACGACAATTGTAATAATAAAGTTGTAGTTATTTTCTGTACCATGTATTTGGCGACTCAGAATGGGTTGGATGGATTGGACCTATTTTGGGGGCGTCACATTCATGGTTATTTCAAACCACTCAGCATCTATTATTCAATTATTCGAATATTCAATTATTGAAACTTAATTCATGTTCTTTCACAATCGATTCTATTATTGAACATTGAAAGCTAAATTCCTTTCTAATCATGATATACCTTTCTTGTATTTAAACTTGCTAAGCAAAATAGTTGCTTACCCTTGCTATATCATGACGTTTATTTCAGCCATGCCCGAAGGATCGAATAAGAAAGACAAAGGCAAGGGCAAGATCCAAGACTAGTTTAATATGAATGTTAATTATTATATTATCGGATGACATTATTTATGTAAACCTTTTGTAATATTAAAGGTGTGTTTAAGTTAAGGTAAAGAAAACCTTGGGATTATGTTATGAAACTTTATTATAATGAACAATGTATGTTTATTATTCCGCAATAGTTTATAGAATGCTTATGATAAATGATAAGTCGTGAGCACTGAATCTGAGGTTAGAGAACCTGGATTTGGGGGCGTCACAGGTTTAATTAGGCTAACTCAAGGGGATGATTAGTTAATTTTTAAACATGAGGGGGAAGACCTTTTGTTACTTAATTTGGGTGACCAACTTTTAGGAATTGAAAAATAGCTTTTATATAAGCAAAGTCCGAAGTATCATCTCTTCACTTTGCAAAAATTATTCTAAGTGTTAGAGAAAGCTAAAGAGAACAAGAGAAAGCTTGAGATCTAGAGAATAAAGAGGGAAACAGGGTCGGACCAAAGGAGATGGGAAGGGAGACCAAGGATAGCAAGGATCGAGATTGATCACGGCTAAGGAAGAAGAAGAACCAAGAAGGTTAAGATTTCAAACCATCACTTTTTCATCTTCTTATTTTTCTTCTTTGAGTATTAGTTGTTGGTGGTTGGTTAATTGAAGGTCATGATGGACCTTGAAGTAATAAGGTGTATATGAAGGAGAACACTTTGTTAAAACACCTTCAAGATACATGTCAAGCAAACTACATAATTAAAAAGTACGCCTAAGCATGATGATGGAAAACAAGCCATTAATAGTGGTCTGTAAATGGACTTTAATATGTGTTGTCTGTGTATTATTGTTTGATTCCTGAAAGGTGGAATCATATATATATGTAAGATGGCAAGGTGTTCCAAGTGGAACAGAGGAAAAATACGCCATAACAAAGTTATGTCGAAATTTTTCGTAAAAGACGTTAAAACGTGAAAGCTAGGAACGATTTCTGGGCTACGTTATGGGTATTTAACGCTTCTGGAAAGTTTTGATTTTCTAGGGGTTTTGTAGCTTGTAAAAAGTGAGACATAGGCTCAAGAACGAGCTCAATCTGACTTTAGATGAGCAAATTACGCAAATTTGAAAATTTGACGTAGAAAAGAAAAATAATTAAAAACTAAAACTAAATAGAATTAAAAAAGCTAAAGCCCAAAACATAAACGGACTAAATATAAATTAAGCTACTGAATTTTTCCTAAATAATGAATAAAAATACATCAAATAAACTAAAACTCCATGAAGAATAAAATATATGGAAATTCAAAATTTTCTTATTATTTTCCACCGCATCAATCTCCCCTTCTTAGAAAAATTTCGTCCGCGAATTTTAAAGCGAACAAGTATCAAACTTTAAAGCGAACAAGTATCAAACACCAAGAATGAATGTTCAATCTTCGCTCTTCGCAGGATAAAATATTTCGTGCATTTTCTTCTCAAAAGATAATCTTGAAAATAAATGAGAGAAGACCAAAACCTTCCAATTTACCTAAATGACAAATAAATTTTAAAGAATAACAAAATCAATAATTTTATGTCTTTGAATACTGGGATAATCCCATGACCAATTTTGTCTGTTGTCGTGTCCCTATCCATTATATCTCCATCCTTAAAATTTGTGACATTTTCTTTATTTTCCTCAGCAATGGGCAACTCGTTACAAACTTTAGATTCTTCAACAGTAGTATTTTCAATCTCAGTTTCATAGCTTTCCTCCAAAACAATACCATTGTGAACTTCTAAACATAATGTTTCTTTAATTTGTGGTGTACCAATGGGCTTTTGAAACTCACAATATGTAACCAAGTACTCTACCTTTAATAATCATCAATCCCGTACTCATGCAATTCAAAATTCAGTTTTAGAGATTTCGTAATAATATGCATGTTTCATATTCAATATGAAAGTCATCCAATCATAACCAACCTAGCAATTTATGTGCAACATCCATAGACAAAACATGATAAATCACCTCAATTGTATACCTTTTAAATTTAATCAGAACAACAAACAAATGTGAAACTGTAATTGAGGTATTATTGAGCCAAGAAATTTAAAAGGGATAAGGAATTGGTTCTAATTGAAGGTTTAATTCTTTCACAAGTTTGAGGGAAATTATGTTAAAATCACTATTTTTATTGAGAACAAGTTTGCACACATTTATTTTGCAATGAACGTAAGTGTGGAAAGTAGATTCGAGTCGTGAGTCATTCTGTCGAAGCACTTTATGGATAAAAATGTTTTCGAGTATTAAAATTCACTGGACAAAATTTTTAGGGGCTGCTCGTTGCTTTCATGTACTATACTTAAATCAAAGTCAGAAGCCCGATCATGTACCTTCGTCGTTTTGGCCTGATTGCTTACCCCAATGAAATCACAAATTGAATTGGAGAACGATGAATAATAATCCTATGAAGATGACAGTTGTGATGGAATAGGCTGCCGGTAGGAGGCATTGTATAGATGATCAGTAGACTTTTTTTTTTTGATAAACGAAAATTAAGCTCAGCCTTGGTATAAGAGTTGCACACAATCTTCTGTTCTGGGATTCAATTTTCACCAAAAACTAGAAAATCATTGAGATAACATATGGAATAATATACTTTTTAGCTTCTTCTTTTTTACAAATATTTACTGTTTTACAACATGCATACCAATTTTCTCATGCATACGAACTCTTTTATTATTATGGTAAATGGAGACGATATTCATTTATACAAATGTTGAAAAGTTGCACAAAGACAACAATCAAATGATCACTCATATATATAGCGTCTTTTTCGGCATGATCAAGTTGTTGGGTACTTTTAGTTAGCTAGATGATGGAGTACCACATTTTATCTTCCTTCGCAGGAACCAGGAGGACAGTTTTTCCAACAATTTTTGACGCAGTCCAAATTGATATTCCCAAGAGGAGCTGTGCAAGGAAAATAACATTCCGCGCAGCAGTTTTGAGCGGCTTTCCCCACAATGGCCAAAGCCAACACCAACACCACAACAAATATCAAAGAAATTATATTTTTCCCCACCATACTTGATAAATTGGTAAACTATACACCGACAAAAGAGCTTAACAGAAAGAATAAGTGATTCTTTTTATAGAATTCTCACGAGGGTATATCATTCTCAACGATCCCTAGACGCTATTTATAATAACTAACTGCGTGCATGGTATGGTATATAGGTACTAAATTTGAATGTCATATCGTATATATCGGTTGTGTGAGAGTTCTCCTCCTTAGAGTTGAAGTATTTGTCCTGGTCATACGTTTGGAAGGACATGATGCATTAACGAGCTTGTTTAATTTAGGGCCAAGCCCTTCGGGATAGGGAATTCTTCCGTTATTTTTTTTTTTTTGTTGTGGAAAGATAATTTTGGAAAAAAGGATGTTGATTTTGAAATTTGAATGTTACAAACTATTTTTTATTTACATTTTTATTTTATTTTTCCTTTAAAAAGAAATACCCACGTTTACATTTGCCATTTGTTGTCTTTGTGGAAACCGAGAATTTATACCTCATCCTGCTCACATTAAGGTTATATTTTGTGTAGAAATTAATGACAAAAGTATCTCAAATAGATGTATTAATTTTTCAAAATGATTAATTATAGTACAAGCATTTGATGTATTACTATTATCTTTGAGTAAAATACTCTCACACCCCTTACAAAAAAGTATAATAACACTTACTATTCTCTGGTTTTTCAAGTAACACTTGCTACCCTTGTCGATGTTTATTATTGACCAAATAAGCAAAGTTACATATATTTACCCTTATATTTTACTATTTTAAAATATAATGAATTTATACTTATTTCGCTAATGATAAAAGTACTCTATTTTGACTTATATGATGAAGTTACATTCCCCACTCTTAAATCACTAGACACCGTCATACAGGGGAGAGGGAGGGAAAGTTTTTCGCCATGAAGGAGATGATCGAAGAAAATTAACTTGTCCGACTAGGATCGAGGTTTTTTGGGTTTAACGTAACACCCCCTTTCCGAAATAGAAAGAGAGATTACTCAAACACAACAAAACTGAAATGAAAGCTTTATGTCATAAAAGAATGGTCTCATAATGATTAAAAATCACAAGACAAACTATAATAAATATAACATTGGCTCAAACCATAGTCGAAGGTAATTATTACAATTTTAAATAAACTGACACATCAATCCTAAACAAAATAACTCTAAACCATTGGAATGAAAGGAGCTCTCATCACACTTGCCCTTAATCCCCCTGATTACCTGCCGGAAGGAAAACACAAAATGAGCCAAATGCCCAGTACGGATATAGAATAAAAGAATTATGAAACGAAATAACTAACACAATTAAATGAACTGAACTGTACGAACAAAACTAACACAACGAAATGATAGGCTGAATTAAATGGCTGGGTGTTATTTCATATCGAGCTCAAAAACAAAATAGAATATACCTTGCCACACAGGCAAGTCAAATAATGTCACACATGCAAATCAAATAATGCCACACACGTAAGTCACACACATTGGACAGCGAATCCAATGCATGTAAAATCGGAAAATGTGTTTGGCACAAACATCACCAATCCGCAGAACAGAACAGAACAGAAAATTAGGGTCGACCCATACGCCTCCCATAACAAAACACTAAATGGCCAACTCCCACCGGAGCATAAAACGGAGACGCCGTGGACTGATCACACCACCACGGAAGGTGTCATGCCTCGGTGCCAAGAGGACATGCATGTGGTACCCCCACAGGTGGTTATAGCTCAAGTATACCCTACGGTATTCTAACAAAAATATAATGTCACAACACATGAGATAAAATATCAACACAAAGAGGTTCTAAAATGTACATGTTAAACTGAATCAAATCATCAACACAAGTCTCCAAAATATACTAACATGTACATTACTACAAGATCCAAATAATTAAATAGACATGATACACTAGTCTAAAGAGTACAAATATGAGTTCTAATAAAAACGCCTAAACAGACTATCACAATAATTGACAAGAAATAATTATGAGAGGCAATACTAAATTTCGAAACGAATAACGAAACGAACAATTTAAAAAACAAAAGAGTTTCGCTGAAAGAGTACGAAATCCGTACCTGGATTAAGCAATGTAATACCCAAAATTTATATTCTAAATATACTTAAATTCCTTCCGTCCGATCTAATAAAAAAATTATAATTCAATTATAAGTTACTAAATCATACGAGACCACTAATTAAAATAATAACTTCTAAAATTTGTTCTTTTTATCTTCTACCCGTTAATTAGCTCATTTTATTATTATTTCTATTATTATTGTTTTCTATGAATATTTATTATTTTAGTATGATACTGACCAAATACATAGATTTACCATCAGGAACTTTAAACATCCTGATTGCTCATATCATCGAGTTCCTTAAAGGCCGTGAATTCCAGTGGTCTGAGGAGGCAGTTATGGAATAATTAGGAAGATAATATATTTTAGGGAGGAAGTAAAATATAACTTTAGAGAACACTAGAACACTTTGATTTCACTTACTTCAAATGAACAAAGTACAAGGCTATTTATAAAACTCCTAGGATACTTCTAGAGCCACATTAATAATGATCAAATACATGTACATGAACCTAACGTTTAAATACATTTATGTACATACATGTATCATGTACTTAGATATCACTCATTCATGTATTAACACTAATTAAGATAATTCTTGAACAATCTAGAAGATATTTATAGATTTGGTTTAGTTAACAAGGCCTTCCGTAAACCAAATTTATTCTTCACTCCGAGCTTAGCGATTTGCCTCTTGAAAACTTCTCCAGAAACAAGCTTTGTAAAAATGTCAACTAGTTGCTATTTAGATTTACAATATTTGATATTAATAATTTCATCATTCACAAGTTACCTTAAGAAATGATATCGAATGCGAATATGCTTTGCCTTTCCATATATGAAGAACTGAATTTTTGGTAACTGAAATTGTTGAAGTGTTATCACAAAACAAAGTTGGATCAGCTTCTTATTTTTTCTTGAGATACTTCAAAATTCCTTCTAACCAAACTAGATGACATCCAGCACATGCAGCCGCTATATATTCAGCTTCAGTTGTTGAAAGAGCAATGATTGGTTATTTCTTTGCACTCCAAGAAATAGCTCCGCTTCCAATATTAAAAACATAGATTGAAGTACTTTTTCTATGATCAATGTTGCCTCCAAAATCACTGTCTGTGAATCCAGTAAGACTAACTGGAACACCAGCTTCATAAAAAAATTTCATAATCAATTGTGCCTTTCACATATCTCATTCTTTTAGTTGCTTCCCAATGTTCTAAGTGAGGCTTCTCCATGAACCTGCTAATCATACTAATTACAAACATTAAATCTGGTCTTGTGGCAGTTAAATACATCAAATTTCCAACCAAACTCCTATAAATAGTTGGATCCACAAGCTTTCCTTCACCTTTCTTGCTTAACTTAAGCCCAATAACACATGGAGTTGAAACAAAATTAGCATTCTTCATCTTGAACTTTTTCAAAATTTTCCTTGCATATTTTCCTTGAGAAATAAAAATTCCCTTATTGGACTGACTAACTTAATGCCCAAAGAATGATGTAACTCGTCCAAATCAGTCATGTCAAACTCTTGTTTCGTTGAAAAACTTTGAAATCATTAAGCATCTCCATATCATTGCCAGTAAAAATGAGATCATCAATATAAAGATTTACCACCATCAATCTTCCTTTTGAAGGATCAATTTTGGTGTATAAAGTATGCTTTTAAGGATATTTTTGAAAACCATTATTCTCAAAGTACGAATTAATGCGGCTATACCAAGCGCTTGGTGACTGCCTCAAACCATATAAAGTCTTCTTTAACTTGTAAACTTTATCTTCTTCACCTTTCTTTACGAAACCGAGTGGTTGGTATACATAGATCTCTTCCTCAAGAAACCCATTTAGAAATGCCGATTGACATCCATTTAGAGCACTTCCAATTGATTTAAGCTGCAAGTGATATAATTAAACGAACAATATCAAGTCTTGAAATAGGTGCAAATACATCATTAAAATCTTCTCCTTCCTTCTGTGTATACCCCTTTGCAACGAGCCTCACTTTGTACTTATTGACGGAGCCATCTGAATTTAACTTTGTCTTGAAAATCCATTTAACTCCAATAGGTCTTTTGTTTGGTGGTAAACTGACTAGCTCCCATATGTTATTCTTTTCGATAGCCATAATTTCTTCCTTCATGGATTGTTTCCATTTTTCTTCTTTTGCTACATTTTTCATGAGAAATTAAATCTTCTCCTGCATAGAATGCAAAGAAAATAACCCATGCATCTACCGGCTCTGTAGTATCATAAATCTTTTGCAAAGTCTTCATCTTAATTCCTTAGGGGCTACTACCAGAAGACTGTCCTATTGAGGGAGATGGTGCATCAATTGGGTTCAAAGATGGATCATCTTCACTTGGCATGCTGCTACAATCATCCAAATCCTCCATGAGCAATGCTGCCTCATCTACAATGATTATGTCAGCATCATTGAAAAAAGATTTTTCATCAAAGGTTATATCCATCCTAATAAAAATTTTCTTTGTTTTTGGATTATACAAGTTATAGGCTTTTGACCTTTCACTTTATCTAACAAAAATATATTTTTCTGCCTTGTCATCAAGTTTTGTCCTTATTGCATCTGGTACATGAGCAAACGCTACACTTCTAAAAATCTTCAAATGTTGGACATTCGATTTTCTCATATATCAAGCTTCATGAGGAGTACAATTTTTTAAATATTTTGTTGACATGTTGATCAAACAAACTACACAAGAAATAGATTATGTCCAAATTAAATTGACATGGCAACCTTTTTCTTTAAGAATGCACCTAACCATGTCCGTGATTGTACGGTTTTTCCTTTCGCAAACACCATTTTGCTGTGGTGTATAGCGAACTGTCAATTCATGCCTTATGACATTATCTTTACAAAAATGATGAAAATCATTTGAAAGATATCCTGACCCTCGATCTGTTCTCAAAGTCTTTATGTGACAACTAGAAAATTTTCAACTTCTGTTTAAAAATTTTATAAGCTTGAAAACTTTCAAATTTTTCATGAAGAAAATAAGTCCACACTTTTCTTGTGTAATCGTCAATAAAAGAAATGAAATATTTGTTACCTCTAAAAGATAACACTGTCATAGGTCCACACATGTCTGAATGAACATGTTCAAGTGGTTGCCTTGCACCCCAAGAAGATTTTGTAGGAAATGGGTTACGGTTCAACTTTCCCAACTGACATGCTTCACAAGTCTCCTCAATTTTATTAATATGGGGTAAACCTCCCACCATTCGTTTCACCGCTAACAATTTTAGGTTGTCGAAATTCAAGTGGCCATACTTGTTATGCCATAACCTGGAAACTTCTTCATTAAAACCAGCAAAACAATGGAAATTTTCAACTTGGAGTGGAAGCGAAAATAAATTATTCTTCGCCAAGCTAATCTTTGCCACAACTTGATTATTTTTTGATAGAGTACATAACTTATTATGAAAAATATATCAAATTCTTTTTGCAAAAGTTGTTCAGAGCTTAGCAAATTACTTTTGATACCTGGAACATAGTAAACATTTGTCATTTTTTCAAATTTTCCATATTTTGTTTTGAAAGTGACTTCTTCAACTCCTATAATTGTATAGGCTCTAGCATCTCCAATTTTTATTTGTCCAAAATTTGACTCTACCAAGATAGAAAATAAATCCTTATTCCTTGTCACATGTTTGCTGACACCACTATCCAAATACCAAACATGATTATTATTTTCTTGATAAGCAATTAATAATGGGGCAATGGTCCAAAAATGCCTCCGACGTTTATCCCGATATCTCACTTACACCTTAAACTAATTTTTTTTTCTAAAAGTATCCTTAACGTTACAAATTTTAGGCCACTTCTGTCCCTCCCGTTAACAAACATGCCACCTAGACAAACGGGTGTTAATTTATTTATGACGCGGTTGACACGTGGCAATATTTGCTGACGTGTACAAAACAAAAATTATATTTACATCATTTAATCAAAATACTAAAATTAATCAAAACAAAAAATACTAAAATTCAAAATAAAAAAAGCATAACATAATTACGTAATTTAATCAAAATACTAAAATCCAAATTATTTTGTTAATTAATCTATACTTACACTTGCCGCCTCAGGAGAAAGAGATCTAGCTTTTCGATGGAGAGATCGATTGCGCAATCTCAGATCCCTCCCTCTCGTCACATTAACTTCGCAATTCTCGTTACATTCATCTTCTTCATCTTCGATCTCCAGATCCAGTAATGGAGCTTAAAACTGAGGCCTCTGCAAGTGAGAGGAAATATGCTGCTTTTCTTCTACCTGACCTAACAAATTGAAATATGCTACTTTTCTTCTACCTGACCAAGATCTAAGCTTCTTCAATGGTGTTGCCAGTCCACTCACTTTATTCCTTCTTTGTTTTTGTTAAAAATTATTATTTGTTCTTTTATGTTTTTTTGCCTCCGGTCTGAATTTTTATGAATCCGATTTATTAGGTCCTGGAGGTACTGAAATTATATTCCCTTTCTATTTGATCAAATTTATGGGTTTTTGTTTTCGATTTAATATATATGATATAATGATACTTTCGTCAAGTTTCTGTATTTGGGTTTAGAGAATTAATATTTTTGTTGCCCTGAAATAATTGCGGTTGTGCATTTTCCTTTTATCTAATAGCTCAGTCCATTTACTATATTGTTTATTGAGGATAGATATGATGATTGATCAGTATTGTAGATCTAAAAAAATCAATACATGGCACTGACCCAGTTGAGATCTATTTCGAATTATCTTTGGATGGGTCAAGACCCAGATGAGATCCAACCAATGAGTGTCAAAAGCCTATTTGGCTGTGAAGTGGGTGACGAGATAGAGATCGTTCAAACAAAGATCGTCGCCATCGCTGCAGATTTGGAGACGCAAGGAACTTTAATGTATAAAAATAATACGCCTCTTTCGGATCAATTTTCATGGTTAGTAAATAGTAACTATTGAACTCTAACTGTGATTGTGATGAAGAGATTGATAGATTGGAAGAAAAGATTGATTCAAGTAGGTTTCATTCATATTTTCTGGGTTTAAGAACCCTAACTAGTTATGAAGAGATGAATGATAGATTGGAAGAAGAGATGGATTATCTGGTTTTAAGATCAAGTTGGGTTTTTTTCCCATTACTTTTTTAAGTTTATTCATGGGAGTCTGAGACTTGCGAGCTCAATCATGTGATTCATTTGATTACAGCTTTAGATCTAAAAGTTTGAAGGTTGATGATGAGTTGAATTTGGGTTATAGCAATGTGTTTGGGTAATGTGATATATGAACTTTTTTTGGTTTAAACTTTAAAGTATTAATTAATTTTTAATTAATTAGTGAAACTATAATTTTTTTCATGTACAATTTGGTAATTATAATTTTTTGTACACGTCAGCAAATGTTGTCACGTGTCAGCCGCATCATAAATAAATTAATACCCATTTGTCTAGGTGGTATATTTGTTAACGGGATGGACAGAAGTGGCCTAAAATTTGTAACCTTAAAGGTACTTTTGGAGAAAAAATTAGTTTAGGGTGTAAGTGGGATATCGGGGTAAACATCGGGGGCATTTTTGGACATTTGCCCATTAATAATGACTCTGAACAATCTTTCTCAACTGATTCATTTTCATGCACCAATCCAGATTCTTTTTTGTTAGATGGTTCAAACCAACATTCACTAATTTTATGACCAGGCCTAGACAATGAAAACATTCAATATAGTCTTTTCTCCCTCTTTGATTAATACCACGACCTCTTCCTCTTTGAGAAATATTTGAATACTCAAATGACTCTTCCTTAAAATTATTATTGTTATCTGGTGATCCTTTTCCATTGCCACGAAAGTTAGAGCATCTACCTCTGTTTCCTTGGAAGCCACCTTTTCCACGTCCACGACCTCCTCCATAGCCGCGACCACGGGGAGCACCTTGGCCACCCGTAATTTCAAACTTGAGAGTTTGATCATTAGAAGGTGGATTTCTTTGATTAACACGGAACTCATGTGCCTTTAAAGAAGCTTGCAAATCTTCCAAAGACAGTTTTGACACATCTTTGGACTCTTCGATAGCTACCACGATAAAAGCAAACTTTTGTGGTAAGCTCCGAAGAATTTTCTCTACTACTTTTTGATCTTGTAAAACTTCTCCATTGGTTTCCATTTGATTTACAATTGAAGTAACTTTTGAAAAATAATCAACAATAGTCTCATTTTTACATCTTCTCAAATTCTAAACGCAAAGATTGGAGCCGTACTTTTTTTACCTTTTCTTCACCTTTATATATTGATTGGAAAATATCCCAAGCTTCCTTTGAAGTTTCTGCCATCAAAACTCTATCAAAAATTGGTCTTTCAATTGCTTGATAAAATTAGAAGAGCGTCTTGTTATCCTTATCCCTTTTCTCATTCAGGCTACTTTTCTGGGCTTGTGACAAACCCTCTTTAATTTCTGGTTCTTTATAGCCATCTTCAACAATATTCCACAACTTGAAGAACTTTAATAATACTTTCATATTATGGCTACAATAATGAAAGTCTTCTCCGTTAAAGCGAGTAAATAGAGAGACTAGATTATTTGAATTTTCCATCACCACATTGCTTTGAAAAAATCAACAATTATTTCAAGTTCCCCACTTTGCACACCAGGTGAATTTTTTGAAATTTGGTGGTACCTACTGAAAGACTTCTCTGGAGAAACAAAAATAATAATAATAGTTAGCGTGCTTAGTTTCGCCACTGCTATATAGTTCCTTTCCGAATTGATTGAATACCACTTGTTCACTTTAGTATGAAATATCACAAAATGGACTCGGCAGTCCACTGCTTTTACGTTAAAGCAAGGCAAAAGAATTGTTTTGTTATTGATGATTATGATGATAGGACCACGTGTGGATATTGGAGCTACTGTTAAGACCAAAGCTCTGATGCCAATTTGATGGAATAATTAGGAAGAGAATATATTTTAGGGAGGAAGTGAAATATAACTTTAGAGAACACTAGAACACTTTGATTTCACTTCAAATGAACAAAGTACAAGGCTATTTGTAGGACTCCTATGATATTTCTAGAGCCACATTAATAATGATAAAAAACATGTACATGAACCTAACACTTAAATACATTCATGTACATATATGTATCATGTACTTAGATATATCACCCATTCATGTATTATCACTAATTAAGATAATTCTTGAACAATCTAAAAGATATTTATAAATTTGGTTTAGCTAACAGGCAGAGGCCAGTTTTTAACTAGTCAAGCAGAAGATGACAAAGGCACTAGTTTTGTCACTTCCTAATTTTAAAAGGTATTCGAGGTGAATTGTGATGCATTTGAGGTTGGCATATTGGTGGTGTTTTGAGTCAAAAGGGACGTCCTATAGCTTTCTTAGTGAACTTCATAACAAGGGTCACTTTGGGCGAGATAAGACGCTGGTCCTTATTTTTGTTGATTATTATTGGCCCAAAAATAACTAGTAACGTGACTCATTATGTGGAGCGTTGTTATGTGTGTCAACAATCCAACGGAAGTCTCACTAATGTAGGCATGTACACACCTTTACTTGTTCTTGAAGCCCATTGGTTTGATCTCAGTATGTACTTTGTGTTGTGCTTACACCGTACCCAATGCGCTGTGGATTCTATTTTGGTTGTGGTTGATTGGTTTTCCAAGATGACCCATTTTGTAGCCTGCAAAAAAAAAACAATGGATGCTACCCGAATCGCCCATCTATACTTCTGAGAGATTGTGCATTTACATGGTGTTCCACGATCAATCATTTCTA
Organism: Panax notoginseng; assembly: GCA_016801055.1. Lineage (NCBI taxonomy): Eukaryota > Viridiplantae > Streptophyta > Magnoliopsida > Apiales > Araliaceae > Panax > Panax notoginseng. Next base: position 188,720,178 of record CM029015.1, on the reverse strand, counting down.
ATCGTGACACACTACGAGGAAAAGTCTTATTTTCGACGAAATTTTCCCTTCGAAATAAGCCTATTCCGTCGAACATAGGTTATTTCCAATGGAATATTCTGTCAAAAATTCGGTCGTATATATACGCGTCGAAGATACCATCCGTCACAAATTCCATCGTACCTATCTTGTCTACGACGGATTATCTCCGACGAAATTTCGTCGAAAATAAGCTATTTACGACTGAATAAATAGGACGAAAATTTTCGTCGAGTATAATATTCCTTATTTCCGACAGAAATATTCCCTCGGAAATAGCCTATTTCCGACTGAAAATTAAAATATATCGGTATTTATTAAAAAAGGCTAATTATTAAATCCGACGAAAATTCCGTCGGAAATACCTTATTTCGTCGAAATTAACTATTTTTTAATGCATATTTTAAAAGTGCAGTTTCTAGGTGTTTAAACTCATTTATGTACCTGTAACCTGTCACAACCCAATACACAGTAATATAAACTTGTATCTCACATTCAAATATTCAACGTAGCGCTAAAAACGATATCAACACATCCAGCAAACGTAATCTACTAACTGATTATCATCAACACTACTGAGCTAACAATTACAAATATAAGCTAATGTTCTATAAATGATAAATAATATAATTTACAATACTTATACAGACGCAATTAGACACTACAATATATACAAATGTTCTACTTATACAGACACAATTAGACACTACAATATATACAAATGTTCTACAATAACATGAATACAAATGAACTATAAACTAGTAAAAGTATCATCATCGGGCGGAGATGAACGACGCTGCTCTGGTGTATGGAAATTAGTGTCGTCCGCCTGCTCGTCATCGTCAGTCCGCTCGGCATCGCCACCCTGTTGATAGAATCAAAAATATAAATCATTAGTCCGTATATATTTTATTTTATTTTATTTTATATATAATTTTTTTTATTTTTATTATTATTATTTAATTTAATTTAATTTAATTTATTTTAACTTTTTTATTATATAATTAAATTAAATTTGTTTTATTTTATTCAATTTAATTTAATTCATTTAGTTTTATTTTATTAAATCGGATTAAATTTATTATTATGTTTTAATTTAATTTATTTTATTTTGTATTATATTATATAATTTTTAAATTTTTTTATTAAATTAAATTAAATTTATTTTAAATTTAATTTAATTTATTTTATTTTAATTAAATTAAATTAAATTAAATTTATTTTATTTTTTATTAAATTTAATTTATTTATTAAAATAAATCAAACTTGTTTTGATTTATTCAATTCAATTTAATTTATTATTTTATTTTATTTTGTATTATATTATATTATCAAATTTTAAATTTTATTTTATTTAATAAACTAAATTCAATTAAATTTATTTTATTTTATTTTATTTTAGTAGTAAGAAAATAAGTAAATGCTATTTAGTTTATATTTTAATATTGGGAAACTAATTACATAATAAATAAATATACTTGTAAGGCCCACAAATTTTGCAATTGCATAATTATGACAACAATTCCGTCGGAAATATCAAATATACCAACAATTAACATAAGGCAGGCAATCCTAGCTATAATCAATGGCAAAATAAATTATACCAACAATCACAACAATTGAGTAAATTAACCTAAAATTGATAAGGCAGTCCAATAATCAATAACAAAATAGACCAAATTCAGCCAACAAAATTCATGACAGCAACAACAACTCATCATACTCAAAACTTAATCCCAATTAACCAACAACCAACAATCTGCAACAAAATTCATGGCAGCAACAACTAATCATATATACTCAAAACTGATATCTGGATTAACCAACAATCTGCAATAAAATTCATGGCAACAAAATAGACCAAATTCAGCCAACAAAATTCATTGAAGAAACAACAACTAATTCTCCTCAAAACTTAATCCCAATTGTTGCTAAAAAATTAAAAAAATAAACAATCCCAATTTCATACTTTTAGCAAAAATATATTCACAAAGTAATCCCATATCAAATTATAACAATAATTATATGCTGGCAAAAAAAAATAGAGAAGCACATGGGTAGGAGAAACTGCTAACCACTGCCGGAGGGGAGGAGAAGGCGCTGCTGAGAGGGAAAATGCTGTCGGAAAAGGAGAACTGGGGTCGTCGCCGGAGGGAGGAGGGAGGAGAGGTGGTCGTCGGAGCAAAGGGAGGAGAGGGACAGAGAGAGATGAGAGCGAGCCGAGAGAGAGAGAGAGAGTAAGAGATAACACAGGAGGCGGTTGGGGGAAGTGAACTGGGTTTTAAGTTTTAAAGACTATTTCCAACGGAACATTCCCCCGGACTTAATTCCCTCGAAGTTACGTTATCTTCGACGGATAATCTGTCGGGCTTAATTACCATTCCCTCGAAAATAGAGTTGGCGCTGGCGGGAACATTGGCGCCATTCTGCTGTGTGTATGTTCGACGGAATTCGGTCGAAAATAAATTATATTCGAGGGAACTATTTCCGACGGATAATTCCGTCGCAATTACTCTATTTACTACTGAATATGTTCCCTCGGAAATAATTCCGTTGGAATTAAGGCTTTTTCTTGTAGTGACACTAAGATCATGAGTCATTTCTGAAAAAGTTTATGGGAGAAGCTCGGGACACAATTGAATTTCAGCAGCCATACGAATAGTTAAACTGAGGTGGCGAACCGAAGTTTGGGCAACATTTTAAGGTGTTTGGCTGGAACTAAACCAAAATAGTGGAATGTGGTGTTACCTCAAGTAGAATTTGCCTATAACATATCTCAGAATCGAACAACCGGACTGATCAGCCCCTTTGAGATTGTCTATAGTAGGAATCCATTTAGGGTCCTGTACATAGTTCCCATTCCACTGGTGGGTTGTTTGAGTCTTAAGGCAGAAGAGATGTGTGACGCCCCCAAAATAGGTATACAACACCCATTCTGAGTCGCCAAATACATAGTACAAAAAGCAAACTACAACTTCAATAATACAATTGTCGTGCAAAATACGACAACACATACTGTGAGTTTAAATACAAATATTGTCTTCTACACAATATCCACATTCAAATAAGCCCTCATTACAATTATTCAAACACTATTTTACAGAAATAGTGAGGACAGCTAAAACATCTTTCTAGAACCATCACTCCATACCCCGACTAGATCCTGCTATGTTCTCACCTCCTGAGAAGAAAAATGGAACAAAAAGGAAAAGGGTGAGCTCAACTAGCCCAGTAAAGAATATTATGACTAAGATAATATACAACAAATTATCATTAATATTCAACAGAGAAAAATCTGATAGAATATAATCGACAACAAGTTTTAGATTAACAACTGCAGCGGAAACAGCAAACCATTAGAAGAGTCAAGTAGAGAAAGAATTCTACTATCTTCTAAGATTTAAAAGTCCATCATCAATATTTTATCCCTGTAACATCAATCAATATACATCTTGAATCAAATATTCATCTTTGCACTACAGGCCAAAGATATTCATTTGTAACACCAGTCGATCATGTTCATCTCAATACCTGTTCATCTTTGCATTACAGGCCAAAGATATTCATCAGGTAATCACACATCTTTGCACTACAGGCTAAAGATATTCAGTAATATCATCATTTAGGACTGATGATGATGAAAAATATCTTAAAGAAAATGAATCCAGTGAGACAGGAGGACAAATAGTAGGGATTCGTATAACAGTTTATCCAAGATCAATAATACTTCATAATAATCGATTGTGAAGCAGAATTCAAAAATAAAGATCAAAACATGGATACAATCAAAGATAGTAACCATAATAGATATCTTCGACAAAAAGAAAAAATTTTATTTTTTGGTGAATAGTGGCGTATTCGTGAATAGTGCCGTATACGTGAATAGTAACGTATACGTGAATAGTAACTCCGACACAAAAAGTTCCAAATTTGATAAAAAGTTCATATCAATATTTCGGTATAATGATATTGAAGAAAATATCATTTAAGAAGAAGATAATATCTCTTACCTCAAAATAACCGTACTTCTGACTGAATATCGGATATGAGGCTGAATGAAACTTGTGCTGAATAGCAACTTTCAAAGTATCTAACTACTCACAAAATATACTCAATAATCTAGAGAGAGAAAGAGAGAAAACTTATGAATTCTGGTGTGATTTTTAATTCTAACTTAGCCCTCTATTATATAGGAAAATGTTAGCACGCCGAAGCAGACTTAACCTGCAACCTGATGGCTTTACCTGTTACTATTCCCACCCACCACATTTGAATAACAAACTCAGCACATTTCTTCACCAACTAAGAGTGGGGCCCACCAATTCTAGAATTTTCCACCAAAATGATTAACTCCGAAAATTCAATAATTTCTGAACCAGTCATCTTGTAAAATTCATAACAAATCATACGTTCATTTTTAACGGTTCAAAATTTGTGGACATATACTCAACTTATATATGTATAACATATCCAAATATTACCACGATCCAACGGTCGGATTAAAAATTATAACCCTCGCAAAATATCTCAAAAACTCTAATTTGATTTTCAATACCTCCGTTCCGATAAAAATACAGATAAAACACCTCAATATTAACTCCTTTATTTTTAACCACAAAAATATATCCCTCATTTATATCCACATAAAATAAATATTTTCTTATCATATGAATCAATAATTAATTATTCACAAATAATATTACAGAATCACATTTATGACAACCAGGCCGTTCCCAGGAAAGAGGGGACTTTCCAATAAGGATTTCTCCTTACTAACGCGTAATTAGATGACCAAACCTCTCCTTAGACAGAATTTTCTAGACATTGCCAATAATGCTATCTAATAATATTATTTAAATAATATGAATTATTGATCTGATAATGGAAAATACTGTGCAGTGACAATTATTGAAACAACAATAATATAAAATATCAATGCAGCAATTATTGAATCAATAAAATAAAATATTGAACAGTAACTACTGTAACAATTATTGAGTAGTGCCTTCCTTCGTAAGAATCAATAATTCTAAAATACTGTGCAATCCGTGTGCTACTATGCAACCACGCGTATTACTGTATTTTAACCACCAGGTATTCCAACAGTGTTAACGGTAACAACTACGCCGTTATTTATAAAAACTCAAATTTTGTCGTTATCTTCATCCAATCGTTTTCCGTTATGGGGCGCACAAATAGCTGCGCCGTCGTACGAATATTCCCCGACAGAAAGAATATTCCACGACCACACGAATATTCCCCGACCAAAAATGAATATTTTATAACCACTTGCTTATTTGAAATATTTGCGCATTTTACCCATAACTAACCACATTAATCAAATCAACCCTTTCTATTTCAAAATAATAAATAGAGGAAATTTAATTTCATTTATTAATAAGTTGGGGTCTTACAACCTCCCCTCCTTATGAAATTTCGTCCTCGAAATTGACGTACGTACTTGGTGTATCGAAAAGGTGAGGATACCTCGCTTTCATTTCTGATTCCAACTCCCAAGTCATTTCTTCAATAGCATGGTTTCTCCACAAAATCTTAACTTGTGGTATAACCTTCGTGCATAGGACATGTTCTTTCCTATCCAATATCTTAACAGGTACCTCCTCGTACGTTAAATCTTCGGCTATCTCGTCTGGTTCTAACGCAATAATATGATTCGAGTCGTCCACATATTTACGTAACATCGATACGTGAAAAACGTTATGAACACGCGACATACTTAGCGTTAAGGCGAGTCTATAGGCCACAGTTCTTACTCGATCTAGGATTTCAAATAAATCGAAGGCTTGAGCATTCTTCTCTTCATCGACTCTTACTTCTAGATTAACACATTCTTGCACCTTCTTCTTTATATTCATTAGCTCCAGGTCTGTAGCTTGAGCGGCTTAAACGTTATCGATTAAAGTCGATTTTACTCGTATATCATCACGTGGGTCCCTAGAGTCATTAACTCTATCTCTATCATTTATAAATTATACAAAATAGGCCTTTGTGTTCAATAATATCGCACTCGTACTCGCGTACAATCTTCTACTCAACGCGTCAGCTACCACGTTCGCTTTTCCAGGATGGTATGGTTAGAACATGTTCCGAATGAGTCGCCTCTTGAGCTATTAGAAAATCTTCTAGCATTCCTCGCTCCATACGAATTTTGTATCTTTCTAAGTCAGCTAAGTTAACAGAGTAGCGATTCGAGAAAATCCTTCCACGAATCTCCGATAGTAACCAGCTAAGCCCAGAAAGATACGTACGTTGATCACCGACTTTGGTTGCTCTCAATTATGATTCATATCCCAATCTTGGATAGCACGTCACAATGGCACCTATTGTTTTACCACCACACAAATATAGAGCCCCCTACGGAGAGTCTGGCTTTGGTGCATTCTACAAAGGAAGTCACCAGATAGAGACTCGGGTACCAACTTCTATAGTTTGGTTTTTAACTCCTGAAGTTCAATAGGAGCTATTCAATATGAGATTTTAGAAATGGGTTTTGTATCGGGTTGAAGATCAATACAAAAATTCAATATCACGTTCTGGGTTAGGCCAGGAAATTCTTCAGGAAATACGTCAGGAAATTCACTAACAACAGAAATATCATTCAAATCTGACGTATTTTTGTTCAAGTCCATGACATGGGCTAAGAAAGCTTGACATCCGTTTTTCAATAAACGAATGGCTTTATGGCTTGGTATGACAGCGATTGATTTTAGTGGTTTGGTTGCTTGAATTAGCATAACAGGTTGATTAGGAATATGAAAAGTAACAACCTTACGAAAACAATCAATGATGAGTAGTTAACCAATCAATTCCTAAAATCACATCAAAAGCAAGTATCTTTAAAGAGATAAGGTCAACAGGTAATGTGATTGTGCCAACTTGGATTAAGCAAGATTTATAAACTGTAGATGTAATGAAAGTTTCTCCTAACGGAGTCTCCACAGATAGGTCAAAGTTTAATTTCTCCGGAGTCAAGTTTAAACGTTGAGCACAAGCAGGAGAGATAAAAGAATGGGTAGAACCGGTATCTAGTAAGGTATAAACTTCGCAAGAATTTATAATTAACTAACCTGTTATACCTTCGTTCGGGTTCCTCGCGTTTTAGGCAGTCACGACAAACGCTCTTCCAGAAACCGCCGACTTTATTTTGTCTGTATCAGCCTTTGGTGTCACCGTCCCAGCTGGACTTAGTTTCGCTATAGTACAATATCGAGCGATATGTCCTTCCTTTCCATAATTATAACATATCTTGGATTGTTGTGGGCAGTTTGGGCTGATATGTCCCTCTTTTCCACATTTGTAATATACGACCGGTGGTCGTTCTCCTCCCCTAGAAACAGTTGATGTTTGTGCTGACGTCTTCACGTTATCATTGTTGTACCTTCTCTTCTTAAAATCTCCTCCCGACTCGCTCCTTCTATTATCACGGCCACGATTACCACCAGAGTGGTTACCGCTTTTATCCGAATGTTTTCCTCCATGCTGGTTTTCATTGCTTCGATGACTGCCACCACCGGTATGACCCTGGTTGTGGTCCCTCGGTTGAACATACTCATTATCTCGCTCTAATAATTGAGCCCTGTTTACAACATCTGAATATAAAAAAAATTTATGAGAGATAAGATATTGCCGAATCTCGGGTTTTAAACCTCTCAGAAACATCCTTGTCATTCGTTCCTCATTCTCGACCAAATGAGGTGCAAACCTGGATAACTCTGCAAACTTCGCCTCGTACTGGGACACCGTCATGTTGTTTTGTTCCAGTCTGATAAACTCTACCTCCTTCATATGACGAATACTTTCAAGAAAGTACTTGTCATTGAACAGTTTCTGAAACGTTTTCCAAGACATGTTGAGTGCGTCAGGCTGGGTACGCTTCACAGACTCCCACCAGTAATCTGCCTCACCGCGGAACATAAAGGTGGCGAATGGAACCTTCTGTTCCTCCGTGCATCCCAAGACATCAAATATCTTGGTAATTTGCTTGACCCACGTTTTCGCCATGATCGGATCCGGCTTTCCCTTAAATTCTGGTGGTCCCAACTCTTTGAACTGCTTGGCTGTGACAAGTCGCGTATTGTTATCATTTCCACCCGTATTCTGCACACAAGTCTCCCTCGTCTGATTTTGCATGAACTGCAAAAAGCTCCTAAACATTCCATCATTCATCGTTTGCTCGGTAACGTTGTTTACAGGAGGAATATTGCCTTCCTGTTACACGTTCCCCTGGGTGGTGATTAAAGGTATCTCCACAGTCTCATTCACTCCATTGTTAACGTTCTCTGCTGCCATTCTCAAATACTGCCACAAAACAAGGGTTAATTGACATGTCACATATTATCCCTATATTTGACCGACCAAATAATTAACAAATAAACTTATTTAGGTCATACTAGCGAAGGAATTTCCCGCCTCTCCCCTCCTAGTTCTTGTCTCACATCTCAGCCAGGGATCATATCCCTAAGCTCTGATACCAACTGTGACGCCCCCAAAATAGGTATACAACACCCATTCTGAGTCGCCAAATACATGGTACAAAAAGCAAACTACAATTTCAATAATACAATTGTCGTGCAAAATACGACAACACATACTGTGAGTTTAAATACAAATATTGTCTTCTAGACAATATCCACACTCAAATAAGTCCTCATTACAATTATTCAAACACTATTTTACAGAAATAGTGAGGACAGCTAAAACATCTTTCTAGAACCATCACTCCATACCCCGACTAGATCCTGCTATGTTCTCACCTCCTGAGAAGAAAAATGGAACAAAAAGGAAAAGGGTGAGCTCAACTAGCCCAGTAAAGAATATTATGACTAAGATAATATACAACAAATTATCATTAGTATTCAACAGGGAAAAATCTGATAGAATATAATCGACAACAAGTTTTAGATCAACAACTGCAGCGAAAATAGCAAACCATTAGAAGAGTCAAGTAGAGAAAGAATTCTACTATCTTCTAAGATTTAAAAGTCCATCATCAATATTTTATCCCTGTAACATCAATCAATATACATCTTGAATCAAATATTCATCTTTGCACTATAGGCCAAAGATATTCATTTGTAACACCAGTCGATCATGTTCATCTCAACGCCTGTTCATCTTTGCACTACAGGCCAAAGATATTCATCAGGTAATCATACATCTTTGCACTACAGGTCAAAGATATTCAGTAATATCATCATTTAAGACTGAGGATGATGAAAAATATCTTAAAGAAAACGAATCCAGTGAGACAGGAGGACAAATAGTAGGGATTCGTATAACAGTTTATCCAAGATCAATAATACTTTATACTAATCAATTGTGAAGCAGAATTCAAAAATAAAGATCAAAACATGGATACAATCAAAGATAGTAACCATAATAGATATCTTGGACAAAAAGGGAAAATTTTATTTTTCGGTGAATAGTGCCGTATTCGTGAATAGTGCCGTATACGTGAATAGTAACTCCGACACAAAAAGTTCCAAATTTGATAAAAAGTTCATATCAATATTTCGGCATAATGATATTGAAGAAAATATCATTTAAGAAGAAGATAATATCCCTTACCTCAAAATAACCGTACTTCTGACTGAATATTGGATATGAGGCTGAATGAAACTTGTGCTGAATAGCAACTTTCAAAGTATCTAAATACTCACAAAATATACTTAATAATCTAGAGAGAGAAAGAGAGAAAACTTATGAATTCTGGTGTGATTTTCAATTCTAACTTAGCCCTCTATTTATAGAAAAATGTTAGCACGCCGAAGCAGACTTAGCCTGCAACCTGATGGCTTTACCTGATACTATTCCCACCCACCACATTTGAATAAAAATCTCAGCACATTTCTTCACCAACCAAGAGTGGGCCCCACCAATTCTAGAATTTTCCACCAAAATGATTAACTCCGAAAATTCAACAATTTCTGAACCAGTCATCTCGTAAAATTCATAATAAATCATACGTTCATTTTTAACGGTTCAAAATTTGTGGACATATACTCAACTTATATATGTATAACATATCCAAATATTACCACGATCCAACGGTTGGATTAAAAATTATATCCCTCGCAAAATATCTCAAAAACCCTAATTTGATTTTCAATACCTCCGTTCCAACAAAAATACAGATAAAATACCTCAACATTAACTCCTTCATTTTTAACCACAAAAATATATCCCTCATTTATATCCACATAAAATAAATATTTCCTTATCATATGAATTAATAATTAATTATTCACAAATAATATTACAGAATCACATTTATGACAACCAAGCCGTTCCCAGGAAAGAGGGGGCTTTCCAATAAGGATTTCTCCTTACTAGCGCGCAATTAGATGACCAAACCTCTCCTTAGACAGAACTTTCTAGACATTGCCAATAATGCTATCTAATAATATTATTTAAATAATATGAATTATTGATCTGATAATGGAAAATACTGTGCAGTAACAATTATTGAAACAATAATAATATAAAATATCAATGCAGTAATTATTGAATCAATAAAATAAAATATTGAACAGTAACTACTGTAACAATTATTGAGTAGTGCATTCCTTCGTAAGAATCAATAATTCTAAAATACTGTGCAATCCGTGTGCTACTATGCAACCACGCGTATTACTGTATTTTAACCACCAGGTATTCCAACAGTGTTAACGGTAACAACTACGCCGTTATTTATAAAAACTCAAATTTTGTCGTTATCTTCATCCATTCGTTTTCCGTTATGGGGCGCACAAATAGCTGCGCCGTCGTACGAATATTCCCCGACAGAAAGAATATTCCACGACCACACGAATATTCCCCGACCAAAAATGAATATTTTATAACCACTTGCTTATTTGAAATATTTGCGCATTTTACCCATAACTAACCACATTAATCAAATCAACCCTTTCTATTTTAAAATAATAAATAGAGGAAATTTAATTTTATTTATTAATAAGTTGGGGTCTTACAAGATGTATAGCAAAACATCTTCGGGGTATCCATGAATAGGTAAAATAGTCTATTCACGAAAGCAATGCCAAGTACAAGGTTCGGGTTGATAGTCATCATCTTTAGCTACTTTTTGATGTGGGTGATTTCGTTTGGGCAATTTTAGCTCGAGATCGATCTTCTGTTAGCGTGTATAACAAGCTTAAGGAGTGGAAAATTGGACCCTATGAGATACTACAGAAGATCAATTTTCCACTCCTTAAGCTTGTTATACACATCGGCTTCGCCTCCCCAGTCATTTGAGGACTTCAGACATCTTCAACGTGAAGCACTTGAGTCCTTGTTTTGTGGAGCTGTCTGATGTCGCCGCTAATGACATTCTTTCCAACCCGGGGTGGTGATTGATGCAGGATCCGAGTCTGATGATGCTGAGTTGTCAGATAGTACATTGATAATGCTAAAATACCTTGAGTTGGCAGATCGACGCAAAGATGGAAAGTGGTCGGATCTTCTTGGCGGCTTCGGGGTATGTCTTTGGGGGAGTTCGGGTCGTATCTCTTCGGGAGCCAAGGTTGGATCTCTTCGGGAGTGGCCTTTGGATCTGGCTTTGGGCGTCCTCATTTCTAGCTATTTTCTTTCCTTTTATGACAGTGTTAGGAAGTGAATATTTTCTTTTATTACGTATCTAATTATGGTGTGATATATAATTGAGATTTTGTTATTTTTGATACCATCTGATAAAGATTTATTTCAACTATAAAGTCCGACTTGTGAACTAGTCCGACTTGTGAACTGATCGAGGATTACTAGGTTTTTTTTATTAACTTAAATATCAAAGAAGTTTTTCTATATTTTGGGTAATTCTCTTGCGTACTGTGCCTGTAAATTTCTGTTAAACTAGCCCAAAGAATAATCACTATTTTGTCCGGCTTCAAAGCTACCAGGCCAATGCTATCTGAAATATTTATGGTTATTGATTGCAAAGAAATGAATAATGCAACTTGTTGTGAATTGAAGGCTCGTGTATGTACATGATTGAAAGGATACAACACAGACAACAGGTTAGTTAGAAGACTGCTATGCCAGCACATAGGTTCCTCATTTGGGAAAACACTCCATGCTACAATAGTAAATAGGACGTGAAAAAACAGCTTTAACAAGTGGGAAATGCAATTGTAAATTAAAACATAAATTAATAAAAGTTTGTTTGTCATGATTGTAACAATAAAACATAAGGAATTAGAGTTCATATTGAGATTAATTAAAAAATTAGAAGAAGAGAATAAAACATAAGGAATTAGAGTTCATATTGAGATTAGTTTAAAATATTAGAAGAAAAAAAAACGACGTTGATCTACAATCTGATTCAAAATTGAGCAGCGGTATGTTCTCAATTTAGTGTCAAATTATAAATGTGCCGTGAGTTATTGTTGATTGATGGACCGTATATTTCATTAATGATTAGTTAGTATTAAAATTTTATAACACTATAGTAATCTTATTTGAGACATCTAACATTACTCCATCTAATTCAGAGTTAGTATTATAAATCCAAATTAGACCTTGAGGTACATGATCGAGTCTTTAATTCATGACACAAGTGTAACATCCCATGAAATCACATAAACAATATGCTAATAGAATTAAAATACCAATATGGCAAAAACATTAGATATAATTTGATCTTGTCATGTGGAGGGGACTTGGGGGAGTAGTTAAGATTATAATGGTGAAAGAAACAGTTCACAATAATATTTGGATGGTACTTTTATGTATACAGGAGACGAAATGTCTCAATGAAATAACAAAAGAGAAAGTTTTCACTTTGGATCACAAAAAAAAATGAAGTACACTATGTCCAGGTTCAAGCTAATGGATTTTCAAGGGAATTTTATCAAGCTGGGTCATGAATATCTCCAAAATGGAAAATCTGGGGTTTAGTGTATGGAGGATTGCAATTTGGGGTCATTATTCAAAACTCTAGAAGAAATTACTGATTTATGAAATTAGTGAAAAGTACCAGATTATGTGATCAATTTGGATGTATTACCTTCTACACTTATTTTGGTTGGCTGGTTCTTTTTGTTGAGGAAGTTGTGCCAGTTCATATTGGTGAGTTTTGTGTGTCTTTATCCTTTTCTTCTTTCCTCTTTTATTGGGTTTTTACTTTTCAGATTTGGTGAGAAGGAGGTGAGTTTGAGGAGGGAGTTTATAAGTCGTTTTATTTTTGGGTGAGTTTTCTGAATCTTCTCTTGATGGTAAACAATTATAGTTTCTCTTTGAGGAATATATTGCTGAGGAGGTTTGGTTGTTGAAAAGATTGGTTGGGTAATTTTAACAAGTTTTGAGTCAAATAAAATCAATTCTGGGAGGATAGGTCATCAATGTGTATGTTTTTAGGGGGAATTGCCTGGCAGATCCAAGTACGACACAACAGGTTCAAGACAAAGATAGCTGGTAAATTGCTTAATGGCATAGTTCATGGAGGTTTATATCAGATTAGACTACTTTGTTCCATTAGTTTATGTTTAGTGATGTCTTTATGGGATAGTTCTTGTTCTATTTTTTATGGCCAGTCCACACCTTTTGGATTGTCATGTTCAGTTGTATGGATTTATATTGAAATGAAATCCTTGCTTTTCAAAAATAAATAAATAAATATACGTAAAGACGTTTTATTGTTCAACCAAATACTTTCAATGAAATGGTTGATTAGGGTTTTTGTAGGGTTAAGTATTTTCATTCACAAATACAAATAAGCAATGGAAATTAGATAAAGCTATGCAATTATGAATGAAGCTGTGCAATTAGATAAAAATTGTACTTTTTAGCCAGACAAATAATTAATAAATTATACAATATAACTCAATAATTTTTTTATATAGATAAATTAGACAATTTCTAACCAGTTACTATATAGCATGACGAGTGAATTATATCTTCAAACATGAAACTTGAAAGCCACATGCAGCTACAACTAAGCACTACTTTATCTTTTTTCATTTTTGTCTAGGCTATTTATTACCAGGTCCACTATTGCATTTTTGCCAGATCTTATTCAACACTTTGCATCTAAAAGGATAGAATAATTATCTCTCAACTCTCAACCATATATTGGCCAATTTAACTATATTTGGTCCACACTATTTTTTTTAGTTGTATATGCCAGCTGCACTCAGAACTTTGCATTATATTCTCAAAACATATTCACACGATATCATCATAATTCTTCCTATAGGTTACGTACTTGATTTGGAATCGAATTATATTCTTGTATTGGATATCACCTACTTTGTTTCCTCCAATTAAGCAAATGAAGAACCAATATCATCTGTCCTAAATCTCTAGGTTTTCATGCCTCAGTTTGGCCTTTTATTATAACTTTGAGAGACTATTATAGTCTTTTCGTTCCATTTATTTTATTTTTTTTAAAATAAATACACCCTAATTTATTCCGAATTGAGAATTAAGAAATTTCAATTGATAAAAAACATATAATTTTTAAATAATTAAGTTCACCAGAAATAGCTAGGTTTGGATATATTTAGACCTAGTGACAATGTTTAGTAATTGGACACCCAAAACCGATGGTCTGTAGGACATATTTATAAAAATTATGATAAACGGCATGATTAGGATAAATTTAATTAATTTTCTTTTATTTTGGAGGATGATCTTGAGACATCTTTACACTAACTGACAATTTGTCAAATAAAAAATTATTGAATAGCATATATGTTCAAGTGCGGCTTAAGAAATATTAAAATACATGAAAAAATGTGTTTAAAGTCAAATAAGACTCTTACTTTCGGATACAAGAGTATTATAATAATCATTTTTATGATTAGAAAAAGTATATAGTAGTATTATTTTCTGAAAATTTAATAATGTTGAACTTGAAGGGACAACCGAACATAAATCTGACTGAACTAGATTGATCAAGTTTGCTAAGCTATGCATAGAAACTCATGAACAGTATCCACATCTTTTTTTACTTGGGAAATAAAAGAGGTGATAGTGAAATCTATGCCTTCACTGCATCATAGTGTTTGAATTTTCTTATCAAGAATCTAATCCAAATATATTGGAGATGGTAGATTAATTACTTAATGCACGAGTGATGGATTAATTCGTTAGTAGTATGGGCATGAAGCAGTTGAGAGTTCAGTCAAAATGGGCAAGAATGAACCGATATAATCAGCACTAAATAGCCTGGACCCCACTTATACACATTATTCGTCCCAATAAAAGTTCATTTTCACTTTTAAAATGTATAGATATAATAAGATTTGTCTACTACATATAGTTATATATTCTTATATCTAGATTAATTCTTTTGTATAAACAGTAAGATAATATGTGTTATCAAGAAAATTTATGAATACATATCTTATTAAACCCTAATGTGCAAAAAATAAGTCTACAAATTGAACTCGAAGGAAGTATGACTAATTTGTGTTTAGTGGTAGGCCTTCCTTCCACGTTTGAAGTAGGATATTTTCGTCTTCTTTTCTATATTATTATTATTATTATTATTATTATTATTATTATTATTATTTTATTATTTTTTTGTTGCAAAGGAGGCCTAACTTTATGTCCTTGTATTCTTAATAGTTTGAACTATCTAGGGTGTGATCAGAGATTAGGGCATTGGTTAAATTCCACAAGCATCTTTGAAAATTCCACAAGCGTTCCCTTTCTTATATTAATTGCACCTGTGGAACGTGAGAAAGCTGCCCGTAGAAATATCAAAAATAAATTTTGAAAATACTCAACTGATTTTTTCGACAGAATACCACTTTTCGCCATACCATTGCCTATATAATGCTTACATAATTCTACAAAACACTTCACTCTCCATCTATCTCTTTCTCTCTCTGATCAATCTCTCTCTCTTTCTCTCTCCAATATGGATTTCTTGATGGCTCTCTCTCTTTTTCCTCTCTTCTACATTATCTTCCAGTTATGCAATCTAATTTTCCGGTGGAGGGACCAATGCTGCTACATGCTAGATTATGAATGCTACAAGGCCTCTGAAGATAGAAGGCTAGACACTCAAACCTGCGCAAGTATTGTATTGCGCAACAAAAATCTTGGTCTTGAAGAATACAAATTTTTGTTAAGAACCATTGTCAGTTCCGGTATTGGTGAAGAAACTTATGGTCCAAGAAACATTGTCTTGGAGCAATCAGAGGAATACCCTAATCTTGCTGATTCTATATCAGAAATGGATGGACTCTGTTTCGATACACTCGATGAAATCTTCAAAAGGACAGAAATTTCTCCCTCACAAATTGATATACTCGTCGTAAATGTCTCATTGCTATCTACTGTCCCATCTTTAGCTGCTCGGATTGTAAATCGTTACAAGATGAAACCGGACATTAAGGCCTTTAATCTCTCAGGAATGGGCTGCAGCGCAAGCGTCGTCGCCATTGATCTCGTCCAACACTTGTTTAAGACTCACAAGAAAGCCTTAGCTGTTGTTGTGAGCACAGAATCCTTGGCAGCAAATTGGTACTGTGGGAAAGATAGGTCTATGATGTTATCAAACTGTTTGTTCCGCTCGGGTGGTTGTTCTATGCTTTTTACAAATGATAGATCTCTCAAGAACAAAGCCATTTTGAAGTTAAAGTGTATGGTTCGTACTCATTTGGGCTCAAATGATGAAGCTTATGGATGTTGCATACAAGAAGAAGATGATCTTGGTTACAGAGGCTTTCGCCTTACGAAAGCCCTCACAAAGGCAGGAGTTCTAGCTTTAACCAAGAACCTAACTGTGCTTGTGCCAAAAGTGTTGCCATTGTGGGAATTACTTCGATATGTTATTGTTTCCTCGCCCTTTTGGAAAAAGGCGAAAAACCCTAGCATGCTAGAAGGAGGGTTGAATCTAAAGAGTGGAATAGAGCACTTTTGTATTCATCCTGGAGGAAGGGCAGTTATTGAAGGGGTTGGGAAGAGTCTAAGGTTAAGTGAGTTTGATATTGAACCGGCTCGAATGGCGCTTCATCGATTTGGTAACACATCTGCTGGTGGTTTATGGTATGTTTTAGGGTATATGGAGGCTAAAAAGAGGCTTAAAAAGGGTGATAGAATTTTGATGATTAGTCTTGGTGCTGGTTTTAAGTGCAACAATTGTGTGTGGGAAGTTGTGAGGGATTTGGATAGGGGGAATGTTTGGAAAGATTGCATAGACAATTATCCTCCTGAAACCCTAGTCAATCCTTTTACTGAGAGGTATGGGTGGATCAATGATGAAGAGCTCAAGAGTATGACAACTGAGGAGATCAGAACCAAATTTAGTCATTTACTCTAGTGGTTTTTGTTATTCTTGCTGTATTTTGTGTCGGTATTTAATTGTTTACGTAATCCAAAAGGAGTTGTGTGTTACCCTAGCCTTGTCTGCATAGAAATCAAATGCAGAAGGAAGGAAATATAGGTCAAATTACAAATCATAGAATTATTGGACTATTGTATTTCAAGTTTTTATATGGATTATATATAATTAATACAAGTGTGAATAAGGTTTTACTAATATAGCTCTTAGTTCATTAAGTACCCTTTGAAAAATTTTCAACAAAAAAAATAAGAAGAAAAAGTACCCTTTGAAAGCCTGCAAAACAACTGATCTGTCCATTTTTTAATTTCAGCTGGAAAGAATGCTATGTGGATATATGGAGTATGTCATAGGGTGGTTATTAAAATTAAATGTACATTTATGGCTCTTATAATTAAAAATGGGCCAGGACTGTAGGAAATATAAGCCAAAATAATTACTCCCTCCCTTATTTTTTAACTTGATGTTTTGCGAGAAAACATAAAGATAAATTAAGAAATATAATTAATGCTTTGTTTGAATGATTAAAATAAGTATACAATCTCAATATTACCATTTAAAATTTATTGAAAAGATAAAATTAAGATAAACAATTTAGTAGTAGTATTTAATATAGGAATAATATGGTAAACTAAGTCATTAATGTTTTATTGAAATTTGCAAACGAAAAATTAAAAGGAATAAATTTTACTATCTAAAAAGATAAGTAAAAAGGAACGGAGGGAGTAATATTTGGAAGAAAAAAAGTATTTATGTTTCTAGACTAAATAATTTTAATAGTGTAAGGTGGTGTTTGATAAAATTTGTAATTAAGATCTGAATGATTAATATATTTTAATAAATTAGATTATCGGAGTGAAATAACATCTAAACTTAAAAAGTTGTTTGGTAACTAAAAAGTATTAAATATTTGACTGACTTTTAAATATAAAAATATCAATTTTAAATTTAAAAAATCTCAAATTGACTTTTCAAAAATCAATAATGATCTTAAAATTTAGAATGGATGGAGTATAATATTTATAGAGGCTTCATAGATTTATATTTTTCATTAAAAGACAACTCTTAATGATTTAGATTTATATCTTTATTTTCCCGATTAAGATAGGATAAGAAGAAAATAAAATTTTTCTAAATTTTTTTATTCTCTTACCGAATCAAATGTGGAGCCGGTAAGATATATTATGAAATAAACAAACGGCAGTTAAGTGTATTAACCTTTGGGCACTCATAAAGTCTTTTAAATGATGTAGACATAATTATAACTGTAATGTTCAGAAATTTCTGTGGTAGTATAAATCCATTTACTGATTTTTGTGTATGTAAGAAAGACTTGTTAGACCAGCCTAGCTAATCTCTCATTCATGAAATAGTAAATTACTCAAGTACTATTACAGTTGTAATAAAGAGAGCTTAAATGGTGTGTAAAATAGTTGGAGTTGGACAATAAGAATAAGGAAATTCACATGGCAATGTGAAATTCCTTTTTCTCCTATTAATGTGGGATTTTTTCTCACCCATAAATCATAATCAATGCATAGAAAAAAATTGTGAGCCGTGTTCACGCATATATAGGGTACAAAATCATGAGTACATGTGTTGGGATAATTATATGCAATAACTTGACTCAAATTCCAAGTATAAATACTAAATTGTACTTAATTGTTAGACTATTTTAGATATTATTATTAGAAGATTTGGAGAAATATTTACTAGTAGGTATCATGATTGAGAGATGTCGTTGACACTTTTAAATTAATATTTTACTTCTACTCTATGAACACAAGAATTAGTATAGTAGCAAGTAAAGGTCGATCCCACAGAGAGTGTATTATTTTATATTTATTCAATTGTTTCCAAGAAAAATGGGGGTTTTGAATTGATCAACTAATGTAATAAGAACACATATTAAGTGAAATGAGTAATCAATAAGTAAACGAGTTCATTTCTATAGTTCAGTATCACATTTTCAGAAGTATGGATTAATCAAGTTTAAGTAATATTTACCCTTCAATGGGATTAATAACCCTAGATAATCGTAATCGCTAATTACCCATAATTTTCCTTTTGTTGTAAATTTAAAATGACAATCGTGCCAATAAACCCTAACTATCACACAATATAGAACTATCAGTCTAGATTTATTATGACAGCAACATGAAAAATGAAAATTAAGTTATTTCAAGTAATAATCACACAATCAGGAATTATTTAATTTGCCTTCTAATAATCTTAGCAATACTAGCTCAAAAGCTTGTCCAAAATCAAGCATCACTAATTACTACTTTTGATCAAATATAATATTGTTTGCTTAATACTATATTTTAATCTAGCAGATGATATTTATCAAATTAATTTAACTGGCCAAATCAAATCAATCAGATAGAATAGCATGCAATCAATTAACCCAGATTATCAGAATAAATCTCATACTAAGAATGAACAAATAAAGTAAAGTAGATCAAACTGTTAATTATGAATAAGGTTCAACATCTCTGAGAACTGAAATAGAGAATTTAGCTTGACATGCCTTCAAGTCTTCACTCCAATGGTACGTGTATGATAGCTGGTAGATGATAGAATGAATAAACCCTGACTATTACATCTATTTATAGTGCTATACATAATCCTAAATCTTATGAGAACTATAAATTCAAATCCTAAAAGAAATTACAAATCTAAACTAGTTTCCATAAATAAAATAGAATCCAATTTGGAAAACAAATCTCAATCTAAAGAAATCCTAAGTTTAGTAGAAATATCAATCTCATTCCATGTAAAAGTCTATCAAAATCTGTTTTGAGAAACTTTTCAAAAATTCAAGATTTCCAATTTTCCCTGCTGAATTCGTCGGGGCCGATTCGTTGTGCTACCTGAATCCACAGTGGCGGATTGGCCTTTCTTGAGGTTCAGAGAGCTATCCGCCGGGGTGGATTCATTATGCCTTGGGAGTGCGCCGGGGCGGACTGGACAGAGAGGAATTAAGGGGTTGGGGCGGCTTCAGTATTCGCTGGGGTGGATATTTACAGGGACGAATTCGCCGGGGCGGATTCCCTGGGCCAAACCCATCCTGAATCATCACTTAAGCTCCATTTTAACCTGAAATCAATTAAACACCTTATTAAGTTCGTTTACACATTAATCATGCAATAAAACTAAATGTAAAGGAATCAAAATCAATGAATATTATGCACTTATTAATGATTTATATTAGGTTTGTCTTTGTTGCTAAGTTGTGTAAAGTTAAGTCATTTCTTATAAAGACAATTATCTTTTATTAAGCAATATATGTCATTTAATATAATTCTCTTTTTATTTTTTTATTACAGCAATACTTAATCCATTATTCCAATAGTATTCTAAATTCATGATACCAGTGAGTCTAACAATAGGGAGCAAGAAAATATAATCGAAAAGAGAGATAAAGAGGGGGAAAATTATAGTGAGAAGGAATTTACAATTTAATTTTGATACTAAATCAAAATGATTTGTCATTTATTTACACAAGTTCCCTAAAGTTGGTGTAATTTTTTCTCGTCTATAACTTGCTCTATATTTTTTACTTTTGTATTTGTTTCTATTACCATAGAGAATTTTTCATAAAGATCAATTTGCTCATGCTGTATTTTGAGAGGTAAAACTTAAAAATAAATAACTAATAAAAAGAGGTTTATTCAATTATTTTTGATTAAGATATTTCACATACATCAGTTCTCTAAATTTGGTGTAATTTTTTTTTCGTCTATAACTTTCTCTATATTTTTTACTTTTGCATTTGTTTCTATTACCATAGAGAATTTTTCATAAAGATCAATTTGCTCATGTTGTATTTCGAGAGGTTAAACTTAACAATAGATAGCTAATAAAAAGAGATTTATTCAATTATTCCTGATTAAGATATTTCACATGAATCCCACATAGGAAAAAATCAAGAGTGTAGATAGATTAATAAGTATGGTGGAAGTTTAACCAGCTGATATGTTAGCCTTTTGGGTAAGAAGTTGACCTAACATACTTGTTAGATCAGACTTCGCATATAAAGTGGCATCCCAAGTATTAAGTTGGTACTCTATGGTGAAGCATTCGCAGACAGCGTGTTACTCTTGGTGGAGCAAATAAAGTTGATCGGGCTTAAGATAGGTTACTCTCGTGGAGCAAATAGAATTGAGCGAGTTTAAGATAAGTTACTATCTAAGAAGTTAATTGCTCAGGGTGAAAGGTTTAAAAGGAGCTAGCAAATGTTGTCATCTCACGTTTGGCTCTAGCGTGGTGTAGTATTAGAGTCGAGTAGGGCTCTTGAAAATGACTCAAAGAAGGTGTGTTCAATAATGATTAATCTAGTGAAAGGTATAGCAAGTGAAGTGGAGATTGTTGAGATATTTCACATGAATCACACATCGAAAAAATTCAAGAGTGTAAAATGATTAATACATATGGTGGAAGCTCAACATAATTAGCTTTTTGGGTATTGACGGATTCAAGAGTGTGGTTTGATGGGTCTGAGGGATTCGAGGGGGGGGGGGTTACACCACATGGCTGGACGATTTTGTTGACGGATTGAAGGTTTGACATTCTAAACTGTTCAAAGTCCAAATTGACTTGTGATTCCTTGCCTTATTCGACTTTGTATTTATAAGGAAGTCAAATTCTATTTAATTATGGGACTTAAAGTTATAAGGAACCTATACATAGGACTTCTATTCTAATTTGGGGATGGGCATGGTGAATTAAGGTAGTGTGATCAAGTTATTATAAATATTCAAGGTACACACACATTATTTACTCTTATACACGTACTAGAGAAGTTTCATACCTTTATTGTTGACATTTCTAGCCTGTACTTATTCTTACACCGGAGCTATCCCCCGGCGACCCTGGCCGTTAAGCTTTTTGGAGTGTTTATTTTTTTCATTGTGCAAGTTTTAAGCTCATTGTTTAATGATTTGGCCAGTGTAGAGATTTTAGCGCTAAGATTAGCGCTGGAAGGAGGAAATGTGTTCTAGTGTTAAATTGAAATCCTCAGTTTACTTTCAAGTTAAAAAGATGGTAGGTAAGGGAAAGATAGTTCTTGACCAGGAGAGGTACTCAGTCATCCCGAAAATTAATCTGGTTCGTAAGTCTGTCAAAGACAGGCTCGAATCCAACAACCCCAAATCGCTCCTACTAAAAGCCATGTCATGCCCGATTCGACGATAATTTTTCTCTACAAGTTAGAAGGCTTTCAATCCTCATAAGCGGGAGACAGACGACAAGACCCGAACCCATACTCACCAGAATCAGGATCAAGGGCAAGAAAGGAATGACAGGAGGGAGTTAATTCAGTTATGTAAGATCCAACAAGAGAATGAGGCTCTTGAGATCTTAAGCGTCTAATAGGAAGAATGCGATGCATAGTTGGCAGAATTGGAAAGGGAATGAGATGTTTCCCTGATAAAGCATAGCGCTGACCCCAAACTCAATGATCGGGAGGCTCGCCGGAAGGAAAGAACAGATGTCGGCCACTCTCCCGGGAACAAAAGGAAGGACGGGTACGGTCTAAGCTACGTCAGCGGGTTGCTTCGCCGAATTATTTTCTAGATCATCACGGAGGAACTCCCCCAAAGGGGATACCCGATTCAATAATGTAGAAGTTCATAGATTTGGAGTAAAATATATCAATTGTGGCTCAAAAAAATCAATTACAGGTCGACCCGAAGTCACTTTTTACACCAAAAATTGATCTAGTTCGGGCCGATTTGACTAAAAAGATGCCTCTTTGGAGACATATAACCACACGGGAGACCCCTATGATCATACACATATATATGAGCGTCTTATACGTTACTATGAGCATTTGAATGTTGTTCGGTGTCAAATATTTGTCATAATGCTAAAGAAAGGGGCTCGATTGTGGATGACGTCGCTGCCACCCAAAACTATCAGGTCTTGGCAAGAGCTTTGCAATAAATTCCATGATTGGTTTGTTGGTAACATGAGAAGGGAAAAGTTGAATGCCTCCCTTATGCAAATAAAATAACAGATTAGTGAAAGTTTAAGTCAATACGTGAAGAGATTTAGAGAGGCTGTCGGTACTGCGATAAATTTCAATATACCACAGACACTCTGATTCTTTATGGGATTGAATATGAAACCATCACGGAAGTTGATGAAGGATATCATGTTCAATCCCCTGAAGGATTTGTTAGAAGCTTGTGATAAGGCAGATAACTTTATTGCCATTGATGATGCCATAGGGAGTCTTAAGCCACAATCCCGTTAGGATGATCAACCTTGAGATTATGATCTGAATTATAATCGTAGAACAAATACACAGGTGAAGAAAGAGACCCGTAACGGGTCTGCAGGAAATAACATGTGTCTGTTCTGGCATCAGCTTGATAATAAACCTTGTACTTCGCTCAATATCGATCGGGTCAGTATCCTTAACGATATTATGGATAAACCCTTTTTTGAGTTGTGTCCGATTAGTAATCGTATGAAAATGGGATATAAGAGTTTATTTTTCCAATACCACCAAAGCACGGGACATTCAACTGAAGCGTGCTGACAGTTGAAGAATATGATTGAAATGAATGTTTAGAATGGGGAGTTAGTACACTATGTGGTTGGACGGGAAGAACATATACTAAGGCAAGATAATAATAGGGAACGACATCGGGAATGACATCTCGATCAAGATGAGACTATCAGATGGGTGGTGGATGTTATATCTAGAGGTTCGGGTGGATACGTAAGAGATTAAAAGCAACAAGGTTCCTCAAATTTTATTTTGACAGTGTCCAATAAGCCATAAAAGAGAGAACAACCTTATCATAACATCGTAATCTCCTTCTCTAATGAATATCCTATCCACATGACACGGTGGAACCACACAAGGTATATTAGTTATCACGACACATGTGGGACCAGTTGATATACGGAGAATCATGATGGATAATAAATCTTCAGTGGATATTCTTTATAATCATGGGTACCAGAGGATGGATCTGGAGGGACAGAAGATGGAAGTTGGGCAGGAGTCTCCGTTATATGGTTCAGCAATGATCTGATCCATGTGGTCGGTACCATTGAGTTACTATTCGCTTTCGGAAGTATTAGTTGATTCAACTTGTAATGACATACTAGGTCGAACAACAATGGTTTCACTATATGTCATTACGTTTGTTCCTCATTTCAAAATTAAGTTTCATACACTGCATGAGGTCGTCGAGGTGAAATGGGATTTGGATATTGTCCGGAGAGGTTACCGATATACTTTGACATCATCTAGAGTTGGGATTAGTAAACAATGACAAACGTTGAATGTGACGCCCCCAAAATAGGTATACATCACCTATTCTGAGTCGTCAAATACATGGTACAAAATATAAATAAAAACTTAATTATACAACTGTCGTGTAAAATACGACAAAACATAAGATGTGAGTTTCAATACAACATTGTCTTCTAAACAGTATTCAAACTCAAAATAAGTCCTCAATACATTTATTTTTACACTATTTCATAGAATAGTGAGGACTACTAATGCTATCTTCTGAACCTTCACTCCGTTCCCCGACTAATCCCTGCTACGTTCTCATTTCCTGAAGAGAATAATGAAAGTAAAAGGGTGAGCTCAACTAGCCCAGTAAGAAATATTATAACTAAGATAATGCAGAATAAATTATCATTAGCCTTCAACAGTGTTAAACTGATAAAATATAACAAACATCAAGTTTAACTGCAGCGGAACAAGCAATCTTCAAGTAAAGAATAAAATCTACTATCTTCTATGATTTAAAAGATTTTTCATTACTTCTATCGCTGGGACTCAGCTTGATAAATAATCCACATCATCCCTGCACTACGGCCAAGGATATTTCTTAGTATCACGACCACAAATTATCCATGCACTACGGGCTAAGGATATTCGTATATTCATCAATGATCATGATCATGCCAACAACTGTCCATCAATGCACTACGGGCCAATGAGGACTTTTATCACATCATTTATAACATTACGGTCATGATTATACCGAATAATCCCTGGTCATAATCATACCAAGTTCATCTATGCACTACAGGCCATAAATGACTTTCAACATAATATAAACATGAGGATGATGACAATGATATAAGAATTCAATAAAACAAGTTCAAGAATTAATTTATCCAGGAACTAATAGCGTCCAAATTGTCAACATGATACTTCTTTATAGAGTAAAATTCAAGAATGCTCAGAAGAATATTTTCATGAAAAGATACTGGATGAAGCGCAAATATCAAGGATATTTGTAAGACCCCAACTTTTATAAATAAAGATGAATTTTCTATAAATATTATTTTTGAATATTATGGAGTGAAATTGATATAATATTATAGTTGTGAGTAACTCTTCATACGTTAAAAACGTTATGAACACGAGACATACTTGGCGGTAAAGCGAGTCTATACGACACAGTTCCTACTCGATCGAGGATTAAAAATGGGCCAATGAATCGATGATTGAGCTTTTCTCTCTTTTTAAATCTCGTAACTCCTTTCCATGGAGCAACACGTAACAACACATGATCTCCAATATCGAATTCCACGTCCTTTCGATGAAGATCATCATAACTCTTTTGTCGATCTTGTGAGGTTTTTATACGTTGCCGAATCATTTGAATATTTTTCGTAGTCATACGTACCAACTCCGGTCCCAACAACGTTGCTTCACCCACCTCATCCCAGCATACTAGAGAACGACACTTTTTTCTATACAACGCTTCGAATGAAGCCATGTCAATACTTGCTTGATAACTGTTATTGTAGGAAAACTCCACCAATGGTAAGAATTTGTCCCAGCTTCCCTTGAAATCAAGGACACATAGTCTTAATAGATCTTCATGAGTTTGAATAGTCCTCTTCGACTGTCCGTCTGTCTGAGGATGAATAATTAATAATAAATTAATTAATAAATAATTAATTAATAATTAAAATAAAGTGTTTGTGATAATGATTTATGTGTTAAAGTAATTTAATAGATTAATATTTTAATTGATTAATTTAATTAAATTAATGTGTGACAAATAACCTTGCTATAAAGGAGTTATTAAAATAAATTAAAGGACTTTAATTTAGTTTTGGCCAAACAAGTCTTAACGCATATTAAGTCATTAATCTAATAGTGTTTTATCAAACAAGGTATAAGGATTAATCCATTTGTTTTATTTAGATTTGCCAAATAAGGTGTAAGGATTAATGAGTTATTTTATTTAGCTTAACCAAACAAGCCTTACGGCTTTTAATTTTCAAAACTTACATTACTGATATAATTTATAGCTAGAGTTATATTATATATTTAATATATATTATATCTTATACGTTATATTTTTCCTACATTAGTTAGACTAGAGTTAGGAAGAAGACTCGGTTGAAGAAAAGAGAAGAAGAAGAATACAGAGAGAAAAGTTGAGAGAAGTTTAGAGAAATTGAGAAAAGAATTGGGGAAAAGAAGATTGTAATCATAATTATTTTCTTCTAAACTCTAGAGTATCATCTTCTTAATCAAAGGTGGGATATTAATCCTTGTATTTTATTTTTTAAAGTTTAGTTTTCTTCTCCAAAAAGTTCTCTGTAAATAATTATGGATGATGAATTTCTTGTGTATATAGCTTTAGATGATGATTGTTGTTGTAAAACTATTTTTTTTTTGAGATTATGTATGATTATAATTAATTTCTTTATGTATGTATGGGTTTTGTGGAAGAAAATATATTACAGTAAGTTC
This sequence comes from Panax notoginseng, assembly GCA_016801055.1. Classification (NCBI taxonomy): domain Eukaryota; kingdom Viridiplantae; phylum Streptophyta; class Magnoliopsida; order Apiales; family Araliaceae; genus Panax; species Panax notoginseng. Next base: position 188,693,101 of record CM029015.1, on the reverse strand, counting down.
ATATGAAAATATATATGAATATGACTTAGTTTAAAGTAGAAATTAAGGTTTAGTTTGTTGTTAAACTGATAAATTGATTATTGAATTTGATAGAGTATGTATAATCATAACTATGGTGTTTTGAAATTTTTGTTTTGATTGAAAAACAAAATCACAGTGTTGATTTTCATTGAAAACATCAAAAATGGAGTTTTTGCCAAAAATATTGAAATTGAGTGTTGTAAATTTGATGTTTATGCTATTTGATGGGTAGAAACATGTTAAAAGTTTGCACAATATGTTTACATGAAGTCTATGTGTAAATTACATGTTAATTAGTCTATTAGATTGGAGCTTGTAGGCCAATTTGGCTTTTGTTCATGTTGTTGCCGAGCTTGGTCGCCGAGTTCTAGACTCTGGCGCCGCAGCGTGGCCCAGCAGCACAAGTTTCACGTCGCAGCGTCAATCGATGGCCTGTGACTCGCGCCCAGCGCCAACTCAGTGCCGCAGCGCCAACCACAGTGTAAACTGTGGCGCAGCAGCGCGAGTTAGCAGAATGTTCTGACAGTTTTAGTTTATTACACAAATTTTGAAAATAAAGGTTATGTGTTAATAATATAAATGCTAAATGATGATTTCAGTAGTATTAAACTATGAATGAGCATGTTATCAAGTGTTAACTACTATTAACATAGTTTGATTATGTGAATGTGTAATTCGACCTACATGATGTATGTATTGTTTATATACATATAAAATGTTGGTAATTACTAATTATGTCATGATGACATATGTATAGGGTATTGATTCAAGTTGTAAGGTTTAACTTGTACTAAAGGCAAGTTCTCTAACTCAAAACTTCATTGTGCGAGTTTAATTTCATTAGAACATTATTGTTTTCAAATTCAATTACAATTGTTGTAAGTTGCTACCTCTACACTTTCGTAGAGCTAGATTGCCTATTATTGAATAAGTTATTGTATCTAGTTGCTCATAACGATACAAGTATCCCAAACCTTATAGTTTAATATTGAGCAAGTTTCTCTAATAAGTAACTTATTATTTAGCATGCGAGTCGCTTTATATATTCTAGTGTTGAACAACTTTATCATTCAAATTACTATTCACTATGCATGTTTAGTATTCACTTCTCAATAACTTTGACCTAATATTGGTCAAAACAAATTATGATATGATTATTCAATGTTTGTGCTATTAGATTATTCCTAAAGCATGATGTTAACTACAAATATCAATTCAGTTATGATTATTCCATAGCATACAGTTATTTCTGTTGTAATCAACTAATCCTTAGTTGATTACCGTTGAATTCTAAATTACCCTGTAATGTATCCAAACCAAACTTACTTTGGTGTGGACTTGTATTCTAAATACTGAGATGAACAACTCTTTTAATAGAGGTTTACGCTTAGCGTTGAAATGGTTGTACATAATACATTGTACAAAGGGTTGATCCCCCTAAGTACATAGAGTCCTTATAGTCTTATGACTGTTAAAGTTAAAGTTGAAAGATTACTTATAACTGTGGACATGATTCGTGGTCATTAGACCCTCAGTGAATGTTATAATTTTCAGAAAGTTAATAGAACACATTGTTCAGTTCTATTGAGCCTAGTTTTGCAATTGATGTAAAAGTTTAAAGAAATACTTATTGTTGTTCCAAGTGGGCCTTGTTTGCTCACTCTTGCCTGTAAAATTTCTTATAGCTAAAGCTGAAAAGGGTGACGTACCTAGCACCAGTAAGGGAAAAGGAAAGATGACCAAATACTGAAGACTTGTAATAGTTTTGATAGTTTTATTATCAGACTTTGGTTTAAAGAATGTAATGAAGTTTATTTAATTTTCCGCATTTGAATGTTTGTTTAATCCTGTATGGGCATGTTTTTATTATTCAATTTTATTATAATTGGGTAGTTAGAAATGAATGTTTTGATTAAGTGAACACCAAATCTTGAGGAAATGAAGTACCAGGATTTGGGGGTGTCACAGGTTGGTATCAAAGCTTTAGTTTATGAACCTTAGGTGGGGGGAAAAGCCTTAGGAAGTAACCTTTGAAAAGATAGTGGAGATAACTCTTATCGAGTTTTAGGAAAGAAGTAATAAAACACTTATGTGCTTATGTGATTATAATTTATGTACTCGTGAGTGTCGAGTAGTAATGATTAATAATTAAAACTTTAAAAACTTTGTTGTCAGGATGACTAATGTCGGAGAATCCAGTCAGGCTAGGGAGGAGGGACCTCAAGTGCCTATAGAGGAGGAGCCTCGCGACATTCAGGTAGTTTGGGAACAACTACTGCCACGGGAGTCAGCCCCGTTGGTCACAGTAGTTGAGGATGAGGTTGATAATGTGGAGACAGACGAGGAGGATCCCGTTGAGCTACCACAGGAGGATGAGGATGACGAGGACGAAGAGGAAAGGATTCCACTTAACTCGATAGCTGGCCGTATATACGATGAGGTGCATGACCGTAATGTGGAACTTCAGGATACAATTATGGAGTTACAGAAGATAGTAGCTGAACAACAGAATGCAATGACACAAAAAGACGGTGAGATCCAGGATCGTGAAGAACGACTGACAAATGTCGAGGATAAACTAGTACAGGCTGAAGGAGAGAAAAAGCAACTGATCGAAGTGGTCGCTGAACTGAAGAACAAGCTGAGAGAGGAAGCTGCTAAGAGGGCAAGAGCTGAAGATTCTTATGAGGAAGCCTTTCAACGAACTAGATTAGCGGTAAGAGACACGCAAGCAAAGAGGATGAAGATGGAAGAGATGGATAAAGTATTTAACATCGCAATTAATCGAGCTCAAGATCGAGTCATGGGATATTCGATTCAGTTCGAGACGCTGCTATCATTCGTGTTAGATCGCAGAACAATGTTTCGAGTCATGGAGGAAGAACGTGATAGGGCTAAGAAGTATCTTAATAGAACATCGTAACTGTTGTACGATGAGTGAAAGGTTAAATAAATTGTAAATCCCAAGTGTTATGCAACCTATGAGATATGACTATGATGTTGTCTTGAAACTTTTGTAGTTCAGGAAAGTAATGTAGATAGCAGTGATGCTATTATTTTATTTTTTCCAAAAAGGTTTTGAATAAATAAAAGTTGTTACTTTATTCAAAGTGTTATGTGTTATGTGGTTATTTCTTTTATGGAGGCAAGTTAATTAGAAAATACTTAAAGAAGCTGCGTTATAGTCTAATAGATGTTTTGTTTTAACAGAAAATGCCTCCCAGACGTGAAACACCCCGACAGAGAAATAATGAGAGAACTACCAATAACGATAATATTGACGGTAACCCCGTTCAACAACTAGTGACGCTACTAATAGGAGTATTGCAGAATCAACCACAAAACCATGGTACAACATTTAAGGATTTCAAGGCGGTTGGACCACCTGAATTTCGTGGGTCCATGAATTCAGTCGAAGCACAAACCTGGATTATGGAGATAGAAAAGGTGTTCGATGTCGCTAGGGTAGGGGATGATCAGAAGACTGCTTTCGCAACTTTCATGTTGAAAGTAGAAGCTAGTTATTGGTGGCAGGCCAATAAAACTCATGAAGGGCCAGGAGTGATGACCTGGGATAGGTTCAAGGAGTTATTCTTCGAGACCTATTTCCCAGAGAGTTCGAAGAGTCAGCTAGAAGTGCAGTTTCTGGAACTAAAACAAGGAGCGATGATGGTATCTGAGTATGCCGCGAAATTCAACGAGTTGGCGAGGTTTGCGCCATATCAGGTCAGCACAGATGAACGCAAGGCGAAAAGGTTTGAACAGGGACTGAAGCCTTGGCTGTGCAGTAGGGTTTCCCTGTTCCAATTGAAGACATTTGCAGCGGTGATGGAGAAAGCAGTACTCGCTGAAGGTGGAGGCGAGGCTGTGACAAAATTCAATCAGGAACAAAAGAAGAAGAAGAATGAGAATGAGATTAAGAATGGAGGTGGTAACAGTGGAAACAACAACAGCAACAACAGCTTGAAGAGGAAGTAGAATGGGAACATGGGTGCTGAAAACCATCAGGGTAACCAACAAAATAAAAAGTTTGAAGCATGTGCGACATGCGAGAAATTTCACAAGGGTGCGTGCTTGATGGGGAAGCGAGTGACAACCAGAAGCAATTGAGGTAACAATGGAGGTACATGGGCCATTGCAGGACCTACAGCATCAAATAAACCCACAGCCAGAACCTTCAACATGATTGTGCAAGATGTTGTGCAATCAAAAGATGTAGTGGCAGGTATTATCCCAATCAATGATATTAATGCATATGTATTATTTAATTCGGGTGCTACTTACTCGTTTATATCTGATGAATTTGCTAAGAGGTTAGAATTGCCTAGAGAAGAAATAAATTTTCCTTTGAACATAGAAATTACGAATAAGGAAGTAATCCCTGTTAGATTCGTATACAAAAACTGTAGGGTGAACATTAAGGAAAATATCTTGTTGGTAGATTTGATTCCGATTAGACTCGGGGAATTTGATGTAATTTTGGGAATGGATTGGCTGTTCAAATATGGAGCGGTAATTGATTGCCAAAAGAAGTGTGTAAACCTTATGACTCCGTCAAAGTTAGTATTCTATGGTAGCAAGTCGCCTAGACAGATGAAATGTCTGACGATTATGCAGGCCAAGAAATTATTGATATGACGCCCCCAAAATAGGTATACAACACCCATTCTGAGTCGCCAAAATACATGGTATAGAAACAACTACATCTTTATTATTACAACATAAGAACTGTGAGTTTAAATACAAATATTGTCATCTAGACAATATCTACACTCAAATAAGTCCTCATTACAATTATTGATACATTATTTCATAAAAATGGTGATGACTACTAAAATAACTTCTAGAACCATCATTCCATACCCCGACTAGTACTTGCTACATTCTCGCCTCCTGAGAAAAATAGAACAAAAAGGAAAAGGGTGAGCTCAAATAGCCCAGTAAAGAACATTATGACTAAGATAATACAGAATAAATTATCGTTAGTCTTCAACAGGGAAAAATCTAATAGAATACAATAGACAATAAGTTTTAAATCAATGTTCGCAGCGAAAAATAATAATTCATAGAAGAGTTACGTAGAGAATGAAATCTACGATTATCTATGAATTTAAAAGTCCATCATCAACATTTTATCCCTGTAACATCAATCAATATTCATCTTTGCACTACAAGCCAAAGATATTTATCAGTTGGTCATGTTCATCTCAACACCTGTTCATCTTTGCATTACGAGCCAAAGATATTCATGAAGAAAACATTCATCTTTGCACTACAGGCCAAAGATATTCAGTTATATCATCATTTAGGACTGAGGATGATGAAAAATATTTTAAAAAAAACGAATCTAGTGAAACAAAATAACAAATATTCAGGATTCGTATTTCGATTTATCCATGTCCAAAAATACCTTATAAATAATCATAGTGAAGTAAAATTCAAGAATGATCAAAATATGAATACAATCAAAGCTAGTATCCAGAATAGATATTTTGGATGAAAAAAAGAAAATTTCATTTTTCGGTGAATAGTAACTCGTGAATAGTAACTCATGAATAGTAACCCCGATATAAAAAGTTCTAAATTTGATAAAAATTTTCAACCAATATTTCGGCATAATGATATTGAAGAAATAATATCATTTTCGAATAAAATAACATCCCTTACCTCGTAAAGACTGTACTTCTAGTTGAACACCGGATATAGGCTATGACTTGAACTTGCACCGTATAGCAACACTCAAAGTATTAAAATACTCACAAGAATACGCTCAATATATCGAGAGAGAAAGAGAGAGAAGTTTTCAGTTTCTGGTGTGATTTTCAATTCTAACCTAAGCACCCTATTTATAGGAAAATGCTTAGAACACCAAAGCAGAAAATTTAATATAATAATAATATATTTATACAATTGTCAAGCCCACCTTAGACAACTGATCTCAGCCCATTTATATCACATGTTAGCCCACTTGAATGCAAAAAAACGTTTTTCTTCAAAATAATAATTAGAACTTCCAAAAATCAATTATTTCGAAACTCCGGAACATCAATAATTCACAACAAATATCCTTTTTATCAGAAAATTCGAATCTCGCGATTTTTTATAGGAAATTCAATTCTCTACAACTTTGCAGAAGAAAGTTTTTCTAAATTCTAAATAACAATTTGACCGAAATCCATAAACAGACGATTTTACAAGCTATAATCAAATTTCGATCAATTATTGGGGTCCACCGACACACCAAACATATGTTAATCATTTAATGCCACAAAATACTCTTCCTCCTCATATACTCATATATCCCACATTCATTGTAAAAATATCACCATTATAATAAAATATTATTTTATCAGAAAAGATAAAATAAAAATTTTCAACAATTGTCACATTAAAAATTTTCTCCATCTATATCCACATAAAATCAATATTTTCCTCATCATATAAATTAATAATTAATTATTCACAAATAATATTACAGAATCACAATACTGACAACCAGGCAGTTCCCAAGAAAGAGGGGGCTTTCCAATAAGGATCTCTCCTTACTGGCGCACAATTAGATGACCAAACCTCTCCTTAGACAGAACTTTCTAGACATTGCCAATAATGTTATCTAATAATATTATTCAGATAATATGAATTATTGCTCCGATAATAAAAATACTGTGTAGTGACAATTATTAAAACAATAGTAATATAAAATATCAACGCAGCAATTATTGAATCAATAAAATAAAATACTGAACAGTAATTACTGTAATAATTATTGAGTAATGCCTTCTTACGTAAAAATCAATAATTGGTGCAATACCGTGTGCTACTGTGCAACAATGCGTATTACTATGTTTTAACCACCGGGTATTCTAACAGTATTAACGGTAACAACTACGCCGTTATTTATAAACAACTTATTTTTGTCGTTTTCTTCATCCAATCGCTTTCCGTTATGGGGCCCACACAAGGCTGCGCCGTCGTACGAATATTCTCCGACAACAAGAATATTCCACGACCAAACGAATATTCCCCGACAATAATGAATATTTTATGACCACTTGCTTATTTGAAATATTTGCGCATTTTACCCATAACTAATCACATTAATCAAATCAACCCTTACTATTTCAAAATAATAAATAGAGGAATTAAATTTCATTTATTAATAATTTGGGGTCTTACAACCTCTCCTCTTTATGAAATTTCGTCCTCGAAATTGACGTACGTACTTGGTGTTTTGAAAAGGTGAGGATACCTCGCTTTCATTTCCGTTTCCAACTCCCAGGTCATTTCTTCAATAGCATGGTTCCTCCACAAAACTTTAACTTGTGGTATGACCTTCGTGCGTAGGACATGCTCCTTCCTATCCAAGATCTTGACAGGTACCTCTTCGTACGTTAAGTCTTCGGCTATCTCGTCCGGTTCTAACTCAATAACGTGGTTTGGGTCCTTCACATATTTACGAAGCATAGATATGTGAAAAATATTATGAACACGAGACATGCTTGGAGGTAACGCGAGTCTATAGGCCACATTTCCTACTCGGTCAAGAATCTGAAATGGACCAATAAATCTTGGATTGAGCTTTTCTCTTTTCCCGAATCTTGTAACTCCCTTTCATGGAGCAACTCGCAACAATACATGATCCCCAATATCAAATTCCACGTCCTTTCGATGAAGATCTGTATAACTCTTTTGTCGATCCTGTGCCGTTTGTATACGTTGTCGAATCATTTGGATCTTTTCCGTAGTCATACGTACCAACTCGGGTCCCAACAATGTTGCTTTACCCACCTCATCCCATATATTGGAGAGGGACACTTTCGTCCATATAATACTTCAAATGGAGCCACACCTATACTTGCTTGATAACTGTTGTTGTAGGAGAATTTTACCAATGGTAGGTACTTATCCCAACTCCCTTTGAAATCTAGGACGCAAAGTCTTAATAGATCTTCAAGAGTTTGAATAGTCCTCTCTGATTGCCCGTCCGTTTGAGGATGGTATGCCGAACTGAACCGTAAATCCATGCCTACAGCTTTTGCAAGCTAACCCAAAATCTTGAAGTGAATCTTGGGTCAAGATCCGAAACTATGGATACTGGCATGCCATACAACCTCTCAATCTCATTCACGTACATACTAGCAAGACGTTCAAGGGAATAAGTCTCCCGTATCGGTAAGAAATGAGCTGACTTGGTTAATCTATCAACAATAACCCAAATAGCATTTATGCCTTGAGAAATCGTGGGAATACCCGTAACAAAATCCATGGTAATGTGTTCCCACTTCTATTTCAGAATCTCAAGTGGTTGCAATGGACCCTTTGGCACTTGATGCTCCGCCTTTACACGTTGACAAGTTAAACACCACGAAATAAACTTTGTAATCTCTCTCTTCATATTGTTCCACCAAAATGTATGTCAAAGATCACGATACATCTTGGTACTTCTAGGATGGATTGCAAATGGTGTATTGTGTACCTCCATCACGATCTTGTACTTCAAATCAGGATCGTTAGGAACACAAAGTCTAGAGTGGACTCGAAGTATTCCTTCTTCATCGATTCTCGCTTCCGGAATAGCACCTTCTTGCACTTTCTTCTTCATACGCATCAGCTCCGGGTCTGTGGCTTGAGCAACTTTAACTTTATCGATTAAAGTTGATTCTACGCGTATACTTGACATCATCGCACTCATTCCTGCATATGATCTTCTACTCAATGCGTCAGCTACCACGTTTGCTTTTCTAGGATGGTATTGGATGGTATGATCGAAATCTTCAACAGCTCGAGCCAACGTCGGTGTCGCATGTTGCATTCTTGGAAGCTCTTTTCGCATTCCTCGGTCCATTCGAAGTTTGTATCTTTTTTAGTCAGCTGAGTTAATGGAGTATCGATTCGAGAAAATCATTTTACGAATCTCCGATAATAACTAGAAAGCTACGTATTTCGATTACTGACTTAGGTTGCTCTCAACTGTGACTCATATCCCAATCTTGGATGTCACGACACAATGGCACCTATCAGTTTACTACCATACGAATATGGCGTCCCCTACGGAGAGTCTGGCTTCAATGCATTCCACAAAAGAAGTCACCAGATAGAGGCTCGGTTATCAACTTCTATAGTTGGGTTTTTAACTCCTGAAGTTCAATAGGAGCCATTCGATATGAGATTTTAGAAATGGGTTTTGTACCGGGTTCAAAGTCGATACAAAATTCAATATCACGCTCTGGGAGTAAGCCAAGAAATTCTTCAGGAAATACGTCAAAAATTTTACTAACAACAGAAATATCATTCAAATCTGACGTATTTTTGTTCAAGTCCATGACATGGCTAAGAAAGCTTGACATCTATTTTTCAATAAACGAATGACTTTACGGCTTGAAATGAAAGAGTTTGACTTCAATGGTTTGGTTGCTTGAATTCGAATAACAGGTTGCTTAGGAATATGAAAACTAACAACCTTACGAAAATAATCAATTTTGGTATGATGAGTAGTTATCCAATCAATTCCTAAAATCACATCAAAAGCAAGTATCTTTAAAGAGATAAGGTCAACAGGTAATGTGATGGTGCCAACTTGGATCAAACAAGATTTATAAACAGTGGATGTAACGAAAGTTTCTCCTAACGGAGTTTCAACAGATAAGTCAAAGTCTAATTTTCTCCGGAGTCAAGTTTAAACGTTGAGTATAAGCAGGAGAGATAAATGAATGGGTAGAACCGGTATCTAATAAGGTATAGACTTCGAAAAAATTTATAATTAACTAACCCGTGCTAACTTCGTTCCTCGCATTCTGACCAGTCACGAAAAACGTTATTTCAGGAACCGTTGACTTTGATTTTTCTGGGATAACTTTTTGAGTCACCATCCCCGTTGGACTTGGTTTCGCTACAGTGCAATCTCGAGCGATATGTCCTTCCTTTCCACAGTTATAACATACCTTAAACTGTTGTGGACAGTTTGGGCTGATATGTCCTTCTTTTCCGCACTTATAGCATATGACCGGTGGTCGCTCTCCTCCCTTGGAACCAGTTGCTGCTGGTGCTGACGTCTTCATATTGTCATTGTTGAATCTCCTCTTTTTAAAATCTCCTCCCGACTCGCTTCTTCTATTTTCATTGTAAGACCCCGAATTTTATGAAATAAAAGTATTCAATTTTTCTTATAATTACAATTCAGTAAATGGTTAAATTGATAAAAGTTTAAAGTTATGGGTGAAATATGAATTTTTTTTCAAAATAAGCAAGTGGTTATAAAATAATCATTGTTGTCGGGGAATATTCGTTTGGTCGTGGAATATTCTTTCTGTCGGGGAATATTCGTACGACGGCGCAGCTATTTGTGGGCCCCATAACAGAATAACTGTCGGGTGAAGAAAATGACAAATTTGAGTTTTTACAAATAACGGCGTAGTTGTTACCGTTAACACTGTTGGAATACCCGGTGGTTAAAATACAGTAATACGCGTTATTGCACAGTAGCACACGGTATTGCATAGTATTTTTGAAATTATTGATTCTTACGTAAGAAGGCACTACTCAATAATTGTTACAGTAATTACTGTTCAATATTTTATTTTATTGATTCAATAATTGCTACGTTGAAATTTTGTATTATTGTTGTTCAATAATTGTTGCTGCACAGTATTTTCCATTATCAGATCAATAATTCATATTATTTGAATAGTATTATTAGATAGCATTATTGGCAATGTCTAGAAAGTTTTGTCTAAGGAGAGGTTTGGTCATCTAATTGCGCGCTAGTAAGGAAAAATCCTTATTGGAAAGCCCCCTCTTTCCTGGGAACGACCTGGTTGTCATAAATGTGATTCTGTAATATTATTTGTGAATAATTAATTATTGATTCATATGATAAGGAAATATTTATTTTATGTGGATATAAATGAGGGATATATTTTTGTGGTTAAAAATGAAGGAGTTAATGTTGAGGTTTTTATCAGTATTTTTGTCGGAATGGAGGTATTAAAAATTAGGGTTTTTGAGATATTTTGCGAGGGTTATAATTTTTAATCCGACCGTTGGATCGTGGTAATATTTGGATATGTTATACATATATAAGTTGAGTATATGTCCACAAATTTTGAACCGTTAAAAATGAACGTATTATTTATTATGAATTTTACGAGATGACTGGTTCAGAAATTGTTGAATTTTCGGAGTTTATCATTTTGGTGGAAAATTCTTGAATTGGTGGGCCCCACTTGTGGTTGGTGAAGAAATGTGCTGAATTATATTTCAAATGTGGTGGGTGGGAATAGTAGCAGGTAAAACCATCAGGTTGCAGGTCAAACCTACCAAAATTTTCCTATAAATAGAGGGCTAAGTTAGAATTGAAAATCACACCAAAAACATAAGCTTTCTCTCTTTCTCTCTCTATATTATGAAGCATATTTTGTGAGTATTTAGATACTTGGTGAGTTGCTATTCATCAGTGTAAGTTTCCTTCAGCGTCATATCCGATATCCAGTCAGAAGTGCTGCACTTTTGAGGTAAGGGATAGTAAGGGATTGTAAGGGATATTAAGGGATTTTAAGGGTTGTTATGATTTTTAGTTTCGTAATTTTTCTGATCTTCAAAAATTCTGGAAAAATTTGAAATGATACTTTGATGAGTTTTCTTGATTGTGTCCAAAAATGGTGATTTTTGGATGTATAGATTGAGAGTTATGAATTTTATGAGAAAAAAACTATTTTAAAAGTAACAGCTTATAATTCCTTGTGGTTAACTCCAAAATTGATGAAATTTTTATTGGGAGTACATGTATATGATAGAAGTATACTCTGTAAATTTCAGAATTTTTAGACAAAAGTACAATTTTTGATAAATGTCTAAATATTCGGCTATTTTGGCCATATGAAAAATAGTAAATGACTTTTAAAAATTCTGAGAAAAATATATGTTCACTATGGGACTATATTATGCTAAATCTCAGAAAAGAAATATTTTTGGAACTGATTTGGTATTTTTCATGAAAATGGTCTAGTTATGAGTAAATGAATTAAATATGTTTTGTGAAGAAAGAAAATTGAAAAATAGGATTTTATGGCTTGAGAATCCTATATGAGGTATATGCAGATTTTTGATGAGGGTTTTGGTTATTGATGATGAAATTGTAAGAGTTGGCATTTTATGATGATTAAATGCATTAATTAGTAAAGTGTAAACAATTAAAATAAATTGTTTATAAATTTAAGTAATGTTATTCTTTCAATATCATTATACCGAAATATTGGCATGAATTTTATTGTAGAATTTCTATATTTTGTGTCGGGGTTACTATTCATGAGTTACTATTCACGATTTACTATTCATGAGTTACGAATATTACTCTTGAGATTAAAACTATATGTTGATCATATTATTTTTATCATCATATATAACATTTTTATAACCCTGATGTTGAAATTCTCTTTCACTGGAGTGTAAAGATGGGTAGATTATTGGTATGATCATGACTAGGGTTCTCTTTGGACTGTAGTGCAAAGTTGAATTGTGACTGGTATGATCATGACCATTGAATTTATAATTGAATATCTTAAGCTTAAGTGCAAAGGTGAATTGATCAACATGGTTATAATTATTGTTTATATAAATTCTGAAATGATTATATATTTCTTTGAGATATAAATATATTTGGCCTGTAGTGCAAATATGAATTGTTGATGAATATCTTTGGCATGTAGTGCAAAGATGGCCTGTTGATGAATATCTTTGGCCTGTAGTGCAAAGATGAACTGTTGTTGAATATCTTTGGCCCGTAGTGCAAAGATGGTTTGTTGATGAATATCTTTGGCCCGTAGTGCAAAGATGGATTTGTTAGTATGATTATAAACAGGAACTGTGATTTGGTATAACCATGATCTTTGATGTTTCAGGTAAAGACAGGTGATGAAAATATTCTTCGTCCTGGGTACGAAGAAAAATTTATAGTCACAATTATGATTATGAGTTATTCATATGATTGTGGAAAGGAACTGTTGAGTGATGTTACATGGATAAAACATTGTTGGTGGATTTTTAACATGGAGAAGATAATAGACTTTATAGTCTATTTGACTCTTCTAATGGATTGCTCGTTCCGCTGCAACTATGGTTGAAATTTTTATCATTTACCATATGTTCTAAATCTCTGATTTATTGTTGATGAAGGCTATTGATAATTGAATTATCTTTAGTCATGATATTCTTTACTGAGCTAGTTGTGCTCACCCTTTTGCTTCACAATTTCTTTCAGGTAATAAGAGTGTAGCTGGGTCGAGCGGGGGTAACAAGGGAATAGAACGGTGGTCATCATTTAGTAGTTATATTTGGTGAAGAAAATAGGGTGAGGCGAACCCAACGTTGGAAGGGTGTTTTGTCACTATCATACAAGATGTCTAATGACATACAACCTCGTGTCATCATAGGACAAGGTTGTGCTCATCCACTTGCTGAGTATATCTATGGGCACTACCTATATAATCTTGGTGTTTGTTTGAAGTATAATTCTCAATTAGAGACAGTGGAGATAATGATAAGTCAAGAGAAGACTCACCATTGTGAAGAATATGATAGTAATCTTCTCGTTTTTTTTTTGGGTATATTTGGTCAACCAAGGATAATTCTGTGGCCATATGATATTTATCATAACCTAGAAGCATGACCTCCCATGTACGAAGGTTTCCTTGAGCACTTCCCAAATATTCTAGTTTCTAAAACAGTTTTTGACTGTACCTTTATGTAAGGTACCTTTGTGAAGTGCTGATACATGATGGTGTCCAATGTCACATTTGGTATGTATTTGTATCCAAACTCACAACATATGTGTTGTTGTATTTTGCACGACAATTGTTGTAATAAAGTTGTAGTTGTTTTCTGTACCATGTATTTGACGACTCAGAATGGGTTGGGTGGAATGGACCTATTTTGGGGTTGTCACAGGTGGTATCACAGCTTAGGGATATGATCTCTGGCGGAGATCGGGAAATATAACTAGGAGGGGAGAGATGAGTAAATCCTTCGCTAGTGTGTCCTACCTAAGCTTATTTGTTGGTCAGTCATAATATCGGGATATTATGTGATATGTTAATTTGTTAAATTAACCCTTATTTTGAAGCTGTATTCTAGAATGATATTTGAAATACAGGAGATAAGCAATGGAGAAATTATGATGACAGGAAAGATGGAATCTGAAATGAAAGGAAGGTATTCTCAACTCTTTGAAATACCAGGTACGTAAATTTCGAGGACGAAATTTCATAAGGAGGGGAGATTGTAAGACCCCGAATTTTATGAAATAAAAGTATTCAATTTTTCTTATAATTACAATTCAGTAAATGGTTAAATTGATAAAAGTTTAAAGTTATGGGTGAAATATGAATTTTTTTTCAAAATAAGCAAGTGGTTATAAAATAATCATTGTTGTCGGGGAATATTCGTTTGGTCGTGGAATATTCTTTCTGTCGGGGAATATTCGTACGACGGCGCAGCTATTTGTGGGCCCCATAACAGAATAACTGTCGGGTGAAGAAAACGATAAATTTGAGTTTTTACAAATAACGGCGTAGTTGTTACCGTTAACACTGTTGGAATACCCGATGGTTAAAATACAGTAATACGCGTTATTGCACAGTAGCACACGGTATTGCATAGTATTTTTGAAATTATTGATTCTTACGTAAGAAGGCACTACTCAATAATTGTTACAGTAATTACTGTTCAATATTTTATTTTATTGATTCAATAATTGCTACGTTGAAATTTTGTATTATTGTTGTTCAATAATTGTTGCTGCACAGTATTTTCCATTATCAGATCAATAATTCATATTATTTGAATAGTATTATTAGATAGCATTATTGGCAATGTCTAGAAAGTTCTGTCTAAGGAGAGGTTTGGTCATCTAATTGCGCGCTAGTAAGGAAAAATCCTTATTGGAAAGCCCCCTCTTTCCTGGGAACGACCTGGTTGTCATAAATGTGATTCTGTAATATTATTTGTGAATAATTAATTATTGATTCATATGATAAGGAAATATTTATTTTATGTGGATATAAATGAGGGATATATTTTTGTGGTTAAAAATGAAGGAGTTAATGTTGAGGTTTTTATCAGTATTTTTGTCGGAATGGAGGTATTAAAAATTAGGGTTTTTGAGATATTTTGCGAGGGTTATAATTTTTAATCCGACCGTTGGATCGTGGTAATATTTGGATATGTTATACATATATAAGTTGAGTATATGTCCACAAATTTTGAACCGTTAAAAATGAACGTATGATTTATTATGAATTTTACGAGATGACTGGTTCAGAAATTGTTGAATTTTCGGAGTTTATCATTTTGGTGGAAAATTCTAGAATTGGTGGGCCCCACTTGTGGTTGGTGAAGAAATGTGCTGAATTATATTTCAAATGTGGTGGGTGGGAATAGTAGCAGGTAAAACCATCAGGTTGCAGGTCAAACCTACCAAAATTTTCCTATAAATAGAGGGCTAAGTTAGAATTGAAAATCACACCAAAAACATAAGCTTTCTCTCTTTCTCTCTCTATATTATGAAGCATATTTTGTGAGTATTTAGATACTTGGTGAGTTGCTATTCATCAGTGCAAGTTTCCTTCAGCGTCATATCCGATATCCAGTCAGAAGTGCTGCACTTTTGAGGTAAGGGATAGTAAGGGATTGTAAGGGATATTAAGGGATTTTAAGGGTTGTTATGATTTTTAGTTTCGTAATTTTTCTGATCTTCAAAAATTTTGGAAAAATTTGAAATGATATTTTGATGAGTTTTCTTGATTGTGTCCAAAAATGGTGATTTTTGGATGTATAGATTGAGAGTTATGAATTTTATGAGAAAAAAACTATTTTAAAAGTAACAGCTTATAATTCCTTGTGGTTAACTCCAAAATTGATGAAATTTTTATTGGGAGTACATGTATATGATAGAAGTATACTCTGTAAATTTCAGAATTTTTAGACAAAAGTACAATTTTTGATAAATGTCTAAATATTCGGCTATTTTGGCCATATGAAAAATAGTAAATGACTTTTAAAAATTCTGAGAAAAATATATGTTCACTATGGGACTATATTATGCTAAATCTCAGAAAAGAAATATTTTTGGAACTGATTTGGTATTTTTCATGAAAATGGTCTAGTTATGAGTAAATGAATTAAATATGTTTTGTGAAGAAAGAAAATTGAAAAATAGGATTTTATGGCTTGAGAATCCTATATGAGGTATATGCAGATTTTTGATGAGGGTTTTGGTTATTGATGATGAAATTGTAAGAGTTGGCATTTTATGATGATTAAATGCATTAATTAGTAAAGTGTAAACAATTAAAATAAATTGTTTATAAATTTAAGTAATGTTATTCTTTCAATATCATTATACCGAAATATTGGTATGAATTTTATTGTAGAATTTCTATATTTTGTGTCGGGGTTACTATTCATGAGTTACTATTCACGATTTACTATTCATGAGTTACGAATATTACTCTTGAGATTAAAACTATATGTTGATCATATTATTTTTATCATCATATATAACATTTTTATAACCCTGATGTTGAAATTCTCTTTCACTGGAGTGTAAAGATGGGTAGATTATTGGTATGATCATGACTAGGGTTCTCTTTGGCTGTAGTGCAAAGTTGAATTGTGACTGGTATGATCATGACCATTGAATTTATAATTGAATATCTTAAGCTTAAGTGCAAAGGTGAATTGATCAACATGGTTATAATTATTGTTTATATAAATTCTGAAATGATTATATATTTCTTTGAGATATAAATATATTTGGCCTGTAGTGCAAATATGAATTGTTGATGAATATCTTTGGCATGTAGTGCAAAGATGGCCTGTTGATGAATATCTTTGGCCTGTAGTGCAAAGATGAACTGTTGTTGAATATCTTTGGCCCGTAGTGCAAAGATGGGTTGTTGATGAATATCTTTGGCCCGTAGTGCAAAGATGGATTTGTTAGTATGATTATAAACAGGAACTATGATTTGGTATAACCATGATCTTTGATGTTTCAGGTAAAGACAGGTGATGAAAATATTCTTCGTCCTGGGTACGAAGAAAAATTTATAGTCACAATTATGATTATGAGTTATTCATATGATTGTGGAAAGGAACTGTTGAGTGATGTTACATGGATAAAACATTGTTGGTGGATTTTTAACATGGAGAAGATAATAGACTTTATAGTCTATTTGACTCTTCTAATGGATTGCTCGTTCCGCTGCAACTATGGTTGAAATTTTTATCATTTACCATATGTTCTAAATCTCTGATTTATTGTTGATGAAGGCTATTGATAATTGAATTATCTTTAGTCATGATATTCTGTACTGAGCTAGTTGTGCTCACCCTTTTGCTTCACAATTTCTTTCAGGTAATAAGAGTGTAGCTGGGTCGAGCGGGGGTAACAAGGGAATAGAACGGTGGTCATCATTTAGTAGTTATATTTGGTGAAGAAAATAGGGTGAGGCGAACCCAACGTTGGAAGGGTGTTTTGTCACTATCATACAAGATGTCTAATGACATACAACCTCGTGTCATCATAGGACAAGGTTGTGCTCATCCACTTGCTGAGTATATCTATGGGCACTACCTATATAATCTTGGTGTTTGTTTGAAGTATAATTCTCAATTAGAGACAGTGGAGATAATGATAAGTCAAGAGAAGACTCACCATTATGAAGAATATGATAGTAATCTTCTCGTTTTTCTTTGGGGTATATTTGGTCAACCAAGGATAATTCTGTGGCCATATGATATTTATCATAACCTAGAAGCATGACCTCCCATGTACGAAGGTTTCCTTGAGCACTTCCCAAATATTCTAGTTTCTAAAACAGTTTTTGACTGTACCTTTATGTAAGGTACCTTTGTGAAGTGCTGATACATGATGGTGTCCAATGTCACATTTGGTATGTATTTGTATCCAAACTCACAACATATGTGTTGTTGTATTTTGCACGACAATTGTTGTAATAAAGTTGTAGTTGTTTTCTGTACCATGTATTTGACGACTCAGAATGGGTTGGGTGGAATGGACCTATTTTGGCGTTGTCACATTCATGGCCACGATTACCACCAGTGTGGTTGCCGTTCTTGTCTGTATTTTTCTTTCTACGCTGGTTATCATTGTTCTGATAACTGCTGTCACCGGTATGATCGTGGTCCCTCGATTGACCGTACTCGTTATCTCGTTCTAATAATTGAGCCCTATTGACAACATCTGAATAGAGATAAAATTTATGAGAAATGAGATATTGACGTATGTCGGGTTTCAAACCTCTCAAAAACATCCGCGTCATACGTTCCTCATTCTCCTCCAAATGAGGTGTAAACTTGGACAACTCTGCAAATTTTGCCTCGTACTGGGACACCGTCATGTTATTTTTCTCTAGTCTAATAAACTCTACCTCCTTCATATGGCGAATATTTTCAGGAAAGTATTTTTCGTTGAAAAGTTTCTGAAACGTTTCCCAAGACATGCTGAGTGCGGCAGGCTGAGTCCGTTTCACAGACTCCCACCAGTAGTCTGCCTCGCCACGGAACATAAAGGTGACGAATGGAACCTTCTGTTCCTCCGTGCATCCTAAGACATCGAATATCTTGGTAATTTGCTTGACCCACGTTTCCGCCATGATCGGATCCGGCTTTCCTTTAAATTCTGGTGGTCCCAACTCCTTGAACTGCTTGGCCGTGACAAACCGTGAATTGCTATCATTTCCTCCTGTATTTTGAACACGAGTCTCCTTTGTCTGATTTTGCATAAACTGGAAAAAGCTTCTAAACATCCCATCGTTCATCATCTGCTCATTGGTGTTGTTCATAGGAGGAACATTGCCAGCCTGTTGCACGTTCTCCTCGTTGGTGAGTATAGGCGTCTCCACGGTTTCATTTACTCCACTGTTAACATTCTCAGTCGACATTCTCAAATACTGCCATAAAACAAGGGTTAATTAAACAAATTAACAAATCACATAATACCCCTATATAATGACTGACCAACAAATAAGCTTTGGTAGGACACACTAGCGAAGGATTTACTCATCTCTCCCCTCCTAGTTCTATTTCCCGATCTCCTCCAGAGATCATATCCCTAAGCTCTGATACCAACTGTGACACCCCCAAAACAGGTACACAACACCCATTCTGAGTCGCCAAAATACATGGTACAGAAACAACTACATCTTTATTATTACAACATAAGAACTGTGAGTTTAAATACAAATATTGTCATCTAGACAATATACACACTCAAATAAGTTCTCATTACAATTATTGATACATTATTTCACAAAAATGGTGAGGACTACTAAAATAACTTCTAGAACCATCATTCCATACCCCGACTAGTACTCGCCACATTCTCGCCTCCTGAGAAAAATGGAACAAAAAGGAAAAGGGTGAGCTCAACTAGCCCAGTAAAGAACATTATGACTAAGATAATACAAAACAAAATATCGTTAGTCTTCAACAGGGAAAAATCTAATAGAATACAATAGACAACAAGTTTTAAATCAATATTCGCAGCGAAAAATAATAATTCATAGAAGAGTTACGTAGAGAATGAAATCTACGATTATCTATGAATTTAAAAGTCCATCGTCAACATTTTATCCCTGTAACATCAATCAATATTCATCTTTGCACTACAAGCCAAAGATATTCATCAGTTGGTCATGTTCATCTCAACACCTGTTCATCTTTGCACTACGGGCCAAAGATATTCATCAAGAAATCATTCATCTTTGCACTACATGCCAAAGATATTCAGTTATATCATCATTTAGGACTGAGGATGATGAAAAATATTTTAAAGAAAACGAATCTAGTGAAACAAAATAACAAATATTCAGGATTCGTATTTCGATTTATCCATGTCCAAAAATACCTTATAAATAATAATAGTGAAGTAAAATTCAAGAATGATCAAAACATGGATACAATCAAAGCTAGTATCCAGAATAGATATTTTGGACGAAGAGAAGAAAATTTCATTTTTTGGTGAATAATAACTCGTGAATAGTAACTCATGAATAGTAACCCAGATATGAAAAGTTTCAAATTTGATAAAATTTTCCTACCAATATTTTGGTATAATGATATTGAAGAAATAATATCATTTTTGAATAAAATAACATCCCTTATCTCGTAAAGACAGTACTTCTAGTTGAACACCGGATATAGGCTATGACTTGAACTTGCACCGTATAGCAACACTCAAAGTATTAAAATACTCACAAGAATACGCTCAATATATCGAGAGAGAAAGAGAGAGAAGTTTTCAATTTCTGGTGTGATTTTCAATTCTAACCTAAGCACCCTATTTATAAGAAAATGCTTAGAACACCAAAGTAAAAAATTTAATATAATAATAATATATTTATACAATTGTCAAGCCCACCTTAGACAACTGATCTCAGCCCATTTATATCACATGTTAGCCCACTTGAATGCAGAAAAACGTTTTTCTTCAAAATAATAATTAAAACTTCCAAAAATCAATTATTTCGAAACTCCGGAACTTCAATAATTCACAACAAATATCCTTTTTATCAGAAAATTCGAATCACATGACTTTTTATAAGAAATTCAATTCTCTACAACTTTGCAGAAGAAAGTTTTTCTAAATTCTAAACAGAAATTGACCGAAATCCATAAACAGGCGATTTTACAAGCTATAATCAAATTTCGGTCAATTATTGGGGTCCACAGACACACCAAACATGTGTTAATCATTTAATACCACAAAATACTCTTTCTTCTTATATACTCATATATCCCACATTTATTGTAAAAATATCACCATTATAATAAAATATTATTTATCAGAAAAGATAAAATATAAATTTTCAACAATTGTCACATTAAAAATTTTCTCCATCTATATCCACATAAAATCAATATTTTTCTTATCATATAAATCAATAACTAATTATTCATAAATAATATTACAGAATCACAATACTGACAACCAGGCAGTTCCCAAGAAAGAGGGGGCTTTCCAATAAGGATCTCTCCTTACTGGTGCGCAATTAGATGACCAAACCTCTCCTTAGACAGAACTTTCTAGACATTGCCAATAATGTTATCTAATAATATTATTCAGATAATATGAATTATTGCTCCGATAATAGAAAATACTGTGTAGTGACAATTATTAAAACAACAGTAATATAAAATATCAACGCAGCAATTATTGAATCAATAAAATAAAATACTGAACAGTAATTACTGTAACAATTATTGAGTAATGCCTTCTTACGTAAAAATCAATAATTGGTGCAATACCGTGTGCTACTGTGCAACAACGCGTATTACTGTGTTTTAACCACCGGGTATTCCAACAGTATTAACGGTAACAACTACGTTGTTATATATAAACAACTTGTTTTTATCATTTTTTCATCCAATCGCTTTCCGTTATGGGGCCCACATAAGGCTGCGCTGTCGTACGAATATTCCTCGATAACAAGAATATTCCACGACCAAACGAATATTCCCCGACAACAATAAATATTTTATGACCACTTGCTTATTTGAAATATTTGCGCATTTTACCCATAACTAACCACATTAATCAAATCAACCCTTACTATTTCAAAATAATAAATAAAGGAATTAAATTTCATTTATTAATAATTTGAGGTCTTACAGTTGAGTCAAGGCTATGTGGGCTATTTAGCTTACATAGTCGATACTCAGAAGAAGAATGTAAAACTGGAAGAAATACTAGTAGTGAGGGAATTCGAAGACGTTTTTCCAGAGGATTTGCCAGGACTTCCGCCTGACAGAGAAATTGAGTTCGTGATCGACTTAGCACCGGGAACAGCACCGATATCGAAGGCCCCGTACAGAATGGCTCTGGTAGAAATGAAGGAACTGATGGTACAGTTGTAGAGTTGCTGGACAAGAAATATATTCAACCAAGCGTATCGCCGTGGGGAGTGCCAGTATTGTTCGTGAAGAAGAAGGACGGATCAATGCGTCTTTGCATTGATTATAGAGAATTAAACAAGGTCACTATTAAGAATAGGTATCCGCTACCTAGAATAGATGACTTGTTTGATCAGCTGAAGGGTGCTAAATATTTCTCAAAAATTGATTTGAGAAGTGGGTATCACCAATTGAAGGTAAGAAAGGAGGATATACCTATAATGGCATTCAGAACTCGGTACGGACATTACGAGTTTTTGGTGATGTCTTTTGGTTTAACAAATGTCCCTGTCCCATTCATAGATTTGATGAACAGGGTGTTTAAACCATTCTTAGACAAGTTTGTAGTGGTATTTATTGATGACATTCTGGTGTATTCCAAAACTCAAGAAGAACACGTGGAACATTTACGTTTGACACTGGAAACACTAAGGAAGGAAAAGTTGTACGCAAAATTCTCTAAGTGCGAATTTTGGCTCGACCGTGTACAATTTTTGGGTCATGTTATTGATAAGGATGAGATTTTAGTGGATCCATCAAACGTGGAAGCTATAATCAATTGGGAACAACCAAGAATACCATCAGAAGTGAGGAGTTTCTTGGGACTGGCCGGTTATTATAGAAGATTTATTCAAGATTTTTCTAAGATAGCCACTCCGCTAACAAATTTGACAAGGAAAGTTATAAAATTCGTTTGGACGGAGAAGTGTGAAGAGAGTTTCCAAGATTTGAAGAAAAAGTTGAGTATGGCACCTGTGTTGACATTACCAGATAATACAGGAAATTTTATGGTGTACAGTGATGCCTCACACAAAGGATTAGGATGTGTTCTTATGCAGAACGGCAAAGTTATTGCGTATGCATCAAGACAACTGAAGGATTATGAGAAAGGGTATCCGACTCATGATTTGGAATTGGCTGCAGTTGTATTTGCTCTGAAGATATGGAGACACTATCTTTATGGAGAGAAATGTGAGATCTACACAGACTACAAAAGTCTGAAGTATATTTTCACTTAGAAAGATTTGAACATGCGTCAAAGAAGGTGGATGGAATTGATAAAAGATTATAATTGTGAAATCTTTTATCATCCGGGCAAAGCAAATGTGGTGGTAGATGCTTTAAGCAGGAAAGGTCGGGAGAAGTTGATGATGATAACAACTCAGGAGGAGCTCATTTCAGCAATGACAAAATTGGAGTTGGAAATCAAATTTCTAAAAGAATCTGACGAACAACTATTCCAGATAGAAGCTGGTCCAACTTTAGTGGACAAAGTGAAGAATGCTCAACTACAAGATGAAGAGTGTGGGAAAATCAAAGAGAATCTGATTGAGAGTAATGATGTAAAATACAAGGTTGATACCGAAGGACTACTACGGTTTGAGGGAAGAATCTGGGTTCCAGCAACACCAGAGCTGAAAGAAAAATTTTTGACCGAAGCTCATTGCTCAAAATATTCAATTCATCCAGGAAGCACGAAAATGTATCAAGATTTGCGCCGACATTTTTGGTGGCCGAATATGAAAAGGGACGTTGCAGAATGCGTAGCGAAATGCTTGACATGTCAAAGATTAAAGTCGAGCATCAAAGACCCAGCGGATTACTTCAACCGTTGGAAATACCAGAATGGAAGTGCGAACACATCATGATAGATTTTGTGGTGGGTCTTCCAACTACTCAGAGAGGATGTGATGCGATTTGGGTGATAGTGGACAGACTGACGAAGTCAGCGCACTTTCTACCAATAAAGATTAGATTCAGTCTTGATCAGTTGGCAAAATTGTACATTAAAGAGATCGTTTCGAGGCATAGAGTGCCAATATCAATTGTGTCAGATAGAGATCTTCGATTCACGTCAAATTTCTAGAAGAGACTATAAGAATGCATGGGGACACAGTTACGAATGAGTACGGCTTATCATCCATAAACAGATGGCCAAAGCGAACGAACAATTCAGACATTGGAAGATATGCTGAGAGCATGTGTCATGGACTTTAAAGGAAGCTGGGAAGAACAATTACCATTGGTGGAATTTTCTTACAACAACATTTATCACGCGAGCATCGGCATGCCACCTTACAAGGCATTGTACGGCAGAAAGTACAGAACTCCACTGTGCTGGGATGAAGTCGGTGAACGCCAACTGTTAGGATCAGAATTGGTACAACAAACTGCTGACATTGTCAAACTCATCAGGACAATGCCCGAGGTTTATTGGACCCTTTGAAGTGCTGCGAAGAGTGGGAGAAGTGGCTTACGAGGTAGCTCTACCTCCAGAGTTGGATAACATTCATAATATTTTTCACATTTCGATGTTACGACCATAGAAACCTGACTACAAACATGTGATCGAGTATGAACCATTGCAGTTCGAGAAAGATTTGTCTTATGAAGAGGTTCCTATCCAGATAGTCGACAGAAAAGAACAAGTGCTCAGGAATAAAGTGATACCTTCTGTGAAGGTGATATGTAGAAATCACAACGCTGAAGAAGCTATGTGGGAACTCGAAGAGAAAATATTGAAAGAGTACCCTGAGTTATTTGTTTAATATGTGTCTTCGATTCTGGGGACAGAATCTTTGTAAGTAGGGAAGAATGTAACGAATGATTTGTTTGAGTTGTGATTCTGAGGACAGAATCCTTGTAAGGAGGGAATGATGTAACTTTCCAGAATTTTAAAGTGTAATATTAAATATTTATTGATTTATATAAGTATTTAATGGATATGTTTATTTGTTGAATAAATAATTAAATATTAAATATTAAGTATTTATTTATAATATTAAATATTTGTTGAATTATATAAGTATTTAATGGCAATTTGAGTTGATGTGATTTAGTTAATTATTTGTTGAATAAATAATTAAGGAGTTAAAAAAATTAATTGTTATGAGGTTATATACTAATTTAATTTAATAATTAAGTTAGAGAGCTAATAATGATTAAATGAATTATAATATTCTAATTGGAATTTGTGATTTAAAATAAAGTGTTAGTTGGTTAAATAAAATTATAATTAGAAAGAAATTATAGTTTGTGATAATGATTTATGTGTTAAAGTAATTTAATGGATTAATATTTTAATTGATTAATTTAATTAAATTAATGTGTGACAAATAACCTTGCTATAAAGGAGTTATTAAAATAAATTAAAGGACTTTAATTTAGTTTTGGCCAAACAAGTCTTAACGCGTATTAAGTCTTTAATCTAATAGTGTTTTATAAAACAAGGTATAAGGATTAATCCATTTATTTTAGTTAGATTTCCCAAACAAGGTGTAAGGATTAATGAGTTATTTTATTTAGCTTAACCAAACAAGCCTTATAGCTTTTAATTTTCAAAACTTACATAACTGATATAATTTATAGCTAGAGTTATATTATATATTTAATATATATTATATCTTATACGTTATATTTTTCCTACGTTAGTTAGACTAGAGTTAGGAAGAAGACTCAATTGAAGAAAAGAGAAGAAGAAGAATATAGAGAGAAAAGTTGAGAGAAGTTTAGAGAAATTGAGAAAAGAATTGGAGAAAAGAAGATTGTAATCATAACTATTTTCTTCTAAACTCTAGAGTATCATCTTCTTAATCAAAGGTAGGATATTAATCCTTGTATTTTATTTTTTAAAGTTTAGTTTTCTTCTCCAAAAAGTTCTCTGTAAATAATTATGGATGATGAATTTCTTGTGTATATAGCTTTAGATGATGATTGTTGTTGTAAAACTATTTTTTTGAGATTATGTATGATTATAATCAATTTCTTTATATATGTATGGGTTTTGTGGAAGAAAATATATTACAGTAAGTTCATATGAAAATATATATGAATATGACTTAGTTTAAAGTAGAAATTAAGGTTTAGTTAGTTGTTAAACTTATAAATTGATTATTAAATTTGATAGAGTATGTATAATCATAACTATGGTGTTTTGAAATTTCTGTTTTGATAGAAAAACAAAATCACAGTGTTGATTTTCATTGAAAACATCAAAAATGGAGTTTTTGCCAAAAACATTGAAATTGAGTGTTGTAAATTTGATGTTTATGCTATTTGATGGGTAGAAACATGTTAGAAGTCTGCACAATACGTTTACATGAAGTCTATGTGTAAATTACATGTTAATTAGTCTATTAGATTGGAGCTTGTAGGCCAATTTGGATTTTGTTCATGTTGTTGCCGAGCTTGGTCGCCGAGTTCTGGACTCTGGCGCCGCAGCGCGGCCCAACAGTACAAGTTTCGCGCCACAACGCCGGCGCCACGCCGTAGTGCCAATCAATGGCTTGTGACTCGCACCGCAGCGCCAACTCAGCGCCGCAGTGCCAACCACAGTGTAAATTGTGGCGCCGCAGCACGACTTAGCAGAATGTTCTGACAGTTTTAGTTTATTACACAAATTTTGAAAATAAAGGTTATGTGTTAATAATATGAATGCTAAATGATGATTTCAGTAGTATTAAACTATGAATGAGCATGTTATCAAGTGTTAACTAGTATTAACGTAGTTTAATTATGTGAATGGGTAATTCGACCTACATGATGTATGTATTGTTTATATAGATATAAAATGTTGGTAATGACTAATTATGTCATGATGACATATGTATAGGGTATTGATTCAAGTTGTAAGGTTTAGCTTGTGCTAAAGGCAAGTTCTCTAACTCAAAAAAACTTCATTGTGCGAGTTTAATTTCATTAGTACGTTATTGTTTTCAAATTCAATTACAATTGTTGTAAGTTGTTACCTCTACACTTTCGTAGAGCTAGATTGCCTATTATTAAATAAGTTATTGTATCTAGTTGCTCATAACGATACAAGTATCCCAAACCTTATAGTTTAATATTGAGCAAGTTTCTCTAATATGTAACTTATTATTTAGCATGCGAGTTTCTTTATATATTCTAGTGTTGAACAAGTTTATCGTTCAAATTACTATTCACTATGCATGTTTAGTATTCACTTCTCAATAACTTTGACCTAATATTGTTCAAAGCAAATTATGATATGATTATTCAATGTTTGTGCTATTATATTATTCCTAAAGCATGATGTTAACTACAAATATCAATGCAGTTATGATTATTCCATAGCATACAGTTATTTTTGTTGTAATCAACTAATCCTTAGTTGATTACCGTTGAATTCTAAATTACCATGTAATGTATCCAAACCAAACTTACTTTTGGTGCGGACTTGTATTCTAAATACTGAGATGAACAACTCTTTTAATAGAGGTTTACGCTTAGCGTTGAAATGGTTGTGCACAATACATTGTACGAAGGGTTGATCCCCCTAAGTACGTTGAGTCCTTATAGTCTTATGACTGTTAAAGTTAAAGTTAAAAGATTACTTATAACTGTGGACATGATTCGTGGTCATTAGACCCTTAGTGAATGTTATAATTTTTAGAAAGTTAATAGAACACATTGTTCAGTTCTATTGAGCCTAGTTTTGGCAATTGATGTAAAAGTTTAAAGAATTACTTATTGTTGTTCCAAGTGGGCCTTGTTTGCTCACTCTTGCCTGTAAAATTTCTTACAGCTAAAGCTGAAAAGGGTGACGTACCTAGCACCAGTAAGGGAAAAGGAAAGATGACCAAATACTGAAGACTTGTAATAGTTTTGATAGTTTTATTATCAGACTTTGGTTTAAAGAATGTAATGAAGTTTATTTAATTTTTCGTATTTGAATGTTTGTAATTAAAGGTTAGATAACCTGAGAGATTTTTATTTAAGTTTAATCATGTATGGGCTGGTTTTTATTATTCAATTTTATTATAATTGGGTAGTTAGAAATGAATGTTTTGATTAAGTGAACACCAAATCTTGAGAAAATGAAGTATCAGGATTTGGGGGTGTCACATATGCCGAGCTAAATCGTAAATCCGTGCCCATAGCTTTCTACAAACTAACCCAAAATCGTGAAGTGAATCTTGGGTCTCGATCAGAAACTATGGATACTGGCATACCATGCAGTCTTACAATCTCGTTTATGTACATACGAGCAAAACGTTCAAGTGTATAAGTTTCTGTTATTGGTAAGAAATGAGCAGACTTGGTCAATCTATCAACAATGACCCAAATTGCATCTATCCCTTGAGAAACCTTAGGAAGACCGGTAACAAAATCCATGGTAATGTGCTCGCACTTTCATTCTAAAATTTCAAGTACTTGTAATGGACCTTTTGGTACTTGATGCTCCGCCTTAACTCGTTGACAAGTTAGACACCTTGAGATAAACAGCGCTATCTCTCTCTTTATATTGCTCCACCAAAATGTATGACGAAGATCACGATACATTTTGGTACTCCCAAGATGGATTGCAAACGGTGTGTTGTGCACCTCCATCATGATTTTATACTTTAAATTAGGGTCGTTGGAACACAAAGTCTGGAGTTGACTCGAAGTATTCCTTCTTCATCGATTCTTGGTTTCGGCATAGCACCTTCTTGCACTTTGTTCCTCATACGCATCAGCTTCAGGTCTGTAGCTTTAGTAGCTTTAACTTTATCGATTAAAGTCGGTTCTACTCGTATATTCGACATCATCACATGGGTCTCTGGAGTCTTTAACTCTATCTCCATCCTTTGTAAGTCATATAAAATGGGCCTTTGCGTTGACAATAATACACTCGTACCCGCATATGATCTTCTACTCAATGCATCAGCTACTACGTTCGCTTTTCCAGGATGATATTGAATGGTATGATCATAATATTTCAATACCTCAAGCCATCGTCGTTGTCGCATGTTGAGTTCCTTTTGAGTGAAGAAATATTTGAGGCTTTTATGATCCGTATAGATCTCCACCTTCTCTCCATACAAGTAATGCCTCCAAATTTTAAGCGCAAAAACGACTGCTGCCAACTCTAGATCATGAGTAGGATAATTCCTCTCATATTCCTTGAGTTGTCGTGAGGCATAGGCTATGACTTTCCCATGTTGCATGAGAACACATCCTAACCCTTTGCCTGAAGCATCTCTGTAGATGAAAAATCCCTCCGAGCCAGATGGTATTGTCAGAACAGGTGCTGAAATGAGTCTCCTCTTGAGTTCTTGAAAACTCTTCTCACATTCCTTGCTCCAATCGAATTTTGTATCTTTCCGAGTCAGCTGAGTTAATGGAGTAGCGGTTCGAGAAAACCCTTCTACGAATCTCTGATAATAACCAACTAAGCCGAGAAAGCTATGTACTTCGGTCACTGATTTAGGTTGCTCCCAGCTTTGAATTGCTTCAATCTTTGTCGGGTCAACAGATATTCCATGATTTGATATTATGTGCCCAAGGAATGCTACTTCCTCAAGCCAGAACTCGCATTTCTTCAACTTGGCATAAAGCTTATTTTCACGAAACTTTTGGAGAATCAACCTCAAGTGTTGCTCATGATCTTCACGGCTTTTGGAATATATGAGGATGCCATCAATAAAGACGACCACAAAGTGATTCAAATATTCCTTGAATACTAGGTTCATCATATCCATGAAGGCAGCAGGAGCATTAGTCAATCCAAAAGACCTGACCAAGAATTCATAATGCCCGTACCGAGTTCTGAAGGCAGTCTTAGGAATATCCTCAATTTTAACCTTCAGCTGATGATATCCAGAACGAAGATCGATCTTTAAAAAGAATTTGGCTCCTTGCAACTGGTCAAACATGTCATCAATTCGAGGTAATGGATACCTATTCTTGATGGTGACATGGTTCAACTCCTGATAATCAATACAAAGTCGCATACTTCCATCTTTCTTCTTCACGAATAGAACAGGAGCACCCCAAGGAGACGTACTAGGACGAATGAAACCGATGTCTAACAATTCCTGTAGTTGGGTTTTTAACTCCTGAAGTTCAATAGGAGCCATTCGATATGGGGCTTTGGAAATGGGTTTTGTACCGGATTCAAGGTCAATACAAAATTCAATTTCATGCTCTGGGGGTAGGCCAGGAAGTTCTTCAGAGAATACGTCAGGAAATTTATTAACAATAGAAATATCATTCAAATCTGACGTATTTTTATTTAAATCTGTGACATGGGCTAAGAAAGCTTGACATCCGTTTTTTAATAAATGAATAGCTTTATGGCTTGAGATGACAGTGATTGATTTTAATGGTTTGATCTCTTGAATTCGCATAATAGGTTGATTAGGAATATGAAAGCTAACAACCTTACGAAAATAATCAATTTTAGCATGATGAGTAGTTAACCAATCAATCCCTAAAATCACATCAAATGCAAGTATTTTCAAAGAAATAAGATTGACATGTAACGTACGGTTACCGATTTGAATCAAACAATACTTATAAACAGTGGATGTGATGAAGGTTTCTCTTAACGGAGTTGCCACAGATAAATCAAAGTCTAATTTCTCCGGAGTCAAATTTAAACGTTGAGCGCAAGTAGGAGAAATAAAAGAATAGGTAGAATCGGTATCAAATAAGGTATAGACATCGCTAGAGTTTATGATAAGCTTACCCGTGATGACCTCGTTCGGGTTCCTTACTTTCTGGGAGATCACAACAAACGCTCTCCCTCGCACTACCGGCTTTGACTTTTCTGGGATGACCTTTGGTGCCTCCATCCTAGCTGAACTTGTCTTCGGTGAACGACAAAATCGGGCTAGGTGACCTTCTCTTCCACAATTATAACATGCTTTGGACGACATCACACAATTTGGATTGATGTATCCCTCCCCTCTGCATTTGAATCATATGATAGGTGGTCATTCTCCTTCCTTAACAACGGGTGCTGGTGATGACGTCTTTCCATCATTGTTGAATCTTCTCTTCTTGAAATGTCCATTCTTATTGTTTTGGCCCTGATTACCACCGAAGTGGTTATTATTTCTGGCCTGTTGATTCCCTCCACGCTTGTTGTCACCGCTTCGATGACTACTCTCACTAGTATTATCATTTTGTCGGCTGCTCTCTTTTGGTTGCGTTGACTCGTTATCACGCTCCAATAACTGAGCCCTATTTACAACATCTGAATACAAACACAATTTATGAGAAATAAGATATTGACGTATCTCTGGTTTCAAACCTCTTAAAAACATCTGCGTCATTCTCTCCTCATTATCAACCAAGTGGGACGCAAACCGAGACAACTCGACAAACTTAGCTTCGTACTGCGACTCGGTCATATTATTCTGCTCCAACTTGATGAACTCTACCTCCTTCATGTGACGAATACTTTTGAAAAAGTACTTGTCATTGAACAGTTCTTGGAACTTCTCCCAAGACATCTTCAGTGCGGCAGGTTGAGTACGCTTTACCGATTCCCACCAGTAATCTGTCTCTCCTCGCAACATAAAGGTGGCAAAGGGAACCTTTTGCTCCGCGGCGCATCCCAAGACATCAAATATCTTGGTGATCTGCTTTATCCACGTTTCTGCCTTAAGTGGTTTTGGCTCTCCAATAAACATCGGTGGTCCCAGCTCCGTGAACTGTTTAGCGGTGACTGTCCGAGAGTTTCCAGTGTTTCCACCTACATTTTGGACAGGTGTCGCTCTCGCCTGATGTTGCATGAATTGCATAAAGCCTCTGAATATCCCATCGTTCACCATTTCATCGGTGTTATTGTTTACCTAAGGATTATTGTCTTCCTGTTGTACATTATCCTGGGGATTGATCGTTGGTGACTCAACGGTCTCATGTGCTTCATTGCTTATCTCAACATTTTCGGATGCCATTTTCAAATACTGCCACAAAACAAGGGTTAATTAACATATCACATATTATCCCTATACTCTGACCGACCAATTAAATACCAAATAAACTTAGGTATGTCATACTAGCGAAGGAATTCCCCGTCTCTCCCCTCCTAGTTCTTGTCTCATATCTCAGCCAGGGATCATATCCCTAAGCTTTGATACTAACTGTGACGCCCCCAAACTAGGTATACATCACCTATTCTGAGTCGTCAAATACATGGTACAAAATACAAATAAAAACTTAATTATACAACTGTCGTGTAAAATACGACAAAACATAAGCTGTGAGTTTTAATACAACATTGTCTTCTAAACAGTATTCAAACTCAAAATAAGTCCTCAATACATTTATTTTCACACTATTTCATAGAATAGTGAGGACTTCTAATGCTATCATCTGAACCGTCACTTCGTTCCCCGACTAGTCCCTGCTACGTTCTCATTTCCTGAAGAGAATAATGAAAGTAAAAGGGTGAGCTCAACTAGCCCAGTAAGAAATATTATGACTAAGATAATGCAGAATAAATTATCATTAGCCTTCAACAGTGTTAAACTGATAAAATATAACAAACATCAAGTTTAACTGCAGCGGAACAAGCAATCCATTAGAAGAGTCAAGTAGAGAATAAAATCTACTATCTTCTATGATTTAAAAGGTTTTTCATTACTTCTATCACTGGGACTCAGCTTAATAAATAATCCACATCATCCCTGCACTACAGCCAATGATATTTCTTAGTATCACGACCACAAATTATTCACGCACTACAGGCCAATGATATTCGTGTATTCATCAATGGTCATGATCACGCCAACAACTGTCCATCAATGTACTATGGGCCAATGAGGACTTTTACCACATCATTTGTAACATTACGGTCATGATTATACCGAATAATCCCTAGTCATAATCATACCAAGTCCATCTATGCACTATAGGCCACAGATGACTTTCAACATAATATAAACATGAGGATGATGAGAATGATATAAGAATTCAATAAAACAAGTTCAAGAATTAATTTATCCAGAAACTAATAACGTCCAAATTGTCAACATGATACTTCTTTGTAGAGTAAAATTCATGAATGCTCAGAAGAATATTTCCATGAAAAGATACTGGATGAAGCGCAAATATCAAGGATATTCCACTAATTTCATGGAGTATAGAAGTCAAAACTTTAACCAACTGAATATAATAAAGAATGGAATAACAAAAGAAATCACCAAACATGTGATAGACCGCACAGACAGGTTATTCCAACAGAATAATAAATAACGGAACCAGGTCATACGTAAACGCACAGATAGGATATTCCAACAGAATAATAAATAATGGAACCAGGTCATGCGTAAACGCACAGACAGGATATTCCAACAGAATAATAAAGAATGGAATAACAGAAGAATTTCACCATATATACGATACTTCGCATTGACAGGTGTGATAACCCGAGATTTTGAATAATCAAAAATTTGCGAATAATTTTTTTATTTATTTTATATTAATATTGATTATTAATTTTGTGACAAGTATCGGTGATACGTGTATCGAGAAAGTCAATTTGTGTATTGACTAATAAAATTAGAGAAGAGTTGTGCTTAACAGCTTTAGAAACCCTAACCCTAATTTCTGAAAAGGGATTCGATAGAAAATATAATTAAAATAATTATATTAATGAGTACGTGTTTGTACTGTATAGAATTTTTGATCAATGATTGATCGGATAAGGTTTAAAAATTATAAACCCTAATAAGATATTAGAAACCCTAATCTCAGGATTAGAAACCATAACGTACCGTTAGAAACCCTAATCGAAAGCCGGGCAACCCTAATTTCATATTCGGGAATTCTAAACCCTAAATTAGGAAACCCTAATTCTAATTGGCAAGCCTAATGTGTGTATTAAACTTAAATATGATTAGAAAACCCTAATTATATTTTAGTTATCTTAATTTCTATTTTACAAACCCTAATTATAATTTAGAAAATTTATTTTTCTAATTAAAACCCTGATTCGTGGGTTATAAACCTTAATGATCATTTTGACCCTAATTGCTAAATTAAGCAATTTTAATTAGGAATATTAATCCTAATTAGCAAGATTGAATTTTATGATTAGGAAAATATTAATATAATTATTAAATCCTAATTATAATTTTGGAATATTAATTTTCTATTTTTGAAAACCGAAATTTCGAAAATCTTGGAAAGTAAATTGAAAACCTAGGGTTCAAGCCCTATACCCTAAAGGGTTCAAACCCTAACCTAAACCCTAAACTCTAAGGGTTTGTGCATTGGATAAGAATGCCATAAAAATTAATTTACAAATGACTAAAATACCCTTTTGCATTTTCTTTAATTGGTAACTTGTATAATTGTTAGCTACTTTAGTTGTTCACCAACTAATTTGACTTTGAGACACACCAATCTCAGCTTCCAGCCGAATTTGTTCAGATCCAAGCAACAACAAGCAATATATAAGAGATTTTGGAGAGAGAAAATTCATAAAACTAAGCTAATTTCTTATTTGCTCTCATCAACTCTCTCTCTCTCTCCCAAACCTACGATTTTGTTAAACAATTCAGTCCCAATATCAGTTACTAGAACAACAAAAACAACTAAGGAGGATTACGATCAAAGATCTAGCAAGAAGAGGTATAAACCCTAGTTTACTTTTGATCTTGTATGCTTGGGCAAAATTTTTGTTTTTGTGTTTTTATAAGTGATATATAATGTTTTTAGTTGATCTATGATGATCCATGATGGATCCATAGCATCAAATGGCTTAAAAATGAGTTTTACAAAAATCTGTTCTTGAGCATTCTTAGTGGTCTGACAAGTAATGTCAGTCGCCACGGATCCTTGCTCGTTTATGTTTTCGGAAGTTTTAAAGTTGTTACATGTAGCTTGGTATGTGGTCTTTAGTCTGCAAAAGAAAATAGAGTCATTAAATGTCTAGGATGTGAGTTATAATCGGTCAAAGTCGGTTGACCGACCATGACCAAGAGAAATTTTGGGTAACCCAGAAATAGATTTCAGCGTCTGACAACAATTTCAAGCTCCCAGATCTATTCGTTGTTTTGCGTTTTGATGTTTTTGTTGTAACAAGTTTATACCCTGCTATATGGTCTGTAAATAAATGTCTTTAGATCACTTAAATCATTAGTAAATCGAACGTGGTAAGTGGTCAAACATTGTCACTTGATCACGGTTTAAATTCTGGAAAACCCATAAATGGGATGAACTTGTTTTCGGACAACATTTGACCGGATTAGATCTGGTTGTTGTCTTGTTGTTGGTTTGATATATTGCTTTGTATATGTTCCTTGACACACGAAGTACATATTAGAACCATGAGATCATATAAATCATGACTGGAACACTTAGATAATCGAACCACAAAGTGGTACCTCACGACTGTTTGGGTTTCTGGGTTACCCAGAAAATCCAAATTAAGTCTGGCAGTGATTTGGCATCGCTAGATCTTCATGGTATGTTATGATATGACTCATTTAATGATTAATAGTTGTAGTGTTACATAAACACTACACAATCACGGTTCAAGTTAACCCAGAAACGTATTACACCGAGAATCAAAGACAGTCAAACGAGCTACCTTGAACACTGACTTTGTCAGTGTTCTTGAGCCAAGAACACCTAAGGCTACAGACAAGTGTCGCTAAAGGCTTTAGTGACGGTTCCTATTTATTTATTTTCTGAATTTCCAGAAAATGATTAAAAATTAGAAATAAATTCTAAAAATTGCCAAAAATGATTTTAAAAATTATTTTAAATTATGAAAAATAATTTTTGACCAATTGGAATATTTTTCTTTAATATTTATAATTATTTAAATATTAAAAATATTTAATTTATTTAATTAGTGTATTAAATAAATTAGAGAAAAATGATTTAATATTATGAAAAATTATTTTAAATAAGAATAATGTATTTAAAAATATTTTGAGTTATAAAATGTGACTTTTAATATTTTTAGAGAATTTTCATTAATAATTTAATATTAATGATATTAGATTTATTTAATTATTAAATTAAATAAATAAGATAAAAATGATTTTATGGATTTAAAAATCATTTTAAATAAGAATAAAGTGTTAGAGAAAATTTTTAATTATAAAATATAATTTTCAATATTTTTGGAGAATTTTCATTAATAAATTAATATTAATGATATTAGATTATTTATTTATTAAATTAAATAAATGAATTAAAATAATTTTATTGATTTAAAAGTCATTTAAAAATGAGAAAAATATTTTAAAAATATTTTAAGTTATAATTAATGACTTTCAATATTTGGATAATAATTACATTAATATTTAAATATTAATGGTGATGATTTAAAAATGATTTTAATTACTTTAAAAATCATTTAAGTAGAATATTGATGATTTAAAAATATTTTAAGTTATTAACAATAACTTTAATATTTTGACAAATATAACATTAATATTTTTATATTATTAAATATTAATGATAATAAGGTTATTTGATAATTAAATCATTTAAAAATAATTTAAGTGTTTGAAAAATTATTATAAATTATAATAATTGTTTATAAATTATTAAAAGCTTCCGAAAAATATTATAAACGATATTTGACTTATCTAAAATAATATTGAAGCTTAGAGACCAAGTTTAATTGATAATCAATGTGTTAATTGTCGGATATGGTGACCAGAACACCGAAAATGGATCGAGGTCCAACCAGACCGAAATAGTTAGACTGGATAAGTGTTTATATATGTTATAAACACTGATGTGGTTATGTGGTAATATGCCTAGGAGAAGTTTGACTGTAGAATATAGTGTTACGTGTTATAAATGATTGTGCTAATTGTGAGACCGACATTGTTGATTATAGGTCTTACGAACGCAGTTAATTATATTGTGTAGCTGTAATCAACGCGAAAGGCAAGTTTCCTAACTCATCCTTGAGTTATATTCATTCAATTATTTTAATGGTTAATTATTGATAATTATACCATGTCCAGGGAATTTATTGTTGATTATTCGCAGTTAGTACATGATTAAAATTCAAATTGAATTACTGATTCGAAAAATATATATTCGTAAAATTACTGTTGTTGGATATTTATATCTGTAGAAACTAATATTGACAGTACAGATAATTCCTATTTATTACCAAATTATATTGAGAAATGTCTTAGCTAATTATTCTAGCTAGACGAACATTTGTTAGAACTTGATAAATACGAGAAGAGAAATCAATTATTATTGATAGATCGATGTCAATTATTTCGGCTAGATCGATAAGTAGATAGAATTTGAAATCACAGTATTTTGTTGTTAAATCAAAATCTTGATTCTGAGACTGAGAAGAACAACCTTTTATATAAAGGGAACATTTTAGGTCGTATATTCGACCATTGCGCGCTGTTAAGTATTATGCATAACATAGGGTACAACGAGTTGGCCGGCTCTAAGTACTTGCAGAGGGGTATGATTTAATCTTTATAGTTATCTGATACTCCTGCGTATGTATCAAAGTAAATCTTTGATAGATACCCGAGAAAATAAGTTGTAGATCTAGTGTGATCGCTCAGCATAAATTTGAAAAACATTCCACTTTGCTATTTCGTAGAATTAATTCTTGATTATTCATTGAATATCATAGAGAATCTTGAAAGCGTTACACTCTTTCATTATCAGATTATTGTTGCGGAGAATGTTAGAACAATTGATATTGATTTCTATACCTTTATTGTATGTCTTAACTTGCAGGGCAAACTTGTTGCTCATCCTTGCTATAAATAAAACTTTTCAGCTAGGGATGAAGTTGCAGAAGGTGCTGCGAAGAAGAACAAGGGAAAAGGCATAGTTATAAATTAGTTATGATGAACAGTATTATTATGTTGTATTGTATTGTAAACCCTTTTTGTATATCTAAGGGGTATTTCTGTAATGTTAAAGTTAGTGGACCTGGGACTTATGTATTAACAACTTATGTTAATGAGTTATGTATTCCTATTCATATTTAAATGGGTAGTTAAATGTTATTTATATTGTGGATCGTGAGCACCAAACTCGGGGGTCAGGTAACCCGGATTTGGGGGTGTCACAACAGGTTATTCCAACATAATGATAAAGAATGGAATAACAGAAGAATTTCACCAAGTATAGGGTAACCCGCGTATACAGGTTATTCTAACAGAATAATAAAGAATGGAATAACAGAAGTTCTCTTCATGAATAAGAAAGAAATAATACCCCTTACCTTAGAAAAAACTGGATACTGAAATAGTGAGGTAGCAGACTTCTCTTCTTCTTCCTCTCTATAATTTCTCTCTATAATAATTGCTCTATAGCTTTAGTGAATTGGTGAAAAATAATGAAGGAATGAGCTTCTATTTATAGGAAAATATAGTTTCGATAATTGCACGTTTTGGGGCTCAAAATATTACAGCATAATACCTTCCTCTCTTTTTTTCATTTTTAATTTAGTCCTGCAAGTATTATCAAACTTGCACCACCTCCCCTAATAGTAAATAATGTGAATCAATAGTTCATTCATGTGACTTAATAGTATAATCATGTGAAAAAACTAATTACAGTATAGTACATTCATCTATACCTCTATTTTTAATTTAGTCATGCAAGTATTATCAATCCTGCACCATATCCCCTAATAGTACATGAATGTAAATCAATAGTACATACATGTGAACAAATAGTTATAAGCATGTAAAATAATAGAAATAAATTGCTCATTTATCCGATTAATTACCCGATTGGTCAATATATCCTCCAGACATCAATTATTATCGAAATAAATGTCGATTTCCACTAATACTAATAATTCCAACACAATGGAACTATCAAATTTATCTTTAATCAACACGAACTTATTCATCATTAATATTATAACTCACAATATTTAACAATCGGGTCGTTCCCAGGAAAGAGGGGGCTTTTCGATAAGGATTTCTCCTCATTGGCTCACAATTAGGTGACCAAACTTCTCCTTGACAGAACTTCTAGACATTGTCAATATTGCAAATAATAATATGAATAACTTTGTCGTCTCAATTATTGATTTAATAATAATAATTATTATGCAGAAGATAATGTGACAATAATTGAATCAATAATATGAGAGATATGATGCAGTAATTACTGTAGCAATAATTGAGTATAACTGAGTGACTTCTCACGTAAGCATCAATAATCAATACCGTGTGCTACTATACAACCACGCATATTACTGTATTTTTACCACCGGGTAGTTCAACAGTTTAATTAATGGTAACACTTTCGCCGTTATTTTTATAAAAAGATCAT
Organism: Panax notoginseng; assembly: GCA_016801055.1. Taxonomy (NCBI): domain Eukaryota; kingdom Viridiplantae; phylum Streptophyta; class Magnoliopsida; order Apiales; family Araliaceae; genus Panax; species Panax notoginseng. The sequence continues at coordinate 188,654,077 of CM029015.1, read as the reverse complement.
TCTGTCATTTTTTAACTACGACAATACTTCAATTGTGGGGTCCACCAATGATTGTGCCGTCGTACGAATATTCCCTGTTAAACGAATATTCCCCGACCAATCGAATATTATATAACCACTTGCTTACTTTGCAAAATTTGTAAATATTACCCACAACTATAACATTATATCAAATCCACACCATAATATTCAAAAATATATTTCGAGAAAATTATTCTTTATTCATAAAAGTTGGGGTCTTACATTAAAGATTTAGGTGCCTTTACCGAGGGGCCACAGAACCTCTTGCCCTTCTGGGCGAAGAGACGGAAGATGTGGAGTTAATACCGAGAAATATGATAAAAACAGTTAAAATTAGATCGAGATTTAGTGAACCTCTTCAAACAGGCTTGGTCGACCTCTTTCGAACAAATATGGATATCTTTTCTTGGGATGAACCTGGAGGGACAGAAGATGGAATTTGGGAAGGATTCTTCATTATGTGGTTTCAACAATGATCCGGTCCATGTGGTTGGCACCATTGAGTTACTAATCACTTTCGGAATGGCTCATCAGCAAGTATAGGTGAACATTAATTTTTTTGTAGTACTAGTTGATTCAACTTGTAATGACATACTAGGTCGAATAATGTTAGTTGCACTACATACGGTTACGTCTATTCCTTATTTCAAAATTAAGTTTCCTACACTGCATGGGGTCGACAAGGTGAAAAGGGTTCTGAATATTGCCCGAAGATGTTACCGATATACTTTGACATCATCTAGAGTCGGGATTAGTAAACAACGATAAGCTTTGAATATTTAAGTGCCTTTATCGAGGGGACACAAAACCTTTTACCCTTCTAGCCGAAGAGACAAAAGATATGGAGTTAATATCGGGAAATCTGATTAAAACATTCAGAATTGGATCGGGATTTGGTGAACCTCTTCCAATTGGCTTGGTCGACCTCTTTCGAACATATGTGGATATCTTTTTTTGGGTTCCTAGCGATATATTAGATATTCACAAGTCGATGGTCGAACATCATCTCAATGTGGATTTTGCTCGAAAATTTGTTCAGCAGAATAGAAATTTTTTTGCCCCAGAACGACAGAAGATTATTGATGACAAAATAGCCAATTTTTTATCGATTGATGTCATCTTCGAGATTGATTACCCGAAGTGGTTGTCTTCTATAGTGTTGGCTAGAAATAAAAATGAGAAATGAATAGTGTGTATTGATTATACCGATTTAAATAAGGCATGTCCGAAGGATTTTTATCCATTGCTATATATTGATCAACACATCGATGCCACCTCTGGGCACACTCGTTTGATCTTTTTAGATGCCTTATCGGGATATAATCAGATCTCAATGTATTAGGGGGATATCCCGAAGATGGGGTTTATCACAAATCGCACAATTTACTTGTATAGAAAGATGTTATCTGGGTTGATTAAAGCAAGAGCAACATACAAGTGTATGATGAATAAGGTGTTCTGAAGACAGATCAGACGAAATATAGATGTGTATAATGATGATATGATCGTTAAGAGTACCGTGGTAGGAACCATTTGGCGGATCTAAATGAGTGTTTTCAAACTATCCGAGATCATAACATACACCTGAATCCGACTAAATGCATCTTCGGTCTCGAATCGGAAAAATTCCTCGGGTATTTGGTCAGAAGAAGGGGAATTAAAGTCAATAAGGAAAAGATAAAGGTCATTTTAAACATGAGGTCCCCATATACTTTTAAGGATGTTTAACAGTTGGAAGGGCATATAGCAACGCTTCGGCGATTTATGTCCCGATCCGCAAAATGGTGTTTGTCCTTTTTTGATACTTTAAAATGGCCGAATAATGAAAAAGCTTTCCATTGAACTTGGGAGTGTGAAGATGCATTCCAAGGGATAAAGAAATATTTATCTTCACCTCCTTTGTTGATGAATTCAATTACTTTTTGAGCCGTTATATTTGTATTTAGCAGCAAACTCTCTAGCTATCGGTGCATTCTTGGTAAGAGAGTCAAGAGGGAAGCAATACCATGTGTATTATGTCAGTCACGCTCTTCTGGATGCGGAGACTAGATATCCAAATTTGGATAAGTTTTCTTTTGTCTTGATTATAGCTATTCGGAAGCTTCAATATTATTTTCAAGGTCGGTTGATTGTTATTTTTACAGACCAACCTCTGAAAAAGGTGTCCCATAAGTTAGATGTTCCACGATGACTGGTGGTTTGGGTGGTTGAATTAAGTCAGTTTTCCTTGGAGTATCATCCGTGAATAACTATAAAGGATCAGGCTTTAGCGGACTTCATGAGTGTGTGCTCGTTTACCGAACCTGATTTGAAGGTTCGTTCTGAAGATGAGGTACGCTTGGTAATCGGGGTTCAGCTGACACAATCCTCTTGAACTCTTTATGTGGATGGATCTTCAATAATTGACATAAGTGGGGCATCAATCATACTGACTAGCCTCGAATATAATGGTTTAAGGTCTAACAAGCAATATGCTTCCAGTTCAAGGTAACTAATAATGAGGTCGAGTATGAAGAAATCTTAGCGGGATTACGACTGACGCGGAGTTTGGGGATTCGTTATTGGCTTATCTACAGTAACTCACAATTAGTTGTTAAGTAGATAATAGGATAATATAATGTCCGGGGGTCAAGAATAACCAAATATATTTGTGAAGTTAAGATTCAGCTACACTATTTCAACTTTTACTCTTTCCAAGAGGTGGATCTGGAGAAAAATATAGTGGTTGATGTCTTATCAAAACTTTCCACAACGGATGAAAGCTCATTCAATGGATCAGTGTACTTGGAAGTTTTGAACACTCCAAGTATTCAAAAGCATATGGTTATGGTGATAGAGAGATTGAATTGTTAGCTTACACCTTATCTAGCTTAAGGCAAGTTGATTTTGGATCGAATATTTGTGATAAAGGTGAAGCATATATAAGGGTTTATATTTTTTTGAATTGACGGAGATCTCTATAGACGATCTCATTCTTCTCCCTTATTAAAATATTTGGTACCTTCAGAGGCAACTTATGTTATTCGGGAAGTGAATGAAGGGATATACGAGGACCATATGGAGGCTAAGGCATTGGCTTATAAGTTGATATACCAAGGATACTATTGGAAGACCATGTTTTGGAAGGCAAAGGATAATTTTAAGAAATTAATGTGGCAAATGTCAGCTCAGTAGCCCTACTCTACATTAACCTTCGTAGGAGTTGTCATCAGTATTGTCCCTGATCCCGTTCGTAGTATGAGGGATTGATATCTTGGGTCCTCTCCCAAAGGCAAAAGGATAGGTAGCGTTTTTGATTGTTGTGATTGCTTACATGACCAAATTGGTGGAGGGCAAACCTCTTCTGTAACTCCCCCAAAATAAGTATATATCTCCCATTCTGAGTCGCCAAATACATAGTATAAAATTCAAATACAAACTTAATTTACACAATACGACAAATGTAAACTGAGAGTTTTAACACGAATATTGTCTCGTAGACAATATCCAAACTCAAATGAAGTCCTCATTACAATCCTTATCACACTATTTCATATAATAGTGAGGACTACTAAAGCAACCATCTGGACCGTCACTTCATTCCCCGACTAGTCACATCTATATTCTCATTTCCTGAAGAGAACAATGAAAGTAAAGGGTGAGCTCAACCTAACCCAGTAATGAATATTATGACTAAGATAATGCAGAATAAATTATCGTTAGCCTTCAATAGTGTTAAACTGATAGAATACAATAGACAACAAGTTTAACTGCAGCAGAACAAACAATCCATTAGAAGAGTCAAGTAGAGCATGATATCTACTATCTTCTATGATTTATAAGTTTATCATCAATTTTATCACTGAGACTTAGCTCAATAAATATTTCACATCACTGAATTATCCATGCACTACGAGTCAAGGATATTCATTATTATCACATCCACGAATCATCCATGCACTACGGGCCAAGGATATTCGTATTATCACCAATGGTCATGATTATACCGATACATAGTCATAATCGCACCAATCAACAGTCCATCTATGCACTACGGGCCAAAGATAACTTTTATCACAATATAAGCATGAGGATGATGACAATAATATAAACATCAATCAAATGAAATCAAGGATAAATATTAAAGATTTTTAATTTATCCAAAGTTTAAAAATATCCAAATTATCAACATGACAACTGCTTTGTGGAGTTAAATTCAACAATAATATTCATGTATCAAAAATAATTTGGACAGAAAAGAAATCAATTTTTTGGGTGAATAGTACTTCGTGAATAGTGCCCCGTGAATAGTACCCCAGCATGAAAAGATTAAATTTTAACAAGAATGTTCAGAAAATATCCTTGTGAAACGATACTAGATAAAGTACAATTCTTAAGGATATTCTACTAATTTCAAGGAGTATAGAAATAATATTTAACAAAATGAGTGTAGAATTCAGAATATGAAACGAAATAATATTACTTACATACTACAGAGTATGGAAGAAAATATTATTTCTTACGAATATTGAACAAAAATAATATTTCTTACCTTAAAAGGAAAGTACTTCTGACTGGTATAGCGAGGATATTCTTGAAGAAAACTTTCACTACTTTCTACACTTAAAGCTTCCTTAAACTCAAAAGAAATACGCTCAATATTATAAAATAAGAATTTTCTGATTCTGATGTGATTTTTAATTCTAAACTAAGCATCCTATTTATAGGAGAATGGAAGGATACTATTTAGAAAATAATCACGGACGCACAGTGACAAGGATTCACGGGCGCAATGAATTCGTCTGAAATAATTTTGATTTTACTATGCAACACTATGCAAACACTATGCATAATAAAATATAATATATTCTATTTTACATAAAAAATAAAACTTAAATATATATATATATATATATATATATATATATATATATATATATATATATATATAAATGTGACAACCCGAAAATTTAGAAAATCTTAAATAATTAAATTAAAGGTTAAACTTTAAAACCTAGAGTGAAAATAGATTGTTTATTTAAAATTTTTAAGAAGATCTATACGATTTAATAATTGAAAGAGATTATGTACTAATATATATGGCAAGCCATATGAAAAAAGTTTATTGATTGTAGCAAACCACATTAAGAGATTTTAATAAGACATTGAATTAAATATCTAGCTTAATATATTGGAATATATTATGATAAATATTTTTGTGAGTTATGTGAGGTATGTGTGTGATTAAATAAATATATATTGTAAATGTGTATATATTTATTTATTGTATAAAGAGAATTATAAAGAAAGTTATATAACCTAATATTGTATATTAGGTATGAAAATTAAATAACATAAGGGTTATAGAATTGAATAATTTAATATTTAAAATATATACTAATTTAAAAGATTAATTTTATTACCTCAACGTATTTTTTTAACTTAATTAAAGAAAACCTAATTTGGTTATATATTTAAATCTATGTATGTATTTAAATTCCAAAATAAGTGGAATAGAAATCCTAATTAAATAAATAAGGTAATACAAAATTAAGACATTGGACCATAGTAATTTTTCATGGGCCAAGCAATTAAAATAGAGAGCCCAATCAATTAAAAGGATGGCCCAACTTTAGCCCAAAACTTGGTGGAATTTGTAGATGACAAACTAAGCAAATTGGGCAAGTAAAATAAAAAAAAAAGGAGGCCAAATTCATGGTGCATGCACCGGATAAAGAATGGATAATAAGAGTATGTGTTGCAAAAAAATTTCAAAGTTTAGTTCAACTACTCCCTAACCCATGTGTCCTCCTAGCATAGCTTCTTTAATAATTGCCAAAACTTTGCAAGATTTGCTAGATTTATATGCATACATGTATTATATGTATACATTTAAAGAAAAAGAAGTTACTTTTCTCCACCAAAGAGCTAGCAAAAGAAAAATATTAGAGAGAGAAGAAAAAGAAAGTAAATAGAAAGAGAGAGAAGAGTGTTGGTTCGGCAGCCCCTTGAGGGAAGAAGGAAGAGAAGTTTCCATGCCTCCAAGCTCCATAATCACCCTTGGAAGGAGAGGAAGAAAAATCATCAAAACAAAAGGTTTAAAAGTTTTCCTATTTCAAAACTCTAGTTAGTTAATATGATTTATTGTGATGATTTTTGTCAAAATAAAGATCTATGTTCTTGAACTTTAAAACTTTAGACCTACATGTTATATAGTGTATTATGTATAGATCTAACTATTTTGAGTGATAAAAAGTTGGATCAAGGGAAAGAAAAGAAAAACAGTTTTTAAAGCTTAAGAAAATTAGTAGACTGCTGACCCAAAAAGGGAATTTCGAGATTAGTTAGATGTTCCAGAAAATTCTGAATTTTTGGTATGTTATAGTACACTGAATAAGCTTTTCATAGACTCTGGAACGGACTAATTCCGACTTCGGAGCAAAGAGTTATGATCATTCAAAGTAGTCGCGTCAAAACTGTCTAACTAACTCGGGACAGTCACCTTACACGGAATTTTATGGAATTCTGTGTTTAGAATTTGGAAAAGGTCAAAGAATAAAAGTTGTAGTCCCAGAAGTTAGCTTCGCGTGGACTAAAGAATCTCTCAAAAATGTTTTGAAACGAAAAAGTTATGACTGTTTTAGCGAGAGAGTAAATCTGGCAAAAAGTGGAAAAACTGTGATGAACGCACACTTTTGGCGCACTGTTTGGGTAGCCTGTCATACCCGAAAACCAGCCCTGATATTTTTTAAAAATACTTGGGTATGCCATGTATAACATATCCAAAAATCATATTAATCGGAGTTACGAGCAACGCGTACAAAATTCGCAATATAACGGATTTGGTATGCGAGCGGCAGAGCGGCAACGCTGCTGGGCAGCTGCCTGACATGCTGTTGGTGCACTGTTTTAATTAGTTTTCGTGACCCATTTTCGCGGTGTGAAATTTTTTTAAAATACTATGTCATGAGGTCTATAATACGCCCGAAATTTCGCTGTTATATGACTCATGATTTGAGAATTAAAAATGAGCGAATAGGCATGTCAAAACTTGTAAACGAGCGAACGCCAAGCGTCGGTGCGTCGAGCAACTTTGACGTTCGACGTTCCAAATCGCGTTCCGGCAAAAGAATAAGTCATAATAAATCTAATAAAGTCCTACGGGACAAGATTTGACTATAAGTGATATTTTATGTCGAGAAACTTCTTTTCGGGCATAAATAAAGCAATAAAAATAAGTAATAAATATAAATTACATATTTAAGTAAAATAAAAAATATAGTTGCCTGTAAAATTATTTTGTGGTGCAACGAAGAATGTAAAACCTTTGAAAAATTGTATTAATCATAAAAATGATATTTTGAGATTTTCGGTGCTCAAAATGTGGTTTTTGAGCTGAGATTTACGTAACGGAATATATATATATATATATATATATATATATATATATATATATATATATATAGCAAAAATGCGAATAATCGTAAAATGAAAAATAAAGCGAATGTGCTAGTGAGATAAAATATTTATATATGAGGCAATAGTCAGTGTTGACTCATGAACGGACAAACTGATGTAAAAATTATTTAAATTAAAGAAATAATATAGTAAGTTGAGTTTTACTATAAAAGTTATGTATTAGCTGTTTAAACCCCAAATTTGCGAGTAAAGGTAAAAGATATTTCTAAAATGAAACTTAAATGGTTTAAGCTTCAAGATGTAAAATATTTGCATCTTAAAATGTGTGAGACCTTTATTATTTATGAAACAAGTAAAATATTATTACATGATTAATAATATTAGAAGGTGATTAAAATATTATTAAATGATTAATAATATTAGTAATAGATTTAAATATTATTAAATGATTAATAGTATTTGTGAATAATAAATATTCTATTAAATGATTAAAAATATTAGACAAAAGTTTAAGATAATGGTTAAGTGATAGTAATATTATTAAGGGATAATAATATTACTAATGAGTTAAAGAATTATTCAATGTTTAATTATATGGCTAAATGTTAGCTAATTTATTATTTGAGTAATAGTATTGTGAGATAAAATGTATTATGCTAATTGGAGGATCGATCTTATTAATGATAGGTCTTTCATAAGAGATTAAATTAGATTGCATAGCGGTAATCAACGGTACACGCAAGTTTCTCTAACTCAAACTTGAGTTGTATGTTCAAAGCATGTTAGTGAATAATTGTTGTTGATTATTCACGTCTATACTGATTATTGATTCGCATTTAATGCATGTTGCATATGTTCATCAGATATGAAAGGCTGATCACCTTTATTACCACAAGGTTCAGTTAAATTGTTTCAAACATTATTCATTCAGTCATGCAATTATTGAAACTTGATTCATGTTATTTCACAATTATTATATTGTTGAAAACTTGAAAGTTTATTCATTCTTTTCAATCATGATATATCCTCAAATAAATTTAAACTTGCTGGGCAAATTTGTTGCTCACCCTTGCTATATCATGATAAAAAAATTTCAGATTTAGATGAAAGCTCGAATAAAGACAGAAGCAAAGTCAAAGTGCAAGATTAAATTATATTGCAGTTAGATCTATTAAATTTTCTGACGAAAATAGCATTGTAAATCTTCTAAGATATTAAAGGTATGTATTAAGTTAAGGTTGTAAACCTTGGGAATGATGTGTAAAAGTTTATTGTATAAATAATTTATGTTTATATCTTCCGCAATAGTTGTAGAATGATTGTACCAGATCCGCAGTGATTTGGGACCCGAATTTGGGGCTCTCACATTAAATCACCCACCACCACCACACCTACCATCACACCCACGTACACACACATATGATATATATATATATATATATATATATATATATATATATATATATATATATATAATAAAACAAACTGAGATAACTTCACTACAAAAAATGGGGCTTCAACAACATCCGATTTTCGTTGCTAAAGGTGCCAAATTTCGTTGTAAAAGGGTTTTGGCAACGACTTTACTGTCGTTGCGTCTTTCGTTGCGCAATGAGCGTTGCTAATTGTTCCGCAACGAACGTATTTTTTTTGTTGTCAAAAGTAATACATTTTGCAACGAAATTTGGTTTTCGTATAGAGATATCGATCCTTTAGCAACAAAATGTATTGTTTCAGAATAATTAAAATTTCGTTGCTAAAAAACCCATTTCGTTGCAAAAGCCTTAAATATTGCCAAAATCTATGACTTCAAACCAAGAATATTTCATTGTTAATTTGGCATTGTTCTAAAACCAATTTTCCATGTATTACAGTGGACTCGTTTATGTATTTGCAGGATTGCACAAGTTTATACGCAGCATGCTTATATGAGACCTCTTGGAGTAGGTATATTTGAGGCATTTTTAGTTATCAAGTTTTCGTTTCTGCAGCTTGCCTTTCGATTGATACCGCAACGTTAGACGTTATTAATTTTATTATATGGATCCCATTGTGATGCAATCACACCAGACTCTGCATCTCTCTCTTAGTTTGCAAGTTCTATTAGCTTTTACTGGCATAATTCACTTTTTTTACATTGTCTTTTAATTGTTTGGCAGTTGCTATGGTTTTGGGTATTTATGGGTCATCAAAAGTCGTGGGAATGCAAGCACCCGTTCATGGACTGCGGAATGACTGTATGTGATTCCAATGCACAAGACCTGCCTTCTGAAGCTGTTTGACAGTATTGAGAAGTATGGTATGTGCATTTATTGATTCTTTTTCTTAATTGTTTGTATTTTTATCAGTTTTCTTGTTTTGAATAGTTTCATCTCTATTCTGTTTGTTGCACTTGTGAAAATTCAGTTGCTTATATTTATTTTTTTGTATATTCACTAGATATGCCAGTTTGTGCTTCATAAGTTCAGCTGATACTGATTTTGGAATGATTTAGTTAGACTTATGTGCTTCAATTTTTCAAGTTCTCCACTTCTAGATAAGAAATTATGGTGTTCTTTATATGTTCAGTACAACCCTTTTTCAGTCTGGCCCCAACATATAGTTTTAGGACTTTACAGAGATTCTGTTTCTGGTAACAACAATTGGTTGGTCTAAGTATGTTAGAATTAGGAAATCCATTGGGCCGATATTCAGCATGACTAGAGCTTTCACTTATTGAGCTATATCTCTCATTGGAAAATTATTACCTAGAACAAAATGAGGATAATGTATTGGCAAGAACTATAGATTCTTTAAGATAGAGTACCATGTTTCTGTGGCCAGGGGCCCCATACCTAATATTTATACTAATATCATGCTTGCAGGGTTTTTCCCTATGCATGAGTTAAGAATAGCAAGCTCTATGCTCTAATAATTTTCTGGGATTTGTAAATAGGATTCATGATTATGTAAGATTGATATGCTTGGGAAGAATTTAAGATCTAAATTATTTTTAATATGAATAGACCATAGAGTAATTTCTTAAGTTGATTTATCAGGAAGAAACAGAAAGGATAATCTATTGCAATGGAGGTAACCAACGTTACCGAGTATGACGCCATCGCCAAACAAAAGTTGCTAAAGATGGTATATGACTACTATGCATCAGGTGCAGAGGATCAGTGGACTTTACAAGAGAACAGAAATGCTTTTGCAAGAATTCTGTAAGTGTCTGATATTGATTCGACCCATAGTATCCAAATTCCTAAAAAAGCAAATTTTAAATTCGTTCCTTAAACAAGATGGTTTCATTTAAAACAGGTTCCGACCCCGAATTCTTATTGATGTGAGCAAAATTGACATGACTACCACTGTGTTGGGATTCAAGATATCAATGCCAATCATGATTGCCCCAACAGCCATGCAGAAAATGGCTCACCCAGAAGGTAAGCAAAAAATAATTTTCGCTTAAAAGCTTTACATCCAAAGCAGATTTCTTCACTCGGTTGATTTGATTATATAATTTTGTCCAATTGATTATTTAATTTAAATAAATTTAGCTGTATCATTTTTTAGCTGCAAATACAAACATGAGTTTACAAGTCTAGTTCTTCAATTACATGGAGAGCTGTTAGTTTGGAAAGGATCTAAACTTGACATGGTAGACTCATACAAATTCAATGGTGCTTGATTTGACAGTGTGATATATGGAAGTTTGCTATATATGCTCTAATATGTTTTTCCATGTTAAATGAAAAGTAAGGTTTTTCTATGTGAAGGACTGGTAGGCTCTTGTTATTGGGAAAACAGTAGAGATATTTGTTTGCACTCTTTATCATGATTTGCCTAAATTTATACCTTTTCCATTTTATTCCTTGCAGATTGTTCCCATGAAATACAACCCGAGAGATGAAGATTCAATAAAGGCAGTGATGGCAAAGGCAAACGTTGTTATAAATCTTATTGGTATTCGTTCGGTTGAACTTTTTTGGGCAATGCTCCTTGTACAGTTGTAACGTTGGTATGTGGCTTATTTACCATGTATAAATTTTGCAGAAAGGGAATATGAGACTAGAAATTATAGTTTTGAGGAATTGAACCATTATATGGCTGAACAGCTTGCAACTGTAGGTTACTGCACTTTTCTGTTTTTGAAATTATAGCTTTGTGTGTTATATTGCATCTTGGTTTAATTCTGCATGTGCAAGCAATGGGAACCAATGGTATATATTTTGTATATATTTTGTGGATGTAGTAATTTGAAAATATAAATGAATGATATTATTGGGATGTATTTTGAATGGTTGATACATTTTAGTTTTAAATTTAAATGAGAATTTAGACCTTTTAGTTATATATCATGGCATTAATATATTGCAGGTGTATTGGTCATATAGGTGAACCACAATTTCTTTTTCTTTTTTTTTCTTTATCTACAACATTTTAAAAATGTTGTATAAATTGGTTAAAAACGTTGTCTGATATATTAAATTACAACATTTTTATCCAGAAAACGTTGTGGAATCATACCTTCTACAACGTTTTTAAGCATCTGTTAATTTATGAAAAACCAATCTACAACGTTTTTTTTCTTAAAAACGTTGTGTAATGTGCTTAACTACAACGTTTTAAAAACGTTGTGTAAGGGTGTCAAATAGACAATACCTTTAACCACGACGTTTTTTTCGCGTTATCTATTTACTATTTTGTAGTAGTAAAAATTGTTTTTAGTATTAGCAACAATATTCTCTCCGTTGCAACGATAAAAAATGTTGTCTTTTATTTTAGTATTAGCAACAATATCCTCTCCGTTGTTATTAGGTTAATTTTTCATTGCCAAATATTATATTTTTAATGCCCTTAACAAAAATTTGTTGCTAAATGTATAAAAAATTGTTGCTATATTAAAACTTGTTCAATGCTTTGGTAACGAATTATATTGTTGCCAAATCAAAATTTGACATTCTTTTTGTGTACCTAGTTGGCTCAATATCCCCATAGCAAAAAATAGCAAAAATACAAAAAACTGAAATATTATTAACTTAATAAAAGCATTCACTACATAATCATTCATTATCTTTACAATTAACCATCTAAAACTACCACAGTTCTTCAATCAAAATATATTTCTACATATATAGAGAGAATACATTAATGAATACATTAATGTTGGTAGCTTAAAGTTAATTTGCAGATACTTAAGCCATGGTGCATCTCAAGTCAGCATACCACCAGAGTTGGTGACCAGGTTGATACAATAATGTGATTTTAATAACTTAACACAAAAAGAGTATGTGAATGTCCTAAAGGATTCAGAATGTATATAATGTCATTCTAATAACGTGATGCATCCCACCACCACCAAATGAATGCCCACAAGGCAATATCACCGCATCATCCATAAGTGATCCTCTGTATAGCCGAGAGAAATAATATAAATGCAGAGTGGAAGTACCAAAGACATGCAATAACAGAATCAGCAACTCAATTACAAAAAGCAGCAGTACCAGGAGTATCAAACCACCAATCAAGCTGCGTAAGGAACTTCTAGTCCATCATAAAGAACAAGCAAAGTTGTGGTTCCACTTAAAAATACTAAATGAGGGGAGTAATTGAAACTCCATACATAGATCTAGTGTAAAATTTCCTAAAACAAAACATTTATTTTATCCCCAAAAGAATTCCAAAAACAAGTACAAAGGGGTCAATGACCCATGCTGGACCGCTGGACCTCAGGTTCTGTACTTGACTTGAAAGACCAGTTCTATTATGTATTATTTCAACTTCATGAGGTAATACCACTATACTACTAAAAACAATACCACTATCAATAATTGTCCACTATTGCATCTCTTTCAGTTTTTCAGTTGCGGGACACAACAATAATTCCAAGAAACTATTACATAACACCAAAAAATAATTGTACCTTTTTAGATATTTTTTGTGTAGTTTCAATGCTCCGGTGCAAGCTTTTTTGGCATCTAGATTTCATGTCATGTCGTTCAATATCTGAAATCAACAAAATAAATTTGTTTTAAAAAAATGAGCTGATAAGAAACAGTCAGGTAGCTACTGGATACATTGTATATATTCTCTTAGACCTAAAAATCATGCACCTCAATAAACTAATTTTTCAACTAACAAACATGCACCTCAAGAAACTAACTCACTGTGACAATGGTGCAATGTATCTCTAAGAACCAACAAGCATGCAAGTAAAACAAATTGTAAAGTTTAAATTGTCTTGTTGAACATGTGTCTACCTAACTGTAAATAACTTTTGAAGTGGACGTTTCCACATAATTAAATTTTCTGAACTTATCAAGTTGACCTTGACAACATCATCCAATCCACGAGCTTCTGTTAGTAATTTTGAGCTCTTGTCCTTCAGGACACTAGCTACTAAGAAAACAGAAACGGGGACAAACAGATAAGCATATTTTAATTAAACAAACAGATATGTAGTTCTTTTTCTAAAAGTATTTAATGCTTTAGTTTAAGCATTACATCAAAAATAACATTTTGAAATTTGTCAGATGCACTATCAAATTTTTTTGACCTTGAACTCGAATCAAATATTTGCTCCAAAAACTTCTCGAATATACACTAACAGAAAAGAATACCTTTAATGCATTTTGGATAAATATCAAATAATCAAGTATCATATTTCTTTTGATAAAAGAATAAATAATATTAAAAAAAAGAGAGGATACGATAAATGGGTGAGAAGAAGCCCACCCACACAGACTCGTGAAAAAACATGACCAAAAGAGCACTTAAAAAAGTGTACCTTCCAATCTCTACACAAAATAAAACAATCACAGAAGTACATACATAAAGGCTGAATAGTAGAACTGCAAAACAAAACAAGAAAAAAAATCATAATATCCCTTGACACCTTAAAAGATAAGGCAATCCCTCTAAATAATCTACCATTACGTTCATACCAGATTTCCGTAATCTAGCATTAGTTTCCTTCCGTCACCGGCTCCCAACCAAAGAAAGTCGCCTATCAACTTCTCTAAGGAGTCAACAACGCTAACTGGAATCCTGAACAAAGATAGATATTAAGTCGACACTAGCAACAACATATTTACTATTCATCAGGCCTAGGCATTTAAAATCAAGATGATTAGCAAGTTATTTTTGTTTAGCGTCCATTGGTATGCCGCACAGGATCCCCATATGGGATTTCAACCAACAATATATAGTTTGAGATTTCTACTACTGAATCTGAGATGTAACATTTGCAAACGGCAAAACCAAAAGATTCATATAAGTCTAAGGTAAGAATATTATAGTATAGCAGTCAGCGATATGACAATATGTTGCAAACAGATTGAGCAAGCAACTATATCTTTTCCAACTCTAGACTATGAAGTGCAATGCATAATATCTTAAATATATGCATGGGGTCCTTTTACTCATTGTGATTTCAAACATCATAAAAGTTTACTGTCTGTGCTAAAATCATATGGTTTACTGGAAGAATTATACAAGGTTCTGAGTTTCTCGCTTCATGCATATAATTAAAAATACAACACTGAAGAAATGTGAACTGGACATTGAGCTTATCTATATTAAGCAATCATACACCAAAAATGCATATAATCTGATAGGATTCATTGACTGGTCTAAATAATAAAATTATCAGAGCAATCATACACCAAAAATGTTAAACAAAGGCAAGTTTTAGTCACTTAATTTGCACATACCGGAATGAGCAATTGCAGACTATTTGATGTTGCCAATCTCTCTGCCAGCAATTGAAGGAGATCACTCTTCACCAGCATAGTGGTAGCAAAACTTGAAACGGCAGAGAGATACACAACCACCCATGCTACTTCAGTTGTCAGCTCCTCATCACTGATTGTTGTGTCAAGTACTTTTAATATACTTCATAAAATGTAAAAACTTGTACTACTACATGCTTGGATAACATATTTTAATATACTTGCACGGTTGCACCATAAATGGAATAAAGAAGACAACCCATGGAGGCATCAATGAAGAAGACACTAAACAAAGTTATGTGGGAATCAGATGTAGGCTGTGAGGAGGGGAAAGGGGAATATCACTTGGTATAATGGAAGGCTCAACAGGTGCACATTTAAGTTACAGATGACGCCATGGCGCTCCAGAAAACCTTTAAAGGCATTAAACCCAACTGACTTACGGGAAATAATTCCATATTGATGATTTATGAGAGATGAAAACTAACTATTCCCTCAAGTGTCGAAGAATTGCATCAAGTACCCCATCAATTCTTATAAGTTCTGTTGCAGCTTTCAGTTCTGGTCCCTGCATTCAAATATACCACATTTGTATTATAAATGTAATTTTAAGAGAATGATAGCCCAGTAACTGAATGAGATATACATGGAATACTATTTCCAAAGCAAAATGCATAGGATGGATGTTCATTTACGCATATATGTGTAAATTAACCGTCCTTCAATCGACATACTTATGCTACAAATTATATATGTGACGCCCCCAAAATAGGTATGCATCACCCAGTATGAGTCGCCAAAAATTTGGTACAGAAACAACTATAACTTCATTAATACAATTGTTGTGTAAAATACAACAACCCAATACTGTGGGTTTGAATACAAATATTCTCTACTAGAGAGTATACAAACTCAAAAGGAGTCCTTATTACAATTATTATCACACTATTTTATAAAATAGTGAGGACTGCTAACACCACTGACTGAAAACATCACTCCGCACCCCGACTAGTTCCCGCTATATTCTCGCCTCCTGAGAAAAATTGAACAAAAAAGGTGAGCTCAACTAGCCCAGTAAAGAATATTATGACTAAGATAATATACAACAAATTATCATTAGTCTTCAACAGGGAGAATCTGATAAAATATAATAGACAACAAGTTTTAGATCAACAACTGCAGCGGAAACAACAATCCATTAGAAGAGTCAAGTAGAAAAAGAATTATACTATCTTCTAAGATTTAAAAGTTCATCATCAATATTTTATCTTTGTAACAACAATCAATATACATCTTTAATCAAATATTCATCTTTGCACTACAGGCCAAATATATTCATTTGTATCACCAGTTGGTCATGTTCATCTCAACACCTGTTCATCTTTGCACTACGGGCCAAAGATATTCATTTGGTAATCATTCATCTTTGCACTACAGACCAAAGATATTCATCAGTTAATCATTCATCTTTGCACTACAGACCAAAGATATTCAGTAATATCAACATTTAGGACTGAGGATGATGAAAAATATCTTAAAGAAAACGAATCCAATGAGATAAAATAACAAATATTAGGGATTCGTATTACAGTTTATCCAAGATCAATAATACTCCATAATAACCAATTTCGAAGAAAAATTCAAGAATAAAGATCAAAACATGAAAACAATCAAAGATAGTAACCATAATAGACATCTTAGATAAAAAGAAGAAATTTTTATTTTTCGATGAATAGTGTCGTATTCGTGAATAGTGCCATATACGTGAATAGTAACCTCAACACGAAAAGTTTCAAATTTGATAAAAAGTTCAAACCAATATTTCGGCATAATGATATTGAAAGAATAACATCATTAGGAAGAAAATAACATCCCTTACCTCAAACGAACAATACTTTTGATCAGAATATCGTATATGAGGCTGAATGAAACTTATGTTGAATAACAACTCTCAAAGTATCAAAATACTCACAAAATACACTAAATAATATAGAGAGAGAAAAAGAAAAAATTTGTTTCTGGTGTGATTTTTAATTCTAACTTAGCCCTCTACTTATAGGAAAATGTTAGCACGCCGAAGCAGACTTGACCTGCAACCTGATGGCTTTACCTGCTACTATTCTCACCCACCACATTTGAATAAAAATTCTAGCACATTTTTACCAACCAAAAGTGGGGCACACCAATTCTAAAATTTTCTACCAAAATGATAAATTTCGCAACTTCAATAATTTCTGAACCAGTCATCTCGTAAAATTCATAACAAATCATACATTCATTTTTAACGGTTCAGAATTTATGGACATATACTCAACTTATATATGTATAACATATCCAAAAATTACAACGATCCAACGGTCAGATTAAAAAATTATAACTCACGCAATATATCTTAAGAACACTGGTTTGATCTTTAAATACCTCCAATCCGACAAAATACTGAACATTAATTCTTTCATTTATAACCACATAAATAAATCTATCATTTATATCCACATCAAATAAATATTTTCTTATCATATAAATTAATAATTAATTATTCACAAATAATATTGCAGAATCACAATTATAACAACCAGGCCGTTCCCAGGAAAGAGGGGACTTTCTGATAAGGATTTCTCCTTACTGGCGCGCAATTAGGTGACCAAACCTCTCATTGACAGAACTTTTTAGACATTACCAATAATGCTATCTCATAATATTATTCAAATAATATGAATTATTGATCTGATAATGAGAAATATTGTGTAGTGACAATTATTGAAACAACAATAATATAAAATATCAACGCAACAATTATTGAACCAATAAAATAAAATATTGAGCAGTAATTACTGTAACAATTATTGAGTAGTGTCTTCTTACGTAAGGATCAATAATTCAACAATACTGTGCAATACCATGTGCTAATGTGCAACCACGCGTATTACTGTATTTTAACCACCGGGTATTCCAACAGTGTTAACGGTAACAACTACGTCGTTATTTATAAAAACTCAAATTTGTCGTTTTCTTCATTCGACAGTTATTCTGTTATGGGGCCCACAAATGGCTGCGCCGTCGTACGAATATTTCCCGACAGAAAGAATATTCCACGACCAAACAAATATTTCCCGACAAAATGAATATTTTATAACCACTTGCTTATTTTGCAAAATTTACATATTTCACCCATAACCAAAGTATTATATCAAATTAATACCTTATTATTCACAATAATAAATAGAGAAAATTCGATTTTATTTATTAAAAGCTGGGGGTCTTACAATATAAATTTAAAGTTACTTGTTATTCCAATAAGGTCCATACAGTTCACCTGAACAAGCATTGGCTCATCAAGGACTTCAAAGAGGCTATGGACTTAATGATTAGGCCCGATAACTTCAGCCTTGATAGTTTGGTAATCTGCATGAGATGATAAAAGATAAAACAAGATATAAAAGTTAATATTTCTCACCATATTAGCCACAACTGTCCCTATATTTCTCATATGTTTGTATAGTTTCTTGTACTAAAATTGACAGAATTAGTATAAGCTATATTAGGTTAGCACAACCCCATATTGCAGTAGAATGAGTTTTTTCTTTTGAGTCATTAAAAGAAAATTGAACCCGGCGAGTTCAGCCTCAACCAGATTGTGACAAGTGACGATCCATTTCCAAATTCAAGTAAATAATTACTAAGTTCTCTCAGTACCAGTCCAAATCAAAAGCTATTTCTCAGTTCTAAACACTTTAAACTCTTTGAGGTGTTTTATCAAATACCTTGAATCCAATACTTAGAAACCCAGATTTCTTATATGTTGGAACATGGTTTAGCCATAAATTTTTTCCATCCTTATTACTCCAAATATTATATAATCTCATTATCACACCAATTTCACAACCAAGCATAACAATTACATCAATATTCACATATACATCCACCCAATTTCTATGAACATAGAAAAAGTATATGAATTACCTTTTGTTTGATGTATTCTTGAATCCTTGCTTTAATTCCTGCTCCAACCTTATTTTGGTTGAATAGGTTGCTCTAATTCTTCTTCTAATTTAGTTGATAACTTCAACTCTTCAGTATTCTTAACGATTTGTAACAAATTTTTGAAAGAAGTTTGGTGTTGGTAGCTTTAGAAGTATGAAAATCTAGGTAGAGAAATAAGGGATGGGACGGAAGTGAGGGAGAGAGAGCAGGGGATTGTATAGACAATATTAAAAAAATGATTGAAGCTTACCAGAGGAATATAAGGAATCGACGGGGTTTAGGGTTTTTGGAGATAGAGACTGATTGAATTATGTGTTCTGAGACGCCGGATGCGAGAGGCCGGAGGCGGAGCGGAGTCACGATTCACTAGGGCAAAGAGTGAGAGATGAGAGATCAGATAGACAAATAGTGAGAGATCTGAGATGAGATAAGAGTCGAGAAATGGGAGATCTGAGGCCTAAGGGTATCGACTAGTGTGAGATGAGAGATGAGATATTATTGTGTTTGTTTTTATGTTTTAAGACTTTAATTATTTTTTAGAGATTACTGTGTTTGTTTTTGTGTTTTAACTTTTAAGGCTTTAATTTTTATTTTTTCTTATTCGGTTAACAAAATTTTGAAAAAGAAATCCGAATCTGAAAATTGGATATTAAATTGAATATAATTGAATTTCAGAAAATAACCGAATAAATGAAAAAAATCGATAAAAGTTTTGATTCGATTTGGTTCGGTTATTCTGTTTTATCCCCTTTTTTTACCCATTCCTAGTAATTATTATAAATAAATTAACTACTATAAAAAAATTAATATATTTATATTAGACTTTATATTCGCCACAATTAATTCTAAAAAAGTTATTTAGAACAAAACAGCGACCAAATTTATCTCTCACAAAAAAACTCTGAACAATAATAAATAGTGAGTAATAATTCCTTCATTAATAGATTTTTTTTCTCGCAAAATTTCATCATAAATTGGAGCCAAAAAGCCTTCTATCACCTCAATTTTGCAAGAAAAAAAATATAAATTGTGAAGGATGTTTCTTTCGCTAATAACTATATTGTCATTATATTTTTTTCCTTCACTTTTCCTTCGCTAAAAAACTCCTCATGGAACAAAATTTTTTTGGCTACATCCTTAATTTCTTGTAGTGATTGGGTTGGGTTGGAGACAAAAGTATATTAGTACAAATAATGGGTAAAGGTTGGATCTGGAGTATTTTTTCAGAATTGCCTAAATTATATTCAACTTTCTCAATTATATTCATTTTGTTCAAATTTTTTTGGAATAGGCTCTTCTCTTAACCAAGTTAATTAATTTAACAACAATTTTTATAAATAAAAAAAGCCTTATTTTTTTAAAAAAAAAGCTTTAATTTTTTTTAAAAAAAGCTTAATTTTTTTTAAAAAAAATTTATTTTTAAACGAATATTTTTTTAAAAAATAAAAACTTCAACGACTGCCGTTGGGAGCAAAGGCTCTCACATTTAATTTGGTGAAACTACTGAACGCTATTTAAAATGGCGTTGAATTTTTGTTGGCTAAAAATCAGAAAGGCAACCAACGACACTTTAAAAAATATTATTTTTAAAAACGAATTTTAAAAAAATTATCTTAATTTTTTTAAAAAAGATTTTCTATTTTTAAAGAAATTTAAAAAAAATTAAAATGTGATCCAATGCCAAACTAACCGACATTGTAACTTTTTTTAAAAATCTTTATAAACTAAATTTGTAAAAAAGAGAGTAAGATATAACATCACATTAACTGACGTTGAAATCTCTTTTTTTTTTAATTTCTTTGATCTTTTGTACTTGTTTACAAACATCAATATTTTTTTATGTTTATTCTCTGTCATCGGCGTTGGAAATGAAGGAGTATATAAGACTTCAGCTATAAAAACACAAAAATAAAAATTTTAACGCCAATTAAAGTGACGTTGCATCTTACTCTTCTTTTTTGCAAATTTATTTTTTTTAAATTTAAATAAAATAAGGATAAAATTGATATTACATTAATATGGGTCAAACTAACTTATTAGGAATGACTTATAAGTCATTTTTAAATAACTTTATTCTGTTTTAGTTCATAAAACATAATAAATTTTTCTTCGTCTTTTATGTTTTCTCTTAGAACTGATAATATTATAATTTAATTTTATAATATATTTGGAAAAAAATGTAAAAGGAGAACTAAAAATAGCTAGGGGTATACCATTACTATTCTTCTTTTTATGTTTTATTTTGGGATATAAAAATATGTTCATGATTTAAGTTACTCCTTCCGTCTAAGGATAAAAGTTCTTATTATTTTATGTAATCTCAAGTTAAATATTTACTTATATTAAATAATCTATTTTTTTACAATAATTTGTGCGTAATATCCTTAGTATTAAATGTCATATTTTTATTATTTATATAACATCACTAGTCATGTATAGAAAAATATGCAATTGGATGAGAATTTAAATATGAATAATTTTATAATTTGATATTTTTTTTAAAATTCGCATAAAATCAATCATCACTTTCACTCTCGAAGTGAGGGAGTACTTGTAAGTGTATCCTACTTCTATCTAGAAATAGAAAACATTGGGAAGCATATATATAATAATCAGGTTTGATGAGGTTGAGTTTATTTAGGTCGGAGGCCCGGGTCTAACATGTTTGGCAATCGGTTGTCAGATGTACTATTTCAATAACCATAATCTATACTGTTGATCTCAATATTGGATGGCACAGGCCGTAGCGACATGAGAAATTACTCATTTACCCCTCATTTGCTCATGTGCTACGTACGCTACAAGTTATAGCGGTAGTTTAGTTAACTAATAAATTAGAATGGCTCAGTGGTAGCTTAATGGTCCAATAACCCATAGGTCTTATGTTCAAAACCTAGTTGTGATATTTTTGCGTCTAATATTATATTTTTTGTGTATTAGATAAATTCTATTACCATATATATATATATATATATATATATATATATATATATATATATATATATAATAATAATAATTATTATTATTATTATTATTATTATTATTATTATGACTGTTTATTATTATTATTATTATTATTATTATTATTATTATTATTATTATTATTATTATGACTGTTATTATTATTATTATTATTATTATTATTATTATTATGACTGTTATTATTATTATTATTATTATTATTATTATTATTATTATTGTTAATATTATTATTATTATTATTATTATTATTATTATTATTATTATTATTATTATTATTGTTATGACTATTATTATTATTATTATTATTATTAGTACTACTATTATTATTATTACTGTTATTATTATTATTATTATTATTATTATTATTATTATTATTATTATTGTTAATATTATTGTTATTATTATTATTATTATTATTATTATTATTATTATTATTATTATTATTATTATTATTGTTGTTGTTAATATTATTATTATTATTATTATTATTATTATTATTATTATTATTATTATTATTATTATTATTATTATTATTATTATTATTATTATTCCTATTATTGTTATGACTATTATTATTATTATTATTATTATTATTATTATTATTATTAGTACTACTATTATTATTATTACTGTTATTATTATTATTATTATTATTATTATTATTATTATTATTATTATTATTATTGTTAATATTATTGTTATTATTATTATTATTATTATTGTTAATATTATTATTATTATTATTATTATTATTATGACTGTTATTATTATTATTATTATTATTATTATTATTATTATTATTATTATTATTATTATTATTATTATTATTATTATTATTGTTATTATTATTATTAGTACTATTATTGTTATTATTATTATTATTATTATTATTATTATTATTATTATTATTATTATTATTATTATTATTATGACTGTTATTATTATTATTATTATTATTATTATTATTATTATTATTATTATTATTATTATTATTATTATTATTATTATTATTATTATTATTGTTGTTGTTGTTATTATTATTATTAGTACTATTATTGTTATTGTTATTGTTATTATTATTATTATTATTATTATTATTATTATTATTATTATTATTATTATTATTATTATTACTGCTATTATTATTACTGCTATTATTATTATTATTATTATTATTATTATTATTATTATTATTATTATTATTATTATTATTATTATTATTATTATTATTATTATTATTATTATCATCTTAATTTAAGTCAACATTTTAGTAGTCGTTGCAAAAAGTTGTATAAAATATTCAATGAAAATAAAAATTATTGCCAATGAATGTGGTCCATATTAGACAATGAATTATAGCAAAAAAAAAAACTTTCGTTGCCCACGATGAGGAGAAATCAAGTGGTTAAAATTTTTTTAACGAATTTTGTTTTCAAATTTTACAACTACTTATGACCTTCGTTGCAAAAAGTGAAAGCCTGACACAATCTGCAACGAAGGACAAGTTTCGTTGCTAAACATACACTTTTAGCAACGACTTATAAAGTCATTGCCCGAAAAATCGTTGCTAAAGCCCCATTTTCAGCAACGAAGGACAAGTTTTGTTGCCTGAAAAATCGTTGCTAAAGCCCCATTTTTAGCAACAAAAAAACTTTTGTTACCCAGGATGTCAGAAAATCAAGTGGCCGAAAATTTTGCAACGAATTTCTAACGAATTTTTTTCCCGCCAATGAATTAGCAACGAAATTTGGCAACGACTTATGAATTTCGTTACAAAAAGTGAAAGCTTGACACAATCTGCAACGAAGGACAAATTTCGTTGCTAAACTTATACTTTTAGCAACGACTTATAAAGTCGTTGCCCGAAAAATCGTTGCTAAAGGTCTATTTTTTTGTAGTGCTTTTTACCGATGATTTTAAAAAATGGGTAAGTGGGGGTTCATATAATAAGCCAAATTTATAACAATTATTTCATAAAAATCCCCTCTATTTATCTCAATTAACTTGGCTTCACAAAACACATTTTTATTAACATTTGTTCACCATTTATAACTCACAATATTAACAACCAGATCATTCCCAGGAAAGATGTGACTTTTCGATAAGGATTTCTCCTTATTGGCGCGTAATTAGGTGACCAAACCTCTTTTCTTGACAGAAATTTATAAACATTGTCAATAACGCAAATAATAATATGAATAACTTTGTCGTCTCAATTATTGATTTAATAATATAAAATATTGTGACAATAATTGAATCAATAACGTGAGATACCGTGCAGCAATTATTATGGCAATAATTGAATAAAACTGAGTGACTTCTCACGTAAGCATTAAAATTAAAGATATTGTACAATATCGTGTGCTACTATATAACCACGCGTATTTGTGACGCCCCTAAATCAGGTATACATCACCCATTCTGAGTCGCCAATACATGGTACAGAAACAACTATAACTTTATTAATACAATTGTCGTGCAAAATACGATAACGCTTAAACTGTGAGTTTAAATACAAATATTATCTTCTAGACAATATCCACACTTAAATAAGTCCTTATTACAATTATTGATACAATATTTTATAAAAATGGTGAGGACTACTAAATAATTTTCTAGAACCATCATTCCATACCCCGACTAGTACTTGCTACATTCTCGCCTCTTGAGAAGAAAAATAGAACAAAAAGGAAAAGGGAGAGCTCAACTAGCTCAGTAAAGAACATTATGACAAAGATAATATAGAACAATTTATCGTTAGTCCTCAACAGGGAAAAATATAATAGAATACAATAGACAATAAGTTTTAAATCAATATTCACAGCGAAAATAATAATTCATTAGAAGAGTTAAGTAGAGAATAAAATCTACTATCTTCTATATATGAATTTAAAAGTCCCTCGTCAATATTTTATCCCTGTAACATCAATCAATATATATCTGAAATTAAATATGCATCTTTGCACTACAGGCCAAAGATATTCATCAGTTGGTCATGTTCATCTAAACACCTCTTCATCATTGCACTACGGGCCAAAGATATTCATTAGAAAATTATTCATCTTTACACTACAGGCCAAAGATATTCATTTGTGTCATCATTTAGGACTGAGGATGATGAAAAATATTTTAAAAAAAACGAATCCAGTGAAATAAAAGAACAAATAATAAGGATTCGTACTTTAAACAGTCCAAGTTCAAAAATACTTCATAAATAACCATAGTGAAGTAAAATTCAAGAATGATCAAAACATGGATACAATCAAAGCTAGTATCCATAATAGATATTTTGGACAAAAAATAAAATTTTAATTTTTTTATGAATAGTGCCGTATTCGTGAATAGTGTCGTATACGTGAATAGTAATCCCGACACAAAAGGTTCTAAATTTGATAAAAAGTTCATACCAATATTTCGGCATAATGACATTGAAAGAAATAATATCATTTACGAAGAACATCCCTTACCTCAAAAAGATAGTACTTCTGACTGGAATACTGGATATAGTGCTGAAAGAAACTTGCACCGTATAGCAACACTCAAAGTCTTAAAATACTCACAAGAATACGCTCGATAATATAGAGAGAGAAAGAGAGAAAAAACTTCAATTTCTGGTGTGTTTTTTCAATTCTAACCTAAGCACCTTATTTATAGAAAAATGCTTAGAACACCAAAGCAGAAAATTTAATAAAATATTAATATATATTTATTAAAGTTGTACGCACACATAATCTGATTCAAAACATCAACCACCAAGAGTGACCCACCTCACCTAAATAAAAAAAACGTTTTTCTTAATAAACATAATTAAAACTTTCAAAAATCAATTATTTTGGAACTTCGGAACTTCAATAATTCATAATAAATAACCCTTTTATCAGAAAAATTTGAATCTCATGTCCTTCTATAGGAAATTCAATTCTCTACAACTTTGTAAGTTTAAGTTTTTTTAAATTCTAAACAAAAATTGACCGAAATCCATATATAGACGATTTAACAGGCTATAATCAAATTTCAGTCAAGAAATGAGCCCACAGACATGTTTAACATATTTTAAATAACTTTTGTAACAAAAATATTATTCCTCCTCATATATTCATATATTCCACATTCATTGTAAAAAATATCACCATTATTATATTATTAAAATATAATAATATATTTAATTGAATTGTTTTATCAGAAAAGATAAAATATCAATTTTCAATAATTGTCACTTTAAAAATTTTCTCCATCTATATCCGCATAAAATGAATATTTTTCTTATCATATAAATCAATAATTAATTATTCACAAATAATATTACAGAATCACAATAATGACAACCAGGCCGTTTTCAAGAAAGAGGGAGCTTTCCAATAAGAATTTTTCCTTACTGGCACGCAATTAGGTGACCAAACCTCTCCTTAGATAGAACTTTCTAGACATTACTAATAATATTATCTAGTAATATTATTAAAATAATATGAATCATTGATCTGATAATGGGAAATACTGTATAGTGACAACAATAATATAAAATATAAACGCAACAATTATTGAATCAATAAAATAAAATATTGAATAGTAATTACTGTAAAAATTATTGAGTAGTGCCTTCTTACGTAAGAATCAATAATTGGTGCAATACTGTGTGCTACTGTGCAACAACGCGTATTACTGTGTTTTAACCACCGGGTATTCCAACAGTGTTAACGGTAACAACTACGTCGTTATTTATAAAAACTTATACTTGTCGTTTTCTTCATCAATCGCTTTCCGTTATGGGGCCCACTCAAGGCTGCGTCGTCGTACGAATATTCTCCGACAACAAGAATATTCTACGACCAAACGAATATTCTCCGACAACAATGAGTATTTTATAACTACTTGCTTATTTGAAATATTTGCGCATTTTACCCATAACTAACCACATTAATCAAATCAACCCTTACTATTTTAAAATAATAAATAGTAAAAATTAAATTTCATTTATAATAAGTTAGGGTCTTACAGTATTACTGTACTTTTATCACCGGGTATTTCAACAGTTAACGGTAAAATTTTTGCCGTTATTTTTATAAAAAGATATTTATGTCGTTTTCTAACTCTGACAGTAATTCCGTTGTGGTGTCCACTAATAATTGTGTCTTCGTACGTATATTTCCTGATAAAACGAATACTCCCCGACTAAACGAATATTTTATAACAACTTGCTTACTTTGCAAAATTTGTAAATATTACCACAACTATAACATTATAACAAATTCACACCTTAATATTCAAAAATGATATTTAGAGAAAAAAATTTATCTTTATTCATAAAAGTTGGGGTCTTACATCTTTGAACTATCACCAAGCAAGATTGGATGAAATTTTTTAAGGAGTCGGTGGTGTTTTGGTTTGGTATTCCCATTTCTATGGTGTCAAAAAATGGGCATCAATTTATGGAAGCCAAGTTTGATCAGTTCCTAAGGGATCTAAACATTCAATATCGTATGGTCTTGGTGGCCTGACCCTAGTCCAATGGTCAGGTCGAGGTGACTAATCGAACCTTATTTAACGGTATTGGACAAAGCTAAAGGCTGGTGGTCTTTAGAATTGTGCAATATCTTGTGGTTTTATCGAACCGCCTTGGACCACCACGGGAGGTTATCCTTTTCGACTGGTGTGTGTTACCGATGCTCTTATTCTAGTGGAAATCGGGTCTCTCTCTCTTTGATTTAGTCAGTACAAGGAGTTTTATAATTATGAAGGTTTTTGGTTAAATCTAGATTTGTTAGTTAAATTTCGGGGATTCTACAATGCTAAGGTTGGTTGTCTACCTGCAACGAACTGATCGACATTACAATAAGTAAGTAGAGGACACGATCATTTCGAGGGTGATACCTTATCGAGGATCAACATGTTGGGTTGACCGCATGACGGTAATTTTCGATGAAGCTTGAGTAGTCTTCATTTCTTCTTTTTTACTAACACCATTTTTTCATCATTGTTGAGTTCTAATGCATTTTTTGGTGTTGCCACAGGGTAGGGCACTACCAAAAAATAGGGCTTCAGTAACAACCGATTTTCGTTGCTAAAGGTGCCAAATTTCGTTGCTAAAAGCTTTTGGCAACGACTTTATTGTCGTTGCATCTTTTGTTGCGCAATGAGCGTTGCTAATTGTTCCACAACGAACGTATTTTTTTCATTACCAAAAGTAATACATTTTACAACAAAATTTGGCTTTCGTACAGATACATCGATCCTTTAGCAACAAAATGTATTGTTACAGAATAATTAAAATTTTGTTGCTAAAAATCCCATTTCGTTGCAAAAGCCTGCTAATTGACAACGAAATGAACTCTTTTTTTTGCAACAACCATACATTTTCGTTGCAATTGACACCATTTTGCTACGACATTTTTCGTTGTAGTAAATTATAAAAATTGTTGCCTAAGCTTACTTTCGTTGCGGAATGTAAACTTTTTAGCAATGATTTTCGTTGCTGATTATATTATTTGGCAACTACATTATGCTAAATCAGCAACGAAAATGTTTGTTGCTGATTATTTTTCAATAGCAACGAAAGTCGTCGATTAGAAACAACATTATATGTTGCCGTTTCTTTATATGTGCAACGAAAGTTAATATGATTTGCAACGATAAAAAATGTTGCCTTTTATGTTAGTATTAACAACAATATCCTCTCCATTGTTATTAGGTTAATTTTTCGTTGACAAATATTATATTTTTAATGCCATTAACAACGAAAATTTGTTGCTAAATATATAAAAAATTGTTGCTATATTAAAACTTGTTCAATGCTTTGGTAACGAATTATATTGTTACCAAATCAAAATTTGACATTCTTTTTATGTACCTGACTGGCTTAATGTCCCCATAGCAAATAATGGCAAAAATACAAAAAACTAAAATATTATTAACTTAATAAAATCATCCACTACATAATCATTCAGTATCTTTACAATTAACCATCTAAAGCTACCACAGTTCTTCAATCAAAGTATATATCTACATATATAGAGAGAGTACACTTCATAATTTCGTCTCTTGTCTTCCGTAAACGTAACACGAAAATTTGATACCCAGTATTGTATGGCAGGTCGTAGAAGCAGTCTTCCTGCACATATTTTAAAATAATAACAAGTCAGGAAAATGAAGTAAATAGATCACTAGATGCAGTTAGTGCCAAAATCAATATACAAAGACAATAGAGTTTGTGACAACCCCAAAATAGGTCCATTCCACCCAACCCATTCTGAGTCGTCAAATACATGGTACAGAAAATAACTACAACTTTATTACAACAATTGTCGTGCAAAATACAACAACACATATGCTGTGAGTTTGGATACAAATATATACCAAATGTGACTCATGTTCCAACCGTGGACATCACCTCACAATAACACCTTACATAAAGGTATAGTCAAAAATTGTTTTAGAAATTAGAATCTTTGGGAAGTGCTCAAGGAAACCTTCGTACATGGGAGGCCACGCGTCTAGGTTATAATAGATATCATATGGCCACAGAATTATCCTTGGTTGACCCAATAGACCCCAAAGAAAAACGAGAAGATTACTATCATATTCTTCCCAATGGTGAGTCTTCTCTTGACTTATTATTATCTCCACTGTCTCTAATTGAGAATTATACTTCAAACAAACACCAAGATTATATAGGTAGTGCTTGTAGATATACTCGACAAGTGGATGAGCACAACCCTGTCCTATGATGACACGAGGTTGTATGTCGTTAGACATCTTGTATGATAGTGGCAAAACACCCTTCCAACGTTGGGTTCGCCTCACCCTATTTTCTTCACCAAATATAACTACTAAATGATGACCACCGTTCTATTCCCTTGTTACCGTCGCTCGACCCAGCTACACTCTTATTACCTGAAAGGAATTGTGAAGCAAAAGGGTGAGCACAACTAGCTCAGTAAAGAATATCATGACTAAAGATAATTCAATTATCAATAGCCTTCATCAACAATAAATCAGAGATTTAGAACATATGGTAAATGATAAAAATTTCAACCATAGTTGCAGCGGAACGAGCAATCCATTAGAAGAGTCAAATAGACTATAAAGTCTATTATCTTCTCCATGTTAAAAATCCACCAACAATGATTTATCCATGTAACATCACTCAACAGTTCCTTTCCATAATCATATGAATAACTCATAATCATAATTGTGACTATAAATTTTTCTTCGCACCCAGGACGAAGAATATTTTCATCACCTGTCTTTACCTGAAACATCAAAGATCATGGTTATACCAAATCACAGTTCCTGTTTATAATCATACTAACAAATCCATCTTTGCACTACGGGCCAAAGATATTCATCAACAAACCATCTTTGCACTACGGGCCAAAGATATTCAACAACAGTTCATCTTTGCACTACAGGCCAAAGATATTCATCAACAGGCCATCTTTGCACTACATGCCAAAGATATTCATCAACAATTCATATTTGCACTACAGGCCAAATATATTCATATCTCAAAGAAATATATAATCATTTCAGAATTTATATAAACAATAATTATAACCATGTTGATCAATTCACCTTTGCACTTAAGCTTAAGATATTCAATTATAAATTCAATGGTCATGATCATACCAGTCACAATTCAGCTTTGCACTACAGGCCAAAGAGAACCCTAGTCATGATCATACCAATAATCTACCCATCTTTACACTCTAGTGAAAGAGAATTTCAACATCAGGGTTATAAAAATGTTATATATGATAATAAAAATAATATAATCAACATATAGATTTAATCTCAGGAGTAATATTCATAACTCAACTATAATTTGGTCAGAAAAAGAAACCAATTTTGTCATGAATAGTAACTCGTGAATAGTAACCCATGAATAGTAACTCGTGAACAGTAACTCATGAATAGTAACTCATGAATAGTAACCCCGACACAAAAAGGTAGAAATTCCACAATAAAATTCATACCAATATTTCGGTATAATGATATTGAAAGAATAACATTTCTTAAACTTATAAACAATTTATTTTAATTGTTTACACTTTACTAAATAATGCATTTAATCATTCTAAAATGCCAAACTCATAAGATTTCATCACCAATAACCAAAACCCTCATCAAAAATCTGCATATACCTCATATAGGATTCTCAAGTCATAAAATCCTATTTTTCAATTTTCTTACTTCACATAACATATTCAATTCATTTACTCATAACTAGTCCATTTACATGAAAAATACCAAATCAGTTCTAAAAATATTTCTTTTCTGGGATTTAGCAGAATATAGTCCCATATTGAACATATATTTTTCTCAGAATTTTTAAAACTCATTTACTATTTTTCATATGGCCAAAACCGCCGAATATTTAGACATTTATCATAAATTGTACTTTTGTCCAAAAATTCTGAAATTTACAGAGTATACTTCTATCATATACATGTACTCCCAATAAAAATTTCATCAATTTTGGAGTTAACCACAAGGAATTATAAGCTGTTACTTTTAAAATAGTCTTTTCTCATAAAATTCATAACTCTCAATCTATACATCCAAAAATCACCATTTTTGGACACAATCAAGAAAACTCATCAAAATATCATTTCAAATTTTTCCAGAATTTTTGAAGATCAGAAAAATTACGAAACTGAAAATCATAACAACCCTTAAAATCCCTTAATATCCCTTACTATCCCTTACCTCAAAAGAGCAGTACTTCTTATCGGTATGCAAAGTCGAAGGAAACTTGCACTGAATAGCAACTCTCAAAGTATCTAAATACTCACAAAATATGCTTCATAATATAGAGAGAGAAAGAGAGAAAGCTTATGTTTCTGGTGTGATTTTCAATTCTAACTTAGCCCTCTATTTATAGGAAAATTTTGGTAGGTTTGACCTGCAACCTGATGGCTTTACCTGCTACTATTCCCACCCACCACATTTGAAATATAATTCAGCACATTTCTTCACCAACCACAAGTGGGGCCCACCAATTCTAGAATTTTCTACCAAAATGATAAACTCCGAAAATTCAACAATTTCTGAACCAATCATCTCGTAAAATTCATAATAAATCATACGTTCATTTTTAACGGTTCAAAATTTGTGGACATATACTCAACTTATATATGTATAACATATCCAAAAATTACCACGATCCAACGGTCGGATTAAAAATTATAACCCCCGCAAAATATCTCAAAAACCCTAATTTGATTTTTAATACCTCCATTCCGACAAAAATACTGATAAAAATCTCAACATTAACTCCTTCATTTTTAACCACAAAAATATATCCCTCATTTATATCCACATAAAATAAATATTTTCTTATCATATGAATCAATAATTAATTATTCACAAATAATATTACAGAATCACATTTATGACAACCAGGCCGTTCCCAGGAAAGAGGGGGCTTTCCAATAAGAATTTTTCCTTACTGGCGCGCAATTAGGTGACCAAACCTCTCCTTAGACAGAACTTTCTAGACATTGCCAATAATGTTATCTAATAATATTATTCAAATAATATGAATTATTGATCTGATAATTAGAAATACTGTGCAGTGACAATTATTGAACAACAATAATATAAAATTTTAACGTAGCAATTATTGAATCAATAAAATAAAATATTGAACAGTAATTACTGTAACAATTATTGAGTAGTGCCTTCTTACGTAAGAATCAATAATTTCAAAAATACTATGCAATACCGTGTGCTACTGTGCAATAACGCGTATTATTGTATTTTAACAACCGGGTATTCCAACAGTGTTAACGGTAACAACTACGCCGTTATTTATAAAAACTCAAAATTTTGTCATTATCTTCATCCGACAGTTATTCGTTATGGGGCCCACAAATAGATGCGCCGTCATACGAATATTCCCCGACAGAAAGAATATTCTACGACCAAACAAATATTCCCCGACAACAATGATTATTTTATAACCACTTGCTTATTTTCAAAAAAATTCACATTTCACCCATAACTTTAAACTTTTATCAATTTAACCATTTATTGAATAGTAATTATAAGAAAAAATTGAATACTTTTATTTCATAAAATTCGGGGTCTTACAATCTCCCCTCCTTATGAAATTTCGTCCTCGAAATTTACGTACCTGGTATTTCAAAGAATTGAGAATACCTTCCTTTCATTTCAGATTCCATCTTCCCTGTCATCATAATTTCTCCATTGCTCATCTCCTGTATTTCAAATATCATTCTAGAATATAGCTTCAAAACAAGGGTTAATTTAACAAATTAACATATCACATAATATCCCGATATTATGACTGACCAACAAATAAGCTTAGGTAGGACACACTAGCGAAGGATTTACTCAT
Source organism: Panax notoginseng (assembly GCA_016801055.1). NCBI lineage: Eukaryota > Viridiplantae > Streptophyta > Magnoliopsida > Apiales > Araliaceae > Panax > Panax notoginseng. Next base: position 188,620,624 of record CM029015.1, on the reverse strand, counting down.
CTCTCCCCTCCTAGTTCTATTTCCCGATCTCCGCCAGAGATCATATCCCTAAGCTCTGATATCACCTGTGACAACCCCAAAATAGGTCCATTCCACCCAACCCATTCTGAGTCGTCAAATACATGGTACAGAAAATAACTACAACTTTATTACAACAATTGTCGTGCAAAATACAACAACACATATGCTGTGAGTTTGGATACAAATATATACCAAATGTGACTCATGTTCCAACCGTGGACATCACCTCACAATAACACCTTACATAAAGGTATAGTCAAAAACTGTTTTAAAAATTAGAATCTTTGGGAAGTGCTCAAGGAAACCTTCGTACATGGGAGGCCACGCGTCTAGGTTATGATAGATATCATATGGCCACAGAATTATCCTTGGTTGACCCAATAGACCCCAAAGAAAAACGAGAAGATTACTATCATATTCTTCCCAATGGTGAGTCTTCTCTTGACTTATCATTATCTCCACTGTCTCTAATTGAGAATTATACTTCAAACAAACACCAAGATTATATAGGTAGTGCTTGTAGATATACTCACAAGTGGATGAGCACAACCCTGTCCTATGATGACACGAGGTTGTATGTCGTTAGACATCTTGTATGATAGTGGCAAAACACCCTTCCAACGTTGGGTTCGCCTCACCCTATTTTCTTCACCAAATATAACTACTAAATGATGACCACCGTTCTATTCCCTTGTTACCGTCGCTCGACCCAGCTACACTCTTATTACCTGAAAGGAATTGTGAAGCAAAAGGGTGAGCACAACTAGCTCAGTAAAGAATATCATGACTAAAGATAATTCAATTATCAATAGCCTTCATCAACAATAAATCAGAGATTTAGAACATATGGTAAATGATAAAAATTTCAACCATAGTTGCAGCGGAACGAGCAATCCATTAGAAGAGTCAAATAGACTATAAAGTCTATTATCTTCTCCATGTTAAAAATCCACCAACAATGATTTATCCATGTAACATCACTCAACAGTTCCTTTCCACAATCATATGAATAACTCATAATCATAATTGTGACTATAAATTTTTCTTCGCACCCAGGACGAAGAATATTTTCATCACCTGTCTTTACCTGAAACATCAAAGATCATGGTTATACCAAATCACAGTTCCTGTTTATAATCATACTAACAAATCCATCTTTGCACTACGGGCCAAAGATATTCATCAACAAACCATCTTTGCACTACGGGCCAAAGATATTCAACAACAGTTCATCTTTGCACTACAGGCCAAAGATATTCATCAACAGGCCATCTTTGCACTACATGCCAAAGATATTCATCAACAATTCATATTTGCACTACAGGCCAAATATATTCATATCTCAAAGAAATATATAATCATTTCAGAATTTATATAAACAATAATTATAACCATGTTGATCAATTCACCTTTGCACTTAAGCTTAAGATATTCAATTATAAATTCAATGGTCATGATCATACCAGTCACAATTCAACTTTGCACTACAGGCCAAAGAGAACCCTAGTCATGATCATACCAATAATCTACCCATCTTTACACTCCAGTGAAAGAGAATTTCAACATCAGGGTTATAAAAATGTTATATATGATAATAAAAATAATATAATCAACATATAGATTTAATCTCAAGAGTAATATTCATAACTCAACTATAATTTGGTCAGAAAAAGAAACCAATTTTGTCATGAATAGTAACTCGTGAATAGTAACCCATGAATAGTAACTCGTGAACAGTAACTCATGAATAGTAACTCATGAATAGTAATCCCGACACAAAAAGGTAGAAATTCTACAATAAAATTTATACCAATATTTCGGTATAATGATATTGAAAGAATAACATTTCTTAAACTTATAAACAATTTATTTTAATTGTTTACACTTTACTAATTAATGCATTTAATCATCTAAAATGCCAACTCTTAAGATTTCATCATCAATAACCAAAACCCTCATCAAAAATCTGCATATACCTCATATAGGATTCTCAAGCCATAAAATCCTATTTTTCAATTTTCTTACTTCACATAACATATTTAATTCATTTACTCATAACTAGACCATTTTCATGAAAAATACCAAATCAGTTCCAAAAATATTTCTTTTCTGGGATTTAGCATAATATAGTCCCATAGTGAACATATATTTTTCTCAGAATTTTTAAAAGTCATTTACTATTTTTCATATGGCCAAAATAGCCGAATATTTAGACATTTATCAAAAATTGTACTTTTGTCCAAAAATTCTGAAATTTACAGAGTATACTTCTATCATATACATGTACTCCCAATAAAAATTTCATCAATTTTGGAGTTAACCACAAGGAATTATAAGCTGTTACTTTTAAAATAGTCTTTTCTCATAAAATTCATAACTCTCAATCTATACATCCAAAAATCACCATTTTTGGACACAATCAAGAAAACTCATCAAAATATCATTTCAAATTTTTCCAGAATTTTTGAAGATCAGAAAAATTACGAAACTGAAAATCATAACAACCCTTAAAATCCCTTAATATCCCTTACTATCCCTTACCTCAAAAGAGCAGTACTTCTGATCGGTATGCAAAGCGAAGGAAACTTGCACTGAATAGCAACTCTCAAGTATCTAAATACTCACAAAATATGCTTCATAATATAGAGAGAGAAAGAGAGAAAGCTTATGTTTCTGGTGTGATTTTCAATTCTAACTTAGCCCTCTATTTATAGGAAAATTTTGGTAGGTTTGACCTGCAACCTGATGGCTTTACCTGCTACTATTCCCACCCACCACATTTGAAATATAATTCAGCACATTTCTTCACCAACCACAAGTGGGGCCCACCAATTCTAGAATTTTCCACCAAAATGATAAACTCCGAAAATTCAACAATTTCTGAACCAGTCATCTCGTAAAATTCATAATAAATCATACGTTCATTTTTAACGGTTCAAAATTTGTGGACATATACTCAACTTATATATGTATAACATATCCAAAAATTACCACGATCCAACGGTCGGATTAAAAATTATAACCCCCGCAAAATATCTCAAAAACCCTAATTTGATTTTTAATACCTCCATTCCGACAAAAATACTGATAAAAATCTCAACATTAACTCCTTCATTTTTAACCACAAAAATATATCCCTCATTTATATCCACATAAAATAAATATTTTCTTATCATATGAATCAATAATTAATTATTCACAAATAATATTACAGAATCACATTTATGACAACCAGGCCGTTCCCAGGAAAGAGGGGGCTTTCCAATAAGAATTTTTCCTTACTGGCGCGCAATTAGATGACCAAACCTCTCCTTAGACAGAACTTTCTAGACATTGCCAATAATGTTATCTAATAATATTATTCAAATAATATGAATTATTGATCTGATAATAGAAATACTGTGCAGTGACAATTATTGAACAACAATAATATAAAATTTCAACGTAGCAATTATTGAATCAATAAAATAAAATATTGAACAGTAATTACTGTAACAATTATTGAGTAGTGCCTTCTTACGTAAGAATCAATAATTTCAAAAATACTATGCAATACCGTGTGCTACTGTGCAATAACGCGTATTACTGTATTTTAACCACCGGGTATTCCAACAGTGTTAACGGTAACAACTACGCCGTTATTTGTAAAAACTCAAATTTGTCGTTTTCTTCATCCGACAGTTATTCGTTATGGGGCCCACAAATAGCTGCGCCGTCGTACGAATATTCCCCGACAGAAAGAATATTCCACGACCAAACGAATATTCCCCGACAACAATGATTATTTTATAACCACTTGCTTATTTTGAAAAAAATTCATATTTCACCCATAACTTTAAACTTTTATCAATTTAACCATTTACTGAATAGTAATTATAAGAAAAATTGAATACTTTTATTTCATAAAATTCGGGGTCTTACAATCTCCCCTCCTTATGAAATTTCGTCCTCGAAATTTACGTACCTGGTATTTCAAAGAATTGAGAATACCTTCCTTTCATTTCAGATTCCATCTTCCCTGTCATCATAATTTCTCCATTGCTCATCTCCTGTATTTCAAATATCATTCTAGAATATAGCTTCAAAACAAGGGTTAATTTAACAAATTAACATATCACATAATATCCCGATATTATGACTGACCAACAAATAAGCTTAGGTAGGACACACTAGCGAAGGATTTACTCATCTCTCCCCTCCTAGTTCTATTTCCCGATCTCCGCCAGAGATCATATCCCTAAGCTCTGATATCACCTGTGACAACCCCAAAATAGGTCCATTCCACCCAACCCATTCTGAGTCGTCAAATACATGGTACAGAAAATAACTACAACTTTATTACAACAATTGTCGTGCAAAATACAACAACACATATGCTGTGAGTTTGGATACAAATATATACCAAATGTGACTCATGTTCCAACCGTGGACATCACCTCACAATAACACCTTACATAAAGGTATAGTCAAAAACTGTTTTAAAATTAGAATCTTTGGGAAGTGCTCAAGGAAACCTTCGTACATGGGAGGCCACGCGTCTAGGTTATGATAGATATCATATGGCCATAGAATTATCCTTGGTTGACCCAATAGACCCCAAAGAAAAACGAGAAGATTACTATCATATTCTTCCCAATGGTGAGTCTTCTCTTGACTTATCATTATCTCCACTGTCTCTAATTGAGAATTATACTTCAAACAAACACCAAGATTATATAGGTAGTGCTTGTAGATATACTCAGCAAGTGGATGAGCACAACCCTGTCCTATGATGACACGAGGTTGTATGTCGTTAGACATCTTGTATGATAGTGGCAAAACACCCTTCCAACGTTGGGTTCGCCTCACCCTATTTTCTTCACCAAATATAACTACTAAATGATGACCACCGTTCTATTCCCTTGTTACCGTCGCTCGACCCAGCTACACTCTTATTACCTGAAAGGAATTGTGAAGCAAAAGGGTGAGCACAACTAGCTCAGTAAAGAATATCATGACTAAAGATAATTCAATTATCAATAGCCTTCATCAACAATAAATCAGAGATTTAGAACATATGGTAAATGATAAAAATTTCAACCATAGTTGCAGCGGAACGAGCAATCCATTAGAAGAGTCAAATAGACTATAAAGTCTATTATCTTCTCCATGTTAAAAATCCACCAACAATGATTTATCCATGTAACATCACTCAACAGTTCCTTTCCACAATCATATGAATAACTCATAATCATAATTGTGACTATAAATTTTTCTTCGCACCCAGGACGAAGAATATTTTCATCACCTGTCTTTACCTGAAACATCAAAGATCATGGTTATACCAAATCACAGTTCCTGTTTATAATCATACTAACAAATCCATCTTTGCACTACGGGCCAAAGATATTCATCAACAAACCATCTTTGCACTACGGGCCAAAGATATTCAACAACAGTTCATCTTTGCACTACAGGCCAAAGATATTCATCAACAGGCCATCTTTGCACTACATGCCAAAGATATTCATCAACAATTCATATTTGCACTACAGGCCAAATATATTCATATCTCAAAGAAATATATAATCATTTCAGAATTTATATAAACAATAATTATAACCATGTTGATCAATTCACCTTTGCACTTAAGCTTAAGATATTCAATTATAAATTCAATGGTCATGATCATACCAGTCACAATTCAACTTTGCACTACAGGCCAAAGAGAACCCTAGTCATGATCATACCAATAATCTACCCATCTTTACACTCCAGTGAAAGAGAATTTCAACATCAGGGTTATAAAAATGTTATATATGATAATAAAAACAATATAATCAACATATAGATTTAATCTCAAGAGTAATATTCATAACTCAACTATAATTTGGTCAGAAAAAGAAACCAATTTTGTCATGAATAGTAACTCGTGAATAGTAACCCATGAATAGTAACTCGTGAACAGTAACTCATGAATAGTAACTCATGAATAGTAATCCCGACACAAAAAGGTAGAAATTCTACAATAAAATTTATACCAATATTTCGGTATAATGATATTGAAAGAATAACATTTCTTAAACTTATAAACAATTTATTTTAATTGTTTACACTTTACTAAATAATGCATTTAATCATCTAAAATGCCAAACTCTTAAGATTTCATCATCAATAACCAAAACCCTCATCAAAAATCTGCATATACCTCATATAGGATTCTCAAGCCATAAAATCCTATTTTCAATTTTTTTACTTCACATAACATATTTAATTCATTTACTCATAACTAGACCATTTTCATGAAAAATACCAAATCAGTTCCAAAAATATTTCTTTTCTGGGATTTAGCATAATATAGTCCCATAGTGAACATATATTTTTCTCAGAATTTTTAAAAGTCATTTACTATTTTTCATATGGCCAAAATAGCCGAATATTTAGACATTTATCAAAAATTGTACTTTTGTCCAAAAATTCTGAAATTTACAGAGTATACTTCTATCATATACATGTACTCCCAATAAAAATTTCATCAATTTTGGAGTTAACCACAAGGAATTATAAGCTGTTACTTTTAAAATAGTCTTTTCTCATAAAATTCATAACTCTCAATCTATACATCCAAAAATCACCATTTTTGGACACAATCAAGAAAACTCATCAAAATATCATTTCAAATTTTTCCAGAATTTTTGAAGATCAGAAAAATTACGAAACTGAAAATCATAACAACCCTTAAAATCCCTTAATATCCCTTACTATCCCTTACCTCAAAAGAGCAGTACTTCTGATCGGTATGCAAAGCTGAAGGAAACTTGCACTGAATAGCAACTCAAAGTATCTAAATACTCACAAAATATGCTTCATAATATAGAGAGAGAAAGAGAGAAAGCTTATGTTTCTGGTGTGATTTTCAATTCTAACTTAGCCCTCTATTTATAGGAAAATTTTGGTAGGTTTGACCTGCAACCTGATGGCTTTACCTGCTACTATTCCCACCCACCACATTTGAAATATAATTCAGCACATTTCTTCACCAACCACAAGTGGGGCCCACCAATTCTAGAATTTTCCACCAAAATGATAAACTCCGAAAATTCAACAATTTCTGAACCAGTCATCTCGTAAAATTCATAATAAATCATACGTTCATTTTTAACGGTTCAAAATTTGTGGACATATACTCAACTTATATATGTATAACATATCCAAAAATTACCACGATCCAACGGTCGGATTAAAAATTATAACCCCCGCAAAATATCTCAAAAACCCTAATTTGATTTTTAATACCTCCATTCCGACAAAAATACTGATAAAAATCTCAACATTAACTCCTTCATTTTTAACCACAAAAATATATCCCTCATTTATATCCACATAAAATAAATATTTCCTTATCATATGAATCAATAATTAATTATTCACAAATAATATTACAGAATCACAATTATGACAACCAGGCCGTTCCCAGGAAAGAGGGGGCTTTCCAATAAGAATTTTCCTTACTGGCGCGCAATTAGGTGACCAAACCTCTCCTTAGACAGAACTTTCTAGACATTGCCAATAATGTTATCTAATAATATTATTCAAATAATATGAATTATTGATCTGATAATAGAAATACTGTGCAGTGACAATTATTGAACAACAATAATATAAAATTTCAACGTAGCAATTATTGAATCAATAAAATAAAATATTGAACAGTAATTACTGTAACAATTATTGAGTAGTGCCTTCTTACGTAAGAATCAATAATTTCAAAAATACTATGCAATACCGTGTGCTACTGTGTAATAACGCGTATTACTGTATTTTAACAACCGGGTATTCCAACAGTGTTAACGGTAACAACTACGCCGTTATTTATAAAAACTCAAATTTTTGTCATTATCTTCATCCGACAGTTATTCGTTATGGGGCCCACAAATAGATGCGCCGTCGTACGAATATTCCCCGACAGAAAGAATATTCCACGACCAAACGAATATTCCCCGACAACAATGATTATTTTATAACCACTTGCTTATTTTCAAAAAAATTCACATTTCACCCATAACTTTAAACTTTTATCAATTTAACCATTTACTGAATAGTAATTATAAGAAAAAAATTGAATACTTTTATTTCATAAAATTCGGGGTCTTACAGAGTTGCTACGTGGTACTAATGTACACCGTATTGCTCATAAGCAGAAAAGATAAATAGGTAATCACAATATCATTTGCTACAAATCCAAATAGAAAAAGAACCTTCAGTGCGACTATATGATTGCTTTGTTACAAGAAAAAATTGGAATCTTAATCGGCCATTTCATGAACCTTAACTGCTCATGTGCTGCATGTCCTGTAGCTTCAGGGTCAGCATGTCCAACTTTGGGGCACTTTTTAATAAGCACCATGCGACAATAGCAAAAGAAAATATTTTCTAGCATTCAAAGGAATCATGAAATGTACAATCTGGCAGTGACTTGTACAATTGATAGCATGTAAAACCCCGAAATCAAATTCCGTCTTAGTCTAGGACTTCTCACCTTCAAGATCTTTACTCTTAAACTTAAGCATGGTAATTCCTCCCTCCCTGACTACTGGAGCCTGGCCCCGACCCTAATGGGATGGGTTTGGAAGTAAACTGAAAACTCAATAGGGTTCAGGTCAGGTAAGGTATGTTACATTACTAAAATATTCTATTTAAAAATGATAAAGTTAATTTGCTTAAAACAAGATAAATAGCAGTATGACTATATTTCTTAGCCGATTAGACAGAGGGAGTATAATATTAGCCTCACACATACATATTAATCCAACTGTTTGGTATCACACATACATATTAATCCAACTGTTTGGATACTTCTACGCTAGAATTGAAATAGACAGAGGTGATTTTGACAAGTACCATAAATTAAACTGAGTTCATGTCAAAGAAAAATGATGTGTTACAAATCTTATATTTGACACTGAAGTTTTCACTTCTAATTGAATACTTATTAATTCATGAAAGTTTGCAACCATGATGCTTGCAAAATTTAAGACTATCAAGCAGAAACAAGAAAAGTATACCACAGAAGGAATATCAAGGTCGCGAGCAGCAACATCAGTACATAACAATATGCCTTTTTCTGCTTTACAGTAATCAATGAAGGTAGAGGTTCGTTTCTGCTAATTTTGCTGCCCATGAATGTCGAAGCAATCCACGTGAATGTACTTGAGTAGTTTTGAGTGAAATTTAACTGAGTTAACTAAAGAGAAGAATACCATCACTTTCTGTGATTGATACCGCTTTAGAAAGGAATAGAGAAGAATAAATCTTTTGGCACAGGGCACAACACAATACCCTTGCTCCAAGCCTTCATTAGTGACCTGCAGTGCATCAAATGTTGTCATATGGGAATTGAATTACAGTTTAATTGATATAAAAAGTTATTTTCACTGTTTCTTTAGTCTTTACCCTCTTCCTCTCATCATCTACGCCAACGTAGACATGATCTTTCAAGGATAAGCGTGCAAGATCTGCAACCTGGCAAAGAACAAGAGTGATTCAAATCAACTAAGTCCTTCAGATAATAATAGAAACAAAAAAATAATTTGATTTTCACACAATATTTTAAGTTAAAAACGAAAAATTATGTTTCGGACCCAAGTAGAAAATTTAATAACAAGTATCTGATTTGAGGATGTCAAACCTTCTTGGTCTGAGTAGCAAAAAAAAGAGCTGCTTGCCTCTCCTGCACATCAAGAAACAGATTTGTTCATTATTCAATGCATGATACCAATAGGCACCTGTATACAGTTCCAACTACTAGCAAAGCAACATTATTGAAGCCACAGAGTGAAACACAACAAGGTAAGAAATATCCCAAGTGCAGTTAAATATATAAACTGTAATACAAAGAGAAAGCCACCCTCCTACTTTATTGTTAGGACTTAGGACATCAAAAATACGGAATGACCAATATTATCCGTGCAAGTTTACATACAAAAATATGAATCATATAGTAATCTCTATGTATTGCATGTCAGCTATTAACTGTCATCCACATCTAATATATCAACTTCAGATAGAAAATACTACATGAGTTTCCATTTTCATTGATCCTCCCATTACACCTTTTATCCCACTCCCTATAATGAGCTCGCAAGGCACATGCACATACGCATCACGTGCACGCGTGCACGTGTGCACGCCTGCACAGTGATACTTCTCAACTTTATGGCAAAGCAATGCCACAAACATTATGACCAGATCCATACAACCAATATGGCTAACTTAACAGTTAAAAATTCTAAAGGCAGTTTGTTGAAATTGGGCATTTGTGAACAGTAGTAGGTCATGCCTTGATTTCAGTATATAAAAAAGGATGCAATAAACTGAAAATCATACAGAAATCTCAGCCTACCATTAACCCTAACAAGCATATAGGAAAAATCATCTCAAAAAGGTAAAACAATTACAAAACCACATATTTCTTGGTGTTCATCCGAAACATGCAACCCAATCGTACATGTTTGATCATAGACTAGCTTGCATTACAACAGTCATTACCTGGCCCTGTTTTTCTAGTGTCTTCTCACATTCTATCTTCTCTCCTCCTTGGGGCACAAGTGATGATTTCGTCAATTCGCAGAATCATCTCAGCAGCTTCAGTTGCAGAAAGCAATACAACCTACTTGACCATGAAAGCCTCAGATATTCCCAACGCCGCCATATCTCCAACCTGAAAAAAAACCAACAATTAAATAAAACAATACAGATTTCAAAATATCAAATTATAAACAACAACACTTTTACACCGTTCAACTTAATCTGCTACTTACAGTTCCAACAATGACATCAATCCCTGCATTGCTTTCCTCCTTGTGGTGCTCTGTACGGAGTTGTGCAATCAACTTAGCACTGTCCAATCCAACATTGTCTACAATTGTAGTTGGAATTGCAATAAGTGCCCTTGAGTAAGCGTCAATAGCATGAGACTTCTTCCCAGGAGTCGTCCGTGCCAACTCATCAATTTCCTTTGCCATCACCATCTCAGGCCATCCACCTCCAAACAACACCCTTCTGTTATTTACTGTCTGAGACAGCACACACAAGGCATCGTGCAAAGATCTTTCTGCTTCATCAAGCACATGAAAGCTGTAAATTGAAAAAAAGCACATCAAGATGTATTTTCATAATAAAGAGGAGAGACTCTAAATCCAAATCTCTTATAGGTAAATATTATAAATCAAATCACAAAAAATGGGCTGAAACAGTGTACACATGCGCTTAATCCATATTTGGAGCAATCCAAGTATCAAAACAACAATATTATCCAAGTATCAAGACAACAATATTATCGAATAGTGTACAAGTCTAGCACGACTATAAATTCCAAATACTTATAAATAATTAAAGAGTAAATATAGTTGGACTTTGCCAAAAAAGTAATGCAATACAACCAGAAATGTAATACAGCTTTGATAGGGAAAAAAATTCATCTGAGCCACAAGACCCTATTAATATAATTAAAGTTGTCCACCCCATGATTGAGAAAATTGCAGTCAAAGTAGTGTCCACACTCCACCTTATTCATATAATCCAAAAATGTTTAGAAAATAGGCCCTTTTTGGGAAAAATGATGCCCGAAACCGCCTTTGGCGTGTCAGACATATAGATCTCAAAAAGATACCCAATTTCAAAAAAAAAACACCTCAATCGGACATCCGAGGGCAAAGTTATGACAGTTTAAAGTTTTTGCATTATGACACACAATTTCAAAACGCTTTTTTCTTATATATCCATTTTCATGACATCCTTTTTAACTATTTCATCTTCAAGATCTCGAAAAGAACTATGAAAATGACTACTCATAATGGTCAAACGCATTACTGAGCATTGATTTATGCCAATTTAAAAAAAAATTCTCAGCATACAACCTTTACCTTCATTTGTGTATTACTCGCTGCCTTCATTTGTTCTGCCAATCTAATTTGATCGGATAACAAAAATTTTGCTTCCTAAATATTAATAATAGTGATAGTGCATAAATTGGACATGTTAAGCTATCTTAAAGTGCAATTTTATCTCATCAACAAAGAGAAATGAAACACAGACTGGACATGCTAAGCTAGCTTTGATAGGGAATGACTAGGTTAAAATTAGTTCCATTCAGTTCCAATCAGTCCACAATAAAATATTTCCAATCAGTTCACAATAAAGATTCAAATGTACACGGGAATTTAATGCAATCAAAACACTGAATTATGATGAGAACGCAAGATTATTTTAAACTACTGATCCATCTTCAAGCAATATAATCACTCAATAGGCAGTGGCGCAGTGCAATCATTAACAAGATTCAAGCAAGCTAATCATTTTAGATGTAGCTAACATGACAGAGAGTTCAAAATATCACTCAATAGGCAGTGCAGTCATTAACACAAAGCAATAACCTTAAAGCTAGACAAGGACATTACATAATACACAAAGCAGTACAGTCATTATGCACAATACCAGAGGAATAGGCACTAGGCAGTGTAGTCATTAACACAAGGCAGTGCAGTCATTAGACTCATTACATAATACTCAATAGGCAGTGCATTCATTAAGACAAGGCATGAAGGCAGTGCAGTCATTAGACTCATCCCATAATACTCAATAGGCAATGCAGTCATTAACACAAAGCAGTAACCTTAAAAAAATGACCATTAAACATGCTCAAATTTGATTTTAGAAATCCTTCCATTACATAATACCAGATGCACAATACCAGAGGAAGATGAAACTAAAACTCTACCGAATGGCCAAGATGCCCAAGATTATTTCCATCAGTTACATCCCATGAGCCATGACCACCAAAATAAACAAAAACCACCAGAAAAAAAAAGCCCTAACAAAGTAACAGTGTAACACTCATATGCCATATATAGACAAATCGACATAAATAGGGATAAATCAATTAACTAAATCTCAAAATGAACTCAAAATTAACTAAGAAAAAGGAAGATTCTGGAATCTAGAGACTAGAGTTGGAGAGGCGACTGTGATGCGGCGACTGGCGAGTCGGAGGTTGGTCGGTGGGAGAAGAATTGATAGATCGTCGAGGTGGAGACTTCGAGAATCGAGATGGATGGACTGTTCGAGATGGAGAGAACTGGGTCTGGGTTCGCGACTTCGCGTTCGAATGGTCTGTTCGAGATGGGTCTAGGAGAGAAAGGTTTGGCGTGTTTAGGAATAAACAAAGGGAAGACTGAAGTGAAGTCAAATATTGAGATATCTTTTTTTTAATATTATTAAATAAACCGGTACAATCGGTTCGATTCGATTCGGTTCGGTTCGACATATACCGATCAAGCCAAATAGCCTACCAAAATCAATCCCCCGACCGGCTCAAACCGGTTCGGTTTCCCTAAATATAATAATTAATGTTTTAAATTATAATTTGAGTAAGTTTTTATCATTTTGGAAATATTAAATTTTAAAATGAATACTTTAATTACAACTATAGGTAGAATAAGGGAAAAAAATGAGTTTTAAAGTATAGTATTAATGAATGAATATTAATTTATTTATTTTGAATAAATACAATAATCAATAATCTAAATTACAATTCAAATAACTGTTCATTATTTTTGAAATTCTAAATTTTAATTTTAAAATGAATGCTCTAATTACAACTATAAGTAGAATAAGAAAAAAATAATAAATTTTAAAGTATAGTTCATTAATTCTAAATTAATTTGAACCTAACACATTTTAATAATAAAATTATATTATTTATTGCTATTGCCTCCTGTTATCGTAAGTAAATTTTGAAAGTACAAAATTTATAGCAAGCTAATACTTGTTTATATAATTAATTTATATATATGTGACTTATTAATTATTGAATATAAGTTATTATATATATATATATATATATATATATATATATATATATATATATATGGGTTCCAATTCTTATTTTAATAATCTCTGAAAATTTGGGTTCTTACACCAAATATAGCTGTGATATTTTTGCTTCTTATGTTATATTTTATTCATTTGAACTCGCAACCTCACATTTGAAACTTTGGTCACATGACCACTGGAGCAACTAGATCAACTATTAATATTTTGCAAGGATTAATCTTTATATCAAAATATTTTATTTCCCCCAAAAAATTAAAATACTACACATATCCTCATCTTGCCTAACATTAAAAAAATTATTTATATTATCTGTTTAATTCTGAATTATTTTGTTCTTCTTTTACTTTATTTATTATATGAATTTGGGTTTATTTATTAAGGTTCTTGAGGTTTAACAATGAAACTAAATATATATAAAGTAACTATATATGAATATTTATATAACGTAACTATATATATATATATATATATATATATATATATATATATATATATATATATATATATATATATGTTATGATGTAAATATGTAAATATGATAATATGTTATGTTATGATGTAAATGATGTAAATATGTTATGATTTTAGTATTTTAATGATATAATTTGAATTTTTGTTGTTTTGATTAATTAACAAAATAATTTGAATTTTAGTATTTTTTTAATTTGATTTTTTTAGTATTTTAGTATTTTTTTAATTAGTATTTTTTGTAAGACCCCAACTTATTAATAAATAAAATTAAATTTTCTCTATTTATTATTTTGAAATAGAAATGGTTGATTTGATTAATGTGGTTAGTTATGGGTAAAATGCGCAAATATTTCAAATAAGCAAGTGGTTATAAAATATTCATTTTTGGTCGGTGAATATTCGTTTGGTCGTGGAATATTCGTACGACGGCGCAGCCTTGTGTAGGCCCCATAACAGAAAGCGAATGGATGAAAAAAACGACAAGTATAAGTTGTTTATAAATAACGGCGTAGTTGTTACCGTTAATACTGTTGAAATATCAGGTGGTTAAAATACAGTAGCACACAGTATTGCACCAATTATTGATTCTTACGTAAGAAGACACTACTCAATAATTGTTACAGTAGTTACTGTTCAATATTTTATTTTATTGATTCAATAATTGATGCGTTGATATTTTATATTATTGTTGTTTCAATAATTGTTGCTGCACAGTATTTTTCATTATCAGATCAATAATTCATATTATTTGAATAATATTATTAGATAGCATTATTGGCAATGTCTAGAAAGTTCTGTCTAAGGAGAGATTTGGCCATCTAATTATGCGCTAGTAAGGAGAAATCCTTATTGAAAACCCCTTCTTTCCTGGGAACGGCCTGGTTGTCATAATTGTGATTCTGTGATATTATTTATGAATAAATAATTATTGATTTATATGATTAGAAAATATTTATTTTTTTGTGGATATAAATGAGGGATATATTTTTGGGGTTATAAATGAAGGAATTAATGCTGAGATGTTTTATCAGTATTTTTGTCGGAATGAAGGTATTAAAAAATCAATCACGGTTTTTGAGATATATTGCGGGGGTTATAATTTTTAATCTGACCGTTGGATCATTGTGATTTTTGGATATGTTATTCATATATAAGTTGAGTATATGTCCACAAATTTTGAACCGTTAAAAATGAACGTATGATTTGTTATGAATTTTACGAGATGACTAGTTCAAAAATTATAGAAGTTGCAGAATTTGTCATTTTGGTAGAAAATTCTAGAAGTGGTGGGCCCCACTATTGGTTGGTGAAGAAATGTACTGAGATTTTTATTCAAATGTGGTGGGTAAAAATAGTAGCAGGTAAAGCCATCAGGTTAAGTCTGCTTCAGCGTGCTAATATTTTCCTATAAATAGAGGGTTAAGTTAGAATTGAAAATCACACCAGAATTCATAAGTTTTCTCTCTTTCACTCTCTAGATTATTGAGTGTATTTTGTGAGTATTTAGATACTTTAAAAGTTGCTATTCAGCATAAGTTTCATTCAGCCTCATATCCGATATTCAGTCAGAAGTACGGTTATTTTGAGGTAAGGGATATTATTTTTTTCTTAAATAATATTATTTTCTTCAATATCATTATTGTGACAACCCCAAAATAGGTCCATTCCCTCCAACCTATTCTGAGTCGCCAAATACATGGTACAAAAAACAACTACAACTTTATTACAACAATTGTCGTGCAAAATACAACAACACATATGCTGTGAGTTTGGATACAAATATATACCAAATGTGACTCATGTTCCAGCCGTGGACATCACCTCACAATGACATCTTACATAAAGGTATAGTCAAAAACTGTTTTAGAAATTAGAATCTTTGGGAAGTGCTCAAAGAAACCTTCGTACATGGGAGGCCATGCGTCTAGGTTATGATTGATATCATATGGTCACAGAATTATCCTTGGTTGACCCAATAGACCCCAAAGAAAAACGAGAAGATTACTATCATATTCTTCCCAATGGTGAGTCTTATCTTGACATATCATTATCTCTACTGTCTCTAATTGAGAATTATACTTCAAACAAACACCAAGATTATATAGGTAATGCTCGTATATATACTCAGCAAGTGGATGAGCACATCCCTGCCTTATGATGACACGAGATTGTATATCATTAGACATCTTGTATGATAGTGGCAAAACACCCTTCCAACGTTAGGTTCGCCTCACCCTAGATGATTCACCAAATATAACTACTAAATGATGACCACTGTTCTATTCCCCTGTTACCCCCGCTCGACCCAGCTACACTCTTATTACCTGAAAAGAATTGTGAAATAGAAGGGTGAGCACAACTAGCTTAGTAAAGAATATCATGACTAAAGATAATTAAATTATCAATAGCCTTCATCAATAATAAATCAGAGATTTAGAACATATGGTAAATGATAAAAATTTCAACCATAGTTGCAGCGGAACGAGCAATCCATTAGAAGAGTCAAAAAGACTATAAAGTCTATTATCTTCTCCATGTTAAAAATTCACCAACAATATTTTATCTCTGTAACATCAATCAACAATTCTGGTCCACAATCATATGAATAACTCATAATCTTAACTGTAGTTCTAAATTCCTCTTCTCATCCAAGACGAAGATAATTTTCATCACCTATCTTTACCTGAAACATCAAAGATCATGGTTACACTAAATCACATTTCATGTTCATAATCATACTAATAACTTCATCTTTGCACTACGACCAAAGATATTCATTTATATCACCAGTTGGTCATGTTCATCTCAACATCTGTTCATCTTTGCACTACTGTCCAAAGATATTCAACAACATGTCATCTTTGCATTACGGGCCAAAGATATTCATCAACAATTCATCTTTGCATTACAGGCCAAAGATATTCATCAACAATTCATCTTTGCACTACAGGCCAAAGATATTCCTCAACAGTTCATATTTGCACTACGGTCAAATATATTCATCAACAGTTCATATTTGCACTATAGGCCAAATATATTAATATCTCAAAGAAATATACAATCATTTCAGAATTTATATAAACAATAATTATAACCATGTTGATCAATTCACCTTTGCACTTAAGCTAAAGATATTCACTTATAAATTCAATGGTCATGATCATACCAGTCAACAATTCAACTTTGCACTACTGGCCAAAGAGAACCCATAGTCATGATCATACCAAAAATCTACCCATCTTTACACTCAAGTTAAAGAGAAATATCATCATTAGGGTTATTAAAATATTATATATAATAATAAAAATAATATGATCAACATATAGTTTTAATCTCAAGAGTAATATTCGTAAATCAACTATAATTTGGTTAGAAAAAGAAACCAATTTTTTCGTGAATAGCAACTCGTGAACTACACATGAATAGTAACTCGTGAATAGTAACTCAACACAAAAAGATAGAAATTCCACAATAAAATACATATCAATATTTCGGTATAATGATATTGAAAGAATAATATTTCTTAAGCTTATAAATAATTTATTTTAATTGTTTACACTTTACTAATTAATGCATTTAATCATCATAAAATGCCAACTCTTAAGATTTCATCACCAATAACCAAAACCCTCATCAAAAATCTGCATATAACTCATATATGATTCTCAAGCCATAAAATCATATTTTCTAATTTTCTTACTTCTCATAACATATTTAATTTATTTACTCTTAACTAGACCATTTTCATTAAAAATACCAAATCAATCCCAAAAATATTTCTTTTCTGAGATTTAGCAGAATATAGTCCCATATTGAACATATATTTTTTCCCGGAATTTTTAAAATTCATTTACTATTTTTCATATGGCCAAAACCGCCGAATATTTAGACATTTATCATAAATTGTACTTTTATCTAAAAATTCCAAAACTCACAGAGTATACTGATATTATATAGATATACTTCCAATAAAAATTTCATCAATTTTGGAGTTAACCACAAGGAGTTATAAGCGGTTACTTTTAAAATAGTCTTTTCTCATAAAATTCATAACTCTTAATCTATACATATAAAAATCACTATTTTTGGACACAATCAAGAAAACTCATCAAAATATCATTTCAAATTTTTTCAGAATTTTTGAAAGTCAGAAAACTTACGAAACTGAAAAACATAACAACCCTTAAAATCCCTTACTATCCCTTACCTCAAAAGAGCAGTACTTCTGATCTGTATAAGGCTGAAGGAAACTTGCACTGATGAATAAAAACTCACAGAGTATCTAAATACTCACAAAATACACTCAATAATCTAGACAGAGAAAGAGAGAAAACTTATGAATTCTGGTGTGTTTTTCAATTCTAACTTAACCCTCTATTTATAGGAAAATGTTAGCACGCCGAAGGAGACTTAACTTGCAACCTGATTGCTTTACCTGCTACTATTCAAGCCTACCACATTTGAATAAAAATTTCAGCATATTTTCTCACCAACCAAAAGTGGGGTCCACCAATTCTAGAATTTTCTACCAAAATGTTAAACTCTGAAAATTCAACAATTTCTGAACCAGTCATCTCGTAAAATTCATAACAAATCATATGTTCATTTTTAACGGTTCAAAATTTGTGGACATATACTCAACTTATATATGTATAACATATCCAAAAATTACAACGATCCAACGGTCGGATTAAAAATTATAACCCCCGCAAAATATCTCAAAAATCTTGATTTTTAATACCTCCATTCCGACAAAAATACTGATAAAAACCTCAACATTAACTCCTACATTTTTAACCACAATAAATATATCCAACATTTATATCTACATAAAATAAATATTTTCTTATTATATGAATCAGTAATTAATTATTTACAAATAATATTACAGAATCGCATTTATGACAATCAGGCCGTTCCCAGGAAAGAGGGGGCTTTCCAATAAGAATTTCTCCTTACTGGCGCGCAATTAGGTGACCAAACCTCTCCTTAGACAGAACTTTCTAGACATTACCAATAATGTTATCTAATAATATTATTCAGATAATATGAATTATTGATCTGATAATGGAAAATACTGTGCAGTGATAATTATTGAAACAACAATAGTATAAAATATCAACGCAACAATTATTGAATCAATAAAATAAAATATTAAACAGTAACTACTGTAACAATTATTGAGTAGTGTCTTCCTTCGTAAGAATCAATAATTCAGAAATACTGTGCAAAACCGTGTGCTACTGTGCAACCACATGTATTACTGTATTTTTAACTACCGGGTATTCCAACAGTATTAAAGGTAACAACTACGCCGTTAATTATAAAAATTCAATTTTTGTCGTTATCTTCCCCCGACCGTTTTCTGTTATGGGGCCCACAAATAGCTGCGCCGTCGTACGAATATTTCCCAACAGAAAGAATATTCCACGACCAAACGAATATTCCCCAACAACAATGATTATTTTATAACCACTTGCTTATTTTGAAAATTTTGCACATTTCAAAAATAACTTTAAACTTTTATCAATTTAATCATTTACTGAATAGTAATTATAAGAAAAATTGAATACTTTTATTTCATAAAATTCGGGGTCTTACAATCTCTCCTCCTTATAAAATTTCGTCCCTGAAATTTACGTACCTGGTATTTCGAAGAGTTGAGAATACCTTGCTTCCATTTTAGATTCTATCTCTCAGATCATCATGATTTCTCCATTGCTCATCTCCCATGATAACTTCATTTGGGTTCCTCATTTGTTGGGAAGTCATGACAACCGCCATCCCTCGAACTACTCGGCTTTGACTTGTTTGGAGCAGCATTTGGCGTCATCATTACCGTTGGAATATACTTTTCTATAGGACATATTCCTCCCTCAACTGCCTCTTCGTACTCCTCATTCATGATCTGAATCATCAATCTTCGATCCATATCGGATTCAGGTTGACCGCTATGTACAGGGTAATTCAAAACTCGATGTTGGGTTCTCCCAATTACTTTCTAAAAAGAGAAATTCATATCATCTATTTTAGCCTTCTTAGATCGAACATCTCTTTCCACAATATCCACGTGTCGTGCGGCTTTTGCCCATGCATCACTTATTCTCACTCGTTCAGTTTTTTCTTCTTTCAGCTTAGATTCCATTTTTATCATCTATACTCTGCCAAAGAATGCTTCTGTTCAAGAATCACATATCGGGTAATACAAGCTTGAATTGTTGCATCCTTTTGTTCCACGACCGCTTGTCGTTCTTCTGCCTGCTCTTCTAACTCATGAATACGATTTTGAAATTCTACATTTTGATCATATAATACCTCTAATAAACTCTCCTCAGGTACTTCTTCTTCCTCTTCTTCCTCAATCTCAGCTGTTATCTCTGCGACTATCTCGGGTGCAACTATCAATTCTTCACTCACCACATGGATATCTCTAATTCCTTCTTCGTCTGACATCACATTATCTCGGTTAGTGATTAGAGGTATCCTCACAGTCTCATTCACTCCATTGTTAGCATTCTCAGCTGCCATTCTCAAATACTGCCATAAAACAAGGGTTAATTAACACAAATTAACATATCACATAATATCTCGATATTATGACTGACCAACAAATAAGCTTAGGTAGGACACACTAGCGAAGGATTTACTCATCTCTCCTCTCCTAGTTGCATTCCCCGATCTCCGCCAGAGATCATATCCCTTAGCTCTGATACCAAATGTGACAACCCCAAAATAGGTCTATTCCATCCAACCTATTCTGAGTCGCCAAATACATGGTACAAAAAATAACTACAACTTTATTACAACAATTGTCGTGCAAAATACAACAACACATATGCTGTGAGTTTGGATACAAATATATACCAAATGTGACTCATGTTCCAGCCGTGGACATCACCTCACAATGACATCTTACATAAAGGTATAGTCAAAAACTGTTTTAGAAATTAGAATCTTTGGGAAGTGCTCAAAGAAACCTTCGTACATGGGAGGCCATGCGTCTAGGTAATGATAGATATCATATGGCCACAGAATTATCCTTGGTTGACCCAATAGACCCCAAAGAAAAACGAGAAGATTACTATCATATTCTTCCCAATGGTGAGTCTTCTCTTGATATATCATTATCTCTACTGTCCCTAATTGAGAATTATACTTCAAACAAACACCAAGATTATATAGTTAATGCTCGTATATATACTCAGCAAATGGATGAGCATATCCCTGTCTTATGATGACACGAGATTGTATATCATTAGACATCTTGTATGATAGTGGCAAAACACCCTTCCAACGTTGGGTTCGCCTCACCCTAGATGATTCACCAAATATAACTATTAAATGATGACCACTGTTCTATTCCCCTGTTACCCCCGCTCGACCCAGCTACACTCTTATTACCTGAAAGGAATTGTGAAATAGAAGGGTGAGCACAACTAGCTCAGTAAAGAATATCATGACTAAAGATAATTAAATTATCAATAGCCTTCATCAATAATAAATCAGAGATTTAGAATATATGGTAAATGATAAAAATTTCAACCATAGTTGCGGCGGAACGAGCAATCCATTAGAAGAGTCAAAAAGACTATAAAGTCTATTATCTTCTCCATGTTAAAAATCTACCAACAATGTTTTATCCCTATAACATCAATCAACAATTCTGGTCCACAATCATATGAATAACTCATAATCATAACTGTAGTTCTAAATTCCTCTTCTCATCCAGGACGAAGATAATTTTCATCACCTATCTTTACCTGAAACATCAGAGATCATGGTTACACCAAATCACATTTCCTGTTCATAATCATACTAATAACTTCATCTTTGCACTACGGCCAAAGATATTCATTTGTATTACCAGTTGGTCAGGTTCATCTCAACATCTGTTCATCTTTGCACTACTGACCAAAGATATTCAACAACATGTCATCTTTGCACTACGGGCCAAAGATATTCATCAACAATTCATCTTTGCACTACAGGCCAAAGATATTTATCAACAATTCATCTTTGCACTACAGGCCAAAGATATTCCTCAACAGTTCATATTTGTACTACGGTCAAATATATTCATCAACAGTTCATATTTGCACTACAGGCCAAATATATTAATATCTCAAAGAAATATATAATCATTTCAGAATTTATATAAACAATAATTATAACCATGTTGATCAATTCACCTTTGCACTTAAGCTAAATATATTCATTTATAAATTCAATGGTCATGATCACACCAGCCAACAATTCAACTTTGCACTACTGGCCAAAGAGAACCCATAGTCATGATCATACCAAAAATTTATCCATCTTTACACTCAAGTCAAAGAGAAATATCATCATTAGTGTTATAAAAATGTTATATATAATAATAAAAATAATATGATCAACATATAGTTTTAATCTCAAGAGTAATATTCGTAAATTAACTATAATTTGGTTAGAAAAAGAAACTAATTTTTTCGTGAATAGTAACTCGTGAATAGTAACACATGAATAGTAACTCGTGAATAGTAACTCAACACAAAAAGGTAGAAATTTCACAATAAAATACATACCAATATTTCGGTATAATGATATTGAAAGAATAATATTTCTTAAGCTTATAAACAATTTATTTTAATTGTTTACACTTTACTAATTAATGCATTTAATCATCATAAAATGCCAGCTCTTAAGATTTCATCACCAATAACCAAAACCCTCATCAAAAATCTACATATAACTCATATATTATTCTCAAGCGATAAAATCATATTTTCTAATTTTCTTACTTCACATAACATATTTAATTCATTTACTCTTAACTAGACCATTTTCATTAAAAATACCAAATCAGTCCCAAAAATATTTCTTTTCTGAGATTTGGCAGAATATAGTCCCATATTGAACATATATTTTTTCTCGGAATTTTTAAAATTCATTTACTATTTTTCATATGGCCAAAATCGCCGAATATTTAGACATTTATCATAAATTGTACTTTTATCCAAAAATTTCAAAACTCACAGAGTATACTGATATTATATAGATATACTTCCAATAAAAATTTCATCAATTTTAGAGTTAACCACAAGGAGTTATAAGCAGTTACTTTTAAAATAGTCTTTTCTCATAAAATTCATAACTCTTAATCTATACATATAAAAATCACTATTTTTGGACACAATCAAGAAAACTCATCAAAATATCATTTTAAATTTTTTCAGAATTTTTGAAGGTCAGAAAAATTACGAAACTGAAAAACATAACAACCCTTAAAATCCTTTATTATCCCTTACCTCAAAAGAGCAGTACTTCTGATCGGTATAAGGCTGAAGGAAACTTGCACTTACACTTGGCAAACGGGCGGGCAGGCCCAGGCCGGGCCGAGCGCGGGGGGACCAAAAACGGGCCGGGCCAATAATGGCCCGGGTTTTGGCGGGCTGAAAAAGTGAGGCCCGTGGCCCGGGTTAGGCGGGCCGCGCCGGCCCGCTGGATTTTTTTTTTTTTTTTGTAAAATCTTGATACACCAAAAATAGTAATACTAATAATTTTAATTACTTAAATTAGCTACATATCTCAATCAATTAAAATTTTAATAGTATTATAATTTTAGATATTATTCTAAAGACATGATTTGGGATAATGATTGATTTACTTTCCAAATAAGTAGGGGGAATGCATAATTAAGGGATAATGATTGATTTACTTTCCAAATGTACTACAATAAGTAAGGGAATTGCATAATTAAGGGATAAAATTATCTATATTATTGTGTATAGATTTTGGACTTGCAAAGTTGCAATCTAAAAAATTAGTGGTTGATTCGGATTATATATTGCTAGTAATTCAAAGTATATAATCAAATTTGATTCTTTAAAATTAATATAATTTATTTAACTTTTAAAAATAATAAATATTGTAATTAATACTAATATATAGATAATTTTAAATTTTTATAATTATATTATCTGACTTAAACTAATAATTGTTAGTTTAATAGTTTTATACTTTAAAATTATTAACTACATATCTCAATCAATTAAAATTTTAATAGTATTATAAATTAGTATTATTAATTAATTACCTACATTAACTACATATCTTAATTATAATTTTCAAATATAGTTAAAATTTATTGAAGATTGCATTAAAAATAAATAGCTGTTGTAGCTTAGTTGGTTTGAACTCTTATTTATTTACTTACAAGTCTTGTGTTCAAGCTCTACAAGTAGCAAAATTTTATTTTAAAAAAAAAAACTCACAGGCCACGGGCCGCGGCCGGGCCAAAAACGGGCCGGGCCAAAAACGCCCAAGTTTTCATAGGCTAAAAAAGTTAAGCCCAAATCCCAGTTTTTACGGGCCAGCCCGGCCCGGCCCGCGGGCCTGAGCCAATTTTGCCAGGTTGCACTGATGAATAGAAACTCACAGAGTATCTAAATACTCACAAAATACACTCAATAATCTAGAGAGAGAAAGAGAGAAAACTTATGAATTCTGGTGTATTTTTCAATTCTAACTTAACCCTCTATTTATAGAAAAATATTAGCACGCCGAAGGAGACTTAAGTTGCAACCTGATGGTATTACTTGCTACTATTCAAGCCTACCACATTTGAATAAAAATCTCAGCACATTTTCTCACCAACCAAAAGTGGGGCCCACCAATTCTAGAATTTTCCATCAAAATGTTAAACTCTGAAAATTTAACAATTTCTGAACCAGTCATCTCGTAAAATTCATAACAAATCATACGTTCATTTTTAACGGTTCAAAATTTGTGGACATATACTCAACTTATATATGCATAACATATCCAAAAATTACAACGATCCAACGGTCGGATTAAAAATTATAACCCCCACAAAATATCTTAAAAATCCTAATTTTTAATACCTCCATTCCGACAAAAATACTGATAAAAATCTCAACATTTACTCCTACATTTTTAACCACAATAAATATATCCAACATTTATATCCACATAAAATAAATATTTTCTTATCATATGAATCAATAATTAATTATTTACAAATAATATTACAGAATCACATTTATGACAACCAGACCGTTCCCAGGAAAGAGGGGGCTTTCCAATAAGGATTTCTCCTTACTGGCGCGTAATTAGGTGACCAAACCTCTCCTTAGACAGAACTTTCTAGACATTACCAATAATGTTATCTAATAATATTATTCAGATAATATGAATTATTGATCTGATAATGAAAATACTGTGCAGTGATAATTATTGAAACAACAATAATATAAAATATCAACGCAGCAATTATTGAATCAATAAAATAAAATATTGAACAGTAACTACTGTAACAATTATTGAGTAGTGTCTTCCTTCGTAAGAATCAATAATTCAAAAATACTGTGCAAAACCGTATGCTACTGTGCAACCACGCGTATTACTGTATTTTTAACTACTGGGTATTCCAACAGTATTAACGGTAACAACTACGCCGTTAATTATAAAAACTCAATTTTTGTCGTTATCTTCCCCCGACCGTTTTTCGTTATGGGGCCCACAAATAGCTGCACCGTCGTACGAATATTTCTCAACAGAAAAAATATTCCACGACCAAACGAATATTTCCCGACAACAATGATTATTTTATAACCACTTGCTTATTTTGAAAATTTTGCACATTTCAAAAATAACTTTAAACTTTTATCAATTTAACCATTTACTGAATAGTAATTATAAGAAAAATTTAATACTTTTATTTCATAAAATTTGGGGTCTTACAATTATGCTGAAATATTGATATGAGTTTTTTTTATCAAATTTAGAACTTTTTGTGTCGGGGTTACTATTCACGTATACGGCACTATTCACCGAAAAATAAAATTTTCTTCTTTTTGTCCAAGTTGTCTATTATGGTTACTATCTTTGATTGTATCCATATTTTGATCTTTATTTTTGAATTCTGCTTCAAAATTGGTTATTATGAGGTATTATTGAACTTGGATAAACTGTAATACGAATCCTTAATATTTGTTCTTTTATCTCACTGGATTCGTTTTCTTTAAAATATTTTTCATCATCCTCAGTCCTAAATGATGATACTACTGAATATCTTTGGCCTGTAGTGCAAAGATGTATGATTACCTGATGAATATCTTTGGCCTGTAGTGCAAAGATGAACAGGTGTTGAGATGAACATGACTGACTGGTGATACAAATGAATATCTTTGGCCTGTAGTGCAAAGATGAATATTTGGTTAAAGATGATTATTAATTGATGTTACAGGGATAAAATATTTATGATGGACTTTTAAATCTTAGAAGATAGTAGAATTCATTCTCTACTTGACTCTTCTAATGGTTTGCTATTTCCGCTGCAATTGTTGATCTAAAACTTGTTGTCGATTATATTCTATCAGATTTTTTCCTGTTGAATACTAATGATAATTTGTTGTATATTATTTTAGTCATAATATTCTTTACTGGGCTAGTTGAGCTCACCCTTTTCCTTTTTGTTCCATTTTTCTTCTTAGGAGGTGAGAACATAGCAGGATCTAGTCGGAATATGGAGTGATGGTTCTAGAAAGATGTTTTAGCAGTCTTCACTATTTCTGTAAAATAGTGTTTGAATAATTATAATGAGGACTTATTTGAGTGTGGATATTGTCTAGAAGACAATATTTGTATTTAAACTCACAGTATGTGTTGTCGTATTTTGCACGACAATTGTATTATTGAAGTTGTAGTTTGCTTTTTGTACCATGTATTTGGCGACTCAGAATGGGTGTTGTATACCTATTTTGGGGGCGTCACAGTTGGTATCAGAGCTTAGGGATATGATCCCTGGCTGAGATGTGGGACAAGAACTAGGAGGGGAGAGACGGGAAATTCCTTTGCTAGTATGACCTGACTAAATTTATTTGGTATTTAATTGGTCGGTCAGAGTATAGGGATAATATATGACATGACTATTAACCCTTATTTTATGGCAGTATTTGAGAATGGCAGCTGAGAACGTTAATAATGGAGTAAATCAGACCGTGGAGACACATTTGATCACCACCTAGGGGAACGTGCAACAGGAAGGCAATATTCCTCCTGTAAACAACACTACCGAGCAAACGATGAATGATGGAATATTTAGGAGCTTTTTGCAATTCATGCAAAATCAGACGAGGGAGACTCGTGTATAAAATACAGGTGGAAGTGATAGCAACGCGCGGTCTGTCACAGCCAAGCAGTTCAAAGAGTTGGGACCACCAGAATTTAAGGGAAAGCCGGATCCGATCATGGCGAAAATGTGGGTCAAACAAATTACCAAGATATTCGATGTCTTGGGATGCACGGAGGAATAGAAGGTTCCATTCGCCACCTTTATGTTCCGCGGTGAGACAGACTACTGGTGGGAGTCTGTGAAGCGTACTCAGCCTGACGCACTCAACATGTCCTGGGAAACATTTCAGAAACTGTTCAATGACAAGTATTTTCCTAAAAGTATTCGTCATATGAAGGAGATGGAGTTTATCAGACTGGAACAAAATAACATGACGGTGTCCCAGTACGAGGCGAAGTTTGCAGAGTTATCCAGGTTTACACCTCATTTGGTCAAAAATGAGGAACGAATGACAAGGATGTTTCTGAGAGGTCTAAAACCCGAGATTCGGCAATATCTTATCTCTCATAAATTTTCTTTATATTCAGATGTTTTAAATAGAGCTCAATTATTAGAGCGAGATAATGAGTACGTGCAACCGAGGGACCACAACTAGGGTCATACCAGTGACAGCAGTCATCAGAGCGATGATAACTAACGAGGAGAGAAAAATACGAACAAAGGCGGTAACCACTCGGGTGGTCATCGTGGTCATGATAATAGGAGATGTGAGTCAAGTGGAAATTTCAGAAAGAAGAGATTCAACAATGACAGGAAGACATCAGCAGCAGCATCAGCACCAACAACAAATTCTAGGGGAGGAGAACGACCGCCAGTTAGATGTTACAAATGCGAGAAAGAGGGACATATCAGCCCAAGCTGTCCACAAAAATCCAAGGTACGTTACAACTATAGAAAGAAAGGCCACATAGCTCAGGATTATTCTGTAGCAAAACTAAGTTCAACGGGGATGGTGACTCCAAGGGCTATCCCGGATAAGTCGAAAGCAGCGGTTCCTGGAAGAGCGTTTGTCGTGACTGGCCAAAACGCGAGGAACCCGAACGAGGTAATCACGGGTAAGCTAATCATAAACTCTTGCGAAAGTTTATACCTTATTAGATACCGGTTCTACCCATTCTTTTATCTCTCCTGCTTGTGCTCAACGTTTGAACTTGACTTCGGAGAAATTAGATTTTGACTTATCTGTTGAAACTCCGTTAGGAGAAACTTTCGTTACATCTGCTGTTTATAAATCTTGCTTGATTCAAGTTGGTACCATCACATTACCTGCCGATCTTATTTCGTTGAAAATTCTTGCATTTGATGTGATTTTAGGAATTGATTGGTTAACTACTCATCATGCCAAAATTGATTGTTTTCGTAAGGTTGTTAGTTTTCATATTCCTAACCAACCTGTTATGCGAATTCAAGCAACCAAACCATTAAAGTCAATCACTATCATATCAAGTCATAAAGCTATTCGTTTATTGAAAAATGGATGTCAAGCTTTCTTAGCCCATGTCACAGACTTGAACAAAAACACGTCAAAGTTGAATACTATTTTTGTTGTTAGTGAATTTCCTGACGTATTTCCTGAAGAACTTCCCAGTCTACCCCCAGAACGTGAAGTTGAATTCTTTATTGACCTTGAACCCGGTACAAATCCCATTTCTAAAAACCCATATCGAATGGCTCCTATTGAACTTCAGGAGTTAAAAGTCCAATTACAAGAATTGTTAGACATCGGTTTCATTCGTCTTAGTACGTCTCCTTGGGGTGCTCCTATTTTATTCGTAAAGAGGAAAGACGGGAGTATGCGACTTTGTATTGACTATCGAGAATTGAACCATGTCACCATCAAGAATAGGTATCCGCTACCTCGTATTGATGACTGTTCGACCAATTACAAGGAGTACAATTCTTTTCAAAGATCGATCTTCGTTCTGGATATCATCAGCTGAAGATTAAAACTGAGGATATTCCAAAGACTGCCTTCAGAACTCGGTATGGGCATTACGAATTCTTAGTCATGTCTTTTAGATTGACTAATGCTCCTGCTGCTTTCATGGATATGATGAACCGTGTATTCAAGGAATATTTGGATCAGTTCGTTTTTGTCTTTATTGATGACATCCTCATCTATTCCAAAAGCCGTGAAGATCATGAGCACCATTTGAAGCTGGTACTACAAAGGCTTCACGATAACAAGCTATATGCCAAGCTGAAGAAATGCGAGTTTTGGCTTGAGGAAGTAGCATTCCTTGAGCATGTGGTATCAAAACATGGAGTATCTGTCTACCCGGCGAAGATTGAAGCCATACAAAGTTGGGAGCAACCGAAGTCGGTGACCGAAGTACGTAGCTTTCTGGGCTTATCTAGTTATTATCGGAGATTCGTGGAAGGATTTTCTAGAATCGCTACTCCGTTAACTCAGCTGACTCGGAAGGATACAAAATTCGTATGGAGTGAGGAATGCGAGAAGAGTTTCCAAGAACTCAAGAGGAGACTCATTTCGGCACTTGTTCTGACAATACCATCTGGTTCGGATGGATTTGTTATCTACAGCGATGCTTCAGGCAAAGGGTTAGGATGTGTTCTCATGCAATATGGGAAAGGCATAGCTTATGCCTCGCGACAACTCAAAGAATATGAGAGGAATTATCCTACTCATGATTTGGAGTTGGCAGCAGTCGTTTTCACGTTGAAGATTTGGAGACACTACCTGTATGGGGAGAAAGTGGAGATCTATACGGATCATAAAAGCCTCAAATATTTCTTCACCCAAAAAGAACTTAACATGCGGCAGCGACGTTGGCTTGAGCTATTGAAAGATTACGATCATACCATCCAATATCATCCTGGAAAAACGAACGTAGTAGCTGACGCATTGAGTAGAAGATCATATGCGGGTACAAGTGCAATGCTGTTAACACAAAGGCCCATTTTGTATGATTTGCAAAGGATGGAGATAGAGATGAAGGCTCCAAGTACCCACATGATGATATTAAATATAAGAGTAGAACCGGCTTTAATCGATAAAGTTAAAGCTGCTCAAGCTACAGACATAGAGCTGATGCGTATGAAGAAGAAAGTGCAAGAAGGTGCTATTCCAGAAGCAAGAATCGATGAAGAAGGAATACTTCGAGTCAACTCCAGACTTTGTGTTCCTAATAATTTTGACTTGAAGTATAGAATCATGATGGAGGCACACAACACACCGTTTGTAATCCATCCAGGGAGTACCAAAATGTATCACGATCTTCGACATACATTTTGGTGGAGCAATATGAAAAGAGAGATCGCGGAGTTTATCTCGAGGTGTTTAACTTGTCAAGGTGTAAAAGCGGAGCATCAAGTACCAAAGGGTCCATTGCAACCACTTGAGATTCCGAAATGGAAGTGGGAACACATTACTATGAATTTTGTTACGGGTCTTCCCAAGGTTTCTCAAGGCATAGATGCGATTTGGGTCATTGTTGATAGATTAACCAAGTCTGCTCATTTCTTACCTATACGTGAGACTTATTCCCTTTAACGTCTTGCTAGTATGTACGTGAATGAGATTGTGAGATTGCATAGCATGCCAGTATCTATAGTTTCAGATCGTGACCCAAGATTCACTTCACGATTTTGGGTTAGCTTGCAGAAAGCTATGGGCACAGATTTACAATTCAGTTCAGCATACCATCCTCAAACGGACAGACAATCAGAGAGGACTATTCAAACCCTTGAAGATCTATTAAGACTCTGTGTTCTAGATTTCAAAAGAAGTTGGGATAAGTACTTGCCACTGATGGAATTCTCCTACAACAACAGTTGTCAGGCAAGTATAGGTATGGCTCCATTTGAAGCCTTGTATGGACGAAAGTGTTGTTCTCCAGTATGCTGTGACGAGGTGGGAGAAGCAACGTTGTTGGGACCAGAATTGGTACGCATAACTATAGAGAAGATCCAAACGATTCGACAATGTATACAAACGGTACAGGATCGACAAAAGAGTTATGCGGATCTTCATCGAAAGGATATAGAATTTAGTATTGGGGATCATGTATTGTTACTTGTTGCACCATGGAAAGGAGTTACAAGATTTGGGAAGAGAAGAAAGCTCAATCCACGATTTATTGGTCCATTTGAAATTCTTGACCGAATAGGAAATGTGGCATATCGACTCGCATTACCTCCAAGTATGTCTCGTGGTTATAATATTTTTCACATATCTGTACTTCGTAAATATGTAAAAGACCCGAACCACATAATTGAGTTAGAACCAGACGGGATAACCGAAGATTTAACGTACGAGGAGGTACCTATTAAGATCTTGGATAGGAAAGAGCATGTTCTACGCACGAAGGTTATACCACAAGTTAAGATTTTGTGGAGAAACCATGCTATTGAAGAAATGACCTGGGAGTTAGAATCAGAAATGAAAGCGAGGTATCCTCACCTTTTCGAAACACCAGGTACGTACGTCAATATCGAGGACGAAATTTCATAAGGAGGGGAGGTTATAAGACCCCAACTTATTAATAAATGAAATTAAATTTCCTCTATTTATTATTTTGAAATAGAAATGGTTGATTTGATTAATGTGGTTAGTTATGGGTAAAATGCGTAAATATTTCAAATAAGCAAGTGGTTATAAAATATTCATTTTTGGTCGGTGAATATTCGTTTGGTCGTGGAATATTCTTGCTGTCGGGGAATATTCGTACGACGGTGCAGCCTTGTGTGGGCCCCATAATGGAAAGCGAATGGATGAAGAAAACGACAAGTATAAGTTGTTTATAAATAACGACGTAGTTGTTACCGTTAATACTGTTGGAATACCTGGTGGTTAAAATACAGTAGCACACGGTATTGCACCAATTATTGATTCTTACGTAAGAAGGCACTACTCAATAATTGTTACAGTAGTTACTGTTCAATATTTTATTTTAGGCTTAAATATGAATTACTACCCTAAACTATAGGGCATATTCCACTTCGATGATCCACTTTTTAATTTTGTCAATCAGGTGATTAAACTATCAATTTTTTTCAATTGCAACAAATTGAGCCGCCACGTCAGAAATTGCTGACGTGGCTATCTGAGTGGGCCATAAAGCAGCTGATGTGTCAAAAAAATTAATTTTTTATTTTAAGATTAAACATTATTGATACATTAAAGGGTAAAATAGTAAAATGATAATTAAACAAAACAATAAAAAAAATTAAAAACATCATCTCTCTCCTAATCTTCTATCACAGACCTTTCTCCTTCCCCTTCCCCTTCAGCTACCCCCGCCGTCCCCAGCTGGAGATAAGCAAGCTAATGGGCCTAGTGTCCGATTAGGCGAGATCGGAGGAGAGCTACCACCAGCTACATTCCCTTACGACTCCTACCCACGTCGCCCCAAATCTTGGATTGAAGCCATTAACGGGGAGTTTGCGACGCCGGATGTTGGGGTTTTTGGTGGGTCGGGTTTTGCAGGGACTGATCGAGGCCATTAACGGGGCGATTGCTGCTGAGTTTGAGTGGAGAGAAATTGGTGGAGAATATGGGGTTTTGCAGTTTGAGTGGAGAGAAATTGATCGAGGCCATTTTCCTTGTTATCTAGAGCACTGGAATCGTCTCCTCAAACCTCCCTAAACTGCAATAAATCGCCGCCACCACGTGCAAGCTCGTAAAATACGGTCCATTAAAGTCACCGGAGTCGGATCATCTATGGAACTACTGAGACAACCAAGCCCCAATGTCGATAGCCCAAACTCGATCCAAAAAAGCCCTAGCTCAAGAATCAACGATTCCGACGAAGGATTAAGACCAAACCATCGCCTCCCAAAGCCACCATGAACACCTTCCTTGCATCCCTGCATACCCAAATCCAACACAGAAAAGTTTGTTGAGAATTTTTCTTGTTTTCTTGCATTTTTCCCAGCAACCAAGCAGAGCAGAACAGTTTAGCACCCAAAAAGAGAGTAAAGAAATAGAAGCACAGAACAAAGTACAAAAGGTAATCACATTTCAAAACTCAATTCAAGAGTATTTTTGGAATTTGCCTCAAAAGATGAATAAATTAAAACCCCAATACCCGAATAGATCAACACATGAAGACAATATAAACAGATCTAGCAGAGAAAAGCGGATCAAAAGCAGCCACAAACTACATCAGATCCAACCCAAAATTAGATCACCAGAATATTTGAAAACTGAACTGGGCTGTGGAAATAGTTACAGTAGTTATCGTCAATTCCATGGCTGGGACGAATGAGCAAGACGAACTGGCCGAATCAGTTAATAAACTCTTCACCAGTGTCTCCACCATGATTAAAGGCGAACTTCAAGTTTTCTCTCCAATTTCTTTGACTTCTGTTTTCTGGATCTTTAATTTTGTGATTGTAATTTGAGCAAAATAGATTGAATTAAGTTTTGACTATTTTACCCCTTATTTAAATAGATTTATTTATTTAATGATTAAATAAAGTATTATTTTTGACACATCAGCTTCTTAAGGCCCCACACAATTAGCCACGTCAGCAATTTCTGACGTGGCATGTTCAATTTGTTGCAATTAGAAAAAATTGATAGTTTAATCATCTGATTGACAAAATTGAAAGGTGGATCATCGAAGTGGAATATGACATATAGTTTAAGGTACTAATTCATATTTAAGCCTTTATTTTATTAATTCAATAATTGCTGCGTTGATATTTTATATTATTATTGTTTCAATAATTATTGCTGCACAGTATTTTCCATTATCAGATCAATAATTCATATTATTTGAATAATATTATTAGATAGCATTATTGGCAATGTCTAGAAAGTTCTGTCTAAGGAGAGGTTTGGTCATCTAATTGTGCGCTAGTAAGGAAAAATTCTTATTGGAAAGCCCCCTCTTTCTTGGGAACGGCCTGGTTGTCATAATTGTGATTCTGTGATATTATTTATGAATAATTAATTATTGATTTATATGATAAGAAAATATTTATTTTTTTGTGGATATAAATGAGGGATATATTTTTATGGTTATAAATGAAGGAATTAATGCTGAGATGTTTTATTAGTATTTTTGTCAGAATGAAGGTATTAAAAAACCAATCAGGATTTTTGAGATATATTGCGGGGGTTATAATTTTTAATCCGGCCGTTGAATCGTTGTGATTTTTGGATATGTTATTCATATATAAGTTGAGTATATGTCCACAAATTTTGAATCGTTAAAAATGAACGTCTGATTTGTTATGAATTTTACGAGATGACTGGTTCAAAAATTGTAGAAGTTGCAGAATTTGTCATTTTGGTGGAAAATTCTAGAAGTGGTGGGCCCCACTCTTGGTTGGTGAAGAAATGTGCTGAGATTTTTATTCAAATGTGGTGGGTGGGAATAGTAGCAGGTAAAGCCATCAGGTTGCATGTTAAGTCTGCTTCGGCGTGCTAACATTTTCCTATAAATAGAGGGCTAAGTTAGAATTGAAAATCACACCAGAATTCATAAGTTTTGTCTCTTTCTCTCTCTAGATTATTGAATGTATTTTGTGAGTATTTAGATACTTTGAAAGTTGCTATTCAGCACAAGTTTCATTCGACCTCATATCCGATATTTAGTCAGAAGTACGGTTATTTTGAGGTAAGGGATATTATTTTTTTCTTAAATGATATTATTTTCTTCAATATCATTATGTTAAAATATTGATATGAGTTTTTTTTTTATCAAATTTGGAACTTTTTGTGTCGGGGTTACTATTCACGTAAACGGCACTATTCACGAATACGGCACTATTCACCAAAAAATAAATTATTCTTCTTTTTGTCCAAGTTGTCTATTATGGTTACTATCTTTGATGGTATCCATGTTTTGATCTTTATTTTTGAATTCTGCTTCAAAATTAGTTATTATGAGGTATTATTGAACTTGGATAAACTGTAATACGAATCCCTAATATTTGTTCTTTTATCTCACTGGATTCGTTTTCTTTAAAATATTTTTCATCATCCTCAGTCCTAAATGATGATACTACTGAATATCTTTGGCCTGTAGTGCAAAGATGTATGATTACCTGATGAATATCTTTGGCCTGTAGTGCAAAGATGAACAGGTGTTGAGATGAACATGACTGACTGGTTGTAACACCCCCTTTCCGAAATAGAAAGAGAGGTTACTCAAAACACAACAAAATTAATGAATTTAATAGCAAGGCTCAAAGCCACAAAAGAATAGTCTTAAAAACTGATAAATTCCACAGGTCAACCATAATAAATCTCTAACTGTCTCAAACCACAATCTAAAATAATTATTACAATTCCAAGTACTCGACACATCAAGTCTAAACAGAATATTTCTAAATCATTGGAATGAATGGAGCTCTCATCACACTTGCCCTTGATTTCTCTGATTACCTGCCGGAAGAAAACACAGCATGAGCCAAACGGCCAGTACGGATATAGAATAAAAGAATGATTAAATGAAATAACTAACACAATTTAATGAACTGAAACGAACAAAACTAACACAACGAAATAATAGGCTGAATTAAATGGCTGGGTGTTATTTCATACCGAGCTCAAAAATATACCTTGCCACACAGACAAGTCAAACTAATGCCACATAGGCAAATCAAATAATGCCACACATGCAAGTCACACACATTGGATCGCGAATCCAATGCATGTAAAATCGAAAGGCGTGTTTGGCACAAACATCACCAATCCACAGAACAGAACAGAATAGAAAACTAGGGTCGACCCATACGCCTCCCACAATAAAACACCAAATGGCCAACTCCCACCGGAGCACAAAACGGAGACGCCGTGGACTGATCACACCGCCACGGAAGGTGTCATGCCTCGGTGCCAAGAAGACATGCCTGTGGTACCCCCACAGGTGGTTATAGCTCAGGTATACCCTACGGTATTCTAACAAAAATATAATGTCACAACACATGCGACACAACAAAGGGATTCTAACGTATACATGTTAAACTGAAACGAAATATCAACACAAAGTCTCCAAAAATATTAACATGTATTTTCTACAAAGATCGAAATAAATATTAATCATGACACACTAGACCAAATAGTACAAATACTAGTTTTAAATACAATGCCTAAATGAAACATTCTCATGAATTTAAGAAGGAACAATTATACGAGACAATACTAAATTTCGAAACGAATAACGAAATGAACAAATCAAAACAAAAGAGTCTCGCTGAAAGAGTACGGAATCCGTACCTGGATTAAGCAATGTAATACCCAAAGTATATTAAAAACAAACTCGTTTAGACTCTCTCCGTTCAACCTAAATAATTTAATAAGATTTTTATTATAATTCAATCATTAATAACATAATACTATTAAATTTATTATTAAAAACTTTTATAACTATGTCGACAAAATTAATTAATTCAAATTAATAAACATAACTCCAATTGATTTTCAATTCCAATATAAATTCATGACCAAATATTTATAAATGAAATATATATATAATATACGAACTCCATGCCTGCAGCAGTGCTGCAGGCCATCAACAACAGGTCAAGTGTACATATATAAATAGATGACATCAATCCTTCAATCAATATATATATATATATATATATATATATATATATATATATATATTTATCCTTAAATAATAATAATATAAATAGTAATCATTCAAGTCTGCCAAAGTTGAAATCCTACCTATCCTACTAAATATATATATACCATCAACTGAAGCTAGAATCACTATATATACATAATATATGAACAACAATTACCTTTGTTAACTGCTCTGTCCCTTTTTTTTCTTTTCCTCCGCTATCAATTACAGTGAAAGTCAGCCGCCACTTGCAATTGCTTCTCTTTTCCCAAATTCGTATAAAGACTGTTGGAGTTAAATTAGGTTTAGTTATTTATTCACTTAAAACATATTTTATTAATTAATATAATATATTTATTAACTCTCCAAATTTTAATAGGATTTTAAAATTATACAATTATAAATTAGACCCACTTAGTTTAAAGCCCAATTTTACCAATTTAATTTACCCATCACTTATTATTACATTAGCCCACAAAATTAAATGATTATTTTGACCCAAAATAAATGACATCCAAAAATATGTTTTAAAACAAGGTAATTTTTATTATTTAATATTTATTTATTTATTAATTTTTACCGGGTATTACACTGGTGATACAAATGAATATCTTTAGCCTGTAGTGCAAAGATGAATATTTGATTAAAGATGATTATTAATTGATGTTACATGAATAAAATATTGATGATGGACTTTTGAATCTTAGAAGATAGTAGAATTCATTCTCTACTTGACTCTTCTAATGGTTTGCTATTTCCGCTGCAGTTGTTGATCTAAAACTTGTTGTCGATTATATTCTATCAAATTTTTTCCTGTTGAATACTAATGATAATTTGTTGTATATTATCTTAGTCATAATATTCTTTACTGGGCTAGTTGAGCTCACCCTTTTCCTTTTTGTTTCATTTTTCTTCTCAGGAGGTGAGAACATAACAGGATCTAGTCGGGGTATGGAGTGATGGTTCTAGAAAGATGTTTTAGCAGTCCTCACTATTTCTGTAAAATAGTGTTTGAATAATTATAATGAGGACTTATTTGAGTGTGGATATTGTCTAGAAGACAATATTTGTATTTAAACTCACAGTGTGTGTTGTCGTATTTTGCACGACAATTATATTATTGAAGTTGTAGTTTGCCTTTCGTACCATGTATTTGGCGACTCAGAATGAGTGTTGTGTACCTATTTTGGGGGCGTCATATTTTTAGTATTTTATGTAAATATGTAATTAGTATTTTAGTGTCGGGTAAGTGACTTTTAGTATTTTGATATGTTATACAACTATGGTAAAATTTTAGTATCCGAGTAAAATTTTAGTATTTTAGTATTTAAATTTTAGTATTTTGATTAAATAATATAAATATGTTATGATCTAAATGATGTAAATATGTAAATATGATAATATGTTATGTTATGATGTAAATATATTATGATTTTAGTATTTTAATGATGTAATTTAAATTTTTGTTGTTTTGATTAATTAACAAAATAATTTGAATTTTAGTATTTTTTTTTAATTTGACTTTTTTAGTATTTTAGTATTTTAGTATTTTTTTTAATTAGTATTTTTAGTATTTGATGTAAATATGTAATTAGTATTTTTAGTGTCGGGTAAGTGACTTTTAGTATTTTGATATGTTATACAACTATGGTAAAATTTTAGTATTTTAGTATTTGAATTTTAGTATTTTGATTAAATGATATAAATATGTTATGATGTAAATATGATGTAAATGATGTAAATATGATAATATGTTATGTTATGATGTAAATGATGTAAATATGTTATGATTTTAATATTTTAATGATGTAATTTAAATTTTTGTTCTTTTGATTAATTAACAAAATAATTTGAATTTTAGTATTTTAGTATTTTTTTGAATTTTTGAATTTGATTTTTTTTAGTATTTTTATATTTTTTTAATTAGTATTTTTAGTATTTGATGTAAATATGTAATTAGTAATTTTAGTATTTTAGTGTCGGGTAATTGACTTTATAATAAAAAATTCTTATAGCTAGTTGGTTGGAGCATTTGTTGGAGAGTAGGAGGTCTAGAGTTTAATTTTCAAGAAAAGTATTATTATTATAAAGTATTGCTAAAATCAAGAGAACAAAGATGACAAGAACAAAGAGAGTATTTTCATAATCTTTTGTATATCCCTCTATCACTTTACAATTGTCATATTTATAGAAGTAATATCATCAATACACTAGTAAGTTACAAAACTAAAGAGCCATGAGTTACAAAAACTCAATGGACATGGGAGTTACTAGACATCCATTATATTATGAATCTAGACATAGTTTTATAACACTCCCCCTTGGATGTCTATTGTATAGCTATACGCATTGAAAGCTGCCTCATTAAAAACCTTACCAGGAAAAACCCAATGGGAAAAAACCTTGGTTAAGGAAAAAAGAGTGCAGCGCGTATTAGCTCCCCCTCATGAATGTATCCTTAAGTCCTTCAGCTGTCGCATTCCAATATTGCGACGCAGTCCTTCAAACGTTGCAGTTGGTAATGCTTTGGTGAAAAAATTTGCTAGATTATCTTTTGAGCGAATTTGCTGAACATCAATGTCACCACACTTATCAAGGTCATGCGTGAAAAAGAATTTTGGTGAGATATGTTTTGTTCTATCTCCTTTGATGTATCCTCCTTTTAATTGAGCTATACATGCAGCATTGTCTTCATACAAAGTGGTTGGAGTTCCTCTGCTGGAGGATAAACCGCATGTTTCACGAATATGTTGAGTCATTGATCTCAATCACACACATTCTCGACTTGCTTCATGGATTGCAAGTATTTCAGCATGATTAGATGAAGTGGCAACTAATGTTTGCTTTGTAGATCTCCATGATATAGCAGTATCACCACACTTAAAAAGATAACCTATTTGAGATCGACCTTTATGTGGATCAGATAGATATCCTGCATCAGCATATCCAACTAATTTATGATTATCATTATTTGAATAAAATAAGCCCATATCTATAGTTCCTCGTAGGTAACGAAAAATATGTTTAACCCCATTCCAATGCCTCTGGGTAGGAGAAGAGCTATATCTTGCTAACAAATTCACAGAGAATGCTATATCAGGTCGTGTATTATTAGCAAGATACATCAATGCACCAATTGCACTGAGGTATGGTACTTCAGGACCAAGTAATTCTTCATTATCCTCACGAGGTCTAAAAGGGTCCTTTTTCACATCAAGTGATCTAACAACCATTGGGGTACTCAATGGATGAGCTTTATCCATATAAAATCTTTTAAGGACCTTCTCTGTATAAGTTGACTAATGAATGAGAATTCCATCTTCTAAATGCTCGATCTGCAGGCCGAGACAAAATTTTGTTTTTCCTAAATCTTTCATCTCAAATTCTTTCTTTAAATAATTCATTGTCTTTTGAATCTCTCCATGAGTTCCAATAATATTTAAATCATCAACATACACAGCGATGATAACAAAACCGGATTTCGACTTTTTTATAAAAACACATAGGCATATAGGATTATTATTATACCCTTCTTTCAATAAATATTCACTAAGACGATTTTACCACATGCGTCCTGATTGCTTTAACCCATATAGGGACCTTTGCAACTTGATTGAGTAAACTTCCGGGGGATTTGACTTATATGCTTCAGGCATTTTAAATCCTTCAGGGATTTTCATATAAACATCATTATCAATTGACCCATATAAATAGGCTGTGACAACATCCATTAGACACATATCT
This sequence comes from Panax notoginseng, assembly GCA_016801055.1. NCBI lineage: Eukaryota > Viridiplantae > Streptophyta > Magnoliopsida > Apiales > Araliaceae > Panax > Panax notoginseng. The sequence continues at coordinate 188,579,833 of CM029015.1, read as the reverse complement.
AGTTTTTCATGAGTGGCCAGGCTAATAAGATATCGCAATGTAATTGCATCTACCACAGGAGAATATGTTTTATTGTAATCAATGCCAGGTCTTTGTGAAAACCCTTGTGCCACAAGTCGTGCTTTATATCTTACGATTTCATTTTTCTCATTTCTTTTTCGTACAAAGACCCATTTGTAACCAACTGGCATTACTTCTTCGGGTGTTTGGACTACAGATCCAAAAACTTCACGTTTTGCAAGTGAATTTAATTCTGTCTGTATTGCATCTTTCCATTTTGGCCAATCATTTCTGCGTCTACATTCTTCGACAGAATTAGGTTCAGAATCCTCGTTTTCATTAATTATATCAAGCGATATATTATATGAAAAGCTGTTGTCAACAACTATCTTACTTCGGTTCCATCTTTTCTTTGTAGAGACATAACTTATCTAGATCTCATCATTTTTATTGTTTTCAGGTACCTGAACCTCTTCTGGGGTTTTATGATTTGCTATGTCTATATCTTCACGAATATTTTCCTCCTCAATAATGTCAACTTGTCTATTTAATTCTTTTCTTTTTCGAGGATTTTTGTCTTTCGAACCGATTGGTCTACCACGCTTCTGGCGTGCCTTAGCCTCATTTGCTACCATTTTTGCGGATTGTCCTATCGGGACTTCAATCCGAGCTGGTGCATTTACAGCCGGTATATGCGATTTGGTTACTCCTTTTGAGTCCGTGAATACATTTGGTAGTTGATTTGCTATATCTTGCAAACGAAGTATCTTTTGAACTTCTTGTTCACATTGTTTTGTACGAGTATCAAAATTCAATAATGACAATGCATTCCATGTAATATCTTTATCCAGCTGTTTAATTTCTCCCCCTAATGCTGGGAACATAGTCTCATCAAAATGACAATCGGCAAATCGTGCCGTAAATAAATCACCTGTTAAGGGTTCAAGATATTTAATTATTGATGGGGACTCAAACCCAATATATATTCCCAGCCTCCTTTGAGGACCCATTTTTGTGCGTTGTGGAGGATAAATCGGGACATATACCGCACAACCAAATATTTTTAGATGGGAAATATCTGGCTCATGACCAAAAACCAATTGTAATGGGGAGAATTTATGATATGACGTTGGCCTAATGCGAATAAGTGCTGCTGCATGTAAAATAGCATGTCCCCAAACAGATATAGGAAGTTTCGTTCTCATGAGCAATGGTCTTGCAATTAACTGGAGGCGTTTAATAAATGATTCAGCAAGACCATTCTGAGTATGAACATGTGCTACAGGATGTTCATTATTTATCCCAAGTGACATACAATAATCGTTAAATGTTTGGGATGTGAATTCACCAGCATTATCAAGACGAATAGTCTTGATTGTTTGATCTGGAAATTGTGCTCGTAATCTAATAATTTGAGCAAGTAATCTCGCAAACGCCAGGTTGCGAGTTGATAATAAGCACACATGTAACCATATTGTAGATGCATCTATTAAAACCATAAAATATCTAAATGGTCCACTTGGTGGGTGAATAGGCCCACAAATATCTCCTTGAATACGTTCTAGAAATCTTGGGGATTCAGTCCCAATTTTAGCTGGTGATGGTCTAATGATCAATTTACCTTGAGAACAAGCAGCACATGAGAATTCCTTAAATTGAAGAATCTTCTTGTTCTTCAATGGATGACCATGTGAATTCTCAATAATTCTTCGCATCATTATTGATCCAGGATGACCCAACCGGTCATGCCAAATAATAAAATTATTTGGTTCATTGAACTTCTGGTTCATTATTGCATTAACTTCAATTGTACTAATACTTGTATAGTACAAACCTGAAGATAAAACGGGTAATTTTTCCAATATTTGTTTTCCAGTAGAGACATTTGATATAATGTAAAGATATTCAATACCATTTTCATTGGCTGTCTCAATATGGTACCCGTTAAGTCGTATATCTTTAAAACTTAGCAGATTCCTCCTTGATTTAGTAGAAAATAATGCATTATCAATAACAAATTTTGTTCCACTAGGAAGCATTATATTGGCTCTTCCAGAGCCTTCAATCAAGTCTGTTGAACCTGATATTGTATTCACTTTTGCTTTCATCATTCTTAGATTTGAAAAATATTGTTTATGTCTGAGAATGGTATGTGTCGTTGCACTATCTGCTAAGCATATATCTCCACCATTGATATTAGGCTCATCCATATTTTCTTCATAAAAAGGAATAAATATAATAAGTTTATAATAAGACATAATATTATATATATTTGATAACATAATTCAAAATACATTAAATAAGCCAACATGAAAGGAAATACATCAACATAAAATAAACACACTTAAAAGGACTAACATAATTCTCAACTAATTATTTTCATTACAAGGAATATTAACTTGCTCATTAGTAAAGTAATCTGCAACGTCAAGGTGTGTCATATCCATAGGATCAAAATAGATATCATCATTATCTTGATGTGGATGAGAAAAATTTATTTCTATGTTCTTCTCATTTCTTTTCAATGAGGACTGATATAAATCAACAAGATGTTTGGCTGTACGACAGGTACGAGACCAATGTCCTTTCATTCCACACCGATAACAAATATTTTTTTCCTTCTTGGTATCTCTGTTTTTTATATTCTTCCCCTTTTCTTGCCTTTCCTCATTCTTTGAAGGTTTGGTATCATGGTTGCGGTAATTAAACCTTCCTCGTCCATGGTCACGACCACGACCACGACCTCTATTATGACCACGACCACGATTATTATTATATCTTGTAACATTCACTTCAGGGAATGGAGCTGAACTAGTTGGTCGTGATTCATGATTTTTCATTAAAAGCTCATTATTTTGTTCAGCCACAAGGAGACATGAAATCAGTTCAGAATATTTCTTAAAACCTCGTTCTCTATATTGCTGTTGCAGGAGCACATTCGAGGCATGAAAAGTAGAGAATGTTTTTTCTAACATATCTCCATCAGTGATATTATCTCCACATAATTTTAATTTAGAACTGATTTTAAACATTGCAGAATTATAGTCACTTACTGATTTAAAATCCTGCAATCGTAAATGCATCCAATCATAACGAGCTTTTGGAAGTATAACTGTCTTTTGATGGTCATATCTTTCTTTCAAATTTTTCCAAAGAATAAGAGGATCTTTTACTGTGAGATACTCTAATTTCAACTCCTCATGGAGATGATGACGTAAGAAAATCATGGCCTTTGCCTTGTTTTGATTAGATGTTTCATTACCATCTATAATGGTGTCTCCAAGACCCATGGCATCAAGATGAATTTCGGCATCAAGGATCCATGACAAATAATTCTTACCCGAAATATCAAGTTCCACGAACTCAAGTTTGGCAAGGTTTGTCATTGTAACTTCATAAAAAAAAATATCAAACATTATTAGAAATAAATATCGAATAAACATTAAGCATTGTTAAACCTGAGAATGATCTTAAGATTTTGAGAATGTAGTATTGAAAACAAAGGATGTGATAACATAATGTAATTATAGATAAATGCATCCTGTAAACTTTGTTGTTTGGAGTTACACAGATTAGAAAAATAACAAATCAATGAAAATTAATGTACAAAAACTCCAAAAACAATTGTGTGAGCTACAATGTTAAAATAATGAACAGGTAAACGGTAAATGTGTGATAAACATACAGCGCACAATGATGATAATATTCTGCCTATAAATTGCTTCATCACTTATGCAATATATTATGCAGAATATATATATATGGAGAGAGAGAGAGAGAGTTATACCTTCTTCTACTTCAAATAAAAATTATTTTTCAGATGAAAGTGAGGAGCAACTCGTGCTGATAACGTATTATAAAGTATTGCTAAAATCAAGAGAACAAAGATGACAAGAACAAAGAGAGTATTTTCATAATCTTTTGTATATCCCTCTATCACTTTACAATTGTCATATTTATAGAAGTAATATCATCAATACACTAGTAAGTTACAAAACCAAAGAGCCATGAGTTACAAAAACTCAATGGACATGGGAGTTACTAGACATCCATTATATTATGAATCTAGACATAGTTTTATAACAATTATTTTATTTTATTTTTTAAAAAGCCCGCGGGTCGGGCCAGACTTTTTTATTATTAGTAGTATTATAATTATTGCAATAATTATTATTATAATTATTGTAATAATAATAGTAATAATTATAATTATTATAATAATAAAAATTAATAATAATAGTAATAATAATAATAATAATAGTAATGATAATAATAGTAAATATAATAATAATTATAATAATAGTAAGAGTAATAATAATATAAAATATAGCACATGAAGCATGAAAAAATTTAATAATGACTTATAAGTAAAAAAAAGTTAAAATTTAAGTTATTGTCAAACACTAAATAATAACAAATGACTTATAACTTAGTTTAACCAACTTATAAGTCATTGCCAAACACCCTCTAATTCAAGATATAAAGATAAATTAATATTTGATTATAAAAAAATATACAAGTCAATAAAAAGGAGAATTTGAAAAATGGGAGTTAAAAAAACTTACACACCATTGGTGCAACTTTATTGTTATTGTTATTGTTATTGTTATTGTTATTATTATTATTTTTATTATTATTGTTATTATTATTATTATTATTATTATTATTATTATTATTATTATTATTATTATTATTATTATTATTATTATTGTAGTATATAACTTCTTGAGATTATATTAATGATATGTAGTGAAGGAGAAGAAAGTAATATATGGGAAAATCTCATGTTTTGATATAAATATTAATCCTCGCAAGATATTAACAGATAACTTGTGTTGCTCCGTCACAGGTTTGAATATGTTTCGCATTTGGACATAATTTTTAAATACTAAATACGAATATTTTTTGACAATTCTCTGAATATCGAATATGGTCTTACAAAAACATGCTTAGTGAGATTATCTTAATTTAAAGCAACATTTTAATAGTCGTTGCAAAAAGTTGTATAAGATATGCAACGAAATTAAAAATTATCGCCAATGAATGTGGTCCATATTAGGCAAAAAAATATAGCAACAAAAAAACTTTTGTTGCCCACGATAAGGAGAAATCAAGTGGTTAGAAATTTTACAATGAATTTCTAACGAATTTTGTTTCCAAATTTTGCAACGACTTATAAATTTCGTTGCAAAAAGTGAAAGCCTGACACAATCTGCAACGAAGGATAAGTTTTGTTGCTAAACATACACTTTTAGCAACGACTTATAAAGTTATTGCTTGAAAAATCGTTGCTAAAACCCCATTTTTAGCAACAAAAAAACTTTCGTTGCCCACGATGACGGGAAATCAAGTGGCCTAAAATTTTGCAATGAATTTTTAACGAAATTTTTTCCCGCCATTGAATTAGCAACAAAATTTTGCAACGACTTAAGAATTTCGTTGCAAAAAGTGAAAACCTGACACAATCTGCAACGAAGGACACATTTCGTTGCTAAACATATACTTTTAGCAACGACTTATAAAGTCGTTGTCCGAAAAATCGTTGCTCCCATTTTTTTGTAGTGGGGCAAGGGGATTACTGATAAAGGTGTTACTGTAATTGATTTTCCCGATTATTAGGTATCTTCAAAGTGGGTCTCAAAGATCGATTCGGGGAGGCCTATGATTTGTGTGGTGTCGGTAGAGGGTTTTGACCCTATTTGGAAGGTCGGTTGTGGCTTTAAGATGGTCACCGAAGTCAAATGAAGATTAAGAGCCAAGATTAAACAATTTTATATGTATCTTATCATACTTGATTTAGGACTTACATTTGTGGTTGAAAAGCCAAGATTGGTGGGATAATAAATCCAAGGACCAGCATGTCTTTGGAATCTTAGCGTAGAAGGCCTTGAATTCTTCTTCCCGATCCTAGGTGGCAGATTCGAACCTGATGGTGGTCTTCGATGGTTCGCCTTAGTTTAGGAGCAGATGAGTGTCAGGGCCCTTAATAAATACCTAATATAAATTTCACCCTTTATTATTGGAGGGGGTTTTCATCCATACACGTCTTTTAGGTTGCTTGTTTAACTAGCGATATATATCCCGATTCTTTTGAGCAACCCAAGGTAAATATGGCGAAGAAGAAGTCTACGGAGGGTTCAACTCCGCACTCTTAATAGAAGGCTATGAAACAAATTAAGTGAATATATAGGAGTTCAGCATCGGTTGTGCGAACCCAATCCCAAAAAAACTTAAGAATTAGGAGATAAATTCATAGAGAGGAAATCTTACTCTATAAGTCAGGGCATATATGGGCACAACGGCCCATTCACCCTTCGGGAGCCAATACAGTCTCTCTGATAAAGTGGACGCCCGAATTTTGTATTGATCAGGGATCTGATATTAGGATCGGAGATTGAGAAGAAGACATTCAGATACGGAGAATTTGGTGTTGATATGAGCGTAAGTTTGTCGAACTAGTAGCGTTCCCGAATGCCTATCTCTTTGCCTTTGTCCTCACTCATCTTAGGGGATGCATGAAGGTTCTTCAGTTATAGGTGTGAAAGGGGTTTAAAGGGTGGCATCAACACCGATGCTCACAGTGGATTGAGTTAAAGGGAGGCGGATGGTATCATCGATAAAAGTGATGTTTTTTTCTGTAAAGTAGGCATGTTATTTTTGTTTATCGACATTATTGGATGGTGTCTTCTCGGTTTGTTTTGTGGTGAACGGGGTTATTTGAGTATTTGAAGTGGTAGCAAAGGACGTTTGGTCGATGGATGGTGTGGGGTTGACGAGATGTTCACCGGACATGGTGAAAGGAGGATTGTCAGTGGTAGAAGTAAACACTACGATTTGATGAGGTGGGAGGAGTATCGGTGGGAGATGGCGTTTATTCTCTCTACGAAGTATAGTTTTTGAATGTGCAGATAAGAAGTGATGGTTCAAAGGGTTGGGTAGGAGGTTTGAAGGGATGGGATACCGTACGTATGACAAGGGCATGTTTCCCCATTTACGGCATAATAATGAAGTGGAGTGTTTTATTAGTTACGTGGCATATTTGGCTAGTAATTTGTCTTTTGTGATAAAGTAAGTATATGACTTGTTGAATTAACTATTATATTATTTATACTCTCTTATTTTAAATTTCTTATAATAAAATAGTGAAGGGCAATGTTGGAGTGTGATTTGATGGGTCTGATTGATTCGAGGGGCCCACACTACATGGCTAAATGGTTGTATTGACGAATTGATGGTTTGAAATTCTGGAAGGGCCAAAGTCCAAATTAACTTGTGATCCCTTGTCTTCTTCGACTTCCTATTTCTAAGGGAGTCAAATCATATTCACTTATGGGACTTGCAGTTATAAGGAACATGTACATAAGACTCTTATTTCAATTCGGGGACTGCGTGGTGAATTGAAGTGGTGTGTTGATCAAGTTATAAATACAGTCATGATCCAAGTTCAAGGTACACATACATTATTTACTCTTATACACTAGGGAAGCTTCATGCCTCCACTGTTGAGGCTTTTATCATATACTTATTCTCACATCGGAGCTATCTCCCGACGGTCCCAATCGTCAAGCTTTTTGGTGTGCTTGTTTGTTCATTGTGCATGTTTTAAGCTCGTTGGTTGGTGATTTGACGAAAGGACATATTTCGACGTTAAAAAGCAGGCTTAAGATAGGTTACTCTCGTGGAGAAAATATAGTTGAGCGGGCTTAAGATAGGTTACTCTCTAAGAAGGTACTCTGGGTGAAGGGTTTACAAGGAGCAAATGTTGTCCTCTCACGTTTGGCTCTGGTGTGGTAGAGTAATATTAGAGTCAAGTAGTGCTCTTGAAAATGACTCAAAGAAGGTGTGTTCAATGTCGATTAATCTAGTGATAGGTATTGTAAGTGAAAGGTGGAGATTGTGGAGATATTTCACATGAATCACATATTGAAAAAATTGAGAGTGTAAAATGATTAATACGTATGGTGGAAGTTCAACCAAATTAGCTTTTTGGGTAAGTAGATGACCCAACATACTTGTTGATTTTTTTGGGTAAGTAGATGACTAACATACTTGTTGAGGCAGACTACACATGTATGCACTGCATTAATTATAAATTGGTGTGAAATAGATCGTATAATTTTACTACATTTCTAGCCTATCCCACTAATTAGGTATCTCCGTACCTTGAAGTCTTTCCCTACAAAATTGAAGTACGCATTAAGTTGGTTTACCGGTATTTGATTAAAATTTATAAAATTAAGAATTTTTGGATCTCATAAATTAAATAACCTCACATATCTCTCATATGTTGTAAAAATAAATTATGGCCCCTCTTCCCTAAATACAGATCATTACACCTAAATGCATGGCGACTTTTACATTTGATTTTATGGTTGGTGCAGCAATATTTTGCTACTTTTACATTAATTTTGTAATTCGGCGTTGTCAAGTCTATTGATTCCTGTGGAGTCCACAATGAGTTTGGACGTAGACCTTTGGCCAACCACATAACCTTTGACGTAGGAGGGCCTATTAATATTGCTGCTGGTGGTTATAATTATGGTTCATACTCGTATCAAAGTTTATAATACTAGTGTTTAAAATTGTGTTTCCCTTTCTTATATCAATATGTTGTTTTTGTACATATTTTAGGCACAAACATTAAGTCCCTTTCTTTGATCTTTATGAGTTGGACAATATTACAATCTAGTAGGTCTAAAACCTTAATGGCTATTAATGGCAAAAGTCAAAATCTATCCAATTTTTTTTAAAATATAGGTGAAGATATTATAGCCATAAGAATTAAATTACACTTAATTTACGACAAAATTTAATTTTTGAAAGTTTAAAAATATAAATATATTTGCTTAATTATCAATTCTAAAATTGGTTAATTTGACGAAAAAAATCTAGCAAATCGGTCTTTGCGGGAGTATACTATTTTCACATTAGTTTTTGATATTTCCACATAGTCCCTCTTTAATGAATGTGGGACTCACTTTCTTCTCATGTGAGAGAGGACTATGTAAAAATATCAAAAACACATGTGAAAATATTAATTTCCTATATTTTTCTATTATGAAATATAAGATCAAGTTTAATTTATTTTTAAAAGTTAATATGAGATCTTTTTAAGTTCAAAATTAATAATATAATTCATTTAATTTTTAAAAACCAATGAAACATGTAATTGGTAACAATTTTGAGGTATTATACAATTTTATTGTTTAAAATTAAATCATTTTAAATTTAAAAATATTTTAAATTGACTTAAACATTTTGATCCTATATTTTAAAAAGTATTAGCTACCCAACTGAGCTAGATTATGCAACTATAAATTTAACAACATAAATTTTATTTATACAAGTTTCTCCATTTAAATCAATAAAAATAAAAATAAATAAATAAGTGGGTAAATCCTTCTTTGCTTGGTAAATACTTTAGTTAAAGGAGTGATCAGAAATTTAAGCCCACAAAAGGGACCAGTTTACCTCATTAATTGCGTAGAATGTGGGTTGAAATTACTAAGACGTGCTTGTTATTTTGGTTGTAATGTATGACTTGTTTTGGTTGATTTTAAGTTAAATTTCAAATTGTACGACATAAATTGGTTGTTTTTTTTTTTGTGAAGTTGAGTTCGGATTGGTTCTATTATTGTTATAGAGGTTGTAATGAATTATTTGACTTAGTAGTAATTTGGTTAATTGGTCAACGGAAATGTTAGTTTGTTCCCATGACAAGTTTTAACAATTATTCATAAAGTTGAGTTTGTATAATAATATTCTGAGTTGGTACCTGGTCTTGCATGATGCTAACATTAGCTAATTGTTTCAGAAAATAAATTAAGGTGGCTTAATGAGGTAAAGCCCTCACATAATATAGACAATTAATGAGGTAAATTCCTCCCTTTTGTTGGCTTAGACTAGTTGATCACTCCTTTATATATCTAAAGTATTTACCAAGCAAACAAGGGTTTACCGACTTATTTATTTATTATTTTGGTTTAATTAAATGGAGAGGCTTGTATAAATAAAATTTATGTTATTACAATTACAATTGCATAATGTAGCTTATATGTTAGGTGGTTTAATTTTATGTTATGAGGTTCAGGTTTTGAGTTCGAATCTTGATGAAGCGCAAATATCAAGGATATTCCACTAATTTCATGGAGTATAGAATTCAAAACTTTAATCAACTGAGTATAATAAAGAATGGAATAACAAAACAAATTACCATACATGCGGTACTTCGCATAGACAGGTTATTCCAACAGAATAATAATAACGGAACCAGGTCAAGCAAAATTTGCACCAACAGGATGTTTCAATAGAATAATAAAGACGGAATCAGGTCCGGTGTAAAACACACAAACAGGATGTTCCAACAGAATAATAATAAAGACGGAACCAGATCCGGTGTAAAACACACAGACATGATGTTCCAACAGAATAATAACAACGACGGAACCAGGTCCGGTGTAAAACACAGGCAGGATGTTCCAACAGAATAATATAAGAATGTCACCAAGTATAGGGTAGGCCACGTATACAGGTTATTCCAACAGAAGAATAAGAAATGGAATAACAACAGTTCTATTCATGAATAAGAAAGAATAACACCCCTTACCGTTTTAAAGAAGAACTGAAATAAAGAAGTAGTTAAGTAGCAGAATACTTTTCTTCTTTCTCTCTATAGTTTCTCTCTCTAGAGTTCAGTGAATTCGTAAGAAAATAATGAAGGAATGAGCTTCTATTTATAGGAAAAATGGAATGCATAGTAACTAATCCATGAACGATCCAGATTGATTTACTTTAATCTGACGGTCCATATTTAAAGAGAAATCCTTTAAATAAAATATAATATATTCTATTTACATAAAAAGATTTTTACTATACAAACACTATGCAAAACACTATGCAACACTATGCATAATAAAATATAATATATTCTATTTATAAAATAATTTTAATAAAGTATTCTATTTTATATAAAAAGATGTTTCTGTTTTATTACGTTAATAATACGAATAAAACAAAACTTCATTATCGTTAAATAATTCATATTATTAATTGACAATTATTGAATCAAACTGAGTGACTTCTCACATAAGCATTAACAATCAATACCGTGTGCTACTATGCAACCACACGTATTACTGTACTTTTACTACCGAGTAGTTCAACAGTATCAACGGTAAAACTTCCGCCGTTATTTTTAATAAAATATTTTTGTCGTTTTCTCAATCCGACAATAATTCCGTTGTGGGGTCCACCAATGATTGTATCGTCGTACGGATATTCTCCGACAAAAAGAATATTCTCCGACCAGTCGAATATTATACAACAACTTGCATACTTTTTAAAATTTATAAATATTACCCACAACTATAACACTATCTCAAATTCACACCATAATATTCAAAAAAATATTTTGAGAAAATTAAATATTTATTCATAAAATCTGGGGTCTCACAATCTCCCCTCCTTATGAAATTTCGCCCTCGAAATTTACGTACGTACCTGGTATGCCGTAGAGGTGAGGATACCTCGACTTCATTTCAAATTCTAACTCTTGAGGTATAACCTTTGAGTGTTGAATACGATTCTTCTTATCCAAGATTTTAACACGTATCTCCTTAAACGTTAAATCATCCGCTATCTCGTCCGGTTCTAAATTAATAATGTTGTTCGGGCCGTCCACATATTTACGTAACATCGATACGTGAAAAAAAACGTTATGAACACGCGACATACTTGGCGGTAAAACGAGTCTATAAGCCACAGTTGCTACTCGATCGAGGATTTTAAATGGGCCAATTAAATCGAGGGTTGAGATTTCCTCCCTTCGTCAATTCTTGCTTCTAGAATAACGCCCTCTTGAACCTTCTTCTTCACATTCATCAGCTCCGGGTGTGTAGCTTGAACGGCTTTAACGTTATCGATTAAAGTCGATTTTACTCGTATATTTGTTATCTTCACGTGGGTTCCTAGAATCTTTAAATCTATCTTCATCATTTGTAAGTCGTACGAAATGGGTCTTTGTGTTAACAACATCGCACTCGTAAACGCATACGATCTTCTACTCAACGCGTCAGCTACCACGTTCACTTTTCCTACGATGGTATTGCATGGTACGATCGTAACCTTCAACAGCTCGAGTCAACGTCTTTGGCGCATGTTACGTTCGTTTTAAGTAAAGAAATATTTGAGGGTTTTAGAAATGGGTTTTGTACTGGGGTCAATACAAAATTCGATTTCACGCTCTAGGGATAGGCTAAGAAGTCTTCAGGAATACGTCAGGAAATTTATTAACAACAGAAATATCATTCAAAACTGTGACTCTCGTCCAAGACTTGGATAACACGTCACATTGATACCTATTAACTTGTCACCGTTATTCACAACGTCCCCTATGGAAAGTCTAGTTTCGGTGCATTCGACACAAGAAAGTCAACAGCGAAAGGATCGGGGCTCTTTATTTATGGCTTGATATGACAATGATTGACTTTAGTGATTTGGTTACTTTGAATTCGCATAACAGGTTGGTTAGGAGTATGAAAGCTAACAACCTTACGAGAAGCATGATGAGTAGTTAACCAATCGTTTCAAAAAAAATCACATCAAAGGCAAGTATTTTCAAAGAGATAAGATCGACATGTAACGTGAAAGTGTTGATTTGAACAAGATTTATAAATAGTGGAGGTAATGAAGGTTTCTCCCAACTGAGTTTAAACAGATATATCAAAGTCTATCTTCTCCGGAGTTAACTTCAAACATTGAACACAACTAGGTGCAATAAAAGAGTGAGTAGAATCGGTATCTAACACGGTATAGACTTCGCAAGAGTTTATGACTAACATACACGTGATAATTTTATTTAGGTTCCTCGTCACGAAAAAAAAGCTCTCTCTTAAACTACTGGCTTTGGCATGTCTGGGACATCCTTTGGTGCCTCCATCCTAGCTGAACTTGCCTTTGGTGAACGACAAAATCGGGCTAAGTGACCTTCTCTTCCACAATTATAGCATGCTTTGGACGGCATCGCGCAGTTTGGACTGATGTGTCCCTCCCCACCGCATTTGAAGCATATGATAGGTGGTCGTTCTCCTTCCTTAACAACGGGTGTTGGTGCTGACGTCTTTCCATCATTGGTGTAATTTCCTCTTCTTGAAATGTCCATTCTTATTGTTTTGACCATGATTACCACCGAAGTGATTACCATTTCTGGCATGTTGATTCCTTCCATGTTTATTGTCACCGCTTTGATGACTGTTATCACCGGTATTATCATTTTGCCGGCTGCTCTCTTTTGGTTTGGTTGACTCATTATCGCGCTCCAATAACTGAGCCCTATTAACAACATCTGAATACAAACACAGTTTATGAGAGATAAGATATTAACGTATCTCCGGCTTCAAACCTCTTAAAAACATCCGCGTCATTCTCTCTTCATTATCAACCAAGTGGGACGCAAATCGGGACAACTCGGCAAACTTGGCTTCGTACTGCGATACGGTCATGTTGTTTTGCTCCAGCTTGATAAATTTCACCTCCTTCATGTGACGAATGCTTTCGGGAAAGTACTTATCATTGAACAGCTCTTGGAACTTCTCCCAAGACATCTTGAGTGTGTCAGGCTGGGTACGTTTTACAGATTCCCACAAGTAATCTGCCTCTTCACGCAACATAAAGGTGGCAAAGGGAACCTTTTGCTCCTCGGAGCATCCCAAGACATCAAATATCTTGGTGATCTGCTTTAACCACGTCTCCGCCTTAAGTGGTTCTGGCTTTTCTAAAAACTCCGGTGGTCCCAGCTCCTTGAATTGCTTAGCGGTGACCAACCGTGGGTTGTCATTGTCTCCTCCTGCATTTTGGATAGGAGCCGCTTTCGCCCGTTGTTGCATGAATTTCTCCTTGAACTGCTTAGCGGTGACCGGCCGAGAGTTATTTTGTTGTTGCATGAATTGCATAAAGCCTCTGATCATCCCATCATTCACCATTTCATCGGTGTTATTGTTTTCATGAGGATTATTGTCCTCTGGTTGCACATTACCCTGAGCATTGATCGTTGGTGATTCAATGGTCTCATGTGCTTCATTGATTATCTCAATATTTTCGGATGACATTTGCAAATACTGCAACAAAACAAGGGTTAATTAACATATAACATATTATCTATATACTTTGACCGACCAATTAAATACCAAATAAACTTAGGTAGGTCATACTAGCGAATGAATTCTCCGTCTCTCCCCTCCTAGTACTAGTCTCACATCTTAGCCAGGGATCATATCCCTAAACTTTGATACCAACTGTGACACCCCCAAAATTAGGTATACATCACCCATCTTGGGTCGCCACTTACATTGTACAAAAATTTAAATACAACTTAATTATACAACTGACGTGTACAATACGCCAAAACATAGCCTGTGAGTTTGAATATAAATATTGTCTACTAGAGACTATACAAACTCAAAAGGAGTCCTCGTTACATTTATTGTCACACTATTTAACAGAATAGTGAGAACTACTAATACTATCATCTGAATCGTCACTCCGTTCACCGACTAGTCCATACTACGTTCTCATTTCCTGAAGAGAACAGTGAAAGAAAGGGTGAGCTCAACTAGCCCAACAAGAAATATTATGACTAAGATAATGTAAAATAAATTATCATTAGCCTTCAACAATGTTAAACTGATAAATTATAATAGACATCAAGTTTAACTGCAGTGAAACAAGCAATCCATTAAAAGAGTCAAGTAGAAAATAAAATCTACTATCTTTTATGATTTAAAAGGTTTTTCATCACTGTTATCGCTGAGACTCAGCTTAATAAATATTCCACATCATCGAATCACCCCTGCACTACGGCCAAGGATATTCTTTAGTATCACGACCACAATTATCCATGCACTACGGGCCAAGAATATTTGTGTATTCATTAATGGTCATGATCATGCCAATAACTGTTCATCAATGCACTACGGGCCAATGAGGACTTTTACCACATCTTTTGTAACATTACGGTCATGATTACACCGAATAATCCCTGGTCATAATCATACCAAGTCCATCTATGCACTACAGGCCACAGATGACTTTAAACAAAATATACACATGAAGATGATGACAATGATATAAGAATTCAATAAAATAAGTTCAAGAATTAATTAATCCAAGAACCAATAACGTCCAAATTGTCAACATGATACTGCTTTGTAGAGTAAAATTCAAGAATGCTTAGAAGAATATTTTCATGAAAAGATACTGGATGAAGCGCAAATATCAAGGATATTCTACTAATTTCATGGAGTATAGAAGTCAAAACTTTAATCAACTGAGTATAATAAAGAATGGAATAACAAAAGAAATCACCATGCACGCGGTACTTCGCATAGACAGGTTATTCCAACGGAATAATAATAACGGAACCAGGTCAGACATAATTTGCACCGACAGGATGTTCCAACAGAATAATAAAGACGGAACCAGGTCCGGTGTAAAACACACAGACAGGATGTTCCAACAGAATAATAATAAAGACGAAACCAGATCCGGTGTAAAACACACAGACAGGATGTTCCAACAGAATAATAACAACGACGGAACCAGGTCCGGTGTAAAACACAGGCAGGATGTTCTAACAGAATAATATAAGAATGTCACCAAGTATAGGGTAGACCACGTATACAGGTTATTCCAACAGAAGAATAAGAAATGGAATAACAACAGTTCTGTTCATGAATAAGAAAGAATAACACCCCTTACCGTTTTAAAGAAGAACTGAAATAAAGAAGTAGTTAAGTAGCAGAATACTTTTCTTCTTTCTCTCTTTAGTTTCTCTCTCTAGAGTTCAGTGAATTCGTAAGAAAATAATGAAGGAATGAGCTTCTATTTATAGGAAAAATGGAATGCATAGTAACTAATCCATGAACGGTCCAGATTGATTTACTTTAATCTGACGGTCCATATTTAAAGAGAAATCCTTTAAATAAAATATAATATATTCTATTTATACAAAAAGATTTTTACTATGCAAACACTATGCAACACTATGCAACACTATGCATAATAAAATATAATATATTCTATTTATAGAATAATTTTAATAAAGTATTATGTTTTATATAAAAAGATGTTTCTGTTTTATTACGTTAATAATACGAATAAAACAAAACTTCATTATCGTTAAATAATTCATATTATTAATTGACAATTATTGAATCAAACTGAGTGACTTCTCACATAAGCATTAATAATCAATACCGTGTGCTACTATGCAACCACACGTATTACTGTTCTTTTACTACCGAGTAGTTTAACAGTATCAACGGTAAAACTTCCGCCGTTATTTTTAATAAAATATTTTTGTCGCTTTCTCAATCCGACAATAATTCTGTTGTGGGGTCCACCAATGATTGTACCGTCGTACGGATATTCTCCGACAAAAAGAATATTCCCCGACCAGTCGAATATTATACAACAACTTGCATACTTTTTAAAATTTATAAATATTACCCACAACTATAACACTATCTTAAATCCACACCATAATATTCAAAAAAATATTTTGAGAAAATTAAATATTTATTCATAAAATCTGGGGTCTCACAATCTCCCTTCCTTATGAAATTTTGCCCTCGAAATTTACGTACGTACCTGGTATGCCGTAGAGGTGAGGATACCTCGACTTCATTTCAAATTCTAACTCTTGAGGTATAACCTTTGAGTGTTGAATACGATTCTTCTTATCCAAGATTTTAACACGTATCTCCTTAAACGTTAAATCATCCGCTATCTCGTCCGGTTCTAAATTAATAATGTTGTTCGGGCCGTCCACATATTTACGTAACATCGATACGTGAAAAAAACGTTATGAACACGCGACATACTTGGCGGTAAAACGAGTCTATAAGCCACAGTTGCTACTCGATCGAGAATTTTAAATGGGCCAATTAAATCGAGGGTTGAGATTTCCTCCCTTCATCAATTCCTGCTTCTAGAATAACGCCCTCTTGAACCTTCTTCTTCACATTCATCAGCTCCGGGTGTGTAGCTTGAACGGCTTTAACGTTATCGATTAAAGTCGATTTTACTCGTATATTTGTTATCTTCACGTGGGTTCCTAGAATCTTTAACTCTATCTTCATCATTTGTAAGTCGTACGAAATGGGTCTTTGTGTTAACAACATCGCACTCGTAAACGCATACGATCTTCTACTCAACGCGTCAGCTACCACGTTCACTTTTCCTACAATGGTATTGCATGGTACGATCGTAATCTTCAACAGCTCGAATCAACGTCTTTGGCGCATGTTACGTTCGTTTTAAGTAAAGAAATATTTGAGGGTTTTAGAAATGGGTTTTGTACTGGGGTCAATACAAAATTTGATTTCACGCTCTAGGGATAGGCTAAGAAGTCTTCAGGAATACGTCAGGAAATTTATTAACAACAGAAATATCATTCAAAACTGTGACTCTCGTCCAAGACTTGGATAACACGTCACATTGATACCTATTAACTTGTCACCGTTATTCACAACGTCCCCTATGGAAAGTCTAGTTTCGGTGCATTCGACACAAGAAAGTCAACAGCGAAAGGATCGGGGCTCTTTATTTATGGCTTGATATGACAATGATTGACTTTAGTGATTTGGTTACTTTGAATTCGCATAACAGGTTGGTTAGGAGTATGAAAGCTAACAACCTTACGAGAAGCATGATGAGTAGTTAACCAATCGTTTCAAAAAAAATCACATCAAAGGCAAGTATTTTCAAAGAGATAAGATCGACATGTAACGTGAAAGTGTTGATTTGAACAAGATTTATAAATAGTGGAGGTAATGAAGGTTTCTCCCAACTGAGTTTAAACAGATATATCAAAGTCTATCTTCTCCGGAGTTAACTTCAAACATTGAACACAACTAGGTGCAATAAAAGAGTGAGTAGAATCGGTATCTAACACGGTATAGACTTCGCAAGAGTTTATGACTAACATACACGTGATAATTTTATTTAGGTTCCTCGTCACGAAAAAAAAGCTCTCTCTTAAACTACTGGCTTTGGCATGTCTGGGACATCCTTTGGTGCCTCCATCCTAGCTGAACTTGCCTTTGGTGAACGACAAAATCGGGCTAAGTGACCTTCTCTTCCACAATTATAGCATGCTTTGGACGGCATCGCGCAGTTTGGACTGATGTGTCCCTCCCCACCGCATTTGAAGCATATGATAGGTGGTCGTTCTCCTTCCTTAACAACGGGTGTTGGTGCTGACGTCTTTCCATCATTGGTGTAATTTCCTCTTCTTGAAATGTCCATTCTTATTGTTTTGACCATGATTACCACCGAAGTGATTACCATTTCTGGCATGTTGATTCCTTCCATGTTTATTGTCACCGCTTTGATGACTGTTATCACCGGTATTATCATTTTGCCGGCTGCTCTCTTTTGGTTTGGTTGACTCATTATCGCGCTCCAATAACTGAGCCCTATTAACAACATCTGAATACAAACACAGTTTATGAGAGATAAGATATTAACGTATCTCCGGCTTCAAACCTCTTAAAAACATCCGCGTCATTCTCTCTTCATTATCAACCAAGTGGGAAGCAAATCGGGATAACTCGGCAAACTTGGCTTCGTACTGCGATACGGTCATGTTGTTTTGCTCCAGCTTGATAAATTTCACCTCCTTCATGTGACGAATGCTTTCGGGAAAGTACTTATCATTGAACAGCTCTTGGAACTTCTCCCAAGACATCTTGAGTGCGTCAGGCTGGGTACGTTTTACAGATTCTCACCAGTAATCTGCCTCTTCACGCAACATAAAGGTGGCAAAGGGAACCTTTTGCTCCTCGGAGCATCCCAAGACATCAAATATCTTGGTGATCTGCTTTAACCACGTCTCCGCCTTAAGTGGTTCTGGCTTTTCTAAAAACTCCGGTGGTCCCAGCTCCTTGAATTGCTTAGCGGTGACCAACCGTGGGTTGTCATTGTCTCCTCCTGCATTTTGGATAGGAGCCGCTTTCGCCCGTTGTTGCATGAATTTCTCCTTGAACTGCTTAGCGGTGACCGGCCGAGAGTTATTTTGTTGTTGCATGAATTGCATAAAGCCTCTGATCATCCCATCATTCACCATTTCATCGGTGTTATTGTTTTCATGAGGATTATTGTCCTCTGGTTGCACATTACCCTGAGCATTGATCGTTGGTGATTCAATGGTCTCATGTGCTTCATTGATTATCTCAATATTTTCGGATGACATTTGCAAATACTGCAACAAAACAAGGGTTAATTAACATATAACATATTATCTATATACTTTGACCGACCAATTAAATACCAAATAAACTTAGGTAGGTCATACTAGCGAATGAATTCTCCGTCTCTCCCCTCCTAGTACTAGTCTCACATCTTAGCCAGGGATCATATCCCTAAACTTTGATACCAACTGTGACACCCCCAAAATTAGGTATACATCACCCATCTTGGGTCGCCACTTACATTGTACAAAAATTCAAATACAACTTAATTATACAACTGACGTGTACAATACGCCAAAACATAGCCTGTGAGTTTGAATATAAATATTGTCTACTAGAGACTATACAAACTCAAAAGGAGTCCTCGTTACATTTATTGTCACACTATTTAACAGAATAGTGAGAACTACTAATACTATCATCTGAATCGTCACTCCGTTCCCCGACTAGTCCATGCTACGTTCTCATTTCCTGAAGAGAACAGTGAAAGAAAGGGTGAGCTCAACTAGCCCAACAAGAAATATTATGACTTAGATAATGTAAAATAAATTATCATTAGCCTTCAACAATGTTAAACTGATAAATTATAATAGACATCAAGTTTAACTGCAGTGAAACAAGCAATCCATTAAAAGAGTCAAGTAGAAAATAAAATCTACTATCTTTTATGATTTAAAAGGTTTTTCATCACTGTTATCGCTGAGACTCAGCTTAATAAATATTCCACATCATCGAATCACCCCTGCACTACGGCCAAGGATATTCTTTAGTATCACGACCACAATTATCCATGCACTACGGGCCAAGAATATTTGTGTATTCATTAATGGTCATGATCATGCCAATAACTGTTCATCAATGCACTACGGGCCAATGAGGACTTTTGCCACATCTTTTGTAACATTACGGTCATGATTACACCGAATAATCCCTGGTCATAATCATACCAAGTCCATCTATGCACTACAGGCCACAGATGACTTTAAACAAAATATACACATGAAGATGATGACAATGATATAAGAATTCAATAAAATAAGTTCAAGAATTAATTAATCCAAGAACCAATAACGTCCAAATTGTCAACATGATACTGCTTTGTAGAGTAAAATTCAAGAATGCTTAGAAGAATATTTTCATGAAAAGATACTGGATGAAGCGCAAATATCAAGGATATTCTACTAATTTCATGGAGTATAGAAGTCAAAACTTTAATCAACTGAGTATAATAAAGAATGGAATAACAAAAGAAATCACCATGCACGCGGTACTTCGCATAGACAGGTTATTCCAACGGAATAATAATAACGGAACCAGGTCAGACATAATTTGCACCGACAGGATGTTCCAACAGAATAATAAAGACGGAACCAGGTCCGGTGTAAAACACACAGACAGGATGTTCCAACAGAATAATAATAAAGACGAAACCAGATCCGGTGTAAAACACACAGACAGAATGTTCCAACAGAATAATAACAACGACGGAACCAGGTCCGGTGTAAAACACAGGCAGGATGTTCTAACAGAATAATATAAGAATGTCACCAAGTATAGGGTAGACCACGTATACAGGTTATTCCAATAGAAGAATAAGAAATGGAATAACAACAGTTCTGTTCATGAATAAGAAAGAATAACACCCCTTACCGTTTTAAAGAAGAACTGAAATAAAGAAGTAGTTAAGTAGCAGAATACTTTTCTTCTTTCTCTCTTTAGTTTCTCTCTCTAGAGTTCAGTGAATTCGTAAGAAAATAATGAAGGAATGAGCTTCTATTTATAGGAAAAATGGAATGCATAGTAACTAATCCATGAACGGTCCAGATTGATTTACTTTAATCTGACGGTCCATATTTAAAGAGAAATCCTTTAAATAAAATATAATATATTCTATTTATACAAAAAGATTTTTACTATGCAAACACTATGCAACACTATGCAACACTATGCATAATAAAATATAATATATTCTATTTATAGAATAATTTTAATAAAGTATTATGTTTTATATAAAAAGATGTTTCTGTTTTATTACGTTAATAATACGAATAAAACAAAACTTCATTATCGTTAAATAATTCATATTATTAATTGACAATTATTGAATCAAACTGAGTGACTTCTCACATAAGCATTAATAATCAATACCGTGTGCTACTATGCAACCACACGTATTACTGTTCTTTTACTACCGAGTAGTTTAACAGTATCAACGGTAAAACTTCCGCCGTTATTTTTAATAAAATATTTTTGTCGCTTTCTCAATCCGACAATAATTCTGTTGTGGGGTCCACCAATGATTGTACCGTCGTACGGATATTCTCCGACAAAAAGAATATTTCCCGACCAGTCGAATATTATACAACAACTTGCATACTTTTTAAAATTTATAAATATTACCCACAACTATAACACTATCTTAAATCCACACCATAATATTCAAAAAAATATTTTGAGAAAATTAAATATTTATTCATAAAATCTGGGGTCTCACAATCTCCCTTCCTTATGAAATTTCGCCCTCGAAATTTACGTACGTACCTGGTATGCCGTAGAGGTGAGGATACCTCGACTTCATTTCAAATTCTAACTCTTGAGGTATAACCTTTGAGTGTTGAATACGATTCTTCTTATCCAAGATTTTAACACGTATCTCCTTAAACGTTAAATCATCCGCTATCTCGTCCGGTTCTAAATTAATAATGTTGTTCGGGCCGTCCACATATTTACGTAACATCGATACGTGAAAAAAAAAACGTTATGAACACGCGACATACTTGGCGGTAAAACGAGTCTATAAGCCACAGTTGCTACTCGATCGAGGATTTTAAATGGGCCAATTAAATCGAGGGTTGAGATTTCCTCCCTTCATCAATTCTTGCTTCTAGAATAACGCCCTCTTGAACCTTCTTCTTC
Source organism: Panax notoginseng (assembly GCA_016801055.1). Taxonomy (NCBI): domain Eukaryota; kingdom Viridiplantae; phylum Streptophyta; class Magnoliopsida; order Apiales; family Araliaceae; genus Panax; species Panax notoginseng. The sequence goes on along the minus strand of CM029015.1, from coordinate 188,557,670 downwards.
ACATTCATCAGCTCCGGGTGTGTAGCTTGAACGGCTTTAACGTTATCGATTAAAGTCGATTTTACTCGTATATTTGTTATCTTCACGTGGGTTCCTAGAATCTTTAACTCTATCTTCATCATTTGTAAGTCGTACGAAATGGGTCTTTGTGTTAACAACATCGCACTCGTAAACGCATACGATCTTCTACTCAACGCGTCAGCTACCACGTTCACTTTTCCTACAATGGTATTGCATGGTACGATCGTAATCTTCAACAGCTCGAATCAACGTCTTTGGCGCATGTTACGTTCGTTTTAAGTAAAGAAATATTTGAGGGTTTTAGAAATGGGTTTTGTACTGGGGTCAATACAAAATTTGATTTCACGCTCTAGGGATAGGCTAAGAAGTCTTCAGGAATACGTCAGGAAATTTATTAACAACAGAAATATCATTCAAAACTGTGACTCTCGTCCAAGACTTGGATAACACGTCACATTGATACCTATTAACTTGTCACCGTTATTCACAACGTCCCCTATGGAAAGTCTAGTTTCGGTGCATTCGACACAAGAAAGTCAACAGCGAAAGGATCGGGGCTCTTTATTTATGGCTTGATATGACAATGATTGACTTTAGTGATTTGGTTACTTTGAATTCGCATAACAGGTTGGTTAGGAGTATGAAAGCTAACAACCTTACGAGAAGCATGATGAGTAGTTAACCAATCGTTTCAAAAAAAATCACATCAAAGGCAAGTATTTTCAAAGAGATAAGATCGACATGTAACGTGAAAGTGTTGATTTGAACAAGATTTATAAATAGTGGAGGTAATGAAGGTTTCTCCCAACTGAGTTTAAACAGATATATCAAAGTCTATCTTCTCCGGAGTTAACTTCAAACATTGAACACAACTAGGTGCAATAAAAGAGTGAGTAGAATCGGTATCTAACACGGTATAGACTTCGCAAGAGTTTATGACTAACATACACGTGATAATTTTATTTAGGTTCCTCGTCACGAAAAAAAAGCTCTCTCTTAAACTACTGGCTTTGGCATGTCTGGGACATCCTTTGGTGCCTCCATCCTAGCTGAACTTGCCTTTGGTGAACGACAAAATCGGGCTAAGTGACCTTCTCTTCCACAATTATAGCATGCTTTGGACGGCATCGCGCAGTTTGGACTGATGTGTCCCTCCCCACCGCATTTGAAGCATATGATAGGTGGTCGTTCTCCTTCCTTAACAACGGGTGTTGGTGCTGACGTCTTTCCATCATTGGTGTAATTTCCTCTTCTTGAAATGTCCATTCTTATTGTTTTGACCATGATTACCACCGAAGTGATTACCATTTCTGGCATGTTGATTCCTTCCATGTTTATTGTCACCGCTTTGATGACTGTTATCACCGGTATTATCATTTTGCCGGCTGCTCTCTTTTGGTTTGGTTGACTCATTATCGCGCTCCAATAACTGAGCCCTATTAACAACATCTGAATACAAACACAGTTTATGAGAGATAAGATATTGACGTATCTCCGGCTTCAAACCTCTTAAAAATATCCGCGTCATTCTCTCTTCATTATCAACCAAGTGGGACGCAAATCGGGACAACTCGGCAAACTTGGCTTCGTACTGCGATACGGTCATGTTGTTTTGCTCCAGCTTGATAAATTTCACCTCCTTCATGTGACGAATGCTTTCGGAAAAGTACTTATCATTGAACAGCTCTTGGAACTTCTCCCAAGACATCTTGAGTGCGTCAGGCTGGGTACATTTTACAGATTCCCACCAGTAATCTGCCTCTTCACGCAACATAAAGGTGGCAAAGGGAACCTTTTGCTCCTCGGAGCATCCCAAGACATCAAATATCTTGGTGATCTGCTTTAACCACGTCTCCGCCTTAAGTGGTTCTGGCTTTTCTAAAAACTCCGGTGGTCCCAGCTCCTTGAATTGCTTAGCGGTGACCAACCGTGGGTTGTCATTGTCTCCTCCTGCATTTTGGATAGGAGCCGCTTTCGCCCGTTGTTGCATGAATTTCTCCTTGAACTGCTTAGCGGTGACCGGCCGAGAGTTATTTTGTTGTTGCATGAATTGCATAAAGCCTCTGATCATCCCATCATTCACCATTTCATCGGTGTTATTGTTTTCATGAGGATTATTGTCCTCTGGTTGCACATTACCCTGAGCATTGATCGTTGGTGATTCAATGGTCTCATGTGCTTCATTGATTATCTCAATATTTTCGGATGACATTTGCAAATACTGCAACAAAACAAGGGTTAATTAACATATAACATATTATCTATATACTTGGACCGACCAATTAAATACCAAATAAACTTAGGTAGGTCATACTAGCGAATGAATTCTCCGTCTCTCCCCTCCTAGTACTAGTCTCACATCTTAGCCAGGGATCATATCCCTAATCTTTGATACCAACTGTGACGCCCCCAAAATTAGGTATACATCACCCATCTTGGGTCGCCACTTACATGGTACAAAAATTCAAATACAACTTAATTATACAACTGACGTGTACAATACGCCAAAACATAGCCTGTGAGTTTGAATATAAATATTTTCAACTAGAGACTATACAAACTCAAAAGGAGTCCCTGTTACATTTATTGTCACACTATTTAACAGAATAGTGAGGACTACTAATACTATCATCTGAATCGTCACTCCGTTCCCCGACTAGTCCCTGCTACGTTCTCATTTCCTGAAGAGAACAGTGAAAGAAAGGGTGAGCTCAACTAGCCCAACAAGAAATATTATGACTAAGATAATGTAAAATAAATTATCATTAGCCTTCAACAATGTTAAACTGATAAATTATAATAGACATCAAGTTTAACTGCAGTGAAACAAGCAATCCATTAAAAGAGTCAAGTAGAAAATAAAATCTACTATCTTTTATGATTTAAAAGGTTTTTCATCACTGTTATCGCTGAGATTCAGCTAAATAAATATTCCACATCATCGAATCACCCCTGCACTACGGCCAATGATATTCTTTAGTATCACGACCACAATTATCCATGCACTACGGGCCAAGAATATTTATGTATTCATTAATGGTCATGATCATGCCAACAACTGTTCATCAATGCACTACGGGCCAATGAGGACTTTTACCACATCTTTTGTAACATTACGGTCATGATTACACCGAATAATCCCTGGTCATAATCATACCAAGTTCATCTATGCACTACAGGCCACAGATGACTTTAAACAAAATATACACATGAGGATGATGACAATGATATAAGAATTCAATAAAATAAGTTCAAGAATTAATTTGTCCAAGAACCAATAACGTCTAAATTGTCAACATGATACTGCTTTGTAGAGTAAAATTCAAGAATGCTCAGAAGAATATTTTCATGAAAAGATACTGGATGAAGCACAAATATCAAGGATATTCCACTAATTTCATGGAGTATACAAGTCAAAACTTTAATCAACTGAGTATAATAAAGAATGGAATAACAAAAGAAATCACCATGCATGCGGTACTTCGCATAGACAGGTTATTCCAACAGAATAATAATAACGGAACCAGGTCAGGCAAAATTTGCACCGACAGGATGTTCCAACAGAATAATAAAGACGGAACCAGGTCCGGTGTAAAACACACAGACAGGATGTTCCAACAGAATAATAATAGAGACGGAACCAGGTCCGGTGTAAAACACACAGACATGATGTTCCAACAGAATAATAATAAAGACGGAACCAGGTCCGGTGTAAAACACACAGACAGGATGTTCCAACAGAATAATAACAAAGACGGAACCAGGTCCGGTGTAAAACACACAAACAGGATGTTCCAACAGAATAATAGAAGAATGTCACCAAGTATAGGGTAGACCGCGTATACAGGTTATTCCAACAGAAGAATAAGAAATGGAATAACAACAGTTCTCTTCATGAATAAGAAAGAATAACACTCCTTACCGTTTTAAAGAAGAACTGAAATAAAGAAGTAGTTAAGTAGCAGAATACTTTTCTTCTTTCTCTCCATAGTTTCTCTCTCTAGAGTTCAGTGAATTCGTAAGAAAATAATGAAGGAATGAGCTTCTATTTATAGGAAAATAGAATGCATAGTAACTAATCCATGAACGGTCCAGATTGATTTACTTTAATCTGACGGTCCATATTTAAAGAGAAATCCTTTAAATAAAATATAATATATTCTATTTATATAAAAAAAATTTTACTATGCAAACACTATGCAACACTATGCATAATAAAATATAATATATTCTATTTATAGAATAATTTTAATAAAGTATTATGTTTTATATAAAAAGATGTTTCTGTTTTATTACGTTAATAATACGAATAAAAGAAAATTTCATTATCGCTAAATAATTCATATTATTAATTGACAATTATTGAATCAAACTGAGTGACTTCTCACATAAGCATTAATAATCAATACCGTGTGCTACTATGCAACCACACGTATTACTGTACTTTTACTACCGAGTAGTTCAACAGTATCAATGGTAAAACTTCCGCCGTTATTTTTAATAAAATATTTTTGTCGTTTTCTCAATCCGACAATAATTCCGTTGTGGGGTCCACCAATGATTGTACCGTCGTACAGATATTCTCCGACAAAAAGAATATTCCCCGACCAGTCGAATTTTATACAACTTGCATACTTTTCAAAATTTAGAAATACTACCCACAACTATAACACTATCTCAAATCCACACCATAATATTCAAAAAAATATTTCGAGAAAATTAAATATTTATTCATAAAATCTGGGGTCTCACAATTTGAACTTCACTTATTTATATTTTTATCCACCATTAGGGGTCAAAATACAATTAAGTGAAATTCAAATATACTCATGTCTAATTTCTATGTCCACATAAAATTTTTAATTTTTCTATAGTAGAGAGTTTGTTTTCCATTGACCAACAAAAAAAAACATAAAATTTAAATATATTAAAAGTACGTGGATCATTTTTGCATTTTACTCTGAGACAGTTAACAACAAATAAACACAAGCATGTTAGTAAATAGTACTTGGTTATAACAAAGCTTATATACCAACATAAAGATTTTTTCCCATTAAAGCTAGGGAGGGAGACGATAAATGCTATCTTACAGTTTGCATTGTTAATGGTCCGTTACCCATTTTGTACACCGAATAAATATCAAATGTAATAATTATATGTACGTTTAAAAAAAAGGTTAATGTATAAGACTTTTTTTTACCACAAGACCATGTTTGATTGTATGAATTATAATCTCAAGATTATAATCTATAAGATTATAATTTTAAAATTATTAATATTAATATTAAATAGTCATACTCACATGTTTGTTTTTTATGGAATTATTCATGGAATAACTTAAAATAATCTTATGTTATGTTTAAAGTCAATTTAATGTATATAACTTTTTTTTACCCTAAGGTTACGTTTGTTTACCCTAAAGCTACGTTTGTTTGTAAAGATTACACTTGTGATAGGATTATTAATCACAAGTGTCTTGTTTATTTTTAAATTTAGACTTGAGATTATTAGTCTAAGAATTATAAAATGATTTAAGATGAAAATTATTTAATATCATATCTAACTAGGTATTATAATCTATTATGTAAGATTAAAAATTTATGGACAAAACTAACCTCAATATTTTTTCTAAAATGACTTGCATTTTTTTGATATATTGTTGTAATGTTTTACTGTATGAGAAGGTTGTCAACTTTTACCCATAGCACCGTGGAAGGACTAATATAAAATTATAAATTATATCATCACGGTTAATTTTATTGATTTAAATAAAAAAGAAGAACATATAACTTGGTAGCTAATAGTATATGATACCAAGCTACAGCAAAGTGTTGGAAAATATATAGCAATATTAACAAGATTAATTATCGAATGAAAGTAAAATTGGAACAACTTAGCTGGAAATCGAGGCGTAGCAGCGCTATTGTCTCAAAAAGTGATTTCGCCCCCACTGATAATAATCACAGGTACAAATGGGCTGCCGGCGGTCACTCTCCAGAATTCAACGGTGAAGTCTCCGATCGTGTGTACTCACAGAAGGAGACTGTGGACTTGTCTTTGTGGATTGCCCAATGAACAGTTAACACAGAGTATATATGAACAGACTTTTGAGATAAGGAGAAGAAGAAACTGTATATTTTGCTGTGTGTATTACTGTGTATATTATTCTTCGAAGAACAATTGGTACTTATAAGGAAAATAAAAACGTTGAAAAAGAACATTTTTCAGATAATAACGTTCAAGAGAACGTTGGAGTTTTTAAAGGAACATTTGGGAGTTACAGAAATAAAAGACCAATTAAATTGGGAGTTACATAAATAATTACCAATTAAATTAAGAGTTACATAAATAATTTTTAAGCATAACCAACAATTTCCCACGATTCAAAATTATCAAAGAAAGAAAAATTAAAAGGAAATGAGAAGGGCAATGGATTTTAGATACATAACGTCGATACCTTGTGGGTTTGAATTGACACTTAGTGGAACAAGCTCATGATTGTAGATTATAGGTGAACTATATTCTTGAACCTATTATCTATGATACAATCAATTTACTTGTACACATATCTAAAAATCCTAAATCCACACAAGTCCACGGTTGGGCTCGTTCTAGGCCATGCGTTATATCCCAGATTTTCATAAAGGCTCTAGAGAGTTTGCCAAAGACTCTCATAGGAAGCGGCCTACACTTCCACCTTTATATAGGTGAACCCATCAAGTGTAAACTGACATACACCACCCTTTAGGGCTATGAGTTTCATTAAGAATCTAAACGATTCATCCTTTCACAATTTGTCAGTAAGCACCACATGCACAAAAGAAGGGATATAAATAATTGTAGTGCTATAATTAAGTAATTACGTGACTTCTTGTTACCCATTGAACCCAATTCATGGGATCTCCAATCACATGGGTTGGGTTTCCATCGCGTATTACTTACTCAAGATGTTGGCAATAGTCCCATCTCTCTAGATGCTTCTTGGACACTCTTTTTAATCAATCCCTTTGTAAGTGGATCCGCTAGGTTTTTTTCAAACCTTACAAATTCTATGAAAATAACACCGTTTACTGATCAGTCCTCATTCAATATTATGTCTCAAGCTAATATGTCTCTGTTTCCCATTATACACATGGTTCATTCCTCATCCAATAGCAGCTTGAGAATCACAATGCAGATATATAGAAGGAATTGGTTTAGGCCACAACAGTATATCTGCCAATAAATTCCTCAACCACTCTGCTTCTGTACCTATCAATTCTAATGCAATAAATTCAGATTTCATAGTAGATTTAACAGTACAAGTTTGTTTAGCAGATCTCCAAGAGACAACTCATCCACTTAAAGTAAACACATATCCACTAGTGGAGCTTGTTTTATCATTAGCAGATACCCAATTAGCATCACAATATCCTTAAAAAACATTAGGATGATCAGAAAAATGTACACTTACATTAACTGTTCCTTTTAAATACCTCATTAGACGTGACAATGCATTCCAAAGATCTTGTGACATATTATGTGTATATATGCTAAGTCTACTACTGACATATTCAATATTAGGTCGAGTACAATTCATTAAGTACATTACACTAACAATGATTCTAGCATTTTCAGTTTGTGCAATACAAATTCCCTTTATTTTTCTTTAAATGCACACACTAGAGTCACAAGGTGTTCCTAATTGCTCTTTATTAAAGAAATTAAATTTCTTAAGAATTCCACATAATAAAAACAAACCATGTGCATTTTTATTAATTCTCATGCCAAGAATCAAGTTCGCTTTTCATGTCAAATTTAGAGAATAAAAAATGTTTTAATAGTTTTCACAACTTTCTCATCAGTACCAAATATCAGCAAATCATCCACATATAATCACATCACATTTTTCATGTTTTGTATCTCATGCATATATCACATTTCTCATGCTTCACATTTTATGTATAATTCGTATTTTATACATGCTTCATCTTTCTCATATTGTACATTTATACATGCTTGACATCTGATACATGCTCCATATTGCTCATACTTCGTATTTCTCAAATTATATAGTTCATATAGAACAATTAACATAAATTATCAACAGACTATTAACAGTTATTATCACATTGTTGCACGGAGTGCACATTAAAATAATTCACAAGAATTTCACATAATGCTGAACATTAGCACATGACAACAAGTACTGAAAAACTTGCTTTAAAATTATCAATAGACCAGTCAACTTTTAACTTCTTTTTAAACACCCAACATATTTACTTCTTTTTAGGCAAAATAACTAGCTCTCATGTGTGACGCCCCCAAAATAGGTATACATCACCTATTCTGAGTCGTCAATTACATGGTACAGAATACAAATACAACTTAATTATACAACTGTCGTGTAAAGTACGACAAAACATAAGCTATGAGTTTTAATACAACTATTGTCGTCTAGACAATATACAAACTCAAATTCAATATTATTACATTTATTTTCCACTATTTCACTGAATAGTGAGGACTACTAATGCTATCATCTGGTCCGTCACTCCGTTCTCCGACTAGTCCCTGCTACGTTCTCATTTCCTGAAGAGAACAATAAAAGTAAAAGGGTGAACTCAACTAGCCCAGTAGGAACTATTATGACTAAGATAATGCAGAATATATTATCGTTAGCCTTCAACAGTGTTAAACTGATACAATATAACAACCATCAAGTTTAACTGCAACGGAACAAGCAATCCATTAAAAGAGTCAAGTAGAGAATAAAATCTACTATCTTTTATGATTTAGAAGATTTTTCATCACTTTTATCGCTGGGACTCAGCTTAATAAATAATCCACATCATCGAATCACCCCTGCACTACGGCCAAGGATATTCTTTAGTATCACGACCACAATTATCCATGCACTACGGGCCAAGAATATTTGTGTATTCATTAATGGTCATGATCATGCCAACAACTGTACATCAATGCACTACAGGCCAATGAGGACTTTTTCCACATCATTTGTAACATTACGGTCATGAATACACCGAATAATCCCTGGTCATAATCATACCAAGTCCATCTATGCACTATAGGCTACATATGACTTTCAACAAAATATAAACATGAGGATGATGACAATGATATAAAAATTCAATAAAACAAGTTCAACAATTAATTTATCCAGGAACTAATAACGTCCAAATTGTCAACATGATACTGCTTTGTAGAGTAAAATTCAAGAATGCTCAGAAGAATATTTCCATGAAAAGATACTGGATGAAGCGCAAATATCAAGGATATTCCACTAATTTCATGGAGTATAGAAGTCAAAACTTTAACCAACTGAGTATAATAAGGAATGGAATAACAAAAGAAATCACCAAGCATGCGATAGACCGCACATGCAGGTTATTCCAACAGAATAATAAATAACGGAATCAGGTTCGGCGTAAAACGTACAGACAGGATATTCCAACAAAATAATAAAGACGGAATCAGGTCCGGCGTAAAATGCACAGACAGGATATTCCAACAGAATAATAAAGACGAAATCAGGTCCGGCGTAAAACACACAGACATGATATTCTAACAGAATAATAAAGACGGAACCAGGTCCGGCGTAGAACCCACAGACAGGATGTTCCAACAGAATGATAAAGAATGGAACAACAGAAGAATTTCACCAAGTATAGGGTAGCCCGCGTATACAGGTTATTCCAACAGAATAATAAAGAATGGAATAACAGAAGTTCTCTTCATGGATAAGAAAGAAATAATACTCCCTACCTTAGAAAAACTGGATACTGGAATAGTGAGGTAGCTGACTTCTCTTCTTCTTTCTATAATTTCTCTCTATAAAAATCGCTCTAAAGTTTTTGTGAATTGGTGAGAAATGAAGGAAGAATGAGCTTCTATTTATAGAAAAATATAGTTTCGATAATTGCGCGTTTTGGGGCTCAAAAAATTACAGTACAATACCTCCAACTTTTCCTTTATTTTTAATTTAGTCATGGAAGTATTATCAAACTTGCACCACCTCTCCTAATAGTAAATAATGTGATTCAATAGTAAATTATGTGAATCAATAGTTCTAGACATGTAAAAATACGAATTACAGTATAGTACCTCCATCTATACCTCCATTTTTAACTTAGTCATGCAAATATTATCAATCTTGTACCAACTCCCCTAATAGTAACAAGAATGTGAAACAATAGTATACACATGTGAACAAATAGTTATAATCATGTAAAATAATAGCAATCAATTGTTCATTTATCCGATTAAATACCCGATTGGTCAATATAACCTCCAGACATCAATTATTATCGAAATAATTGTCGATTTTCACTAACACAAATAATTCTAACACAATGAAACCATTTTTATCAAAAATATAAATTTTGAAATTTCAAAGTTTGACTTTTTCCGAAAAAGTCAACAGTTGACTTTTTGACCAAATAGTGAATTCCAGAAAATTTTGTGTTTATAGACTATTTTTACTAATTTCATCGATTCGGACTCAAATATCACGTCCGCGTCTCCAAATTCAACTCCGAACACAACTTTAATTTTAATAACATTCATCATTAATATTATAACTCACAATATTTATCAACCAGGTCGTTCCCAGGAAAGAGGGGGCTTTCCAATAAGAATTTCTCCCTATTGGCGCGCAATTAAGTGACCAAACCTCTCCTTGACAGAACTTCTATACATTGTAATTATTGTAATTTAATAATATGAATAACTTTGTCGTCTCAATTATTGATTTAATAAAATAACATATTATGCAGATGATACTATGACAATAATCGAATCAATAATATGAGAGATATGATGCAGCAATTACTGTAGCAATAATTGAGTACAACTGAGTGATTTTGTGACGCCCCCAAAATTAGGTATACATCACCCATCTTGGGTCGCCCGATACATGGTACAGAATTCAAATACAACTTATTAATACAACTGTCATGTACAATACGACAAAACATAACTGTGAGTTTGAATACAAATATTGTCTACTAGAGAGTATCCATACTCAAAAGGAGTCCTTATTACAATTATTATCACACTATTTTACAGAATAGTGAGGACTACTAATGTTATCCTTTGGACCATCACTCCGTTCCCCGACTCGTCCCAGCTATATTCTCATTTCTTGAAGAGAACAGTGAAAGAAAGGGTGAGCTCAACTAGCCCAGTAAGAAATATTATGACTAAGATAATGCAGAATAAATTATCATTAGCCTTCAACAGTGTTAAACTGATAAAATATAACGAACATCAAGTTTAACTGCAGCGGAACAAGCAATCCATTAAAAGAGTCAAGTAGAAAATAAAATCTATTATCTTCTATGATTTAAAAGGTTTTTTAACACTATTATCGTTGGGACTCAGCTTAATAAAATAACCCACATCATCGAATCACCCCTGCACTACGGCCAAGGATATTCGTGTATTCATTAATGGTCATGATCATGCCAACAACTGTCCATCAATGCACTACGGGCCAATGAGGACTTTTACCACATCATTTGTAACATTAAAGTCATGATTATACCGAATAATCCCTAGTCATAATCATACCAAGTCCATCTATGCACTACAGGCCACAGATAACTTTCAACATTTTATAAACATTAGGATGATGACAATGATATAAGAATTTAATAAAACAAGTTCAAGAATTAATTTATCCAAGAATTAACAACGTCCAAATTGTCAACATGATAGTGCTTTGTGGAGTAAAATTCAAGAATGATTAGAATAACATTTTCATGAAAAGATACTGGATGAAACGCAATTATCAAGGATATTCCACTAATTTCATGGAGTATAGAAGTTAAAACTTAACCAACTGAGTATAATAAAGAATGGAATAACAAAAGAAATCACCCGACATGCGATAGACCGCATAGACAGGTTATTCTAACAGAATAATAAATAATAGAACCAGGTCCGGCGTAAACGCACAGAATGGATATTCCGACAGAATAATAAATAATGGAACCAGGTTCGGTGTAAAACACACAGACATGATGTTCCAAATAAAAGTTCTCTTCATGAATAAGAAAGAATAACACCCCTTACCGTTTTAAAGAAGAACTGAAATAAGGAAGTAGTTAAGTAGCAGAATACTTTTCTTCTCCCTCTCTATAGTTTCTCTCTCTACAGTTCAGTGAATTCGTAAGAAATAATGAAGGAATGAGCTGCTTTTTATATAAAAATGGAATGCATAGTAACTAATCCATGAACGGTCCAGATTGATTACTTTAATCTGACGGTCCATATTTAAAGAAAAATCTTTTAAATAAAATATAATATATTCTATTTGTAGAATAACTTTAATAAAGTATTCTGTTTTATATAAAAAAATGTTTCTGTTTTATTACGTTAATAATACGAATAAAATAAAACTTCATTATCGCTAAATAATTCATATTATTAATTGACAATAATTGAATCAAACTGAGTGACTTCTTACATAAGCATTAATAATCAATACTGTGTTCTACTATGCAACCACACATATTACTGTACTTTTACTACCGAGTAGTTCAACAGTATCAATGATAAAACTTCCGCCGTTATTTTTAATAAAATATTTTTATCGTTTTCTCAATTTGACAATAATTCTGTTGTGGAGTCCACCAATGATTGTGCCGTTGTACGAATATTCCCTGTTAAAACGAATATTTTCCGACCAATCGAATATTATATAACAACTTGCGTACTTTATAAAATTTATAAATATTACCCACAACTATAACATTATATTAAATTAACTCTATAATATTTAAAAATGATATTTATAGAAAATTCATCTCTATTTATAAAAGTTGGGGTCTTACAATCTCCCCTTCTTATGAAATTTCGCCCTCGAAATTAGGGTACGCACCTGGTATGTCGAAGAGGTAAGGATACCTTGATTTCATTTCAAATTCTAACTCCCAAGTCATTTCCTCAACATCGTGATTTCTCCACAAAACTTTGACTTGAGGTATAACCTTGGAGCGTAGAATATGTTCCTTCTTATCCAAGATTTGAACAGAAACTTCTTCATACGTCAAATCCTCTGCTATTTCGTCCGGTTCTAACTCAATAATGTGGTTCGGGTCTTCCACATATTTACGTAACATGGATATGTGAAAAACGTTATGAACACGAGACATACTTGGCGGTAAAGCGAGTCTATAAGCCACATTTCCTACTCGATCGAGGATTAAAAATGGACTGATGAATCGAGGATTGAGCTTTCCTCTCTTTTTAAATCTCGTAACTCCTTTCCATGGAGCAACACGTAAGAACACATGATCTCGTATATCGAATTCCACGTCCTTTCGATGAAGATCAACATAACTCTTTTATCGATTTTATGAGGTTTTTATACGTTGTCGGATCGCTTGAATCTTTTCTGTAGTCATACGTACCAACTCCGGTCCCAACAACGTTGCTTCACCCACCTCATCCCAGCATACTGGAGAACGACATTTTCTTCCATATAATGCTTCAAATGGAGCCATGCCAAAACTTGCTTGATAACTGTTGTTGTAGAAAAACTCCACCAATGGTAAGAACTTGTCCCAACTTCCCTTGAAGTCAAGGACACAGAGTCTTAATAGATTTTCAAGAGTTTGAATAGTCCTCTCTGATTGTCCGTCCGTCTGAGGATGATATGCCGAACTAAATCGTAAATCCGTGCCTATAGCTTTTTGTAAACTAACCCAAAATCGTGAAGTGAATCTTGGGTCTCGATCAGAAACTATGGATACTGGCATACCATGCAGTCTTACAATCTCGTTTATGTACATACGAGCAAGACGTTCAAGTGTATAAGTTTCTCGTATCGGTAAGAAATGAGCAGACTTGGTCAATCTATCAACAATGACCCAAATCGCATCTATACCTTGAGAAACCTTAGGAAGACCGGTAACGAAATCCATGGTAATGTGCTCCCACTTCCATTCTGGAATTTCAAGTGGTTGCAATGGACCTTTTGGTACTTGATGCTCCGCTTTGACTCGTTGACAAGTTAGACACCTTGAGATAAACAACGCTATCTCTCTCTTCATATTGCTCCACCAAAATGTATGACGAAGATCATGATACATTTTGGTACTTCCAGGATGGATTGCAAACGGTGTGTTGTGCGCCTCCATCATGATTTCATACTTTAAATCAGGGTTGTTAGGAACACAAAGTCTGGAGTTGACTCGAAGTATTCCTTCTTCATCGATTCTTGCTTCCGGCATAGCACCTTCTTGCACTTTCTTCCTCATACGCATCAGCTCCAGGTCTGTAGCTTGAGCAGCTTTAACTTTATCGATTAAAGTTGGTTCTACTCGTATATTCGCCATCATCACATGGGTCCCTGGAGTCTTTAACTCTATCTCCATCCTTTGCAAGTCACACAAAATGGGCCTTTGTGTTGACAATATCGCACTCGTACTTGCATATGATCTTCTACTCAATGCGTCAGCTACCACGTTCGCTTTTCCAGGATGGTATTGAATGGTATGATCATAATCTTTCAACAGTTCAAGCCAACGTCGTTGTCGCATGTTGAGTTCCTTTTGAGTGAAAAAATATTTGAGGCTTTTATGATCCGTAAAGATCTCCACCTTCTCCCCATACAAGTAATGCCTCCAAATTTTAAGTGCAAAGACAACAGCTGCCAACTCTAGATCATGAGTAGGATAATTTCTCTCATATTCCTTGAGTTGTCTTGATGCATAGGCTATGACTTTTTCATGTTGCATGAGAACGCATCCCAACCCTTTGCTCGAAGCATCACTGTAGATGACAAATCCCTCCGAGCCAGATGGTATTGTTAGAATAGGTGCTGAAATGAGTCTCCTCTTGAGTTCTTGAAAACTCTTCTCACATTCTTCGCTCCAACCGAACTTTGTATCTTTCCGAGTCAGCTGAGTTAATGGAGTAGCGATTCGAGAAAATCCTTCCACGAATCTCCCAGCTAAACCAAGAAAGCTACGTACTTCGGTCACTGATTTAGGTTGCTCCCAGCTTTGAATAGCTTCAATCTTTGTCGGGTCAACAGATATTCTATGACTTGATACTACGTGCCCAAGGAATGCTACCTCCTCCAGCCAGAACTCGCATTTCTTTAACTTGGCATAAAGCTTGTATTCACGAAGCTTTTGGAGTACCAGCCTCAAGTGTTGCTCATGATCTTCACGGCTTTTGGAATAAATAAGGATGTCATCAATAAAGACGACCACAAAGTGATCCAAATATTCCTTGAATACCTGATTCATCATATCCATGAAGGCAGCAGGAGCATTAGTCAATCCAAAGGACATGACTAGGAATTCATAATGCCCGTACCGAGTTCTGAAAGCCGTCTTTGGAATATCCTCAGTTCTAACCTTCAGCTGATGATATCCAGAACGAAGATCGATCTTTGAAAAGAATTGTGCTCCTTGCAACTGGTCAAACAGGTCATCAATACGTGGCAATGGGTACCTATTTTTGATGGTGACATGATTCAACTCCCGATAATCAATACAAAGTCGCATACTTCCATCTTTCTTCTTCACGAATAGAACAGGAGCACCCCAAGGAGAAGTACTAGGACGAATAAAGCCAATGTCTAACAATTTCTGCAGTTGGATCTTTAACTCCTGAAGTTCAATAGGAGCCATTCGATATGGGGCTTTGGAAATGGGTTTTGTACCGGGTTCAAGGTCGATACAAAATTTAATTTCACGCTCTGGGGGTAGGCCAGGAAGTTCTTCAGGGAATACGTCAGGAAATTTATTAACAATAGAAATATCATTCAAAACTGACGTATTTTTGTTTAGATCCGTGACATGAGCTAAGAAAGCTTGACATCCGTTTTTCAATAAACGAATAGCTTTATGGCTTGAGATGACAGCGATTGATTTTAATGGTTTGGTTGCTTGAATTCGCATAATAGGTCGATTAGGAATATGAAAGCTAACAACCTTACGAAAATAATCAATTTTTGCATGATGAGTAGTTAACCAATCAATCCCTAGAATCACGTCAAATGCAAGTATTTTTAATGAAATAAGATCGACAGGTAATGTGTGGGTACCAACTTGAACCAAACAAGACTTATAAACCGTGGATGTAATGAAGGTTTCTCCCAATGGAGTTTCAACAGATAAGTCAAAGTCTAATTTCTCCGGAGTCAAATTTAATCGATGAGCGCAAGTAGGAGAAATAAAAGAATGGGTAGAACCGGTATCAAATAAAGTATAGACTTCGTTAGAGTTTATGATAAGCTTACCCGTGATGACCTCATTCGGGTTCTTACTTTCTGGGAGGTCACAACAAACGCTCTCCCTTGCACTACCGGTTTTGACTTTTCTGGGACGGCCTTTGGTGTCTCCATCTTGGCTGAACTTGTTTTTGGTAAACGACAAAATCGAGCTAAATGACCTTCTCTTCCACAATTATAACATGCTTTAGACGGCATCGCGCAGTTTGGACTGATGTGCCCCTCCCCTCCGCATTTGAAACATATGATAGGTGGTCGTTCTCCTTCCTTAACAACGGGTGCTGGTGCTGACGTCTTTCCATCATTGTTGAATCTCCTCTTCTTGAAATGACCATTCTTATTGTTTTGGCCCTGATTACCACCGAAGTGGTTACCATTTCTGGCCTGTTGATTCCCTCCACGCTTGTTGTCACCGCTTCGATGACTGCTCTCACTGGTATTATCATTTTGCCGACTGCTCTCTTTTGGTTGCGTTAACTCATTATCGCGCTTCACTAACTGAGCCCTATTCACAACATATGAATACAAACACAGTTTATGAGAAATAAGATGTTGACGTATCTCAGGTTTCAAACCTCGCAAAAATATTCGCGTCATTCGCTCTTCATTATCCACCAAGTGGGACGCAAACCGGGATAACTCAGCAAATTTAGCCTCATACTGCGACACGGTCATATTATTCTGCTCCAATTTGATGAACTTCACCTCCTTCATGTGACGAACACTTTTGGGAAAGTATTTGTCATTGAACAGCTCTTGGAACTTCTCCCAAGACATCTTCAGTGCGGCAGGTTGAGTACGCTTTATCGATTCCCACCAGTAATCTGCCTCTCCTCGCAACATAAAGGCGGCAAAGGGAACCTTTTGCTCCTTGGAGCATCCCAAGATATCAAATATCTTGGTGATCTGCTTTATCCATGTTTCCGCTACAAGTGGTTTTGGCTCTCCCTTAAACTCTGGTGGTCCCAGCTCCTTGAACTGTTTAGCGGTGACCGTCCGAGAGTTTTCAGTGTTTCCACCTACATTTTAAACAGGAGCCGCTCTCGCCTGCTGTTGCATGAACTGCATAAAGCTTCTGAACATTTCATCATTCATCATTTGATCAGTATTGTTGTTTGCATGAGGATTGTCGCCTTCCTGATGCACATTATCCCGATTATTGATATGTGGTGAATCGACAGTCACTTGTCCTCCATTGCTATTCTCAACATTCTCGGATGCCATTTTCAGATACTGCCACAAAACAAAAGTTAATTGATATGTCATATATTATCCTTATATTCTGACCGACCAATTAAATACCATGCAAATAAACTTAGGTAGGTCATACTAGCGAAGGAATTCCCCGTCTCTCCCCTCCTAGTTCTATTCTCACATCTTAGCCAGGGATCATATCTCTAAGCTCTGATACCAACTGTGACGCCCCCAAAATTAGGTATACATCACCCATCTTGGGTCGCCAGATACATGGTACAGAATTCAAATACAACTTATTAATACAACTGTCGTGTACAATACGACAAAACATAACTGTGAGTTTGAATACAAATATTGTCTACTAGAGAGTATCCATACTCAAAAGGAGTCCTCATTACAATTATTAACACACTATTTTACAGAATAGTGAGGACTACTAATACTATCATTTGGACCATCACTCCGTTCCCCGACTCGTCCCAGCTATATTCTCATTTCCTGAAGAGAACAGTGAAAGAAAGGGTGAGCTCAACTAGCCCAGCAAGAAATATTATGACTAAGATAATGCAGAATAAATTATCATTAGCCTTCAACAGTGTTAAACTGATAAAATATAACGAACATCAAGTTTAACTGCAGCGGAACAAGCAATCCATTAAAAGAGTCAAGTAGAAAATAAAATCTACTTATCTTCTATGATTTAAAAGGTTTTTCAACACTGTTATCGCTGGGACTCAGCTTAATAAAATAACCCACATCATCGAATCACCCCTGCACTACGGCCAAGGATATTCGTGTATTCATTAATGGTCATGATCATGCCAACAACTGTCCATCAATGCACTACGGGCCAATGAGGACTTTTACCACATCATTTGTAACATTACGGTCATGATTATACCGAATAATCCCTGGTCATAATCATACCAAGTCCATCTATGCACTACAGGCCACAGATGACTTTCAACATTTTATAAACATTAGGATGATGACAATGATATAAGAATTCAATAAAACAAGTTCAAGAATTAACAACGTCCAAATTGTCAACATGATACTGCTTTGTGGAGTAAAATTCAAGAATGATTAGAATAACATTTTCATGAAAAGATACTGGATGAAACGTAATTATCAAGGATATTCCACTAATTTCATGGAGTATAGAAGTTAAAACTTAACCAACTGAGTATAATAAAGAATGGAATAACAAAAGAAATCACCCGGCATGCGATAGACCGCACAGACAGGTTATTCTAACAGAATAATAAATAATGGAACCAGGTCCGGCGTAAACGCACAGACAGGATATTTCGACAGAATAATAAATAATGGAACCAGGTCCGGTGTAAAACACACAGACAGGATGTTCCAATAGAATAATAATAAAACGGAACCAGGTCCGGTGTAAAACACACAGACAGGATGTTCCAACAGAATAATAATAAAAAATGGAACCAGGTCCGGTGTAAAACACACAGACGGGATGTTCCAACAGAATAATAATAAAAAACGGAACCAGGTCCGGTGTAAAACACACAGACAGGATGTTCCAACAGAATAATAGAAGAATGTCACCAAGTATAGGGTAGACCGCGTATACAGGTTATTCCAACAGAATAATAAGAAATGGAATAACAAAAGTTCTCTTCATGAATAAGAAAGAATAACACCCCTTACCATTTTAAAGAAGAAGTGAAATAAGGAAGTAGTTAAGTAGCAAAATACTTTTCTTCTCTCTCTCTCTATAGTTTCTCTCTATAGAGTTCAGTGAATTAGTAAAAAATAATGAAGGAATGAGCTGCTTTTTATAAAAAAATAGAATGCATAGTAACTAATCCATGAACGGTCCAGATTGATTACTTTAATCTGACGGTCTATATTTAAAGAAAAATCTTTTAAATAAAATATAATATATTCTATTTATAGAATAACTTTAATAAAGTATTCTGTTTTATATAAAAAGATGTTTCTGTTTTATTACGTTAATAATACGAATAAAATAAAACTTCATTATCGCTAAATAATTCATATTATTAATTGACAATAATTGAATCAAACTGAGTGACTTCTTACATAAGCATTAATAATCAATACCGTGTGCTACTATGCAACCACACGTATTACTGTACTTTTACTACCGAGTAGTTCAACAGTATCAATGATAAAACTTCGGCCGTTATTTTTAATAAAATATTTTTGTCGTTTTCTCAATCCGACAATAATTCTGTTGTGGGGTCCACCAATAATTGTGCCGTTGTACGAATATTCCCTGTTAAAACGAATATTCCCCGACCCATCGAATATTATATAACAACTTGCGTACTTTGCAAAATTTATAAATATTACCCACAACTATAACATTATATTAAATTAACTCCATAATATTTAAAAATGATATTTATAGAAAATTCATCTTTATTTATAAAAGTTGGGGTCTTACAGACTTCTCACGTAAGCATCAATAATCAATACCGTGTGCTACTATGCAACCACGCGTATTACTGTACTTTTACTACCGGGTAGTTCAACAGTTAACGGTAAAACTTCTGCCGTTATTTTCATAAAGTATTTTTATCGTTTTCTCAATCCGACAATAATTCCGTTGTGGGGGTCCACCAATGATTGTGCCGTTGTACGAATATTCTCTGTTAAAACGAATATTCTCCGACCAATCGAATATTATATAACAACTTGCGTACTTTGTAAAATTTATAAATATTACCCACAACTAACATTATATCAAATCCACACCATAATATTCAAAAATATAATTCGAGAAAATTTAATTTTTATTCAAAAAATTGGGGTCTTACAACCTCCCCTTCGTATGAAATTTCGTCCACGAAATTAGGGTGCGTACCTGGTATGTCGAAGAGGTAAGGATATCTTGATTTCCTCTCAGATTCTAACTCTCAAGTCATTTCTTCCACATCGTGGTTTCTCCACAAAACTTTGACTTGAGGTATAACCTTGGAGCGTAGAATATGATCCTTTTTATTCAAGATTTTAACAGGTAACTCTTTATACGTTAAATCTTTCTCTATCTCGTCTGGTTCTAATTCAATAATGTGGTTCGGGTCTTTCACATATTTACGTAACATAGATATGTGAAAAACGTTATGAACAAGAGACATACATGGCGGTAAAGCGAGTCTATATGCCACAGTTCCTACTCGATCGAGGATTAAAAATAGGTCAATGAATCGAGGGTTGAGCTTTTCTCTCTTTCCAAATCTCGTAACTCCCTTCCATGGAGCAACACGTAATAACACATGATAATTCAATAATGTGGTTAAATCTTTCTCTATCTCGTCTGGTTCTAATTCAATAATGTGATTCGGGTCTTTCACATATTTACGTAACATAGATATGTGAAAAACGTTATGAACACGAGACATAAATGGCGGTAAAGCAAGTCTATATGCCACAGTTCCTACTCGATCGAGGATTAAAAATGGGCCAATGAATGGAGGGTTGAGCTTTTCTCTCTTTCCAAATCTCGTAACTCCCTTCCATGGAGCAACACGTAATAACACATGATCTCCAATATCGAATTCCACGTCCTTTCGATAAAGATCAGCATAACTCTTTTGTCAATCTTGTGAGGTTTTTATACGTTGTCAGATCGTTTGAATCTTTTCCGTAGTCATACGTACCAACTCCGGTCCCAACAACGTTGCTTCACCCACCTCATCTCAGCATACTGGAGAACGACACTTTCTTCCATACAACGCCTCAAATGGAGCCATGCCAATACTTGCTTGATAACTGTTGTTGTAGGAAAACTCCACCAATGGTAGGAACTTATCCCAACTTCCCTTGAAGTCAAGGATATAGAGTCTTAATAGATCTTCAAGAGTTTGAATGGTCCTCTCCGACTGCCCGTCCGTCTGAGGATGATATGCCGAGCTAAATCGTAAATCCATGCCCATAGCTTTTTACAAACTAACCCAAAATCTTGAAGTGAATCTTGAGTCTCGATCAGAAACTATGGATACTGGCATACCATGAAGTCTTACAATCTCGTTTATATACATACGAGCAAGACGTTCAAGTGTATAAGTTTCTCGTATAGGTAGGAAATGAGCAGGCTTGGTCAATCTATCAGCAATGACCCAAATTGCATCTATGCCTTGAGAAACCTTGGGAAGACCAGTAACAAAATCTATAGTAATGTGTTTCCACTTCCATTCTAGAATTTCAAGTGGTTGCAATGGACCTTTTGGTACTTGATGCTCTGCCTTGACTCGTTGACAAGCTAAACACCTTGAGATAAACTCTGCTATCTCTCTCTTCATATTGCTCCACCAAAATATATGTCGAAGATCACGATACATTTTGGTACTCCCAGGATGGATTGCAAACGGTGTGTTGTGCGCCTCCATCATGATTTTATACTTTAAATTAGGGTTGTTGGGAGCACAAAGTCTGGAGTTGACTCGAAGTATTCATTCTTCAACGATTCTTGCTTCCGGAATAGCACCTTCTTGCACTTTCTTCTTCATACGCATTAGCTCCAGGTCTGTAGCTTGAGCAGCTTTAACTTTATCGATTAAAGTCGGTTCTACTCGTATGTTTGCCATCATCATGTGGGTCCCTGGAGTTTTTATCTCTAACTCCATCCTTTGCAAGTCATACAAAATGGGCCTTTGCGTTGATAATATTGCACTCGTACCCGCATATGATCTTCTACTCAGTGCGTCAGCTACCACATTCACTTTTCCAGGATGGTATTAGATGGTATGATCATAATCTTTCAATAGTTCAAGCCAACGTCATTGTCGCATGTTGATTTCCTTTTGGGTGAAGAAATATTTGAGGCTTTTATGATCCGTGTAAATCTCCACCTTCTCTCCATACAGGTAATGCCTCCAAATCTTAAGCGCAAAAATGACAGCTGCCAACTCTAGATCATGAGTAGGGTAATTCCTCTCATATTCTTTGAGTTGTCGTGAGGCAGAGGTTATGACTTTCCCATGTTACATAAGAACACATCTTAACCCTTTGCCTGAAGCTTCACTGTAGATGACAAATCCCTCCGAGCCAGATGGTATTGTCAGAACATGTGCTAAAATGAGTCTCCTCTTGAGTTCTTGAAAACTCTTCTCACATTCCTCACTCCAACTGAACTTTGTATCTTTTCGAGTCAGCTGAGTTAATGGAGTAGAGATTCGAGAAAATCCTTCCACGAATCTCCGATAATAACCAGCTAATCCGAGAAAGCTACGTACTTCGGTCACTGATTTAGGTTGCTCCCAGCTTTGAATAGCTTCAATCTTTGCTGGGTCAACATATATTCCATGACTTGATATCACGTGCCCAAGGAATGCAACTTCCTCAAGCCAGAACTCGTATTTCTTCAACTTGGCATATAGCTTGTTTTCACGAAGCTTTTGGAGTATCAGCCTCAAGTGTTGCTCATGATCTTCACGGCTTTTGGAATATATGAGGATGTCATCAATAAAGATGACCACAAAATGATCCAAATATTCTTTGAATACTCGGTTCATCATATCCACGAAGGCAGCAGGAGCGTTAGTCAATCCAAAAGACATGACTAAGAATTTATAATGCCCGTACCGAGTTCTGAAGGCACTCTTTGGAATATCCTCAGTTTTAACCTTCAGCTGATGATATCCAGAACGAAGATCGATCTTTGAAAAAAATTATGCTCCTTGTAACTGATCAAACAGGTCATTAATACGTGGCAATGGGTACCTATTTTTGATGGTGACATTATTTAACTCCCGATAATCAATACAAAGTCGCATACTCCCATCTTTCTTCTTCACGAATAGAACAGGAGAACCCCAAGGAGACGTACTAGGACGAATGAAACCAATGTCTAACAATTTCTACAATTGGGTCTTTAACTCCTAAAGTTCAATAGGAGCCATTCGATATGGAGCTTTGGAAATGGGTTTTGTATCGGGTTCAAGGTCGATACAAAATTCAACTTCACGCTCTGGGGGTAGGCTAGGAAGTTCTTCATGGAATACGTCAGGAATTTATTAACAATAGAAATATCCTTCAAATCTGACGTATTTTTGTTTAAATCCGTGACATGAGCTAAGAAAGCTTGACATCCATTTTTCAATAAACGAATAGCTTTATGGCTTGAGATAACCGTGATTGATTTTAATGGTTTGGTCGCTTGAATTCGCATAATAGGTTTATTAGGAATATGAAAGCTAATAACCTTACGAAAACAATTAATTTTAGCATAATGAGTAGTTAACCAATCAATCCCTAGAATCACGTCAAATGCAAGTATTTTTAAGGAGATAAGATCGACAGGTAACGTGCGGTTACCGATTTGAATCAAACAAGACTTATAAACAGTGGATGTAATGAAGGTTTCTCCTAATGGAGTTTCAACAGATAAGTCAAAGTCTAATTTCTCTGGAGTCAAATTTAAACGTTGAGCGCAAGTAGGAGAAATAAAAGAATGGGTAGAACCGGTATCAAATAAGGTATAGACTTCACTAGAGTTTATGATAAGTTTACCCTTGATAACCTCGTTCGGGTTCCTTACTTTCTGGGAGGTCACAACAAATGCTCTCCCCTGCACCACCGGCTTTGACTTTTCTGGGATGGCCTTTGGTGCCTCCATCCTAGCTGAACTTGTCTTCGGTGAACGACAAAATCGGGCTAGGTGACCTTCTCTTCCACAATTATAACACGCTTTGGATGGCATCGCGCAGTTTGGACTGATATGTCCCTCCCCTCCACATTTGAAGCATATAATAGGTGGTCGTTCTCCTTCCTTAACCACGGTTACTGGTGCTGACGTCTTTCTATCATTGTTGAATCTCCTTTTCTTGAAATGTCTATTTTTACTGTCTTGGCCATGATTACCACCGAAATGGTTACCATTTCTGGCATGTTGATTCCCTCCACATTTGTTGTCACCGCTTCGATGACTGATACCACTGGTATTTTCATGCTGTCGGCTGCTTTCTCTTGGTTGCGTTGACTCGTTACCGCGCTCCAATAACTGAGCCTTATTTACAACATCTGAGTACAAACACAGTTTATGAGAAATAAGATATTGACGTATCTCCGGTTTCAAACCTCTAATATTCGTGTCATTTGCTCCTCATTATTGACCAAATGGGATGCAACCGGGATAACTCCGCAAATTTAGCCTCGTATTGCGACACGGTCATATTATTTTGCTCCAACTTGATAAACTCCACCTCTTTCATGTGACGAATACTTTCGAAAAAGTACTTGTCGTTGAATAGCTCTTGGAACTTCTCCCAAGACATCTTGAGTGCGTCAAGCTGGGTACATTTTACAGATTTTCACCAGTAATTTGCCTCTTCACGCAACATGAAGGTGACAAAGGGAACCTTTTGCTCCTCAGAGCATCCCAAGACATCAAATATCTTGGTGATCTGCTTTATACACGCTTCCGCCTTAAGTAGTTTTGGCTCTCCAATAAACTCGGGTGGTCCCAGCTCCTTGAACTGTTTAGCGGTGACCGTTCGAGAGTTTCCAGTGTGTCCACCTGCATTTTGAACAGGAGCCGCTCTCGCCTGATATTGCATGAATTGCATAAAGCCTCTAAACATTCCATCGTTCATCATTTGGTCAGTGTTGTTGTTTGCATGAGGATTGTCGCCTTCCTGATGCACATTATTCTGATTGTTGATCTGTGGAGACTCAACGGTCTCTTGTGCTCCATTGCTATTCTCAATATTCTCGAATGCCATTTTCAAATATTGCCACAAAACAAGGGTTAATTGACATGCAACATATTATCTATATACTCTGACCAACCAATTAAATACCAAATAAACTTAGGTAGGTCATACTAGCGAAATAATTTCCCGTCTCTCCCCTCCTAGTTCTAGTCTCACATCTTAGCCAGGGATCGTATCCCTAAGCTTTGATACCAACTGTGATGCCCCCAAAATAGGTATACATCACATATTCTGAGTCGTCAAATACATGGTACAGAATACAAATACATGGTACAGAATACAACTGTTGTGTAAAGTACGACAAAACATAAGCTGTGAGTTTTAATACAACTATTGTCGTCTAGACAATATACAAACTCAAATTCAATATTATTACATTTATTTTCCACTATTTCACTGAATAGTGAGGACTACTAATGCTATTATCTGGTCCATCACTCCGTTCCCCGACTAGTACCCGCTACGTTCTCATTTCCTAAAGAGAACAATAAAAGTAAAAGGGTGAGCTCAACTAGCCCAGTAGGAAATATTATGACTAAGATAATACAGAATATATTATCGTTAGCCTTCAACAGTGTTAAACTGATACAATATAACAACCATCAAGTTTAACTGCAGCGGAACAAGCAATCCATCAAAAGAGTCAAGTAGAGAATAAAATCTACTATCTTTTATGATTTAGAAGGTTTTTTCATCACTTTTATCGCTGGGACTCAGCTTAATAAATAATCCACATCATCGAATCACCCCTGCACTACGGCCAAGGATATTCTTTAGTATCACGACCACAATTATCCATGCACTACGGGCCAAGAATATTTGTGTATTCGTTAATGGTCATGATCATGCCAACAATTGTCCATCAATGCACTACGGGCCAATGATGACTTTTTCCACATCATTTTTAACATTACGGTCATGATTACACCGAATAATCCCTGGTCATAATCATACCAAGTCCATCTATGCACTATATGCCACAGATGACTTTCAACAAAATATAAACATGAGGATGATGACAATGATATACAAATTCAATAAAACAAGTTCAAGAATTAATTTATCCAGGAACTAATAACGTCCAAATTGTCAACATGATACTGCTTTGTAGAGTAAAATTCAAGAATGCTCAGAAGAATATTTTCATGAAAAGATACTGGATGAAGCGCAAATATCAAGGATATTCCACTAATTTCATGGAGTATAGAAGTCAAAACTTTAACCAACTAAGTATAATAAGGAATGGAATAACAAAAGAAATTACCAAGCATGCGATAGACCGCACATGCAGATTATTCCAACAGAATAATAAATAACGGAATCAGGTCCGGCGTAAAACGCACAGACAGGATAATCCAACAAAATAATAAAGACGGAATCAGGTCCGGCGTAAAACGCACAGACAGGATATTCCAATAGAATAATAAAGACGGAATCAGGTCCGGCGTAAAACGCACAGACAGGATATTCTAACAGAATAATAAAGACGGAACCAGGTCCGGCGTAGAACCCACAGACAGGATGTTCCAACAGAATGATAAAGAATGGAACAACAGAAGAATTTCACCAAGTATAGGGTAGCCCGCGTATACAGGTTCTTCCAACAGAATAATAAAGAATGGAATAACAGAAGTTCTCTTCATGGATAAGAAAGAAATAATACTCCCTACCTTAGAAAAACTGGATACTGGAATAGTGAGGTAGCAGACTTCTCTTCTTCTTTCTATAATTTCTCTCTATAATAATCGCTCTAAATCTTTTGTGAATTGGTGAGAAATGAAGGAAGAATGAACTTTTATTTATAGAAAAATATAGTTTCGATAATTGCACGTTTTGGGGCTCGAAAAATTACAGTACAATACCTCCAACTTTTTCTTTATTTTTAATTTAGTCATGGAAGTATTATCAAACTTGCACCACCTCCCCTAATAGTAAATAATGTGATTCAATAGTAAATTATGTGAATCAATAGTTCTAGACATGTGAAAATACGAATTACAGTATAGTACCTCCATCTATACCTCTATTTTTAACTTAGTCATGCAAGTATTATCAATCTTGCACCAACTCCCCTAATAGTAACAAGAATGTGAAACAATAGTATACACATGTAAACAAATAGTTATAATCATGTGAAATAATAGCAATCAATTGCTCATTTATCCGGTTAAATACCTGATTGGTCAATATAACCTCCAAACATCAATTATTATCGAAATAATTGTCGATTTTTACTAACACAAATAATTCCAACACAATGAAACCATTTTTATCAAAAATATAAATTTTGAAATTTTGAAGTTTGACTTTTCCCGAAAAAGTCAATTGTTGACTTTTTGACCAAATAGTGAATTTCGAAAAATTTTGTGTTTATAGACTATTTTTACTAATTTCATCGTTCCGGACTCAAATATCACGTCCGCTTCTCCAAATTCAACTCCGAACACAACTTTAATTTTAATAACATTCATCATTAATATTATAACTCACAATATTTATCAACCAGGTCGTTCCCAGGAAAGAGGAGGCTTTCCAATAAGGATTTCTCCCTATTGGCGCTCAATTAGGTGACCAAACCTCTCCTTGATAGAACTTCTAGACATTGTAAATATTGTAATTTAATAATATGAATAACTTTGTCGTCTCAATTATTGATTTAATAAAATAACATATTATGCAGATGATACTATGACAATAATCGAATCAATAATATGAGAGATATGATGCAGCAATTACTGTAGCAATAATTGAGTATAACTGAGTGACTTCTCACGTAAGCATCAATAATCAATACCGTGTGCTACTATACAACCACGCGTATTACTGCACTTTTACTACCGGGTAGTTCAATAGTTAACGGTAAAACTTCCGCCGTTATTTTTATAAAGTATTTTTGTCGTTTTCTCAATCCGACAATAATTCCGTTGTGGGGGTCCACTAATGATTGTGCCGTTGTACAAATATTCCCTGTTAAAACGAATATTCCCCGACCAATCGAATATTATATAACAACTTGCGTACTTTGCAAAATTTGTAAATATTACCCACAACTAATATTATATCAAATCCACACCATAATATTCAAAAATATAATTCGAGAAAATTTAATCTTTATTCAAAAAGTTGGGGTCTTACATCACGTATGATTACTCATAATGGATAACATCTTTTTAAATTCTGGTATAACTACTTTAGCTAGTCACACCCACACATTTTAAGATACCCCAAGTTAGGTGCATGTTCCTTTTTAATTGACATGGTAAATAGTCTATCCTTTTATGTGGAATTCTATTAAAAATTGATTATTCAGAAAGTCAAGCTTCTCGCCACATATTAGAAGCTAACTAACATGACATTCATCATATCTTTAAGTGTTCAATCTATTTTTTTCTGTCTAACTAATTTTCAACCTCAGTTTTATTTAATAAATATTTCTTCTGCTTCATCTTTTAAAGACAATGAGATAAATTTGAGTATATCTAGAATTATCATCATTGGTCACCATCTTTACCATATGAACCAAATTAACATAAAATATTAGAACATAAAAACAGAAGAAAGACTTCGTCAGACTTAGGAAACACAATCCATATAAATGCTCAATTATTTATCATTAATCTTTCAGCTCATAAGACGTGAATTTAGGGAATAATTCAATAAAATTACTAAAACCTAAATTACTCCACTAGGAACAAGGGTATATGTGTTATTACAACATGGTAATTTAATTCCAAGCACCAACAGACAATATTACTCAATTAATATTCCAAGTATGCTATAAACACATTAAAAATTCTAGAAAATTACAGTAAGACGACACTTATACTTTACATACTATTATGTATTATTATTCACCTCAGTTCCAACTGCCCTGTAATATACTAAATTGAAAACTGAGCACTCCTCAGCTTGTGACCAAAAGATTTAAATTTTTTAATAAATAATTTTGGTTCACATTGTGACCACAAGATTTTACATGTGCTGCTAAACGCAAATGAGAAGTCTAGATTTTTTGGATCACCAAGATGACATATGGGTTCCAAGATGTAGTTTTTTTTATATTCTTTTATGAGTAGAAAAGAATGTCTGGAAGTTCGAAAGAGAACAGAGTCACAGTTTTGAAAGATCTATACAAGTTTTGTACCCTTTAATTTGGTGACAACGAATAACTTGTAAGAATCTCAATGCAATCATATGTAATTATTGGCATTTCTTTAGCATGGACTATAAATTAACATTGATTATCATCAAATGCATGCCTAAGTTGCTAAGCAGGTGATCCAAGCGGAAGGAGTAATTTTAAAGTCTGTTTAAAAGCAAGCAAACCAAAATCAAAATTCCACCGATAGTCAATTCATGCCTTTAAGACATTCCTCCATCATACTGAAAACTACAAGAAGCACATAGTCCACTTCCTTCAAGACATTCTTCCATAAAATTGAAAACTACAGTTGACAATAATAACTAAAATCAAATAATTCATTTAATCAACTAATTTTAAAGCGAAGGGAGAATGCATAGGCTCCATTGGCCCTATACTAATGATCACCATGTTACTTGGGCAACATCCCATTCTATTACCTTCAAATCATTTATATTTTCCTTTATTATCAAAAACAAAATAGAATATACTATAACTATATATTAATCATCACCGGATTAACAACCATCAAAATAAATCAAAGTACTATCATTTATCAAAAGAGACCAAAACAATTATCGCACTATATTCACTCCATAAACAAACTGCCCCACATGTGATATATTCACTCCATAAACAAACACATTCAATCCAATAAAATGGAGTACCAAAACAGTCCCACATGTGATATATGTAAACTGTCCAAAAACACTAAAATAGGACTACCAAACAGACCAAACACAGTTGTCAACTTTTTTTTTCTCTGTCTAAAATTTACTATACTCAGCTCAATTTTTTATTTTTTTTGTTGTCGTTGTTTGGACAGGATTGGTTATTGGGAAAATTAAACCAATTCTACTAAACAATAAAAGAATAAGAAACTTAGCAGTGCCTTCTTATGTAAGTTGAGTTGTCAAACACCATCCTTAAGAGATAATTGTGTCCCTTCATAGAATTATATTTCGGCGTTGAGGGTCATTAACAGAACATCCTAACATTCCAAATTCATAGTTTCTAACTAAAATAACATGTATTCTTGTTAATAGATTAAATCACTTTTTAGATTGTTGGAAATTATATAGCAATATTAACAAGACTAATTGCCGAATGAAAGTAAAATTGGAACAATTTAGCTAGAAACCGAGGCGTAGCAGCGTTATTGTCCTAAAAAGTGATTTTGCCCCCACTGATAATAATCACAGGTACAAATGGGCTGCCGACGGTCACTCTCCAGGGTTCAACGGTGAAGTCTCCGATCGTGTGTACTCACAGAAGGAGACTGTGAACTTGTCTTTGTGGATTGCCCAATGAACAGTTAACACAGAGTATATATGAACAGACTTTTGAGATAAGGAGAAGAAGAAACTGTACATTCTACTGTGTGTATTACTGTGTATATTATTCTTCGAAGAACAATTGGTACTTATAAGGAAAATAAGAACGTTGAAAAAGAATATTTTTCGGATAATAACGTTCAAGAGAACGTTGGAGTTTTTAAAAAAACATTTGGGAGTTACAGAAATAAAAGACCAATTAAATTGGGAGTTATATAAATAATTTTTAAGCATAACCAACACGAAGTTCACGAACAAATTAATGTATTAATATATTATATAGCTTGGTAGCTAATTTATGATAATTTAATTTCCAAATATTTCATAAAGGAAAAATATTGTAAGATCCAACTTTTTATGAATAAAGATTTAATTTTTTCTAAATATTATTCTAAATAGTAAGGTGATAATTTAATAAATGTTATAGTTATGAATGATATGTGACGCCCCCAAAATTGGGTATACATCACCCATCTTGGGTCGCCAGATACATGGTACAAAAATTCAAATACAACTTAATTATACAACTGTCGTGTACAATACGACAAAACATAAGCTGTGAGTTTGAATACAAACATTGTCTACTAGAGAGTATAAAAACTCAAATAAAGTTCTCGTTACATTTATTGTCACACTATTTAACAGAATAGAGAGGACTACTAATACTATCATCTGAATCGTCACTCCATTCCCCGACTAGTCCCATCTACGTTCTCATTTCCTGAAGAGAACAATGAAAGAAAGGGTGAGCTCAACTAGCCCAGTAGGAAATATTATGACTAAGATAATGCAGAATATATTATCGTTAGCCTTCAACAGTGTTAAACTGATACAATATAACAAACATCAAGTTTAACTGCAGCGAAACAAGCAATCCATTAAAAGAGTCAAGTAGAGAATAAAATCTACTATCTTTTATGATTTAAAAGATTTTTCATCACTTTTATCGCTGGGACTCAGCTTAATAAATAATCCACATCATCGAATCACCCCTGCACTACGGCCAATGATATTCTTTAGTATCACGACCACGAATTATACATGCACTACGGCTAAAGATAATCATGTTTTCATCAACGGCCCTGATCATGCCATAAAACAATTCATCTTTACACTACGGCCAAAGAGAATCTATAGCCATAATCATACCAAAAACAGTCCATCAATGCACTACGGGCCAATGAGAACTTTTTTCACATCATTTGTAACATTACGGTTATGATTATACCGAATAATCCCTGGTCATAATCATACCAAGTCCATCTATGCGCTACAAGCCACATATGACTTTCAACATAATATAAACATGAGGATGATGACAATGACATAAGAATTCAATAAAACAAGTTCAAGAATTAATTTATCCAAGAATCAATAATGTCCAAATTGTCAACATGATACTGCTTTGTGGAGTAAAATTCAAGAATGCTCAGAAGAATATTTTCATGAAAAGATACTGGATGAAGCGCAAATATCAAGGATATTCCACTAATTTCATGGATTATAGAAGTCAAAACTTTAACCAACTGAGTATAATAAAGAATGGAATAACAAAAGAAATCACCAGGCATGCGATAGACCGCACATGCAGGTTATTCTAACAGAATAATAAATAACGGAATCAGGTTAGGCGTAAAACGCACAGACAGGATATTCCTAACAGAATAATAAAGACGGAACCAGGTCCGGCGTAGAACGCACAGACAGAATATTCCAACAGAATAATAAAGATGGAACCAGGTCCGGCGTAGAACGCACAGACATGATATTCCAACAGAATAATAAAGACGGAACCAGGTCCGGCGTAGAACGCACAGACAAGATATTCCAACAGAATAATAAAGAATGGAATAATAGAAGAATTTCACCAAGTATGCGGTACTTCGCATAAACAGGTTATTCCAACATAATAATAAAGAATGGAATAACAGAAGTTCTCTTCATGAAGATGAAAGAAAGAAATAATATTTCCTACCTTTAGAAAATTTGGATACTAGAATAGTGAGGTAGCAGACTTCTCTTCTTCTTTCTATAATTTCTCTCTATAATAATCGCTCTAAAGCTTTTGTGAATTGGTGAGAAATGAAGGAAGAATGAGCTTCTATTTATAGAAAAATATAGTTTCGATAATTGCATGTTTTGGGGCTCAAAAAATTACAGTACAATACCTCGAACTTTTCTTTTCTTTTTAATTTAGTCATGAAAGTATTATCAAACTTGCACCACCTCCCCTAATAGTAAATAATGTGATTCAATAGTAAATTATGTGAATCAATAGTTCTAGACATGTGAAAATACGAATTACAGTATAATACCTCCATCTATACCTCCATTTTTTAACTTAGTCATGCAAGTATTATCAATCTTGCACCAACTCCCCTAATAGTAACAAGAATGTGAAACAATAGTATACACATGTAAACAAATAGTTATAATCATGTGAAATAATAGCAATCAATTGCTCATTTATCCGGTTAAATACCCGATTGGTCAATATAACCTCCAGACATCAATTATTATCGAAATAATTGTCGATTTTCACTAACACAAATAATTCCAACACAATGAAACCATTTTTATCAAAAATATAAATTTTGAAATTTCAAAGTTTGACTTTTCCCGAAAAAGTCAACTGTTGACTTTTTGACAAAATAGTGAATTCTGGAAAATTTTGTGTTTATAGACTATTTTTACTAATTTCATCGTTCCGGACTCAAATATCATGTCCACGTCTCCAAATTCAACTCCGAACACAACTTTAATTTTAATAACATTCATCATTAATATTATAACTCACAATATTTATCAACCAGGTCGTTCCCAGGAAAGAGGGGGCTTTCCAATAAGGATTTCTCCCTATTGGCGCGCAATTAGGTGACCAAACCTCTCATTGACAGAACTTCTAGACATTGTAAATATTGTAATTTAATAATATGAATAACTTTGTCGTCTCAATTATTGATTTAATAAAATAACATATTATGCAGATGATACTATGACAATAATCGAATCAATAATATGAGAGATATGATGCAGCAATTACTGTAGCAATAATTGAGTATAATTGAGTGACTTCTCACGTAAACATCAATAATCAATACCGTGTGCTACTATGCAACCACGCGTATTACTGTACTTTTACTACAGGGTAGTTCAACAGTTAACTGTAAAACTTTCGCCGTTATTTTCATAAAGTATTTTTGTCATTTTCTCAATCCGACAATAACTCCGTTGTGGGGGTCCACCAATGATTGCGCCGTCGTACGGATATTCCCTGACAAAAAGAATATTTTCCGACCAATCGAATATTATACAACAACTTTCATACTTTTCAAAATTTATAAATACTACCCACAACTATAACACTATCTCAAATCCACACCATAATATTAAAAAAAATATTTCAAGAAAATTAAATTTTTATTCATAAAATCTGGGGTCTCACATGATATGTGCAAATTTTACAAAGTAAGCATGTTGTCATAAAATATTCGTTTTGTCGGGGAATATTCGTACGACGACGCAATCATTGGTGGACCCCACAACGGAATAACTGTCGGATATAAAAAGTAACAAAAATAAATTTTTTATAAAAATAACGGCAATTTTTTTACCGTTAAACTGTTAAAATACCCAGTGATAAAAGTACAATAATACGTATTGTTGCATAGTAGCACACGATATTACACAACATCTCTGATTATTGATGCT
Source organism: Panax notoginseng (assembly GCA_016801055.1). Lineage (NCBI taxonomy): Eukaryota > Viridiplantae > Streptophyta > Magnoliopsida > Apiales > Araliaceae > Panax > Panax notoginseng. Next base: position 188,523,308 of record CM029015.1, on the reverse strand, counting down.
TATGTAAAAAGTCACTCAATTTCATTCAATAATTGTCACAGTAGTTCTTGTATAGTATCTTATATTCAATTACTGTCACAGTAACATCTGCATAATATTTTATATTACTAAATCAATAATTTTCACGACACAATAACTCATAATATTGAATGATATTATTAGATAAGCATTACTGACAATGTCTAGAAAGTTTTGTCGAGTAAAGTAGTTAGGTTATCTAATTGCGCGTCAATAAGGAGAAATTCTTATCGAAAAGTCCCACATTTCCTGGGAACGTTCTGGTTTTAAATATTAAAATCTATAATATTAATGGTGAATAATTATTGAAAAGATTAAGGATTTTTACTAATTAAAAAAATATGTGAATTATAAAAGTTAAGGAGGAATAATGCAAATTTGGAAAACTTTAAGGGTACCAAAGTGTAATAAGTCGACCAATCCATGTGAACTTGAATCAACCAATCAGAGAAAAGACGATGCAAACAGGATGTAAATCCTTAAAGAAACACAAAGATGATGTCACGATGATGCCACTTGGTGGAAGATGATTGAGGGACTAATTAAGGTGCAATTATTGATGGGTATTGCATAGATAATTTGTTGGTTTGAAACAATTATTGATGGGTGTTACATGGATAAAATATTATTGATAGACTTTTAAATCATAGAAGATAGTAGACATAATGCTCTACTTGACTCTTCTAATGGATTATTATTTCTGCTACAGTTGTTGATCTAAAACTTATTGTCCATTAGATTTTATCTGATTTATCATTGTTGAAGGTTAAAGATAATTTATTCTTCATTATCTTATTCATAATATTCTTTACTGGGCTAGTTGAGCTCACCCTTTTCCTTTTTGTTCCATTATTCTTCTCAGAAAATAAAAGTGTAGCTGAGACTGGTCGGGAAGTGGAGTAATGGTCCGAGATAGTTACTATAGAAGTTTTCACTATATTTTGAAATAGTGTGTTAATAACTGTAATGAAGACTTAATTTGAGTTTGGATATTGTCATATTATGTACGGTGTAATATTTGTATTCAAACTCACATCTTATGCGTTGTCGTATTTTGCACGACAGTTTAATAGTTTAAAAGTTTATAATTAATTTTTTATTATTTTTTTATGTATAAATAATTTTAAAATATGTTATTATTAGTATGGGTAAAATAGTCCAAACGATATTTTTTTATCCGAATTAATCCTAGAAAAAATAAACATAACATTAGATTATTTTAAGTTATCCTATTAATAATCCCATAAAAAATAAACATGTAAGTAGGACTATTTAATCATAGGATTGGGATTATAATCCCGTGATTGCAAATAAATATAGCCTAAGATTATGTTTGTTTGCAAGAATTATAATTTCGGGATTATAATTCATGAAATTATAATCCCAATACTATTAATTATAGGATTAAAATTTTGGGATTATAATTATAATCTCAAGACTATTAAGTTATTTTATAATCTCTATGATTAATTTTAGAGTGTTAACGATAACTTCCAAATTTTGGCGCCGTTTTTAGGGAGTGTTTATTTATTTTTATTCTTGGTTTTCTTTTTAGTTTATGAAGCGATCCTCTCAATCTAGTAAATTGAATTTTGATCCAGAAATAAAGAAGACAACAAAAAGACTAAGGAAAGAGACTAGTCAAGACAGAAGTACAATTGTAGATTCAGAAAAAACTTTTGTTTCATCACCTGGCCTCAACGTAGCACTTGAATTATAGTCTAACAATTCATCTAGTGATTCAGAAGAAGAAAAGGTGGTTGCTCCCAATAATAACATGACTTTGAAGAAGTTTGTTACTCCTAATCTGAACCAACAACCTTTGTGTATTGAATATCCTAATTTAGATGATGCTTTTGAATTGAAATCAGGACTAATTCATCTTTTGCTTACTTTTTTTGGTCTCACAGGTGAAGATCGATACAAGCATCTAAAGGAGTTCTATATGGTGTGTTCCACCATAAAGACACAAGGAGTTATCGAAGAGCAGATAAAGTTAAGGGCTTTTCCCTTTTCATTAACTAATTTGGCAAGGGACTGGTTATACTATCTTTTGTTAGGATCAATACAGACATGGAATGACATGAAAAGGCTGTTCTTGGAGAAGTATTTTTCTACTTCAAGAGTTGCTAACATAAGGAAGGAGATATGTGCAATCAAATAGTTCAATAGAGAAACTCTCTATGAGTATTGGGAAATGAGATATGTGAATCATTCTCTCATTCTTCATTTGTAGAGTCTTAACACTCTACAGATGTTGTAAATAAACCTAACTTTCAAGTCATAGAGTCCCAACACTTTAGTGGCCGTGTAAATACACCAAACTCTCCAGACGTAGAGTCTCAACACTTTATAGAGGATGTACCAGATCAATCATCTCCGATCGTAGAGTCCCAAAACCCCACGATCGATGTACATAATACTAGTTCTCTTATACATATTCCTACACAAACACATTACATCTCCATCATCGATAAACATTTCAAACATTCTTTCAACACCTATCATTTCACTCCTAAATCCTTCATCGCCCATTCAACATATACAACCTATAAAGTATATAACTCCTATACAGATTATAGAACCTCAAACCCGTCCTCAAACACATATAGATATACTTTCTTCATCCAATAATCAATGCTTCAATCTTACCCTTGCTCTAACTAATATAAGTCAGAGTAATAAGGTTGATACTGAAGTAATGCTTGACAGAATAATGGATCGATTCACAGAGATTCCTTCCAAACTTTAATGAAAAGAGCTGATAAACTTAATTGCTGATGAGCTTAATGTAAATCTTAAGCATTCCTCCTATGCTATAGAGCAAAATTTGAAGTGCATTATAGAGATTGCAGCCAAGGTTCCAGAAGAAATGTCCAAGGCATTCAGAAAAGAATTAAATGATAGCTCTTTTAAAAGAAATTACTAAGAATCTGAAGAGAATAGATGATTTCTACTTTCAACGTCTTCAAGAATAAAGAAAGGCAGTGTTCATCTTTTAAGAATCAAATGACAAGGAATTAAAATCATAACTCTCACTGAGAAGGTTTTTGAGTTAAGATCCTCCCTGAATTCAAAGAGATGTTCACGCAGCAAGTACAACAAACTAAACACTCTATTCAGGGAATGACAATGCCATGACACTTGTGCATCAGCAGTGGAACAGACATATGCAAGGTTGCAAGAAAATTAAGAAAATATTATTTTGTCACATAATCAAATGCAAGAGCTGGTGCCCAGTGTCCAATAGCTTTCAGTTGAAATCTATGTTCTTAATGCTGACAAAAATGGGGAGGAAAATTCAAGAGATAGGGGAGATGTATATCACCTACTTGAGAACATCAATCTACACCTCCTATTCAAGCTCTCCCAATAGATGATCGTGGATGTTCCCGATAGCTTTGATTGTCGAGTGCAATGACTACAACTAGCTCGCAACTCCCGTTTGATCCCTTGTTCGAAAATAGAAATCTTCAAGGGATTCACATACAAGGGGAACACAGATTCAATATGTCTAACCTTTGCCCTCAAGATTTTATTAAGGAGATTTAGAGGAGAGAAACTAAAGGAAGAGAAGCCTGTGAACATAGAGTTGCATCAGAGAACATGTGTCTCTCTAAAGTGAAAGGGGAAAGCAAGAGGAAGATGTAAGATTTTGTAATTTATTTTCCCTTTTTCCATTCTAAACTATTATACACTTGTAAAAAGTTCCCAATACATTAATAAAATTCATTCTTTCGATGTAGAGATATAGTTTCTTACTGTATGTTAAGGCATGTTTATTATTTTATGTTCTTTGCATCGTATAATTGATATGTTTGTTTTGAAATTACTGGTTTTTGTCATTATGAAATAGGGGGAGATTGTTAGGAATTGTTATGCCATACATATTTAAATTTGATGATGTGATTATAATGTATAATTGTTCATTAGTTTTTGTATAGTTTTTATTTGAGAAATATATGTACATGGACTTAGAAATAGAAAGATCAAACTTGTTAGATTGATCCTTTGAGTTTATTCAATGAACATGTAATTATAGAATCAAATCGATCGTATGGCAATGTTAAACGATCGTAGAGTTAGTCTGCCATGTTGTATAGTCAAATAATGCTCACAGAGTAATCTAGAATTCGTAGAGTAGTAACCAAGATAAAGTAAAGCTACCAAGAGACAACAAGTTCGTAGAGTTATTTTCGACATCGTAGAGCTGCTGAAGTATTTAGAGAAGTCTGAAAGGTCTGCCCATACATCATGAAGTACGCATTCGTAGAGTAGACAGTAAAGCATCATAGAGCAAAACTTATACCTCAGACTCTACGTTCCTCATCACTCTACCATCAACCAATTCGTAGAGCATGTCAGAACTTTCCTCAAACTGACAAATTCATAGTCCCAGAGCAAAGTTTCCAAGATGTTACTCACCGTCTTTAAATTCAGATTGGAAGAGCAAAGAGTAGTTAGTTTAAACCGCTAGATAGAAGATGTGACACCACTAACATGTGGTAAGTGAGACTGCAGTCTGATGTGACCTTGTTAGAGCCAAAAATAAGTCTAGTATCCAGTCTATAAGTCAACATCAGAGAACATTTGGAGCAGAGCACTAAATACACCGATGGAAACTCTCCAACAGGATGATTTTCAGAGGTCTATAAAGTAAGTACGAGGATTCAAATCTAAGTGATGAATACACGAACATACAAAAAGTTAAAAACACTGTAGGATCATATTCAAGCTCTACTCTACGATTTTGAATATCGTGTTCAAGCTGCTAAGTAAAAGAAAGAAGTGAAGCTTATTTGCAAAGCTTAGCAGCACATCAAACAACTTCCATCCATCTTGAATTGATTGTCTTAATGACTTTCATCCAAGTCTAAGTGACTTGTAGAGGTCTAAGTGACCTGGTCTGTGTGACCTTACCCAGACTAAGTGACTCGAATGAATCTTAGTGGTTCAGTTGTAATAGATCTTAGTGATCTGGTTTTTGTGACCTATCCTTTGTGGATATCCTACTTATTAAAGTAGAAAAGTGGACTATGAGTTGTTTGTACTTCGAACCACATAAAAATATATTCTGTCATTTACTTTCGGTCATATAACTGCAATATCTGTTATACCTGCTATATCTGCTAAGTGGTTAACATCCATATAACTAAATTTAGAACTGAAATTTTATTAAATCTTTAAGGGGAGTTTTCCGAACTAATATTATGTTGTGTTAAGATTAATTGAACTAATTAATTATCTGGTAACAAATCTTTAATCAAGCAAAAAATTTATAGATTTATTCAACCCTCCTTCTAGATCTCCATTGTGCTTCTGGGAAACAACAAATTTGATTCTCAAACATTCTATGACACATAAGAAGGCTATTTCTCTCTAGAGTTCTACCACGTGTTGTCCTGGTAATTGCCTATATGTTCTTCTCCCTTATACAAATTCTAGATCATTTCCCTTACTCTTCATATATTTCTCTCATCTTTAACCAATACGAAATTATAATCAAATGAGGTATGATTTCTTTGTCTACACTGTGGTACAACTATATCTTGAAAATTGATTTAAGTAAACCATGACGATAACATCTTCGATTCCTCTACGTTTCTTGCAATTCATGAAACAAGTAGGAAATGTTATAAGTTAATTGATATCTATTATTTGATATATTCATGAGTTATGTGTTCTAAAATCAATCAAGATACCTCCATAGTATGTATGAAGATAATACTACATGTATTGTATGTCCAGTTATTAGAGTGTTGAGAAAAGTGAACCTAAAATAATTTCAGCAATTATTTTTTTCTCTTTGTACAATTAAATAGGAAATTAACAATAAGTTCAATATTGAGAACAAAAATAATAAATAATCATCCACAAGTAAAATACAATATTTAACGTGAAAAACTCTTAATGGAAAAAATTACAATGTGAACTCCGAATATTCACTATATCACTAATAATGGGTTTACAATAATCTTTTCAAGTTTTACGTCCTAAAACTTGAGGTTACACAATAAATTGAGAGAGTACAAATTTAACTTTAATTAGATTGAGAAACTTAATTAACTTCGCCACCCAAAAACACCCCAAACAATAATCTTCCGACTTTCAATTGAACGGAGACAGTGACGGATACCCACGAGAAACAAACTGTAATCATCTCAATTATCTTGCTACAGAGTTTCTCTCATAATATAAAGAATCTCTCATAACCTTATTTAATTTAAAGTAATTTTTCTAATCCATTCATATTATGAATCGGAAACAATTTATTCTCCTAATTAAATTTGGGATCACATCTCATTGTCTTGGTCACCAACCAAACTAACCAATGATTTTTTTTCCAACTTGAATTTTTTTCATGGTTGAGGACCCACACCCAACATAGAGTAAGATACATTAAAGGAGATATAAAATGAAATCGCATTTTACCTAAAAAAATGTATACTCACGAGCTTCAAAAGAAGAGTGATAACAATGTAAACAAATAATTAACAATCCGATAGATTAGTTATTCATAAAGTCTGCCAAAATGTGACTATTGAAAAATTGTGGCACAAGATTGAAATGCCCAAACTTAAAGATTCACTACATCAAAACAACAAAAAACAATGAATTCGTTTTAGAGTTAGATTATATTCTTTTTTCTTCGTTTAGGTTTTTATTCCACTGAATTTTTCTTGACAGTTTTTTAATTAATGAGGCAGTTAAAATCAAAGACTTGTGGCTAGACAAATAAGGGAGAGTCTTATAATACCTTGAAAAATAAGAATATGGTGGCCTATGAGTAGACTGATCTCTAGTCAAGGAGTCCCTTAAAATTTAAATCAAATAGAACTCGATGCATGCTTGTAGATGATATAAATAGTAATTAAAATAGAAATGAGAAATAATGTTACGTTTATATTGTAAGAATGAAGGTAAAAATAGAATTACTCATTTCTATGAAATAAAAAAATTAGGTTTAATTGTTTTATTGAATAGAACAAGTCATTCACATTGCAATCAAATTTGTGAATCTTATTCATTGGGACGTTTGGAATGACTCAATCCAATTAGAACGGAATGAATCATTCCCTTCTCCATTCCATTCATTCATCAATTTCATTCATTCAATTCCAACGTATCATAATAGTAGGATTTTTTTTAGCAGATATAGTGAGTGACTCTAACTTGCATGTATACTCGAATAATCTTTGTTATCAAGTCTTAATATCTTTCCTTATGATTTCTTCTAATTAATTTTTTCATATAAATTCATACTGTGAAATTTATTTATTACAAACATACTTTATAATAATTTTAAAAGTAATCTAATTCGACATGGCTAATAATGCAATGTGGACTAGGAATTTTGAGCTCAAATAATTTCATCATAATTGGAGGATGAGTTTATTGCGAATTCTGGAGGGAGAGGAGTAAATTTTTGTCAAGATATCTGTAAACAACTAACCGTTTTCTAGTAGTTATATATAAACAGGAGCAGATTCTATTCATAACTTGTGCTGTACCAAGATGCTACAACTATTAATTTTCAGGAGAAGCATGCACCTACTGCCAATCCTTTTTACACTTCTTGCTTTCCTTCATTTAATCAGGCCGTTTATTTAAGAAGTTTTATAAAAATAAATTGCATTTGTAACGTAGAAAGTTCAAATTATTTAATACTTATATAGTAATAAATATTATCTAAAACACAATATATTTGTATAATTTTCCCAAAAAAATTACTATTTTTGGATTACTCAAAAATAGGATCAATTGTATATTGATGAGTAAATTTTATACCTATAAATTAAGTATTTTTAGCTTGATGATTTGGGAGTTATTGAGTATTTTATGTTCATTTTTATGTTTTTTGTGTAGAAAAAAGGGAAAATTGAACAAAGATATGAAAATGGAAGCTATTTGGATGTATTTTAGTCAAATTGGAGTATATTGCAATTTTCAGATTTTGGGCAGATTCGACCTTTGGAGCTTCAATTGAGTTTTGGATAGCGTTAGAGTTTCAGAACGAGAAAATGGTATTCGATCATAAAGTTTTTAGAGGATGTCTCAAGCTTTTCAACAAGGTCTGGTTTGCAAAAATCTGATTTCGTTTAAACATTGTTTCAAAGTAAGCTGATCTGAATACTACGATTGGATTCATGTTCGAACCAGTTCACTTAAAAAGGGCATAACTTGAGTTTTAGAAGTCCAAATGAGGTGATTCAAAATGCTAAATTCATTTAAATTTCTAGTGCTACAACTTTCATGGAGATCCCAAGTCAAGATTTAGTCGTTATCTGGTAGGAAAACAGCTCACAAATTACAACACGATTTTTGGAATTTTTGTCATTCTGTTTTGATAAGCCAAATTTTTGGGAATTATTAAAATAAGAATTAAATAAAGAAATTTCTTATTAAGTGATATGTTATGTAATATTGTAGTGCATAAATGAATATGTGCTATGCAATATCACTACAAAAAAAAAGGTCATTGTCGACGGGTTGTGCCGTCGGCAAGGAAGTCATTGGCGACGACATTACCCGTCGCCCCTCCCGTCGCCCCACACGTCGTCGCCCCTGGCTCCCGTCGCTCGCCGTCGAAATGGTCATTACCGACGGCTGGCCGTCGGTAATGAGACATTAACGACGGCACGAGCGACGGACAGACCGTCAACAATAGCCATTTTAGCATTTTAATATTATAGGCATTAGCGTCGCCCCTCCCGTCGCTAATGGGTGGATACCCCCGTCGCCAATGACCTTTATTTATAATATTTTTGGAACCGTCGCTATAGGTCATTGCTGACGGCCACCCATCGCCAATGACCTACTTTTAAATATTTTTTTTTATAAAAATTACAAAATTCTCCTATTCATTTACATATACATAATTGTACCTGTTATAAACTAAAGAAAAACAAATAATTCTTCACGGACGCATATCAATAAAAATCATTTCTTTTACTATCAACCATCAAATATGTAGACAACGTAATGACATCTAAATAAAAGTCGTACGACGTAGAGACAAAATGTAATCATAAACAATCAATATAGTTAGATACAAAACTCTAGTCTGTACAACTCAAAAGCTATCTAAATACATACATGAAAGTCAAAATATAAACATAAACTAACTACAACCCAAGATCAGGAATGCCAATATCATCATCGTCGCCATCTATCGTACGACCGTCGGTCCCACCTCCGATCCGAGAACCAGTCCCACCATCCATAGTCTCATCAGCATCAACCTGGCGGTCATCACCATCTCCTCCGACGGCATCGCATGTTCCACCCCCACGAGTCTCATCAACAAGACCCTACAAAATTAAAATATTAATAACGAAGTCGAAAATAGAGCATATTTAAATTATTTTTGTTTTTGTTCTTCAAGTTAGGCAAACGGGCTAATAACTCGGCCTCCATATATCGAAATCGAGTCTCGTAAGTTGTAGCACGTGCTTAATACCTATGTGGTGCTATGTATGTGTTTGTGTGTCGTTTCGACGACCGAGGCGGGTTTTGGTTTTTTTTTTGAAATTCTTTTTCTAGGTTTTGGCAAGTTAGGCAAACGGGCTGATAACTCGGCCTTCGTATATTGAAATCGAGTCCCGAAAGTTGTAACGCGTGCCTAATACCTATGCGGTGCTATGTATGTGTTTGTTTGTCGTGTCTACGACCAAAGTGAGTTTTGGTCTCTTTTTTCGATTTTTTTCCTAAGTTTTGGCAAGTTAGGCAAACGGGCTTGTAACTCGGTATCCGTATATCGAAATCGAGTCCTTTAAGTTGTAACGTGCGCCTAATACCTATGCGATACTATGTATGTGTGTTTGCGTGCCTAATACCTACTCGACCTCCGTATATGTGATTTTTATGAATAATAAATATATATTATTAGTATATATTTATTATATGAAAATAAATTGTTGAAAACAATTTGTTAAAGGGAATGAGGTAACTAAAATTGATGATACAAATTGTTATATTCATTACTGAAGTAAATTAAAATAGTTTATAAAAATTTAACTATGGTGGAAATATTACATGAAGCATATTATAGCTTAGATATTTCCGGAAAGAATGTGTAATGTAATGGGTGTATGTATGGGATGTGATAGATATGTAAATTATATTTATTGCATATAAATAAATTGTTAAACACAATTTATATTACGAAAAGAAATAATTAGTTTAATTAGTATACGAAAATTACTGTATACTTTAAATAAAAGATATTAAAATAAATTATAGTAAGGCTTAGTTAAGAAAAGAAAAGGGGCTTGGCTATGAAATTAAAATGGCTTGGCTAGAGAATTAGATGGCTTGAAGACTTGGAGAGCCAAAGAATGGCTTGACTTGGAGACAAAGAATGGCTTTCTTTGGAGCTAAAGAATGGTTATCTTGGAGCCGAAGTTTTGGAGGCTAAATGAACATAGTATTCTAAGTTTTAGACTTTCTATAAATAGAGGCCACTATAATTTATTTGAAGAGTTTTTCACTTCCACCAATTGTTAAAAATTTTGAGAGAGAAAGAGAAAGGAAAGGGGAGGGCCACAGTTTTGACAAGATGAGAAGAGGAGGGGCTAGCAAGAAGTTCAAGCAAACATCATCTAGCAAGAAAATGAAGGAAGCTAAGCAAGAAGTTATAAACTTTTCAAAATCCTAACTTTAAACATCTAAACATAGATTATGTATGTTCTTGCTTGATTGTTGTGGGAGGAATGTTTGAATAGTGGATATATCCTATGTTATAAGGGAGGATATCAAGGACTATATATGCTTGTTATATTTTTTATGTATGAAGAATCATGAAAAAAACCAAAGCTTTCTAAGGAATCCTAGTCGGTGAAAAACTAGAAATTTTCAAAAACGGAACATGAAATTAGAACAAGCATAAATCCTAGCCTATTTAAATTTTTTGGGTGTGGTCAAGTTCTGGAGTTAGATATGAAAGTTCTCTAGCATCTCCAATTGGAAGCTCCAAAAAATCCCTTGTAGATTATTCGTGACATAATTTCTACCAAAACAGTCCAAACCGCAAAAACTATCCAAACCCGCTAACTAGTCCCTTCGTGCACTTTTTGGACCACTTAGGAAATGAAATAAATTAAATTCAGGCCTTTTGGGACATGAAAATATATGATATAACCTAGCTCCTTTCCGAAGATGAGCTTATTCAAACTTAAATCGAAGGAATTATGACCATTTTAATTTTAGGATTTTTTTTCGTCGAAAACTGTCATAACTAGAGTTATATAACTCCGATGGCCACGAAATTTAAACTGAAAGTTCATGTTAACATGTGTAATATTCTGTCAAGCTTTGGGAATTTTTGGATTTAATAAAGATATAGCTAATTTTGCTAAGTTACAAACTAAAAATGGACTTTTGAAAAATACTAAAGAAAATTGAAAAATTGCAACAAAAATAGTTCTGTGTGTGAAATATATTTATATATGTGTTGTGACGCCCCCAAAATAGGTATACAACACCCATTCTGAGTCGCCAAATACATGGTACAGAAAGCAAACTACAACTTCAATAATACAATTGTCGTGCAAAATACGACAACACATACTGTGAGTTTAAATACAAATATTGTCTTCTGGACAATATCCACACTCAAATAAATCTTCATTACAATTATTCAAACACTATTTTACAGAAATAGTGAGGACTGCTAAAACATCTTTTTAGAACCATCACTCCATACCCCGACTAGATCCTGCTATGTTCTCACCTCCTGAGAAGAAAAATGGAACAAAAAGGAAAAGGGTGAGCTCAACTAGCCCAGTAAAGAATATTATGACTAAGATAATATACAACAAATTATCGTTAGTCTTCAACAGGGAAAAATCTGATAGAATATAATCGACAACAAGTTTTAGATCAACAACTGCAGCGGAAATAGCAAACCATTAGAAGAGTCAAGTAGAGAAAGAATTCTACTATCTTCTAAGATTTAAAAGTCCATCATCAATATTTTATCCCTGTAACATCAATTAATAATCATCTTTATCCAAATATTCATCTTTGCACTACAGGCCAAAGATATTCATTTGTATCACCTGTCAGTCATGTTCATCTCAACACCTGTTCATCTTTGCACTACAGGCCAAAGATATTCATCAAGTAATCATACATCTTTGCACTACAGGCCAAATATATTCATTAATATCATCATTTAGGACTGAGGATGATGAAAAATATCTTAAAGAGAACGAATCCAATGAGACAGAAGGACAAATAGTAGGGATTCGTATAACAGTTTATCCAAGATCAATAATACTTCATAATAATCAATTGTGAAGCAGAATTCAAAAATAAAGATCAAAATATGGATACAATCAAAGATAATAACCATAATAGACATCTTAGACAAAAAAGAAAAATTTTATTTTTCGGTGAATAGTGTCGTATTCGTGAATAGTGCCGTATACGTGAATAGTGCCGTATACGTGAATAGTAACCCCGACACAAAAAGTTCCAAATTTGATAAAAACTCATATCAATATTTCAGCATAATGATATTGAAGAAAATAATATCATTTAAGAAGAAAATAATATCCCTTACCTCAAGATATCAGTACTTCTGGTCGGAATACCGGTATAAGGCTGAAAGAAACTTGCTCTGATGAATAGAAACTCTCAAAGTATCTAAATACTCACAAAATACACTCAATAATCTAGAGAGAGAGAGAGAAAACTTGTTTCTGGTGTGATTTTCAATTCTAACTTAGCCCTCTATTTATAGGAAAATTTTAGTAGGCTTAACCTGCAACTTGATGGCTTTACCTGCTACTATTCCCACCCACCACATTTGAAATATAATTCAGTACATTTCTTCACCAACCGCAAGTGGGGCCCACCAATTCTAGAATTTTCCATCAAAATGATAAACTCCGAAAATTCAACAATTTCTGAACCAGTCATCTCGTAAAATTCATAATAAATCATACGTTCATTTTTAACGGTTCAAAATTTGTGGACATATACTCAACTTATATATGTATAACATATCCAAAAATTACCACGATCCAACGGTCGGATTAAAAATTATAACACCCGCAATATTTCTCAAAAACCCTGATTTGATTTTTAATACCTCCATTCCGATAAAAATACTGATAAAACACCTCAACATTAACTCCTTCATTTTTAACCACAAAAATATATCCCTCATTTATATCCACATAAAATAAATATTTCCTTATCATATGAATCAATAATTAATTATTCACAAATAATATTACAGAATCACATTTATGACAACCAGGCCGTTCCCAGGAAAGAGGGGGCTTTTCAATAAGGATTTCTCCTTACTGGCGCGCAATTAGATGACCAAGTCTCTCCTTAGACAGAACTTTCTAGACATTGCCAATAATGTTATCTAATAATATTATTCAAATAATATGAATTATTGATCTGATAAAAGAAAATATTGTGCAGCAACAATTATTGAAACAACAATAATATAAAATATCAACGCAACAATTATTGAATCAATAAAATAAAATATTGAACAATAACTACTGTAACAATTATTGAGTAGTGCCTTCTTACGTAAGAATCAATAATTGGTGCAATACCGTGTGCTACTGTATTTTAACCACCGGGTATTCCAACAGTATTAACGGTAACAACTACGCCGTTATTTATAAATAACGTATACTTGTCGTTTTCTTCATCCAATAGCTTTCCGTTATGGGGCCCACACAAGGCTGCGCCGTCGTACGAATATTCCCCGACAGCAAGAATATTCCACGACCAAACGAATATTCCCCGACAAAATGAATATTTTATAACCACTTGCTTATTTTGCAAAATTTGCACATTTCACCCATAACCAAAGTATTATATCAAATTAGCCCCTTATTATTCATAATAATATTTAGAGAAAATTTGATTTTATTCATTAATAAGTTGGGGTCTTACATGTGTGGCAAGAAAATAATAAAAATAATAATAATAATAAAGTGAATAAGAAAGCTTAATGGGGGAATTAAGCTTTTAACGGAATGAAAATAATTAAAATTGACGAGTCAGAGTCGTTGTAATGATTTCTATCAACTGGATTATGTTGATTCGTGAGGTATGAGTCTATATAAAGGTTAATCACATTTTTTATGAGATTCTTATAAAAATGATGTGAGGGGACGTTTACTTTTGTTTAAATCGAAAGATTGATTATTGGTATAGGTTACGATAATTACCGTTAGTAATTATTATAAGGTGATGATTAATTTAATCAAATAAATTGTCATGAATGATATAGATTATCCTTTGAAGGAAGTTATGATTGTGGATGACGTAAATGGTAAAAAGTCAGTACAGGAAAGTCTTTCAATTCCTATGTGCTATATGAACTAGATATTAATTGTTTGTAATTTGTATTGCAATAAGTATGTTGAATTACATATGATGTGCTATAAATTGTGAAAGTCAATTTATGACTAAGTTGATTGAGTTATAAAACTCAATCCTTATATGATCTGTGTAACACAACATATATGATATGTACAGAAAAATGATTATAATGTATGAACTGAGCATGGAATTATATGTTATGTAATGCATGAAAAATGCTAGATTTGCTGAGTTGTCGAGCTCAATATATCTTGCAAAAATAAAATTTTTACATGTTAATGATACAAAGCAATATCATCTTCCATCTGGACAATAAAGATCAGAAGTCGTCCAATGAATAATATTTCTTGAGCTAGAAATTGTTTTAAACTATGCTAATGATTTTCAATGTATGTAGTTGGCAATTATGTGAAACTCTGAAATATTCTATAAATAAAGAGAGTTTGTTTTGAATTGAGAATGATTTTATATATACCCAATATCACTTTAATGAAATGAATCATAAAGTAAATATATGATTTATAATTAAAAGAAGAATTGTAAAGGTTGCGATTCAGGTAACGAATGAAAGATAGGAAGAAAATTTAATTTTTAATTATCCGCATTTTCAGCTGATATAACATCTAATTATGATGTAAATTAAGCTGAACTTAGATAGTATCTAACGCACAAGATCGGGATTAAGTTGGTCTTGATTTTGGATAAAGTTAGTCCCGATTTTGGGGGCGTTATAGTACCAGCGCCACAACGCTATGTGGACAGAGATGTTAGGTTTGTAAGATCTATGTACACAATCATATTGCATCAAAGTAGTGGGAACATGGTAAAAACAAAGTTTAAAATTTTACAAACTATATACTTGGATTATCCTTTATGCATAATTATTAATTAAACAAAAGAAGAAAAAGATTAAATTCATACCCTTATAGAACTGTGCTTCCATAGGTACGAGTTCACTTCCAATTCTTTCGTGTTCCCTTGAAAAACACCGAGTTGATTCCTTCCTTTGATCAACGTACTTAGCCACCCAAGTGTTTGGCCTTTAGAGGTGATCCACCAAAGAATAATAGTTATTTAAGAAGATGTGTATCGGCAAAACCCTAAATCTATCTCTATAAAATATTTTATACTCTCCCAACTCTTGGAATAGTCATTTTTCCTAAATCAAAATAAGACTCATCCTATTTATAGATATAGGCAACCCTCCTAAATAATTTAGGAATTTGATTTTATTTTAATTAATTAAACTCCTTTAACTAATTAATTAGGCTCCTAATCTTATTAGGAATAATTAATTAAACTCTTTTAATTAATTAGTCTCCTAATCTTATTAGGAATATATGAGAGTGCCTTTTATTAATTAATTCACAAACTCCTTCAGGAATTAAATAATATTAATAGTAATAATAATAATAAGACTCCTCTTATTAATTTATATTTTCAAAATATTAAATAATAAATATTAAGCTATTTAATTTATTCTATCACCATAAATTAAATTAAATTCACATAACTTATTATTACGATTATGTCATTTACTTCTTAAATAAATATTCTTCCTTTTATGGTGTGACCCTTTAGGATTTTCATATTAAACCAGTTGTGAATAAATCAATTAGAACAATTCTAATCTTATATATTTAAATAAATAAATTAATATATTAATTTATTTAAATAAATACAATTTATTCTACAATAAGGATAAGCCTCCTTAGCGATCAACGATTTTCCAGATAATATAGATTTCAACATTAATCATAAAAGAACATTTGAGTAAATAGTTACCGTACAATTCAATCCTCCCACCATACAATGTCCCGATTAAATATAAATCTTGCAATTATTGTCAAGTCTTATTTTATTTAATTATATATATTTCAATTCTTAAATGAATAACTCCAAATAATGCAAATTAGAAACTACATTCTAATTTCATTCTACCTTGGCCAAGGACTACTGTGTTGTCATTTATCGAATCAAATATGACATTCTCTTCTTTTACTAAAAGTGGTAGAATCTTTATTGATAATTCATTATTTCTATATGAAGTTGGAGAACTTGATCAAATATAAAATTAAGTAAGTTAGGAAACTTGCCTTATATGATCCTTTATTGTTACGCTACATAACTCTTCAAATAACCTACATATATCATTAACATATCAATTAGTCACTTAATAACTCTCAAATTGGTTTATATAAATTCTTATTTCATCTTATTCGCGCATTATAGTTTAATTAACGTGATTAATTCCAAAACATCTCTCGACGTCACGTTGTTCGAAAACATTACGACCATCATAATCATCCATATTTATTAGTTAATATTAATCTCATCACATATCTTATAATGTTCGTTTCATTAGAATCAGAACACTTTTTAAGTTCATTAACATTAATTTGGCACGACTTTTCGACGTTCACACTTCACACGACCGATTCGCCTACTTTGCAAATGCTTAGCATGCTCATATACTTATCTAATACATCATTGATTAATGTTAAGAATCATTATATTTCATAATGTTCCTGTTTTACAACTTATAATAACATTCTTTATCTATCGTTGGAAGCATTTCACTTGCATATGTGCATACCCGACACCCTCTGATTGCCTCCGAATGCACATCAGTCCCAAAGATGTCTTGTTAGCCCCTACACCCGACCTCAAATTGAAAAACTTATTACACACAAGCACACCCTTTGATATACCCTAAGGGTCTTAAGGGATATGTCAAAGTATAACTCATCATACACAAAATACTATGCTGATCTCAAGCATAAGGATCACTTGTGCTACTATCACTTCAGAAATTCATATTGATAGGCAAGTAAATCTCCATTAGGTATTTCTTAGCGAGTCACGTTCAGTGAACTTATTCTCCAATAATTAAGCACCTACATACTTGCTATAGCGTCTCCACACTAATGATCATGAGATCAATCATACTCATCCAATGAGCAAGCAACATATGTATACGTACCAATCTATCTGAATTCACTAATCCCCCCTTTTAGTAATCCGACGATTGGGAACAATTTTAGTTTGTGAGCTATCTAAGAATTTAGATCTCATTAGCATGATCATCATCATGATTCTAAAAGTATTGCTCAAAACTATGGGTTTATGACATATTATAAAAACAGCACTATGTAGATAAATTAAAAATTTTTTAATTAAACAAATCTTTTATTAATAAATGAATACGATTGTTACAAAGTATATATATGTTTTATCATCAAACATGATTGACTTGTGTGCATATATACTACTTTCAAGAGAGTGAGCGCCTAGGCGCTGGTTTATAGAGCCGCAAAGCTAGGCTTCAATTGGGGTGCAAATTTGACACGTTTTTTACTTGCATGTTGGAATTAGACTGAGATACCTACTTTTGATAGGTTTTAAAAAGAGATCTATAAATACCCATCAAGACACATGCATGATTTGGGGGATAAACAACCTAAAGACTAACAACATTCATCTAACATTAACACTCATCCAAGCTAGGGTTCTTCATAAGATTTTCAAGAGCACGAAGGAGAGCAAGTTAGAGGTTAAGCTTGGAGATCGAGAGGTTGTGTGACACTAATTTTTATCTCTTTTCTTTTCCTTCAGTTTTTGTAATCCTAAGATGATATTTGATTTTATGATAATGTTTCCCAATCTTGTTATGAATTAAGTTTTTATTGAGATTGCAATAGAACCCAATGATTAGTTTAAGTTGATTTTTTCTTGTTTTGATTATCGTTGATCATAATTGAGTCGTTTATCATATTTTGTTCATATTGATAAGGAAACTGGTATTTCCACATATGTTTTTGATATTTCTACATAATCCTCTCACATGAGAAGAAAGTAGGTCATACCTTCATGTGAGAGGGGACCATGCGTAAATATAAAAAATTCATGTAAAAATAATGTTCCCCTATTGATAATTGTCTAGCTAACAATTATTATGATGAACCTAGATGGAATTGAAAGATGAATTCTAGAGTTAGATCTGAATATGATAACATGTGTTCTTGATTATTTTTCTTGGGATTGAATAACATGATTTGTGTAGGATAAGAATATATACGTCACATGTAATTTGTATGAGAGTTAGAGTTTAATGAATCTTGTTCTAAGTTATTTCACATAGGAATATGGAAATTTAATTGGAAAAATATTTTTATAAAACCATCATAAGAGAGTTGTTAAATAATTGTGAATTCGCACTTAGCGATTTGATATGATAAATTAATTGAAAAGAGAGTGAAGAGATTTAGATCAATCATTGGGAGAAATTGTAATCTTAACTTTTAAATCTGATTTCAATCATTGTTAGTAATTTAGTTTAGTTTTAAATTAATATTTTCAATCTTAATTTTCATTTGTTTAATAAAATCAAGTTGATATAAAATTAGTATTTGGTTAAAATTATTAGCATATTACTCGTAAGATCGACACTCTACTTATCACTTAATTATTTGTTCATCACATATACTTGCGTGTAAATTGTCAATACTAATTTTGGACAACATGTCTACAAAGATTTCTCTTTTATTGTTTTGAAAATTTAATTTTTAACAAAAAAATAATTTTGTCTCTAGACCATTTGGCTCTTTTTTTTTAAAAAGAGTGGTACTCTCTCCGTCTCAAAAATATGAGTAAAGTATAATTTGCACACATATTAAGAAAAGTAAAAAATAGAGGCAACATAGTAACAAAGTTTTAAATTAATTTATCTTTAGTAGCCCCATAAAATTATATAAATTAATGAATATTTTTATTTTTTTATATTAATGGACTCCACTAAATGACATATTTATTCTTCACTTATCTCATCTTTTGAAAAATAATTTTTTTTATATCTTTAATCATTTTTTTAATGACGAAGGGAGTACATATTTTGAAGATTTGGCTCTTAGAAGTGATATTATGGCCACCCAAAAACATATAATGAGAATTTTAATATCACCGTAATTGACTTTCCCATGAGTCCTACGTCATTTGGTATGTACATGTAAGTATTTGGCTCTCCTAGGTGAGATTTAGGCGACCTAAAAAATCATGAAGGAAATTTAAATCTAACCTGAATTATTCTTTTTACGAAGTAATCTACATGACTATGATTTCATACTTACGATTCTTTTGGCAACTGATCATGATCCATTTCCAGCCCTGTTGTAAAGTAAAAATAATAAGAGGCAAATACAACTGAAAAGGAAAGGTGAAGAGAGAGCTAGAGAAAGAGCTGATATGAAATCGGAAGATTATGAGTTGGATGATGAGCGAGTGCTCCAGATACAATATATTGAGTACCTATGATCGTGACCACATCTTCTTGCATGTGATGTTGGATATAGAATCGCTCTTTGATAAATTTAGAACATTATTAAATTCATGTGATTTCCACAACAAAAGTGTCGCTATAGATTCTATAGTCTATAGCGACGGTTTTCACCGTCGCCATACATGCAACACTTTTATTGCGAAAATAACAAAAAATTTTGTGGATTTAACCATTCCTTAAATTTATTCTATGATTTCTTTCTCTTCCTGAGATATCAAGATTAAGCCACATGACATATCCGTGAAAAATAAAGAACCATTCGCTTTTTGGAGACATTTGACATGAGAACGATTTAAATAGTAACTAACATGGATATTTATCTTGAGACAGAGAATATTTAATCTCACTTTCCAATGACATGCTGAACAATTAATTTTGGAAATCATAATATTTATTCCCCCTTTTTTTCGTCTACTACAAACTTATTTCATTAGACTGAACAATTAACAGATGAGACTACATTTGTTTTCTCATGGCAAGTACATGATGAAACCGAAATTTCATGTTTGTTCTTTGTGCTGAACCAAGTTATCAACAAACTCATTGATGCATCTATCTGAACTCCCACCTTCTTTAACTGCATTTCTTGCAATTTCCTTCCATTTCTTTTTAATTCCTCCCCTCTTTCCATCCATTACTTCTCTTATACTCCCTCCGTTCTTTAATATAGGTCGTTTTAGAGTTGTGCATAAATATTAAGGTAATGATTGTATAACATTAACTATAATATCAATTGTCTATATTGCCCTTGTATTGAAAGAAGAGATTGTTATTTATTGGACATAAAATAGTGAGAGAACCAAAGTTACATTTAATATTTGGGGTAATATTAAAAATTAAGCAATTAATGCTTACTTGAAATTCTCAAACGACTTATATTAAGGAACAAAAATATTTCTCTAAACGATTTATATAAAGGAACGGAGGTAGTACAACATTCTACCACATCTCGCGTAACGATCCCTGTCTCATTATTCTGCGCCATCTTCACTCCCATTTTCCAAACATCAACAACATATTTAGCGTTAACGCATTGGTCCGACCATCGTGGCATTGCCACCATTGGAACTCCCAAACTTAGTGCCTCCAAAGTTGAATTCCATCCACAATGTGTGACAAAACATGCTATTGCCTTGTGCGCGAGAAAATCTAACTGGGAGCACCACTTCACCACTAGTCCCTTTTTAAATGTCTCTTGTAAAAAATCTTTTGGAAGTTTAGGCTCTTCGGATGGCCTTACTGCCCATAGGAAATATTTATCACTTTGTTTTAAACCCCATGCAATTTCTTCCATTTGTGCAACATCTAGTTCTGCCAAACTTCCGAATGAGACATAGACAACTGGCTTGTTTTGTCGTGCGTTTACCCAATTCATGCAAGCGCCAACGTTAGCCACGTAGAAATGGAGGCTAAAATCTTTGTCATCTTGGAGCTGTTGATCTTGCATGTACCTCAATGGAATGGTCGGACCAATTGCTCTTATAGATGATATTTTTGACATGCAGTCGATCACCTAGATGGGTTTTTATAATTATAACATGTTGATGAGTGTTTAAACACGAGCAAATTAAGCAAACGAAAATAAGAGTTTCCATTCCAATTTTGACTTTCTACTTTAAAACATATTAAGGTTTGGCAATCCTGTGCTTAGGCATAATTTGTTTCTTCGAAATTATTACTGATATTTTTACTTAGGTTAGTATTGAATGTTTGTACACCGTGCAACACATGTTATACCTTAAATTTCATGGTACAATATGTAATTCTTATGGTAAAACATGTAATGCAGACCGCTGAAATAAAGTATCAGTCGTATAGTACCTCCTGCATATTTAAGACAATTTTATTATTTGTAAAAAGGTTATGAAAAAAGTATTATGTTTTCATTTTTAAAAAGCATAATTTATAAGAAAAATAAATCATATTAATGCATGTGCAAACTAAACTCTAATTTAAAGATGGAAAATGAAGTATTTATTAGAGTTATTAAGAACAAATTAAAGAATCACCATACTAGAATATATAATTCACCAACCTCTTCCTCCAATTCATAGAAAGTGTTGCATAGCACCCAATCCACCCTATCAAAGTCCAAGAACTGATTCACTAGCATTTCATAAACAGCTGGATATGATCCGAACTGATAAAGAAAAGATGGCATATCTGATGATTCCATTACCGGTAATCCAGGAACCAAAATTTGGGGCTCAACAAGAGGAAGTCTAAGTAGCCCCTTGTAAACATGGTAATATATATATGTTGTCCACGGTGCATGATTGAGTAAAGAACACGGCTGCAAATAACCCAAAACTCTTGGTAACGCCAATAACCCATTGCAAAAAGGCATCGTAAACAACACAATTAACAGGAAACCCTTGATTATTAAGCTTGTCAATAAGATTTGCAAGAGATTTAGAGCCAACTTCTTGAAATTTTGTTAAATAGTCTTGGATGCTGCATGAAGCTGGCCAACCTTCATCATATCCATGAGAAATAGTTTCTAGTTGAATGGAAGAGGAGATTTTGTGAAGGGTTTTGAACCTAAAGTTGGTAGTAACTAGTGTGACTTTAATGCCTTTGTCTAGTAAGATTTGGGAGAATTGAAGCATAGGGTTCATGTGGCCTTGGACTGGATATGGAAGGACCAAACAATGAGGTTTTTGGTGCTCCATTTGTGGCTACTCCTAGTCCATATTGAATTGATGGGAGTGGGTTTCTATATTTTTCATGATGTGTAGAAGAAAATTCCAATTTAAACTTTGAAGTAACAACAAAAAAAATTGTGGAGATGTGTGTCAAGACCTAGTCGATTATATGTATTTTCATGTGTAGAAGAGAATTCCAATTTGAAGTGTAGCTATAAATTAAAAATGCCCACATAACACGACATATGTAGCAGTTACGTATTGTTACTTTGTACGTATGTCCTCGTGCAATAAAGATGAATAAATAAATAAATATTTATCTATATTGTAAATAAATATTTATCTATAGTATTTATTATAGTATCATTGTATTTAATCATAGAAAATTTAATATTTTGTTACAACATATAACATATAACATTAACTCTAATATATATTATATATAGGGAATAATTGGACTCTTGAACTCTTTGTTTCCTATTTGTGTCTATATATTTCTTTGTGCGGTTATTATTTTAGCTTAAATGTAAATTATTATCTTGAACTATTTATCTTTTTTATTTTGGTGATCGATCTTTTAATTTTTATAATTAGTTGATTAAATTATTAATTTTTTCTACTTTGATTTAATTGAAATTGTCACGTCATAAATTGATGGACTGACTTTAATACCTAGGAAGTGACTGATTGTGACGCCCCAAATCTGTGTACCTTTGAACCCCAACTATGATGCATCACGGTACTTTCCACTAGAAATAGTCATAAAGACAGAAAGATAATTACTAAATTATTACAAATCATCTTACTCTAACTTCCCAGGTTCTATGACCTTTACAAGTTTGGAAGCATCATAATATAATAAATATTGCATGATTCTACTTAACAAGTATTATTCATATCATAAACTATTACATAGTCTTTTATTCAGAAACTTTTTCTTTTCCTTTTCTTTTTCACCCGAACTCTCGTCTCACTCGGGCTTTGCTAAAAACATTTAACATAAAGCAAGAATGAACTAACAAGCACAGTAAATATAACAATTGAAATAACAACAAAATCAAGAATCATGTTTTCATTTCAACAACTGAACAATAGTTGTGAAACTATCTCGAATAAATAGGAATAATAATAATAAATTTCCTTTTTATTTAACATTCTTGAAACTACATACTGAGCGGTCCAACGACCTTCAACATTTTTCATTTTCATAAAAGATTTAACATAAATTATCTATAACCATCATTTTCTAAGTACGTTAGGGATCAGCCTATTGTACTTATGTTGTGCACCAACTATTTCTTTTAAACGATTATATGCATTTACTTTTACACCATGAAGGCCAATCGAAAATCTGATCAAAATTTTTCTTAATAGTAGGGTTGTTCATCTTAAACTTAAGTCAGAGTCCTCACTAATTTAATTTGGTTTGGATAGCATTTAAGAATTTAACAAATTCAACTCATAACTTAACATGTGTCTAGCCGAAAGAACAATGCATTATATTTTATTATAGTTCATGAAATATCAAACTTTGAATCTTTAAATAAAAAATGAAGTTTTAGCATACTAAATAACTTGTGCAATTACAAAATTTATTGCATAAGTTTAGATTTCACACAATATATAAATATTGTGTAAATCAACATTTTAATTCAATCTTTAAATGAAGTTGAAAAAACTTGCACAATAATATAATTTGTAGAGATAAAACTCACGGAAGAGTAAGAATACTTGCTTGAAGCGTTCTTTAATAATTACTTTAAAAGCGCCCTTCAATTATCCTACACATTTAATTAATAATAATATACCAATTAGTCACATAAAAACTCAACATGTTGGTTTACATTGCATTATTACTCATTTTATGTTGTTTGCGTTTTATAAATTAAATAACCCGAAGATCTACTTAAAATGTCTTGCGGCGTTCGGGAACGCCACAACCCTTTTAACGACTCCCTAGGATGGTTTATATCCCTTATTATTTATTTTATAATATTTATTATTATTATTATTATTATTTTATAAGTTGGAATATTTTAGAGTAGTGTCAAAAATATTGCATGTCGTTGCGACACAGCACGACGACACGCCCGACGCTGCTCAGCATCTCCTAACACGCCCCGACGTGCACCACGTGGCTCGGTGTCCCACGACACGCCCCGACGTGCATCACATCACTTGGTGTTGCACGACGTCCAAAACAACACACGACACGCCTGTGCCCAACCACATGCTCAAACAGCTCAGCAGTTATGCCCCGGTGCCTAGCAGCGACGCCCCAGCGCCCCACCGAGTGTCCAGTGAGGCCCGCGCGCTGCAAGCCTCTGTTTGACTATTCTAACCCCCTCATTCCAAACCTCATAATTTGGTCGTTTTAAGTCGGAATTAGTCTGTTTTCACGTCATTTTCTTCTTTGTAACCTCCTCTAAAAATCCCCTCGGTTGGAATTTTTTTACAGACCCATTTTCAGGGCAAAAAAGTGTCCCCAAAACCTTTGACACCTAACTTTTTGCTTTTGACAGATTTAACTAGCCTCCTTTCGAAGGGCATAAACTCTCAACTCCGAACTCAGAATGAGGTCATTCTTAAGTCCATGACTTCCTTATTCTACGAACTATAAGGTCCCCAAAAAGTTTGAATTTTACAGCAACCCAAACAATTCATAAATTCATTCAAAAATCAGGGGTCACACTAGGTTTTTAACTTTTTTAACTAGTTTTACGAAAAAATATCGTCATGACTTTGTTACACAATCTTTCGCCTCCGTTCTAATTGGGTGTTCGTAACTCCTAGGAGCATTACAAAACACCATAGAACTTAATTTTTACATTTGGAACCCCACACAAAAAGATTACCAAAACAGTCCATTAACAGTCCACTATTAGTCATTTTTCCTTCCATTACACATATGTTTGTATTTTCATTTTTTGTTCCACTTTCATGCAAATTAACAATAATTAGTTTATCATATTTAACCCATATACACCTTTATCACTCCAAGATCCTTCATGATCTTTCATTATTAACAACAACGAGTACTAATAAAGCACTTCCTAACAATCTATAAAACTTTTAAAAGAAAGAAAAATAAAAGGATGAAGTAGTCGAAAGAAAAATCTAGATGATCAAGGATCAAAGCTTACTTGCTCATTTCTTCTCCTTTCGTCCAAGCTCCCTCTCTCTCTCTCTCTCTCTCTCTCTCTCTCTCTCTCTCTATATATATATATATATATATATATATATATATATATATGTATATGTATATATCCTCTCTTGAATTCTTTCTTTTGCTCTCTTTTCTTTTCTATCTAGTCTTATGAAATGAAGATGAATGAAATAACTAAGTGTTGGATGATTAATTGAATCATCCTACACTTAACCTAACAAAGTTTGAGTTGAGTTAGTCTAACCTCAATTAAACTAACCTAAGCTAGACAAAAATGACAACTTAAGGACTTGTTTCGCTAGATTAATTGGTGGGAGGAGACAAGGCATTAAATTAAGCTTGCTTCATTTGGATAAAAACTTATTACCATAAATGGTAAGTAACTAACCACTTTGTCCCCCCTTATCCAATACCCGGCCACTCCCTCTCTCTCACATTTTTCACATTCAATTCACCTCATGTTTAAAATGTTAGCAATTAAATGACACATGGCCATCACCTTATTTAACAAGTGATACATGTAACAACCAAGAATTTGGCTCTAATTAAGTACTTAGCTTTTAACCCTAAGCTTGAGCCAAAGCTCTAACCTTAGTCAAACCACATTAACCCTAAGCTCAACCCTAGCCAAGCCAAGTCAATTCAAATCGTAGGTTCAACTTGGCTCGATTACATATAACTTATTATTTTTTTCTAGTTTCTTTCTAGTTAGTTTTTCTAACTTTTACGTTTAGTCAAAATATTGATTTTCTCATTTTAAAATTTCGATTTCGCTTTTCATCCCCTTTTCCCGAACAAACGATGTGTCAAAATTCAAAATTTTGAAAATACGAAAAATGTGCTTTTAGTGTGAATAGTATTTTTACGTCTTTTTCGATAAAATATTTTTTATTGGAGATTACGTCTCCCTTTTCCAAATAAACGTTATGCCGTAATTCGAAAAGTTAAAAAAACAAAAAAGCGTTTTCTACGTTTTATGAATAGGGTTTTAGGGTTTTTCTTGAAAATTTTTTATTTCGTCTAAAAATTCCAACGCATATTCATAATCATAGAACACGTAATCTAACTAGGTCAAAAATCAACCTTTAACCACATAACACACAACCATTTCGATAAAAATATTTATTTTATTTAATAAATATTAATAAATCTAATTATAAAGATATGCTACATTCTCGATCATTACATGCACTGATGATGTGTTAAAGCAATACTCATTTTATAATTAGTTTAAATAATTTTATAAGAACTAAATAGACATAAATGTAATATTATATTATAATTTACCAACAAAAATTTAAAATAATTTAAAAATGAAACATTTATTTAAGAGGTTTTTTTATTCAAAAAAAAAACTAAGTAATAATTATGAAAAATATTATTCTCACTATCATTAACACCTAAATTTTCAAACAAAACATAAGGGAAAAAATATATGTAACTAATTATTAGATATCATCTTACATAGTAATACATACAACTATCATTAACTATTTCATTTCCACAAAATAAAAAATGGCATTAAATTATTAAAACAGAATTTACATAATCACTTTTCATGTACTTGGGCTCTTAGTTAATGGAGAAGACCAATTAAAAACTTGTAATTAAAAAGTAAATAACTCTCACCATTTTAGCTATATGAACCCACCATCATTAACTATTTGTTTTTTATTTAAATTATAAAATATGTTATTACATTTTTGCCCTTTTAAAAAATTTTAAATGCTAAAAATTATTTTTACTTTTAACACGTCAATACTAACTTGTCACATGTGCGCAATCCACATCATCAATTTATGACGTGACAACTTCAATTGAACTAAAGTGGATAAAAATTATAGCTTACTCATCTAATTGAATAAAATGAAAGATTGATCACCAAAATAAAAAAAAGGTCAATAATTTAAGATAATAATTTATATTTAAGCTTATTATTTTTCTCATTCTCTCTCATTCATAATTTCACACGCAATTCATGTGTTACGACTAATATATAATGCGTGTTTGCAACATCATTTGGCATACTGTATTGACTATATTTCCTTTTTGAAATATATAAACTTTGACAAAAATAGCAACATTTTTATTGTGAGGATAATGAGTCAATAAATAGTTAGGTTCATAAAATAGATTCGGCTCATTTGGAATTCCAAATTCTAGAGTTCTTTAAATCTGAACCGTCTATCTATATTTAATGGTTATGATGAAACCACAAGCTATAACTAATTTTATTTGCCACCTAATGCCAAGAAACCAAAATGAGAAATTAATTGAAATTTAGATTACTAAAAAATAAACAAAAATTAATAATTAAAAAATTATGTGTACAGATAATGAAGATCTTTCAAAAGAAAGGAATATACAAGAAGAGAGTAATGATGAGATTAGTTTTAATCAAGAAATTGATTGCCATATATATCTGTTATGTTTATCCATCGCTTGTTGTCCATCTATGCCGTTAAGTGTTGAACTTAGTATTGTGCTTCTTCCGAAAATAATTGAAATAATCATTTTTATTTTTTTCTTTGTAATTGTAGTTGTTAATTTGCATGGGGAATTGCATAATTGGTCATGTAAATAAAAAAGTTTCAAAATAACTTGTCATTTCATGCTGGCAGCATGTCTTACTAGTGGTTTGTATAAAATGACAAGTTGTTTTGGAGGTATTTTTGTAATAGGTCTGGCCGTAGAAAAGAGTTGCACCTTAGTAACGGCCGGATGTCTCATGCAGTCTAACCTATTAAATCATTCAATGGACGGTCAAAGATCAGCTTGCTGAAATAGTACTTTTATCTTACCTACACCATGGAATAGTACTATTTTTTCAAACATTTTCTCTTCTCTCTCATAACAAAACAACTGTCACTAAATTTATTTTTGTTGTCACAATTGGTATATATTTTATTCATCTACACTCCTTTTTCTTTACAAGGTCAGAAGTGAGAGCAAATCTTCTGTCCCCCACTTAAATTTTGACACATAGCCTCTTACTTAATTTTAGAGTTAATTAGTGTTAAGTAAAAAGTTAGGTGTCAAAATTTAAGTGGGGAGACAGGAAAAATGAGGACAGAGTATCTGCTCTCGCCAGAAGTATATATAACAGAACATAAAACCATCTATTATTGGCTATACATATTTCACTCCTATAATCTCTCCAATCCCCCAAATCAAGTGATTCACATGCAAAGTTTACTCCTAGGATCTCTCCAATGCCAACTGATCATGCCAACATTTGTATTATATTACTCCCTCCGTCCCAAGATAAAAGTCCAGGTGGACTTTTCACGCATATTAAGAAGATGAATGAAATGACAAAATTGCCCATAATAATGTAATTAAATATGGAGAGAGAATTAGAATAAGAAAAGTATGAGATATTTAATGCTACGGGTATAATAGGAAAAAATGTGTAAAAGTTTGGTTATTAAAGGAAAGTGGGCATTTAACATGAGACTACCCAAAATAGTAATAAAGATTTTTATCATGAGACGGAGGGAGTAATTAAGAGAAAATACATAAAGGAACCCCATATTTTGGGGGAAATAAACCCTTTGACTAATATTTTATCAGATTGGTAGACAGGGATACTTGCACAAGCATGTCTCAACAGATATACATCTTCCGCGAGCAAAACTGCCCTTCTTCTCTTTGCACATTGTATCGCAAGTAGGCGAGTCGCAATTTTTTTCAGTATCTGTGTACGTTTCCTCACACATAGAGTCTGGCATCGTAAGCTCATTGCCTAAAATTATCAAAACAAGCAAATAATGTAATGAGTTACCTGAAGATTTACCTATATTATACTGCATGAGATTTACCTGAAGTAAGGACTAGTAACAGAAGAATGCTAGCCAATGTAATTGAATACTTCATTTTATTTTATTTTTGTTGTCACTGCAGAAAGAAAGATATGTGACAAACTCACCAGGCAAGGCCCCTATTTATAAGCACGATGAGAATCAAAATTTATTGCCTTAAAGATTATCTTTTAATATTTTTTTATAGAAATATAAATGGATCCTACTGCCTTTAAGGTAAACAAAATTAAAATTTTAATCATCCACAACCTTCGAATAATTTAAAGTTAACGTTAATTAATTCACATTCTTCTTAAACCCGGTTATGTTTGTTTGCAAGTAATTATAATTTGGATAGCACTATTAATCTCAAGTGTATTACTTGTTTTCAACTTTAGATTTGAGATTGTTAGTTTAGGAATTATAAAATGACTTGATAGTCTTGAGATTATAATTATAATCCTATTAACAGTCTTGAATTATAATCTCATGAATTATAATCCCGGGGTTATAATATCTGGTTGAATATGATATTAAATAAACTTTCATATTAAGTCATTTTATAATCCCTGGATAATAATTCTATTAATAGAATCATGGATTATAATCCCGGAATTATAATATGTTGAACATGATATTAAATAATCTTTTATATTAAGCCATTTTATAATCTCTCTACTAATAGTCTAAAGTTTAAATTTAAAAACAAACATCTCAAGTAATATAATATATCCTTGCAAACAAAGACAACCTTAAGGTTAATTACTGGGTCCTACCTAACGCCTTAATACTAGTTAATGTCATTTTTGTTAACTATTCTCTTGATTTGGAATAATTTGATGTTGTAGTTCATGCTGATTAAGGAAACACAATTACTTTGCATGTAGGCGAATAAAATTGGATAAAATTATAGCACGACCCCCTTCATTTCATATGCTCCCTCAATTAAAGTCATTATGTTTTGAACAGCTGGATCATGTTGTTCAAAAATAACATTTCTTCTCGTCCATGAAAGTACTGTATTGTTGCTCGCCCTTAATCGCCTCATTTTGTTTCCCACTTCATCAGTCTTTTCTACCCATATTCCATGAAATAAATCCCTTCATATTATTTTCAAAATTATCAAGCCTTTGTCAATGCTATTTTTAATTGTTTTTTCTCTGTTCTTTTTTACTTTCCCTCCATGTTTCATTCAGTGAAAGTGAAATATCCGAAAATTTTAGTAAGCATTATAAATAGAAAAATGTAATTATAAATGATTTATAATTGTGATTATTCTAAAAGAATGTAGATGTCTGCATATATATATATATATATATATATATATATATATATATATATATATATATGGGGAAATGTAAATACACAGTCGCCTATGGCGACAATTTTTTTGGGCTATAGCGGCGATTCACCCGTCGCTATAGTCCAAAAAAATCGTCGCCATAAGCGACTGTATACTACACAGCTATGCATATACATATAACTCATATATATATATATATATATATATATATATATATATATATATATATATATATATATATACGGTCCCTGGTCTTCTTCAGCGAACCAGTTATAACGACAATTTTTTGAACTATAACGACGGTTCGAATCGTCGTCATAGCTATGTCGTAGACTTTATATGCTACAATGACGGAAAAAAATCGTCGATATAGCCGATTCGCTTTTGATTCGCTATTTAAGGTTTGTTGGAGAAGGGGACCGTACATATATATGTAGAGGAGAAGAAGGAGAAAGCCAAGAACGTGCAAGTAAGGGTGTAAACGAGTCAAATCGAAGTGAACATAGAGATGCTCGAATTTGACTCAAAATGATAAATTCGTACTCAAATTTGACTCGAATTGTATTTGAAAAATTCTACTCAAATTCAACTCGACTCGAATATTTATTACTCGAATTCGATCCGACTCGGATCGAATTATATTCAAACTACTCGCGAGCTTCAAATTTAAGTTCGAATTCGAGTCTCCATATAATAACTAGTTTTATAATAAATATAATTATAAATTGAATTTCTTATTTTATCTAGAAATGAGAAAATATATTTCCTATTATACTTTACAAATATAAAATCACAATAAAAATTTAAAAAATAATAATAATTAATTATCCTAATTTAATTTAAATTTGTATATATTATAAGATAATGTATCGAGCATCTAATCGAATCTGTATCAATTGAGTATGTATCGAAATTCGAGTAGTTTGAATCTTAAACAAATCGAGTGTAACATTGCTCAGATTCTACTCATATTTTTATTCGAACTATTTTTAATATTAAGATTTAGATCATATTATTAACAAATGCGAGTCTTGCTCGTATTTTTTCGAATCAAGCCCGAACTGTTTGGGTCGTTTATAACCTTACGTGAAAGCAAAATCAAACGATCAGGATGAAAGAAAAACACGCTTAAGCAAAGGAAACCCAAAATGCCTAAACCTAACTATAATCTAAATTTACTTAAAAAATATCATTTTTTATGAGAATAACTATACACCATGCACGCTTAGACTTAAATTGAAGACATAAATGTTGTAATACCATGGATCATGAAAGAAAAGCTAAGAACTTTAAGGAAGGAAGTAATAACGCATGAAATTAATTAGGTTAAAAACCCTAAAATCTAGGACTATTTTCTAAGATCTATAACTCGATCTTAATGTATGATGAATTTTGATATAAGGCTTGTTGTGTGGGGTGCCTCTGTGAATCTTGTGAGTGCTGTAAAAATTTGGAACTCAAATTCCTTGTGAATTATTTATGGTGATTTTTGTACCGAACTTAGATAGTGTTGGAAACCCCTACCTATAGTTTTCTATGTTGTGTTTTGGCCATTAAAAAGATTTGAAAAATTCTTGAAATTTTATATGTGATGCCTGGTGATATAAGGAAGGTGTTGTCAAAAGATGAACTCAAATGGACTTATAGAGAAAGAGTTATGATGACCAAAACGGTTTTGGAATTTGGGAACTTAAAAATGGTATAACTTGAAATCTATAAATCATCTAGAGATGAAATTTTAGAGGGTGTTACTCACTGACGTAGAGGACCTACTGTCCTAAACTCATAATGGTTGAACTTAATTTCTAATTGTAATGAATGTTGTATGTTAAATAAATAGTTAGTCATAACATGAAAGTATTATTGGTAGTAACTTATTTTTTTATATGGAGACAAATTTTCTTCCTCTCTTTCGATAATAAAAACTATGTTTTGAAAGTGGAATTATAAAATGGTGTAAGAGGATACTTAAAACTCATTAACCAAAAATGCCGAAACGGGATTACAATAGTTCCCGCCCTGTGTGCTTTTACATATATACGTCCAATTATCGAACTGTACTTTATTCTTGAAAGTTCTTGTTTATTAATGAACTGTTTTAAGTAATGAGTACTTTATGTTATTTGTTTCATCTATAATCTGTTAATGAGATTTCTTGAATTATGTAATTGTTGAGGATTCTTAGGAGATAGTTATTTTGTTCCAAGCCAAATTACTTTAGTGCAGAATCTAATGTTATAACTGAGGTGAACAACCCTAAATATAAGAGAATGTTATGTTATTGTCGGATAACCGACATTACACTGTCAAAATATAGCGTGGAGATGTTACGTGTAACATGGAGTATTATTAGGTTGATCCCCCTAATGATACTCTATGGAGAGTTCACAGTCATTTTGGAGAGTTCTCGGTCCAAAACTGAAGAACATTTTAGATAGTTCATGGTCCCTACAACCACTCAATTATCTTTCAAAATTTTGAAGACATTTTAAGCCTTGAGATTCTAAAGTTCTATAAACTTTTGACACTAGTGAATATATCTTTGTTGATTCCCCGATTGACATATGTTTTGATATTATTATTAAATCATCAGTTATTGATTCATCAAAGATTATTAATTTATCTTTCAAGGAAAAGTTATAATTATTCATATGCTACGTACAAATTCCTTTTATACTTGTTGAGCAGATTAGTTGTTCACTCTTGCAAACATAAATTTTCAGCTAAAGGAGAAGGATCTGAAGGATCACGTTCGAAGGATAAAAGAAAGGGCAAAGCTAAGGAATAATGTTAACTAAACCAAATATATTCTAGATTATTCAAGAAATATCTTAATTAATATTAGTACATGAATTGGTGATATCTAAGTACATGAATGTATTTGAATTGTCTTGGAACATGTAATGGTTAGGTTCATGTACATGAATGTGGTCATGTAGTAATTATTATTGTGGATCTAGAAGTGTCCTATGAGTCCTATAAATAGTCTTGTATTTTGTTCATTTGAATCAAGTGAAATAAAAGTGTTCTTATATTCTCCAAAGTTACATTTCACTTCCTCCCTAAAATATATTCTCTTCCTAATTATCCATCAAAGTGGTATCAGAGCTTTGGTCTTAACAGTAGCGCCAATATCCACAATATCCACACGTGGTCCCATCATCAATACCAAAAGTATTCTTCTGCCTTGCTTTAACGTGAAAGCAGCTGAGTCAATTTTGTGATATTGTGATATTGTGAACAAGTGGTATTCAATAAAGGAACAATATAGCAGGGGCAAAACTAAGCACGCCAGCTATTATTATTTTTGTTTCTCTAGAAAAGTCGTTCAGCAGGTACCACCTAATTTCAAAAAAAAAAGTCACCTGGTGTGACGCCCCCAAAATAGGTATACAACACCCATTCTGAGTCGCCAAATACATGGTACAGAAAGCAAACTACAACTTCAATAATACAATTGTCGTGCAAAATACGACAACACATACTGTGAGTTTAAATACAAATATTGTCTTCTAGACAATATCCACACTCAAATAAATCCTCATTACAATTATTCAAACACTATTTTACAGAAATAGTGAGGACTGCTAAAACATCTTTCTAGAACCATCACTCCATACCCCGACTAGATCCTACTATGTTCTCACCTCCTGAGAAGAAAAATGGAACAAAAAGGAAAAGGGTGAGCTCAACTAGCCCAGTAAAGAATATTATGACTAAGATAATATACAAACAAATTATCGTTAGTCTTCAATAGGGAAAAATCTGATAGAATATAATCGACAACAAGTTTTAGATCAACAACTGCAGCGGAAACAGCAAACCATTAGAAGAGTCACGTAGAGAAAGAATTCTACTATCTTCTAAAATTTAAAAGTCCATCATCAATATTTTATCCCTGTAACATCAATTAATAATCATCTTTATCCAAATATTCATCTTTGCACTACAGGCCAAAGATATTCATTTGTATCACCTGTCAGTCATGTTCATCTCAACACCTGTTCATCTTTGCACTACAGGCCAAAGATATTCATCAAGTAATCATACATCTTTGCACTACAGGCCAAAGATATTCAGTAATATCATCATTTAGGACTGAGGATGATGAAAAATATCTTAAAGAGAACGAATCCAGTGAGACAGAAGGACAAATATTAGGGATTCGTATAACAGTTTATCCAAGATCAATAATACTTCATAATAATCAATTGTGAAGCATAATTCAAAAATAAAGATCAAAACATGGATACAATCAAAGATAGTAACCATAATAGACATCTTGGACAAAAAGGGAAAATTTTATTTTTCGGTGAATAGTGCCGTATTCGTGAATAGTGCCGTATACGTGAATAGTAACGTATACGTGAATAGTAACCCCGACACAAAAAGTTTTAAATTTGATAAAAACTCATGTTGATATTTCAGCATAATGATATTGAAGAAAATAATATCATTTAAGAAGAAAATAATATCCCTTACCTCAAGATATCAGTACTTCTGGTCGGAATACCGGTATAAGGCTGAAAGAAACTTGCTCTGATGAATAGAAACTCTCAAAGAATCTAAATACTCACAAAATACACTCAATAATCTAGAGAGAGAAAGAGAGAAAACTCGTTTCTGGTGTGATTTTAAATTCTAACTTAGCCCTCTATTTATAGGAAAATTTTAGTAGGTTTGACCTGCAACCTGATGGCTTTACCTGCTACTATTCCCACCCACCACATTTGAAATATAATTCAGCACATTTCTTCACCAACCACAAGTGGGGCCCCCCAATTCTAAAATTTTCCATCAAAATGATAAACTCCGAAAATTCAACAATTTCTGAACCAGTCATCTCGTAAAATTCATAATAAATCATACGTTCATTTTTAACGGTTCAAAATTTGTGGACATATACTCAACTTATATATGTATAACATATCCAAAAATTACCACGATCCAACGGTCGGATTAAAAATTATAACACCCGTAATATTTCTCAAAAACCCTGATTTGATTTTTAATACCTCCATTCCGATAAAAATACTGATAAAACACCTCAACATTAACTCCTTCATTTTTAACCACAAAAATATATCCCTCATTTATATCCACATAAAATAAATATTTCCTTATCATATGAATCAATAATTAATTATTCACAAATAATATTACAGAATCACATTTATGACAACCAGGCCGTTCCCAGGAAAGAGGGGGCTTTTCAATAAGAATTTCTCCTTACTGGCGCGCAATTAGATGACCAAACCTCTCCTTAGACAGAACTTTCTAGACATTGCCAATAATGTTATCTAATAATATTATTCAAATAATATGAATTATTGATCTGATAATGGAAAATACTGTGCAGCAACAATTATTGAAACAACAATAATATAAAATATCAATGCAACAATTATTGAATCAATAAAATAAAATATTGAACAATAACTACTGTAACAATTATTGAGTAGTGCCTTCTTACGTAAGAATCAATAATTGGTGCAATACCGTGTGCTACTGTATTTTAATCACTGGGTATTCCAACAGTATTAACGGTAACAACTACGCCGTTATTTATAAATAACTTATACTTGTCATTTTCTTCATCCAATCGCTTTCCGTTATGGGGCCCACACAAGGCTGCGCCGTCGTACGAATATTCCACGACCAAATGAATATTTCCCGACAAAATAAATATTTTATAACCACTTGCTTATTTTGCAAAATTTGCACATTTCACCCATAACCAAAGTATTATATCAAATTAGCCCCTTATTATTCACAATAATATTTAGAGAAAATTTGATTTTATTCATTAATAAGTTGGGGTCTTACAACCTCCCCTCCTTATGAAATTTCGTCCTCGAAATTGACGTACGTACCTGATGTTTCAAAAAGGTGAGGATACCTCGCTTTCATTTCTGATTCTAACTCCCAGGTCATTTCTTCAATAGCATAGTTTCTCCACAAAACCTTAACTTGTGGTATAACCTTCGTGCGTAGGACATGCTCTTTCCTATCCAAGATCTTAACAGGTACCTCCTCGTACGTTAAATCTTCAGCTATCTCGTCTGGTTCTAACTCAATAATGTGGTTCGGGTCTTTAACATATTTACGAAACATAGATATTTGAAAAACATTATGCACACGAGACATGCTTGGAGGTAATGCGAGTCTATATGCCACATTTCCTATTCGCTCAAGAATCTCAAATGGACCAACAAATCTTGGATTGAGCTTTCCTCTCTTTCCAAATCTTGTAACTCCCTTCCATGGTGCAACACGTAATAATACATGATCCCCAATATTAAATTCCACGTCCTTCCGATGAAGATCCGCATAACTCTTTTGTCGATCCTGTGCCGTTTGTATACGTTGTCGAATCGTTTGGATCTTCTCTGTAGTAATGCGTACCAACTCTGGTCCCAACAATGTTGCTTCACCCACCTCGTCCCAGCATACTGGAGAACGACATTTTCTTCCACACAACGCCTCGAATGGAGCCACACCTATGCTCGCCTGATAACTGTTGTTGTAGGAGAATTCCACCAATGGTAGGTACTTATCCCAACTCCCTTTGAGATCTAGGACACAAAGTCTTAATAGATCTTCAAGAGTTTGAATAGTCCTCTCTGATTGTCCGTCCGTTTGAGGATGGTATGCCGAACTGAATCGTAAATCCGTGCCCATAGCCTTCTGCAAGCTAACCCAAAATCGTGAAGTGAATCTTGGGTCACGATCCGAAACTATGGATACTGGCATGCCATGCAATCTCACAATCTCGTTCACGTACATACTAGCAAGACGTTCAAGGGAATAAGTCTCACGTATCGGCAAGAAATGAGCGGACTTGGTTAATCTATCAACAATAACCCAAATCGCATCTATACCTTGAGAAACCTTGGGAAGACCCGTAATAAAATCCATAGTAATGTGTTCCCACTTCCATTTTGAAATCTCAAGTGGTTGAAATGGACCCTTTGGTACTTGATGCTCCGCTTTTACACGTTGACAAGTTAAACATCTCGAGATAAACTCCGCGATCTCTCTTTTCATATTGCTCCACCAAAATGTATGTCGAAGATCGTGATACATTTTGGTACTCCCAGGATGGATTGCAAACGGTGTGTTGTGTGCCTCCATCATTATTCTATGCTTCAAGTCAAAATCGTTAGGAACACAAAGTCTGGAGTTGACTCGAAGTATTCCTTCTTCATCGATTCTTGCTTCTGGAATAGCACCTTCTTGCACTTTCTTCTTCATACGCATCAGCTCCATGTCCGTAGCTTGAGCAGCTTTAACTTTATCGATTAAAGTCGGTTCTACTCGTATATTTGATATCATCATGTGGGTACTTGGAGCCTTCATCTCTATCTCCATCCTTTGTAAGTCATATAAAATGGGCCTTTGTGTTAACAATATTGCACTCGTACCCGCATATGATCTTCTACTCAATGCGTCAGCTACTACGTTTGCTTTTCTAGGATGATATTGGATGGTATGATCGTAATCTTTCAACAGCTTGAGCCAACGTCGCTGCCGCATGTTGAGTTCCTTTTGGGTGAAGAAATATTTGAGGCTTTTATGATCTGTATAGATCTCCACTTTCTCCCCATACAGGTAGTGTCTCCAGATCTTCAACGCCAAAACTACTGCTGCCAACTCCAAATCATGAGTAGGATAATTCCTCTCATATTCTTTGAGTTGTCGCGAGGCATAGGCTATGACTTTCCCATGTTGTATGAGAACACATCCTAACCCTTTGCCTGAAGCATCGCTGTAGATAACAAATCCATCCGAACCAGATGGTATTGTCAGAACAGGTGCCGAAATGAGTCTCCTCTTAAGCTCTTGAAAACTCTTCTCGCATTCCTCGCTCCATACGAATTTAATATCTTTCCGAGTCAGCTGAGTTAACGGGGTAGCGATTCGAGAAAATCCTTCCACGAATCTTCGATAATAACCAGCTAAGCCTAGAAAGCTACGTACTTCGGTCACCGTCTTTGGTTGCTCCCAACTTTGTATTGCTTCAATCTTCGCCGGGTCAACAGATACTCCATGTTTTGACACCACGTGCCCTAGGAAAGCTACTTCCTCAAGCCAGAACTCGCATTTCTTCAACTTAGCATATAACTTGTTTTCACGCAGCCTTTGGAGTACCAGCTTCAAATGATGCTCATGATCTTCACGGCTTTTGAAATATATGAGGATGTCATCAATAAAGACAACAACGAACTGATCCAAATAATCCTTGAATACTCGGTTCATCATATCCATGAAAGCCGCAGGAGCATTAGTCAATCCAAAAGACATTACTAAGAATTCATAATGCCCGTACCGAGTTCTGAAGGCAGTCTTTGGAATATCCTCAGTTTTAATCTTCAGCTGATGATATCCAGAACGAAGGTC
This sequence comes from Panax notoginseng, assembly GCA_016801055.1. NCBI lineage: Eukaryota > Viridiplantae > Streptophyta > Magnoliopsida > Apiales > Araliaceae > Panax > Panax notoginseng. The sequence goes on along the minus strand of CM029015.1, from coordinate 188,484,283 downwards.
GATCTTTGAAAAGAATTGTGTTCCTTGTAACTGGTCGAACAGGTCATCAATGCGAGGTAGCGGATACCTATTCTTGATAGTGACATGATTCAATTCTCGATAGTCGATACAAAGTCGCATACTCCCGTCTTTCTTCTTTACGAATAAAACAGGAGCACCCCAAGGAGACGTACTAGGACGAATAAAACCGATGTCCAACAACTTCTGTAGTTGGACTTTTAACTCCTGAAGTTCAATAGGAGCCATTCGATATGGAGTTTTAGAAATGGGCTTTGTACCAGGTTCAAGGTCAATAAAGAATTCAACTTCACGTTCTGGGGGTAGACCAGGAAGTTCTTCAGGAAATACATCGGGAAATTCTCTAACAATAGAAATATTATTCAACTCTGACTTGTCTTTGTTCAAATCCATAACATGGGCTAAGAAAGCTTGACATCCGTTTTTCAATAAACGAATAGCTTTGTGGCTTGATATGACAGTGACTGATTTTAGTGGTTTAGTAGTTTGAATTCGTATGACAGGTTGGTTAAGAATATGAAAACTAACAACCTTAGGAAAACAATCAATTTTAGCATGATGAGTGGTTAACCAATCAATTCCTAAAATCACATCAAAAGCAAGTATCTTTAAAGAGATAAGACCAACAGGTAATGTGATAGTGCCAACTTGGATCATGCAAGATTTATAAACTGTAGATGTAACGAAAGTTTCACCCAACGGAGTTTCAACAGATAAGTTAAAGTCCAATTTCTCCGGAGTCAAGTTTAAACGTTGAGCACAAGCAGGAGAGATAAAAGAATGGGTAGAACCGGTATCTAGTAAAGTATAAACTTCGCAAGAATTCAAGATTAGCTTACCCGTGATCACCTCGTTCGGGTTTCTCGCGTTTTGGCCAGTCACGACAAACGCCCTTCCAGGAACCGCTGATTTCGATTTATCCGGGATAAATTTTGGATTCACCATCCCCGCTGAACTTGGTTTTGCTACAGAACACTCTTGAGCTATATGACCCTCCTTTCCACAGTTATAACATACCTTGGATTGTTGTGGGCAGTTTGGGCTGATATGTCCCTCTTTCCCACATTTGTAACATACGACCCGTGGTCGTTCTCCTCCCCTAGAAACAGTTGATGTTTGTGCTGACGTCTTCACGTTATCATTGTTGTACCTTCTCTTCTTAAAATCTCCTCTCGACTCGCTCCTTCTATTATCACGACCACGATTACCACCAGAGTGGTTACCGCTTTTTTCCGAATGTTTTCCTCCCTGCTGGTTTTCATTGCTTCGATGACTGCCGCCACCGGTATGACCCTGGTTGTGGTCCCTCGGTTGCACATACTCATTATCTCGCTCTAATAATTGAGCCCTATTTACAACATCTAAATATAAAGAAAATTTATGAGAGATAAGATATTGTCGAATCTCGGGTTTTAGACCTCTCAGAAACATCCTTGTCATTCGTTCCTCATTTTCGACCAAATGAGGTGCAAACCTGGATAACTCTGCAAACTTCGCCTCGTACTGGGACACCGTCATGTTGTTTTGTTCCAGTCTGATAAACTCTACCTCTTTCATATGACGAATACTTTCAGGAAAGTACTTGTCATTGAACAGTTTTTGAAATATTTCCCAGGACATGTTGAGTGCGTCAGGCTAGGTACGCTTCACAGACTCCCACCAGTAGTCTGCCTCACCGCGGAACATAAAGGTGGCGAATGGAACCTTCTGTTCCTCCGTGCATCCCAAGACATCGAATATCTTGGTAATTTGCTTGACCCACGTTTCCGCCATGATCGGATCCGGCTTTCCCTTAAATTCTGGTGGTCCCAATTCTTTGAACTGCTTAGCTGTGACAAACCGCGCGTTATCATTTCCACCCGTATTCTGCACACGAGTCTCCCTCGTCTGATTTTGCATGAACAGCAAAAAGCTCCTAAACATTACATCATTCATCGTTTGCTCGGTAACGTTGTTTATAGGAGGAATATTGCCTTCCTGTTGCACGTTCTCCTCGTTGGTAAGCACCGGTGTCTCCACGGTCTCATTTACTCCACTGTTAACATTCTCAGTCGACATTCTCAAATACTGCTATAAAACAAGGGTTAATAGTCATGTCATATATTATCCCTATACTCTGACCGACCAAATAAACACCAAATAAACTTAGTCAAGTCATACTAGTGAAGAAATTCCCCGTCTCTCCCCTCCTAGTTCTTGTCTCACATCTCAGCCAGGGATCATATCCCTAAGCTCTGATACCAACTGTGACGCCCCCAAAATAGGTATACAACACCCATTCTGAGTCGCCAAATACATGGTACAGAAAGAAAACTACAACTTCAATAATACAATTGTCGTGCAAAATACGACAACACATACTGTGAGTTTAAATACAAATATTGTCTTCTAGACAATATCCACACTCAAATAAATCCTCATTACAATTATTCAAACACTATTTTACAGAAATAGTGAGGACTGCTAAAACATCTTTCTAGAACCATCACTCCATACCCCGACTAGATCCTGCTATGTTCTCACCTCCTGAGAAGAAAAATGGAACAAAAAGGAAAAGGGTGAGCTCAACTAGCCCAGTAAAGAATATTATGACTAAGATAATATACAAACAAATTATCGTTAGTCTTCAACAGGGAAAAATCTGATAGAATATAATCGACAACAAGTTTTAGATCAACAACTGCAGCGGAAACAACAAACCATTAGAAGAGTCACGTAGAGAAAGAATTCTACTATCTTCTAAAATTTAAAAGTCCATCATCAATATTTTATCCCTGTAACATCAATTAATAATCATCTTTATCCAAATATTCATCTTTGCACTACAGGCCAAAGATATTCATTTGTATCACCTGTCAGTCATGTTCATCTCAACATCTGTTCATCTTTGCACTACAGGCCAAAGATATTCATCAAGTAATCATACATCTTTGCACTACAGGCCAAAGATATTCAGTAATATCATCATTTAGGACTGAGGATGATGAAAAATATCTTAAAGAGAACGAATCCAGTGAGACAGAATGACAAATATTAGAGATTCGTATAACAGTTTATCCAAGATCAATAATACTTCATAATAATCAATTGTGAATCAGAATTCAAAAATAAAGATCAAAACATGGATACAATCAAAGATAGTAACCATAATAGACATCTTGGACAAAAAGGGAAAATTTTATTTTTCGGTGAATAGTGCCGTATTCGTGAATAGTGCCGTATTCGTGAATAGTAACGTATACGTGAATAGTAACCCTGACACAAAAAGTTCCAAATTTGATAAAAACTCATGTTGATATTTCAGCATAATGATATTGAAGAAAATAATATCATTTAAGAAGAAAATAATATCCCTTACCTCAAGATATCAGTACTTCTGGTCGGAATACCGGTATAAGGCTGAAAGAAACTTGCTCTGATGAATAGAAACTCTCAAAGTATCTAAATACTCACAAAATACACTCAATAATCTAGAGAGAGAAAGAGAGAAAACTCGTTTCTGGTGTGATTTTCAATTCTAACTTAGCCCTCTATTTATAGGAAAATTTTAGTAGGTTTGACCTGCAACCTGATGGCTTTACCTGTTACTATTCCCACCCACCACATTTGAAATATAATTCAGCTCATTTCTTCATCAACCACAAGTGGGGCCCACCAATTCTAGAATTTTCCATCAAAATGATAAACTCCGAAAATTCAACAATTTCTGAACCAGTCATCTCGTAAAATTCATAATAAATCATACGTTCATTTTTAACGGTTCAAAATTTGTGGACATATACTCAACTTATATATGTATAACATATCCAAAAATTACCACGATCCAACGGTCGGATTAAAAATTATAACACCCGTAATATTTCTCAAAAACCCTGATTTGATTTTTAATACCTCCATTCCGATAAAAATACTGATAAAACACCTCAACATTAACTCCTTCATTTTTAACCACAAAAATATATCCCTCATTTATATCCACATAAAATAAATATTTCCTTATCATATGAATCAATAATTAATTATTCACAAATAATGTTACAGAATCACATTTATGACAACCAGGCCGTTCCCAGGAAAGAGGGGGCTTTCCAATAAGAATTTCTCCTTACTGGCGCGCAATTAGATGACCAAACCTCTCCTTAGACAGAACTTTCTAGACATTGCCAATAATGTTATCTAATAATATTATTCAAATAATATGAATTATTGATCTGATAATGAAAAATACTGTGCAGCAACAATTATTGAAACAACAATAATATAAAATATCAATGCAACAATTATTGAATCAATAAAATAAAATATTGAACAATAACTACTGTAACAATTATTGAGTAGTGCCTTCTTACGTAAGAATCAATAATTGGTGCAATACCGTGTGCTACTGTATTTTAATCACCGGGTATTCCAACAGTATTAACGGTAACAACTACGCCGTTATTTATAAATAACTTATACTTGTCATTTTCTTCATCCAATCGCTTTCCGTTATGGGGCCCACACAAGGCTGCGCCGTCGTACGAATATTCCCCGACAGCAAGAATATTCCACGACCAAACGAATATGTCCCGACAAAATGAATATTTTATAACCACTTGCTTATTTTGCAAAATTTGCACATTTCACCCATAACCAAAATATTATATCAAATTAGCCCCTTATTATTCACAATAATATTTAGAGAAAATTTGATTTTATTCATTAATAAGTTGGGGTCTTACACCTGGTGTGCAAAGTGGGAACTCGGAATCATTGTTGATTTTTTCAAAGCAACGTCGTGATGGCAAATTCAAACAATTTAGTCTCTCTAATTACTCGTTTTAACGGAGAAGACTTTGATTATTGGAGCCATAATATGAAAGTATTATTAAAGTCTTTCAAGTTGTGGAGTATTGTTGAAGATGGTTATGAAGAACCAGAAACTGAAGAGGGTTTGTCACAAGCCCAGAAAAATAGTTTGAATGAGAAAAGGGAGAAGGATAACAAGGCGCTCTTCCAAATTTATCAAGCAATTGAAAGACCAATTTTTGATAGAATTTCAAAGGCAGAAACTTCAAAAGAAGCTTGGGATATTTTGCAATCAATATATAAAGGTGAAGAAAAGGTAAAAAAGGTACGACTCCAATCTTTGCGTTTAGAATTTGAGAAGTTGCAAATGCAAGGAAATGAGACTATTGCTGATTATTTTTCAAAAGTTACTTCAATTGTTAACCAAATGGCAACTAATGGAGAAGTTTTGCAAGATCAAAAAGTTGTTGAGAAAATTCTTCGAAGCATACCATAAAAGTTTGATTTTATCGTGGTAGCTATCGAAGAGTCCAAAGATGTGTCAAAATTATCTTTGGAAGATTTGCAGGCTTCTTTAAAGGCACATGAGTTTCGTGTTAATCAAAGAAATCCACCTTCTAATGATCAAGCTCTCAAGTCTGAAATTACGGGAGGCCGAGGTGCTCCCCGTGGTCGCGGCCGTGGAGGAGGTCGTGGACATGGAAGAGGTGTCTTCCAAGGAAACAGAGGTAGAGGCTCCAATTTTCGTGGAAATGGAAGAGGATCACAAGGTAACAATAATAATTTTAAGGAAGAGTCATTTGAGTATTCAAACAATTCTCAAAGAGTAAGAGGTCGTGTTTTTAATCAAAGTGGGAGAAAAGGATATATTGAATGTTTTCATTGTCATAGGCCTGGTCATAAAATCAGTGAATGTTGGTTTGCACCATCTATCAAAAAAGAATCGGGATTGGTGCATGAAAATGAATCAGTTGAGAAAGATTGTTCAGAGTCATTATTAATTGCTTGTCAAGAAAATAATAATCATGTTTGGTATTTGGATAGTGGTGCTAGCAAACATATGACAGGGAATAAGGATTTATTTTCTACCCTGGTGGAGTCAAATTTTGGGCAAATAAAAATTGGTGATGCTAGAGCCTATACAATTAAAGGAGTTGGAGAAGTCACTTTCAAAACAAAATCTGGAAAATTTGAAAAAATGTCAGATGTTTATTTTGTTCCAGGCATTAAAAGCAATTTGCTAAGTACTGGACAACTTTTGCGAAAAGGGTTTGATATATTCTTTCATGATAAATTATGTACTCTGTCAAAAAATAATCAGGTTGTGGCAAAGTTAGCTTGGCGGAGAATAATTTATTTCCACTTCCTCTCCAAGTGGAAAATTTTCATTGTTTCGCTGGTTTTAATGAAGAAGTTTCCAAGTTGTGGCATGACAGGTATGGCCACTTGAATTTCGACGGCCTAAAATTGTTAGAAGTGAAAGGAATGGTGAATGGATTACCCCAGATTAATAAAACGGAGGAGACTTGTGAAGCACGTCAGTTGAGAAAGTTGCACCGTAATCCATTTCCCTCAAAATCTTCATGGGGTGCAAAACAACCGCTTGAACTTGTTCATTCAGACCTGTGTGGACCTATGACAGTGTCATCTTTTGGAGGTAATCGATACTTCATTTCTTTTATTGATGATTACACAAGAAAAGTGTGGACTTATCTTCTTCATGAAAAATCAGAAAGTTTTCAAGCTTTTAAAATTTTTAAAGCAGAAGTTGAAAAATTTTCTGGTTGTCACATAAAGACTTTGAGAACAGATCGACGGTCAGAATATCTTTCAAATGATTTTCAGTTTTTTTGTAAAGATAATGGCATAAGGCATGAATTGACAGTTTGCTATACACCGCAACAAAATGGTGTGTGCGAGAGGAAAAATCGTACAATCATGGGCATGGTTCGATGCATGTTGAAAAGAAAAAGGTTGCCACGCCAATTTTGGGCAGAAGCTGTTTCTTGTGCGGTTTACTTGATCAACAGGTCACCAACAAAAAGTTTAAAAAATTGTACTCCTCATGAAGTTTGGTATGGGAGAAAACCAAGTGTCCAACACTTGAAGATTTTTGGAAGTGTAGCTTTTGCTCATGTACCAAATGCAATAAGGACAAAACTTGATGACAAGGCAGAAAAATGTATTTTTGTTGGATACAGTGAAAGGTCAAAAGCCTACAAGCTGTATAATCCAAAAACAAAGAAAATTGTCATTAGCAGGGATGTAAACTTTGATGAAAAATCTTTTTTCAATGATGCTGACATAAATACTGCAGATGAGGTACCATTGCTCGTGGAGGATTTGGAAGGTTGTAGCAGTATGCCAAGTGAAGATGATTCATCCTTGAACCCAACTGATGTTCCATCATCCTTAACAGGAGCATCTTCTGATAGCAGCCCCGAAGCAATCAAGACAAGAACTTTGCAGGAGATTTATGATACTACGGAGCCAGTAGATGCAGGAGCTATTTTCTTTGCTTTCTATGCAGGAGAAGATCCAATCTCCTATGAAGATGCAGCAAAAGAAGAAAAATGGAAACAATCCATGAAGGAAGAAATGATGGCTATCGAAAGAAATGACACATGGGAGCTCGTCAGTTTACCACAAAACAAAAGACCCATTGGAGTTAAATGGATTTTTAAGACAAAGTTAAATTCAGATGGCTCCGTCAATAAGTACAAAGCGAGGCTCGTTGCAAAGGGGTATGCACAAAAGGAAGGAAAAGATTTTAATGAGGTATTTTCACCTGTTTCAAGACTTGATACTGTTCGTTTAATTATATCACTTGCTGCTCAAAATAATTGGAAGTTATTCCAAATGGATGTCAAATCGACATTTCTAAATGGGTTTCTTGAGGAAGAAATTTATGTTGATCAGCCACCCGGTTTCGTGAAGAAAGGTGAAGAAGAGAAAATTTACAAGTTAAAGAAGGCTTTATATGGTTTGAGACAGTCACCAAGGGCTTGGTATAGTCGCATTAATTCTTACTTTGAGAAGAATGGTTTTCAAAAATGTCCTCAGGAGCATACTTTATACATCAAAATTATTCCTTCAAAAGGAAGATTTATGGTGGTAAGTCTCTATGTTGATGATCTCATTTTTATTGGTAATGATATGGAGATGCTTAATGATTTCAAAGCTTCAATGAAACAAGAGTTTGACATGACTGATTTGGGAGAATTACATCATTTTTTGGGCATTGAAGTTAGTCAGTCCAGTAAGGGAATTTTTATTTCTCAAGGGAGATATGCAAGGGAAATTTTGAAAAAGTTTAAAATGGAGAATGCTAATTCTGTTTCAACTCCATGTGTTACTGGGCTTAAGTTAAGCAAGAAAGGTGAAGGAAAGCTTGTGGATCCAACTATTTACAGGAGTTTGGTTGGAAATTTGATGTATTTAACTGCCACAAGACCAGATTTAATGTTTGTTGTTAGTATGATTAGTAGGTTCATGGAGAAGCCTCACTCAGAACATTGGGAAGCAGCAAAACGAATTTTGAGATATGTGAAAGGCACAGTTGATTATGGAATTTTTTATGAAGCTGGTGTTCCAGTTAGTCTTACTGGATTTACAGACAGTGATTTTGGAGGTAGCATTGATGATAGCAAAAGTACTTCAGGTTATGTTTTTAATATAGGAAGCGGAGCTATTTCTTGGAGTTCAAAGAAACAACCAATTGTTGCTCTTTCAACAACTGAAGCTGAATATATAGCGGCTGCACATGCTGGATGTCATCTAGTTTGGTTAGAAGAAATTTTGAAGTATCTCAAGCAAAAACAAGAAGTTGATCCAACTTTGTTTTGTGATAATACTTCAACAATTTCAGTTACCAAAAATCCAGTTCTTCATGGAAAGACAAAGCATATTCGCATTCGATATCATTTCTTAAGGGAACTTGTGAATGATGGAATTGTTAATATCAAGTATTGTAAATCTGAGGAGCAGGCAGCTGACATTTTTACAAAGCCGGTTTCTGGAGAAGTATTCAAGAAGCAAATCGCTAAGCTCGGAGTGAAGAATAAATTTGGTTTACGGGAGGCCTTGTTAACTAAACCAAATATATTCTAGATTATTCAAGAAATATCTTAATTAATATTAGTACATGAATTGGTGATATCTAAGTACATGAATGTGTTTGAATTGTCTTGGAACATGTAATGGTTAGGTTCATGTACATGAATGTGGTCATGTAGTAATTATTATTGTGGATCTAGAAGTGTCCTATGAGTCCTATAAATAGTCTTGTATTTTGTTCATTTGAATCAAGTGAAATAAAAGTGTTCTTATATTCTCCAAAGTTACATTTCACTTCCTCCCTAAAACATATTCTCTTCCTAATTATCCATCAAATAAGATTAATAATATTTTGATACAATTGTAATAGTAAGTAAGGTGTAGAATTTGGGAGATTCTAAGACATATTTTGTAATTAATGTAACGTATTTATGTAATTTTATTTATATTTTAGTTAAATGATATGGACGATGATGAATAATGAGCATCAAATATGTTGCAGTGAGTACACGAATTGGGGTTGTTACGGGTTGGTATCAGACTGTAGATTATAACCCTTAGCTTAGAGAACCTTAGGATATAACCTGGTGAGAAATAGTAGAGATGGTGATATGTGATCTCATATAGAGTTCTTAAGTAATACAGAATGAATTTGAAAATTTATTAAGCTTATTTAATTAAATATTTTGTGTAAGTTATTTAAGATTATATTATATTATGTGGAAGTAATAAGTAGGTTACATTTATGAAGTACCTAAAGTAGAACCAGTAGTAAAACCAGAGCTAGATATGATCCAGAGGAGGACCCTGAGGAAGAGCAAGGGGGGAAGGGGAGAATGAGAGAAGGATCAGTTAGTACATGTTCAAGGAGTTGAGGCACAAATAAATGGGGGAGTAGGAGCCGAGCAGGTACAGGGTTAAGATGCAAGCTTTGAGGGACAGAAATCAAGAGTTCGAAGACCTTTGGGGGCCAGAAATCAACACTCGTATTAAATTAGATACTGTACTAAATGGAATGAAGTCAGAGTTGAGACGGTAGCGGAGGATGATGGGCTTTTAGGATCTCCTATTGGCGACTTTAGCATAGGGTAGAGGACTACCCAGTAGAGCAAGGTTAGACAATTTATACTATCACTAGGGCCTTAACATCGCATATGATTTATGAGACATATTATGAAAGCTATAGGGAGGGGCCTATTAGACTATATACATATATATACATATATATACATATGGTCGGTTATAGTATGAAACAGTAGGATATGTAATGTAATAGTAGTTAAGTTTGTAAAAGAATATCCCAAATTTTGATGTATATAAGCGATCTGTAAATAGTAATCACTATATAAAAAGAAATTACTGATGTACAAATATGATGCCTATTAGTATAAAGAATGTTTTACAAAAATGTGTCTAATGGATGATTATTTATGCTTATTTAAATATATGATTTAATATAATAATTATGTAGTAATACATTGTTATATTTTATAGAACGATGCCGCCACGAGGAAGACCTCACAGAAGACAAGAGAACGAAGACGAACGTAGGGAACCAAACCAGAAACCCTTACAACTATTCGTAGATTTATTAGTGGGAGCGTTACAAATTGGACCCATAAACATAAACCCACCTGTTATGCAGATCACTAGCTTCAAATAATTTAAGAACTTAGGACCCCCGGAGTTGAGGGAACCACTAAGCCTATAGAGGCTCAAGCATGGATTAAAGAGATAGAAAATACGTTTGTGATAGCAAGAGTGGGGGAGGATCAAAAGACTTGTTTTCCACCTATATAATGAAAGGGGAGTTGAACTTTTAGTGGGAGGCTAACCAGAATAGGGCCAAAGAAGGGGTAGTGCTTTGGAAAAGGTTTAAGAAATTGTTCTTCGAGAACTACTTTCTATAAATATGTAGAGTCACATGAAAATGCAATTTTGAGAATTGAAGCAATGGGACATGATTGTGCTCCAATACGCTGCCAAATTTAATAAAATTATGAGATTTGTTCCATATCAGGTGGATAAAGAGGAAATAAAGACGATGAGATTTGAATATGGCCTTAAACCTTGGTTGTGTAATAGGATGTTTGTGTTACAAATTAATAATTTTATAACTATATTGGAGAAGATAATAATAGCTAAACAGGGAAGTGAAGCTCTGATGAAGTTCAACAAGGAACAAAAGAAAAAGAAAAAGAAAAAGAAAAAGAAAAATAATGGAGGATCAAAGGGAGAATGTAGTAGTGGAAATGAAACAACAATAATGGAGGCAAATATGGGGATGCATGTGTTATTTAATTCTAGAGCTACATGTTCATTTGTATTGTCGGATTTTGATCAACGATTGAATCTACCCTATGAACAGTTAGATTCCCCATGTACATTGAAATTTCTAACAAGGACGTAATTCATGTTAGGCATGTTCATAGGAATTGTTCTGTAGAAATGAGATAACACAAATTCCTAGTAGATCTGATCCCTATACAATTGGGAGAATATTTGACATGACATTAGGAATTAACTAGTTGAATAACTATGAGGCAATTATTGATCGACTGTCATCATAAGTGTGTGAACCTTCAGACTCCAAATCAGTCGAATGTGGTGTTTTATTGTAATTAATCAACTAGGCAGTCTTGTTGATTGTCAATGATGCAATCTAAAACACTACTTAGGTTATGATGTATTGGATATCTAGCTTATATATTGGATACCCAATAGGTGGGAGCAGAATTAGATCAGATGTCAGTTCTAAAGAAGTTTGCAAACGTATTTTTGGAGGAATTGCCCGATCTTCCTTCTGATAAGCAGTTGAGATAATTAATGTAGTACCAAGGACGCCAATTTTGAAGGGCCGTATAGAACGGCTCCAATGGAGATGAAAGAGTTGATGGTGCAACTACAAGAGTTGTTGGACAAGAATTTCATTCAACCAATTGACTCAACATGGGGAGTGCCGGTATTGTTTATTTAGAAAAAGGATGCGTCGTTAAGGCTGTGTATTGACTATAGGAAATTGAACAAGGTGAACATTAAGAATAAGTACCTCTTACCAAGAATTGATGATTTGTTTGACCAATTAAAGGGTGCTAAGTACTTTTCAAAGATTGATTTTTGTTCTAAATAACATCAGTTAAAGGTAAGAAGTGAGGATGTACCTATGACAACATTTAGGACTCGTTATGGTCATTACGAAAATCTAGTTATGCCATTTGGTATGAAAAATACTCCAGCAATGTTTATGGATTTAATAAATAGAGTATATAAGAAATATTTGGATAAATTTTTAGTTTTTTTCATTAATTATATTTTTATTTACTCAAAAATACAGGAGGAGCATGAAGTGCACTTAAGGATAGTTCTGGAGATTTTGAGGAGAGAGAAATTGTATGCGAAGTTTTTTAAATGTGAATTCTGGTTTGAGAGCACAATTTTTAGGGCATGTATTTTTGCAAAGATATAATGAGATTTCCATGGACCCAGAAAAAGTAGAAGTTGTGATTAACTAGGAATAATTGAAGTTCCTAATAGAAGTTATAAGTTTCTTAGGACTGGCAGGTGGGGTAATATTGGAGGTTCATACAAGATTTTTCAAATATAGCAGTCCCGTTTGTTATTCCCAAAGGCAAAAAAAAAGATCTAGAACAGGATTGATTAGATTTCTTAAATTTTCTTTTTAAAGATGTATAAAAAAATCAATTAAGAAAATTAATTGATTGATTTAGCACATCGAAATGTTTAAGAAAAGCCCTTCAAAGATTATAAGTAATTTCATAGTTTTAAATTGAATGAGACACTACAAAAAAAGTGGCTTTTGTGATGGTTCAAATCGATCAAATAAATTCAAAAAATTATCACGTACGAAAGGTTTTTGTGATGCCTTTAGCCGTCACGGAGGCCATCTTGTATACATCCATCATGAAAGCCTTTCGTGATGGTTTTGACAATAACATAATAAATGTGGAATTTGTGATGATTAATACAATCACATTAGCATGCAACTCTTTTGTGATGGTTAAAGCAATTACATTAGCACATAATCTCTTTTGTCAAAGCCATCACAAAAAAAATACAAGACTTTTGGGATCGAACATAAGAAGGTAAATCTCTTTTTACAGACTATTTATTCCGATATATTAACTATATCAAATGAGGCTTATAGGATTCGAACCTTCCCCATATTTGCAAACTAAATAAGGAGTACTACCGTTATACCAAAGTTTATATCATGATTATAAAAAAATTAAATATAAAAGGAAACACATTTGAGTTAACTTACTAAAAAAAATTAGTCCACATAAGATTTGGTGATTGCAATGGTTGTCACAAATACTCTATAATGATGGTAAAATTAATTATCATTGAGAGTCATCATATATATTATTATTTTGTGATGGCTTGAAAATTTCATCACAAAATATCTTCTTTTGTAATTGCAAATAAAAGTTGTCATAAAAATATATCTTTTTTAATGATTTTCATGGTCGTCACAAAATATTTGTTTTGATTATTATTTTTTCATTAGAATATTGGTGATAGATTAGATGCAATCATGAAAAGTGTATATCTATAAGTGATGGCTTAGTGCGTCAAAAAATAAAATTTATTTTGCATGAAATTTTTGATAATTAACATAATACATTTATGGCAAAATTTGTCTTCACTAAGAGTCATCATATATATTATTCTTATGTGATTGCTCAAAAAATTCATAACAAATAACTATCTTTTGTGATTATTTTTATGAACCGCTATAAAGTTCCATAACGTATCCTTGTTTTTCTAATAGTGAGATAATATAGAAGTAATCGAAACTGAAATGCAGAATTTAAATAATGCACAGTGTAAGGAATAAGCATGTGAATGCTATTCCTATTTATATATGATTTGATTATATATATATATATATATATATATATATATATATATATATATATATATATGAATGAGTAATATGCAAGTATGCTTACATTGAAAAAAGCTGTAAAGTCCTTTGATAGATAATAGAAATATATGTACAAGGACTTAGAATGAATTGATCAAATATGTTAGGTTGATCCTACATAAGAAAGACAGCTTTGTAAAGTCCTTAAAAAGAAAAAATGTACAAGGACTATAAAGATAGAAAGATCAAACATGTTAGGTTGATCTTATGATGTAATAGATAGGCTTGTCTGATCGTCGAGCACTGCACCAGAAGTCGTAGTCTGCCAGGTGAGTCAAGGTTAACTCAAGAGCTATCGAGGCAGAATAGGAGTATGCAAGATAGTAGATCTCAAAGTTCATAGACTGCCAGGAGAAACGAAGAAGGACCGTAGTGTGTCGAGTAGAGCTTCCTCGGGATCGTAGTGTGCTGAGGAAGTCATGTTCAGAATCGTAGAGACAACCTGCCTACGAGCCGACCGAACCTCTGCCGAAGCCAAGTCAGAAACGAAGACTACACTCGGAGTCGTAGAGTCTAATGATGCCGAAGCTAAGTCAAGGATCGTGTCCATTGATTACATGTAGAGGTCGTAGTCGAACAAGATCAGATGAAGACAACAAGCACAAGACAGAAATCGTAAAGTGTCAAGATCTGATCTCAGGATCGTAGTGTCTGCACAGCCGAAGCTGAATCGTAGAGTGCAGAACTACGACCTCAACAAAAGTGCTCACAATGCCAAGGCAGAATCATAGAGCATATATGGTTCTCAACAAATGAGCACTCCCATAATATCCAAAGGAATGAACCCTCTGGTTGGCACAGCAAAGATGCATTCCACCTTAAGGGAACCAGAGAGCACTCAACGAATGGCATGCAGGCTAGCAAAAGATCTAAGCACCAACCCAATCAGCATCAAGATTGAGTTGTAAGGCCATTTGTGATGAAGTCTTCCACGAGGAGATCCAAAGAAGACTTCAGAAGCTGACTAAGGAAAGTCAGCAAATGCAGTAGCTATCAAGTGAACAGAAGACAACGATCTTGAAAGCAACCAAGATCGTAGTGTTTTCCAAACAAAGAAGGAACTGATGGAAGGTGAACCGAGATACTGGCCAGCCTCTGAAGAGCAAGGCTAAAGTGATTAAGTGCAGTGTCAGTTCATTGATGATAAGTGAACGGGAGATCACAAGGAGAAAGCAAGCTGGACGCGCCACAAATCTGAAGTATCTTGATATTCACAAGGGGACCAGAGCAAGGAATTAGGCCATCAGTCTCTGAGAACAGTCGAAGCAAACAAAAGTATTGAAGCACTGCACAATACAAGGAAGAGGTGTTCTATATTGAAGATCCAATCAACACTCTTCCAGATCGTAGTGTTAACTCAGTCAGTCAATGAACAACACTCAACAAGACACTACGATCAGGTCCTTGAAGATGTGCATCAGAATCGTAGAGTTCGAATAAGCTGAAGACTGAAGCATTGGCAAAGGTTCAATCTGAAGGGTAATATTCGGACAAGTGCTTATTGAGAGCATCGATGCAATAGGACAACCTCTGATTGAGAAATCAGAAAGAGGTAATAAAGTCTTCAACCTGCCCAAGACATTTAAGTGATACATCTGACAGGGTAGGTGAAACAGTAGACTGCAGCGTCAGAAAAAGTATGACATGTCACATCAAGCAGTCTAGCTCAAGCAACTCGAGATTTGTGAAGAGATTTGAATAGCCTTCAATGGCTACTTTCCAACGGAAGGATTGGGAAGAAGTATAAATAAGAAAGAGCTTCAAAGATCAAAGGTTGCTGAAGTTGCCGAGTTTGGAGAGAAGGTGGACTGATCTAAACCATGTGAAATAGTGAGTCCGAAGGCTCACTCTACGATCCACCAAGAACACTCAGATACATAAAAAGGAAGAAGTAGAAGTGAGAGTTATACTACAAGAAGAGTATTCTGAACTGCCGAGAGAAAGAAGAGCATCATGTCATCTAGATATCTATCATGGGAAGACTCTAAGTACAATAGAGAAGAGCCTACAGTCATCTTAGCGAGTCCAACATGAGAAGGCATCAAGTAGCAAGAAGGGAGATCACAAATGCCATCTTGGTGTCAAGCATGAGAAAGCTTCTAAGTACCTAACAGAAGAGCTTACAGTCATCTTAGAAGCCTATCATGTGCAGCCATCAAGTACCAAGGAGAAGGATCTTCAATGCAGTTCATAAAGGGGTCATCCGAAGTGGTTGAGTAACCGAAGAAGCTGAGCATCATGCAACACTCAGCTGCACTTCAAGGATGGTCAAACCAAGCTGCTAAGTATAGAAGATGTTCAGAGTATGAAGACATTTTAGCAGCTCAGCACTGACTCCAACAACAACAACAAACAAACAAACAAAGAACAGCCAGGGCCTGAGGGGTCCTTGTCCGGAGGGACTAAATGAAGTAAGGCCAGAAGGGTCCTTGTCCGGAGGGACTAAATGAAGTTCCAAGCCTGCTGGGCTTTAAGAGTTCCTAGGGAACTAGAGGAGTTCCAAGGCTGTTGGCCTTGAAGAGTTCTTAGTGAACTGAAGTCCCAAGGCTGCTGGCCTTGAAGGAATCTTAGTGATTCAGGGTGCTGCCCTTCCTTAGTGGAAATCCTGCTAGTTGAAAGCAGAAGAATGGATTAGGAACTTGAGTCTCTGAACCACTTAAAATCCCTTGTGTCTTTTATATTATGTCATTTACATTATGTACTATAACTGCTATAACTGCTATATATGTTTTAACTGCTTACAACCAAACTAACTCTACGAAAAATGTGTGTATGATTATGAATATATCAATGAAGGGGATCTTTTACTTATTCCGCTATGCTTGAAAAGATTCTATGTTTGTCATATGCTAATTTAATAGCAATGCAAAATAAACAAGAAAAGTATTTGAAAATAAAAAGGATCTATTCAACCCCCCCTTCTAGATCTAACAATTGGTATCAAAGCAGGTTCTCATGCTATATTCAAAAGCTAATCGCTTTGAGTCTGATCCCAGGCACCAACATTGTTTTAAACTTAGTTTAGTAGTAAGTAACTTGTTATATGCAGATGATCTCACATGTTGGAAAAATTGTGTATAGGTTAAATGTGTATATACACCGGAAGCCGCTCAGATTGGTCCATGGTCTCTAGTGTTACAATCAACAAGACCAATCCTAGCATGCATTCAATCTTGTAGTCCTAAGACTAGACGAGAGAACTCAAGAGACATCAATGACAAAGAGTCAAGCACCCACCGGTCTGAAAGATGAAGAAGCCATACATGCTAAGAAATGCTTATCGAGAGAAGAAAGAAGATCTTCTCAAACTTATGTCTGGCCAACCAACAGCTGGGTGCAAACTTTGTCAGCTAAAGGATGTCAAAGATCTTAATGCTGAGATTCTCTCGACCTATATCTTCAAGACCATTACTGATTAATTAAAGGCCGACAAGTGCAATAAGCTGTCAGGAGCAAAAGTAAAGCTATGCACAGCAATACCTAAACTCAGTATATCTAGATAAATGACTGTTTAGTACCTGACAGTAAAAAGGTACGGTTCCTCACTATTATAAATGTACATCATAATTGTATCTTCTTATGAACTATAACAGTATTCTGTCAGGAGTCATAATCTACCTAAAACGGTGAAGAGAGAAAGTTACCTGAGGATGGAAACTCAAATGACTATAAATCTTCTCTCCATCCAAGTTTTAGGTTGAAGATGACATCTTGAAGGAAATCTGAAATGGGTCATAAAAGCATCACAGGCCTAATAAACTTTATGTGAAGTAATCTTTGCTGGTGGGTTAGTATGTATGTACAAGCCTATGTTCTAGGTGTTTGACAACACACAGAACATGATCAGTTCTGCAAGAGGATCTTGCTGATTCATAGAAACTGATCACCTCAATGAATCAACTAGATACTCCTAAATCATAGAGTTGATTCTCACTCTGTGAACACTTAAACATTGTGTACAAAACCCAGTAAATGATGAATCCATAATGAGTGTGTTATTTAATGTCAAATCCTATACACATTCACCATGCATCTCAAAGTGTATTATCTCAAGATAGGTATATGCATGAATATGTCTGTTGGTGATAAATATGATGATTATCCAAATAAGAGGAATAGGGGTTAAGAAAACTAACCTAGCAGGACCCATTTGAGTATGGGTACCAAAAATAGAAATATATCTAAACTTGCAGGTAATTGGTCAGTCTGACCACACTAAGGAATGATGAAGCAGAAGACTTCAGTCAAGAAGACTCAACCAGCAGAAGGCTAAGGACAATTCAGAGATGATTCTGATAGAGTTCCTATCTGTCCAAGCCTGTCCTTGAAGACCCTCTGAGCTAACCAGAGTGGAGCTCACATGGCTGCTAATCTGTATATGGAAGCAAGCCATTCAGCCAAAGAAGGAAAGGGTCTTATGTACTCAAAAGCCAGTCAAGAATGCTATATGAGAAGAATCCTCAAGGAAGCTCACATCACAGGATCATCGAGCATCAGACAAGAGAAGTTCATTAAGAAGTAGAACTTCTAAAACTCAAGACTATCAAAGAAAACTACGTTCGTAGTGCTGTCAAAAGATCGTAGAGTGATAAGTCGTAAAAATACTCATCTCTGCGATACAAGGAGATCTAAGTGATGATGATGATTCCAGTCAGAAGGAAATATGATGGGCCACCTTCAAATGAACCTGAAGAGGAGGGAATCACATCTATCTGGGAAGACAGCATCAACCATGGGGAGCAGTGATCTGTTAAGGAACAACAACACTGATATATATACTATAAAAAGTTGTACCAGCTACAGAGTCCCAAAACTTTGTGGCTGATGAACCAAATGAAGATCCATAGTCAGTAGGAACGTCTCAAAAAGTACTACTGATAACCTTTCAGCCACCCAACCCATTATCGTGAAGTACCTACGATCAAACATATGATCGCAGTGTAAGAGTAGGAGGACACCACGATTTCAGTAATGCAGTTGTCTGAAGCTGGTGGAAGAACTCCGAATCAGAAAAGGTCGAATGAGATGTCATTGCAAATCACTGCCATAGCATTGCATCTAGAGAGCGCCTCAGGGACAAGCCTGACCCTTAGATCACTCTAAGAGGTTGGCCCTTCCTGAGCTACCTTGACCCAGAAGGAATGTTTGATCTAGTTCATCTCAAGGACCAAGTCAGTCAACGATCGTAGAGTCGAGTTTGAAGAGAACTAAGTGATCTTAGTGCAACATCAACGATCGTAGTGCTACCTCAACAATCGTAGTAAAACCTCAGTGATCGTAGAATACAACTCGACGATCATAGTCCTACCAAAGGGTACTCCAGTTCATAAGGAGCTTGGAAAATGAGACATTTGCTAAACAATTCAAGTTGAGGAGATAAGTTTGAATACATCAGTAATTGAGCTATTCTGTATCAAAGTAAGGATAAAAGACAAAGCCATCCACTGCAGCATCTCTCAAAAGTTGATCGTTGAGTCAACAAAGGGAATCGTAGAGTCCATAGCTGCTTTATCTTGCTACTCTACGAATCAAAAGGTCAACGGTCAGAGCCACATCATTTAAACGACTACTCTTCAAAAAGGGAACATCTAACTGAAAAGTTATGGGGAGTTACAGCTCATTACTGGGCAACGTGCAACCAATGGATGGTTGACACATCACTGATTATGCAGAGTTAGAAAGAACTGCCTTAAAGACAATTTCAAATCTGCAGACAGTTACCAAAAGCTATCGAACCTTTCTCCCTCCCATTTTCAAACCCTAGAATCCTCTCAAGAGCCAAAATCAGTTAACCCTCTAGAGCCTTACCAAATTACACTCAGCCATCTCTTATAAACATATCTAAATCAGATACTCACATTCTTCGAACTGCTCAAATGGAAAACTGGCAAGTAATCACTGGCATTCAGCTCGGAACCAAATCGTTTAAGAAATCTGAAAGGAAGTTCAGGGACATTCTCGAGCTTGTGAAAAAGGCTGGATTCTCAGAATGCCTTGAGGCAAATACTCGAGTATATATCAACCTGGTGAAAGAGTTCTACTCAAATGCCTCCATCAACTCTGAAACTCTTACTACCAAGGTTAAAGGTCAGTCTCTGAAGTTAAAATCTTCTGACCTCAATCAATGCCTAGGTTTTCCTAACCAAGGGCTGAAGAACCTTGATAATGTCAATATTAAACAAGCGAAGGAGGTTATGGGGTACCAAAGAAGCCCTAATCTTAAAGACATGAAGAAGAAGGAGTTCCCTGAAGAGTATGAGTTCCTTGCTGAAATAGTTGGAAAATGCATACTGTGCAAGAACATTGCACATGACACAGTGATTAACCAACAGTTGAAAATAATGTCAGCAATAGTTCTGAAGAAACAAATCGACTTTGGAGCTATCTTGTTCGATCAAATCTCCAAGTAGGTAGAAAAGGCTGAGAAGAAGAAGTCCATTGAAAAACCCCTGACCAAGGTGTTTCATGGTAGGCTGCTGAGTATTGTACTGAAGAAGAAACTAGGAGGGAAAATCAAGGATGATGAGGGAGGAACTTTGAATGTGCACAAAGTGATGTCTCCACAATTATTTGTGAACTGGAAGAAGAATCCTAAGGAGAACAAAAGGCTGACAGCTGGGAGCAGCAGCAGTGCCTATGCAAAGAAGAGAAAAATAGAAGAGGCAGAGATCTCTAAGTCTGATGACTCTGAACCAGCAGAAATCACACCAGCCAAGAAGAAATCCAGAAGTGTGAAAAGAGCCGGTAGTGTGAAGAAAGCTCAAACCTCATCAAGAAGAGTCTCCTCAAAGGACAAGGATAAAGAAGAAAAAGTCCTAACTGTTAAAAATAAAAGAGGAGAAGCAGCAGGTTGCTTCAAGGGTCAGTCAGCAAGAAAGCTAAGGTGGAAGACAAACCAGCCTCAGCTTCCCAAAACAGTACATCTGCTGAAGAGAGGGACGTAGAGTCAGTAGAAGAAAAAGAAACAGATATCAAGGCCCAGTCTCCACAGACAACATCCAGCAATGAAAATGAAGCTGATGTGATGGAAGAAATTGCAGCATCTGCTGATAAAGAAGAATGCTCAAGCCCCATGACTAATCCTCAAAGCAGTCACTCTGTGACTGAAGAGGAGATTCAAGGTGACCAATTTCAATCTCTAAGTGAAACTGCCCCAATGACCCAAGATGATAGGTCAGATAATGATGTGCCTGAAGAAGAAGAACTTGTCCTCTCCAATCTAGATAGCCCCCATGGTGACTCAGAAGGTGATGAGTCCAAAGAAGAAGGATCTACCCCTGCCAGTGCTGAACCACAAAGAAATCTGTCTGTTGAACCAGAGGAGTCAGAGTCTGAAGAAAAAGAAGAGTCTGACTCTCCCAAAACTGAACCTCCAAGAAGAAGGAAAAGCTACAGACTGCAAGCCAAGTTTGCCTCCAAAAGGAGTAGTGGTCAATCAAATGCCATCATTGAATTGAGTGATGATGAGTCTGTATCCCAGGGAGAAAGTGCTGAAGGAGAAACCAACAATGAAGAAGATGAATCTGAAGAAGATCTTGTTGAAGAAAGTTCTGAGAATGAAATGCAGCAAGAGGAATTCTCTGCTGAAAATGATCAAGAAAGTTCAGGCTCCGAGAGAGAAGAGATTAAAGAAGATTCTGGTTCGGCACCTCAGGAAGCAGACGAACAAGAAGATTATCCAATTCTATAGCCTGCAAGATTTAGCAGAAGGATCGTAGTGGAAGTTTCAAATGACTTACCAGATGCTCCACCAGAGATATGGGTAAACTATGGAAATGAGCAGCTCAAGGTAGTAAGAATGA
Organism: Panax notoginseng; assembly: GCA_016801055.1. Classification (NCBI taxonomy): domain Eukaryota; kingdom Viridiplantae; phylum Streptophyta; class Magnoliopsida; order Apiales; family Araliaceae; genus Panax; species Panax notoginseng. The sequence goes on along the minus strand of CM029015.1, from coordinate 188,462,671 downwards.
CTACCTTTGACATAGCCAAAAACTGGAACAACATGGAGCTAGACTGCTCGACCATTCTCTACAATCCTGATGAAATGCTAATGAGATGGTTCTTCCAGTGGATGCCATGGCTCAAGGCCCACACTGAAAGAGATAGAAGCTACTTCAGTTGGTGTTACAAGCAGTTTCCAAGTCTGGAGCTGGTAGCTCAAAACTTCCCAAGGGTGAAAAGTTATGGTACAAAGATGATCACAAACTAGCCTCACTTCAAGGTCTATCGACATGCTGGAAATCTCAACATCCCCTACGATCGTAGAGTGGATTCTGAAGGATGAAGAGTCATGACCAAGGACCTGATCGTAGAGTCTGTTCACTCTACTGCTGATGATGTTCAAGCCCAAAACCAGAAGCCTCCTTATGCTCAAGCACTACTATCAAACATTCCCTCATCCTCAACCAGTGATTGGAACTCAACGATTATTCAGATTCTCCAGACTTTCAAAAATCTATCTAAGGATGAAAATCGTAGAGTACAAACTGATGCTCAACCAGCTGCTACCCAACAAAAGGATCAAATTACTTTGGAGCAAGAACTGCAAAAGAGTTCTGATGATCTAAGCGAGAAAATATCTCTACTCACTGAAGAATCACAGAAGCTGACAGTAGCAGGAGATAATTCCTTCCAACACAAGCTTCAAGCTTCTATGGCTGAGATATCGCTCAAACTCCAAGAGAGAGATATCATCTATCAGAAGGCCATACAAGATCAGAAGGCAGAAGCTCTACAAATTCAGAAGGCCAAAGCAGAGCAGATCGAAGTCCTCTCTAACAAGATTAATTGATGACTTAAAGCAATCTTTCTCAGTGCAACTTGAGTTGGGCCAGTAGGAACTCAAGTTTGAAGTTGCCAAATCCTCCTACCTAATGGAGCAGCTTATGTCCAACATGGAGCAACTCTCTCAAATGATTAATGACAAAAAGGGGGAGAAAAAGAGGCATAGAAAGAAGAGGAGCAAGAGGCACTCAAAGAAGAGCAGAGGGATAACAGAGAAGAAATCAAAGAAGAAGACATCACCTGCAGAAAGAGTATCATCATCTGAGGGGGAGCCAAAAGATGATGATCCCATGATAGCAAAGTCTGAGGGGGAGCAGGATCAAAAAGAAGTTGAAGGGGAGCCAAGCAAAGACAGAAGGTCATCATCCCAGGGGGAGCAAGAGCAAGAAGAAGAAGAAACAGATGAATAGCTGAACAACAGACATCCTGGAAACACACATGGAGCCAAAGAGGTACATCTCTAACTAGTTAGGTATGTTCTGGATCCAGGATGTAGAATGTCTTAATATATAAATTGCCATATCAATATAAATGACATTCATGATTAAATGTTTTAGAAATACAGCTGCTCACCGTATATATAAGATTCATTCATAACATGCATATGCACTTATTATTTTTGTCATAATCAAATAGGGGGAGATTGTCAGGAATAAGCATGTGAATGCTATTCCTATTTATATATGATTTCATTATGATATATATATATATATATATATATATATATATATATATATATGAATGAATAATATGCAAGTATGCTTGCATTGAGAAAAGTTGTAAAGTCCTTTGATATATAATAGAAATATATGTACAAGGACTTAGAATGAATTGATCAAATATGTTAGGTTGATCCTACATAAGAAAGACAGCTTTGTAAAGTCCTTAAAAAGAAAAGATGTACAAGGACTATAAAGATAGAAATATCAAGCATGTTAGGTTGATCTTATGATGTAATAGATAGGCTTGTCTGATCGTCGAGCACTGCACCAGAAGTCGTAGTCTGCCAGGTGAGTCAAGGTTAACTCGAGAGCTATCGAGGCAGAATAGGAGTATGCAAGATAGTAGATCTCGGAGTTCATAGACTGCTAGGGGAAACGAAGAAGGACCGTAGTTTGTCGAGTAGAGCTTCCTCGGGAGCGTAGTGTGCTGAGGAAGTCATGTTCAGAATCGTAGAGACAGCCTGCCTACAAGCCGACCGAACCTCTGCCGAAGCCAAGTCAAAAACGAAGACTACACTCGGAGTCGTAGAGTCTACTGATGCCGAAGCCAAGTCAAGGATCGTAGATCACACTCTGAGTTCGTAGAGTTCATTGATTACATGCAGAGATCTTAGTCGAGCAAGATCAGATGAAGACAACAAGCACAAGGCAGAAATCGTAAAGTGTTAAGATCTGATCTCAGGATCGTAGTGTCTGCACAGCCGAAGCTGAATCGTAGAGTGCAGAACTACGACCTCAACAAAAGTGCTCACAATGCCAAGGCAGAATCGTAGAGCATATACGGTTCTCAACAAATGAGCACTCCCAGAATATCCAAAGGAATGAAGCCTCTGGTTGGCACTGCAAAGATGCATTCCACCTTAAGGGAACCAGAGAGCACTCAACGAATAGCATGCAGGCTAGCAGAAGATCTAAGCACCAACCCAATCAGCATCAAGATTGAGTTGTAAGGCCATTTGTGATGAAGTCTTCCACGAGGAGATCCAAAGAAGACTTCAGAAGCTGACTAAGGAAAGTCAGCAAATGCAATAGCTATCAAGTGAACAGAAGACAACGATCTTAAAAGCAACCAAGATCGTAGTGTTTGCCAAACAAAGAAGGAACTGATGGAAGGTGAACCGAGATACTAGTCAGTTTCTGAAGAACAAGGCTAAAGTGATTAAGTGCAGTGTCAGTTCATTGATGATAAGTGAACGGGAGATCACAAGGAGAAAGCAAGCTGGACGCGCCACAAATCTGAAGTATCTTGATATTCACAAGGGGACCAGGGCAAGGAATTAGGCCATCAGTCTCTGAGAACAGTCGAAGCAAACAAAAGTATTGAAGCACTGCACAATACAAGGAAGAGGTGTTCTATATTGAAGATCCAATCAACACTCTTCCAGATCGTAGTGTTAACTCAGTCATTCAATGAGCAACACTCAACAAGACACTACGATCAGGTCCTTGAACACGTGCATCAGAATCGTAGAGTTCGAATAAGCTGAAGACTGAAGCATTGGCAAAGGTTCAATCTGAAGGGTAATATTCGGACAAGTGCTTATTGAGAGCATCGATGCAATAGGACAACCTCTGATTGAGAAATCAGAAAGAGGTAATAAAGTCTTCAACCTGCCCAAGACATTTAAGTGATACATCTGACAGGGTAGGTGAAACAGTAGACTGCAGCGTCAGAAAAAGTATGACATGTCACATCAAGCAGTCTAGCTCAAGCAACTCGAGATTTGTGAAGAGATTTGAATAGCCTTCAATGGCTACTTTCCAACGGAAGGATTGGGAAGAAGTATAAATAAGAAAGAGCTTCAAAGATCAAAGGTTGCTGAAGTTGCCGAGTTTGGAGAGAAGGTGGACTGATCTAAACCATGTGAAATAGTGAGTTCGAAGGCTCACTCTACGATCCACCAAGAACACTCAGATACATAAAAAGGAAGAAGTAGAAGTGAGAGTTATACTACAAGAAGAGTATTCTGAACTGCCGAGAGAAAGAAGAGCATCATGTCATCTAGATGTCTATCATGGGAAGACTCTAAGTACAATAGAGAAGAGCCTACAGTCATCTTAGCGAGTCCAACATGAGAAGGCATCAAGTAGCAAGAAGGGAGATCACAAATGCCATCTTGGTGTCAAGCATGAGAAAGCTTCTAAGTACCTAATAGAAGAGCTTACAGTCATCTTAGAAGCCTATCATTTACAGCCATCAAGTACCAAGGAGAAGGATCTTCAAGGCAGTTCATAAAGGGGTCATCTGAAGTGGTTGAGTAACCGAAGAAACTGAGCATCATGCAACACTCAGCTGCACTTCAAGGATGATCAAGCCAAGCTGCTAAGTATAGAAGATATTCAGAGCATGAAGACATCTTAGCAGCTCAGCACCGACTCCAACAACAACAACAAACAAACAAACAACAGCCAGGTCCTGAGGGGTCCTTGTCCGGAGGGACTAAATGAAGCAGGGCCAGAAAGGTCCTTGTCCAGAGGGACAAAATGAAGTTCCAAGCCTGCTAGGCTTGAAGATTTCCTAGGGAACTAGAGGAGTTCCAAGGCTGCTGGCCTTGAAGAGTTCTTAGTGAACTGAAGTCCCAAGGCTGCTGGCCTTGAAGGAATCTTAGTGATTCAGGGTGCTGCCTTTCCTTAGTCTAAATCCTGCTAGTTGAAAGCAGAAGAGTGGATTAGGAGCTTGAGTCTCTGAACCACTTAAAACCCTTTGTGTCTTTTACATTATGTCATTTACATTATGTACTATAACTGCTATGTATGTTTTAACTGCTTACAACCAAACTAACTCTACGAACAATATATGTATGATTATGAATATATCAATGAAGGGGATCTTTTACTTATTCCGTTATGCTTGAAAAAATTCTATGTTTGTCATATGCTAATTTAATATCAATGCAAAATAAACAAGAAAAGTATTTAAAAATAAAAAGGATCTATTCAACCCCCCCCCACCCCCTTCTAGATCTATTGTGCCCACTGGGAACTAACACACAGTATTTTTAAGAGGTTTAGAGCACAAAAGTCTCATAATCTTGTTTTTACTCTAAGAGTAGGGATTGTTGGGAGACTTCATACTTTGATTTGATGTATAAAGTAAATGCTCATGATTATATGTAAAGTCCTTCAAGGAGTACATGTACAAGGACTTAGTGATAGATCAAATTTGTTAGGTTGATCTAAGCTTTTAATGTTTATCATTCTGTAAATGAATGTATAGATGAAGAGATCAAAGATGTTAGGTTGATCTATGTCTTGAGATGTAATAGATAGGCTTCAACAAAATCGTAGTCTATTGAGCTGATCAAGAGTTTGCAGAAGCCAAGGCAGAATCGTAGAGCATCGAGGATCGTAGTATGTCTGCCTTAAAGAGCCTCTTCTAAAATCGTAGAGTGATCCAGACGTTTGTCGAAGCCAACTTAGAGATCATAGTGTGCTCTCGGAAACGTAGAGTCTGCAAGACAAGCAAGTGAAGATCGTAGTGTGTCAGTCCTTAAGAGAAATCGTAGTGTTCTCGTTTGCTAACATCGGGTCAAGCACCAAGGTGGCAAGACACCACGATCTGAATCGTAGAGTATCATCTGCCTATGTCAGAAGCATCGAGCCTTACCCTTTTGTTTAAAGATAAATTCCAACAAATGTGGAATAGGTTATAAACACTGAAGTCCTCACCAGTCCCAATGACACAAAAGATATCCTTAGTATACAACGAAGGAAACATATTGAAGAAGCTAAGGAAAGTACTTTGGGTCAGAGGAAAACACCTTTTCAGGTGTTAGGTGAGAAAGCAGTCTGCTGTGTCAGTGGGCCAAAATGTAATTCAGAAGATGTGCAGAAAAGTCTCCATCAAAGTTCAGAAATTTCAAACGCATTTAATGCTTCAACAGATGTCTTCAACGGATAGATCTCAAGGATCACATATATGCAAAACATCTGCAGATGATTTCAATTAAGCAAGCATTGAACAGAAATGCTGAAGAACACTCAACGCTCAACTCTACGATTTGAAAAAGAGAAAGCTTGCTCAGTTACTCAGTTATTTCGAACAAGAGCTTAACGGCAAATGAGTAGCACCAATCAAGAACTCATCAACTACCAATCAAGTGAAGTAAGAAGTTCCAAGTTAAAAGGACTTGAAGAGTTCTAAGTGAAATTTAAAGAACCAAGTCTGCTAGACTTAAAGAGTTCAAAAATGAACTAAGAAGTGCCTAGACTGCTGATCTATAAGGAATCTATGAGATTCAAAAAGTGTAAAAGATATCCTTAGTGGATTTTCTACTCGAAGAGTAGAAGAGTGGACTAAGAGCTTTAAGTGCTCTGAACCACTTAAAACTATTGTGTCTCTTGCATTCTTGCCATAACTACTATAACTATTATAACTGCCTCACTCTCATTAACTCACCATATCTAAAAGGGAGATCAAACAAATCTTAATTCCGCTGTGTTTGAATCGTTAACAAAACTAACAAAGTATTTTGAAAAGAATTTTAAATATCTATTCAACCCCCCCTCTTTTAGATAACTATTGTGCCTCTAGGAATTAACAATTGGTATCAGAGCAGGTTTTATCATATAGACTACAAAGCTTAAGTAGATCCAATGGCACACCTACCATGCGAATCAAAAACTGGAGGAGGCAGCAAGCCACCTATGTGCATTAAAGATAAATTCACCCACTGGAAAGTTCAGATGCAAGCATACATGGATTCAATAGTTGAAGATCTATTTGAAACTGTTCAGAATCGGCCCTACGTTCCTACAAAGATTGCACCAACTACAGACGACCCAAACAGAATACAGATTAAGGTCAAAGGAGAATGGACAGACAACGAAAAGAGAGTTGTTCAACTCGACAAAAAGGCCAAGAACATTTTGTTCCAATCCTTAGAAGATGATTTGTTCGAAAATGTGGTCAACAGCAAAACAGCAAAGGAGGTTCGGGATATGAGATGTTTGCACAAATTCAAGGAGAAAACGTCACTACCACCTACGAGAGATTCAATATTCTGCTCAACTCTCTACGAGCTTATGGAAAGATCTATCCAAATAAAGATCTAATCATAAAGTTCATGAGAGCCTTACCAAGCAAGTGCGATGCCAAAACCACTGCTATTAGAGAGTCAAAGAATCTCCATGAGATGACTGTTCAACAGTTATATGGCATCCTTCTTACATACGAACTGGAGCTGACTCAATGAGTAGAAACTCTATCTGAAGGAAGAAAGAAGGATAAGGGTGTTGCGCTCAAAGCAACTGACAACACCTCCAAAGTCAATACTGAAAATGACTCTGACTATGACGAAGTTGATGATAAGGACTTTGTAATGCTGGTGAAAAGACTAAGAAGGTTCATGCGTCAAGGCAGAATCAGCAAACCAAAGAAAGTCAACAACTACAGCAGCCAGGAGCAGATAAATGATCTATGCTACAATTGCAAGAAGCCTGGCCATTTCATTGCAAACTGCAACAAACCCCTCAAAGAAGAACTAAAGAAGAAATCACATCCAAAAAGGGAATTCAAAGGCAACAAAAGGCCTCACAAGAAAGACAAAGGCCTTGTAGCTGGAGGATTATGGAGTGACTCAGACAATGACTCAACTCCTGAATCTGGAGATGATGAAGATCCTCAAATGGCAAATCTTTGCCTGATAGCCAAGCATGCAAAGGATCAGCAGAACTCCAACATTCATGAAGTAAGTATAGATGAGGTATTTGACTTCAACTCTCCTGATGTAGACATTGATGATTTAAGAACTGCACTGCATGGCATAACATCTGATCTGCATCAATACATGAAGTGGTTCAGAGTTCTGTCCAAGGATTATTCACTTCTTCAAAAGGAAAAAGAGAAAGTCCAAGAAGAACTAGAAACAGCCCTTCTAAGTGCTAACTCTCTCTCTCCAAGTTTGAAGCTGAGAATAAGCTCTTAAAATAGACCAATGAGCTCAATGCACAAAGAGAGTGAAATCTAACCTCTAAAATTGAGGAACTAAAAAAGACAATCTCTACATGAAACAAATCCTCTTCATCCATGGACTCCCTGATCTCTAGCCAAAGAAGTGTCTCTAACAAAACAGGTTTAGGCTTTGGGGAATCCATCTCAGAGCCATGTATGGAAAAGGTAAAGGAAACTAGCACTAGTAATGCTTCAAGTTTTAGTAGAGGCATTATATTTATGAAATCCTCACAGAAGGAAGAACCAGTCCAATCCTGCTCTTTTGATTTAATCCATATTCAAAGGAATAAAGGATCTCATGCTGGCCTGGGTTTCAAAAAAGAGAAGAGTAACCCAGCCACTACTTTCTAACCTCGAAGGATCGTAGAGTAGAGTAAAATCAACTCCACGAACCAACTGGGAACGAACAATAGAAGAAAGGTACACTCATCTCAAATCATGGAACACAAGGAAACATGGAAGAAGGAGAATCAATTTAATAGAAGGAAGACTAAGAACCCACAAAAGTCCAAATGGAGGAAGAATCCTCATACACACACAAACATGCATCATATTAGATGTTTTGTATGCAATAAGGTTGGTCACAAGGTTGCAATATGCTATTATAATCCTATGAATGTAAGACCCAAAGTCAAGCAGATTTGGGTTCCCAAGGGTACTAACAAAGTAGGACCCATGCAAGTATGGGTACCAAAATGAAAGTTTAATGTTACCACAGGAACAGAGCTCCACGGTCACAACCTGGTATCTGGACAGTGGATGCTCAAGGCACGTGACTGGGAACAAAGCCCTTCTGTCTAACTAAATAGAGAAGGAGGGTCCTTCAGTCATCTTTGGAGACAATGGCTCTGGCAAGACAAGAGGATATGGCTCAGCTGGAAATAATGCAGTATTCTTCAGTAAAGTGGCATATGTGGAAGGACTACAACACAATCTTTTGAGCATAAGCCAACTCTGCGACAAGGGTCATCAAGTAGCATTCCTCAACAATCAATGTCAAGTCAGAGATCTAAAGACATACACCATAAAGCTGACCGAAACAAGAGAAGGAAATGTATACACTGTGAATCTTGGTCAACTAAGCTCAAACGAGACAATATGCTTTCTGGCTAAAGCATCTGAAGAAATGAGCTGGCTATGACATAGAAGACTGTCTCATCTCAACTTCAAGAGCATGTCTAAACAGGCCTCATAGGATCTAGTTGCAGGCTTTCCCAAGTTCAGCTTCTTCAAAGAAAGGCCTTGTAATGCATGTCAGTTTGGAAAGCAGACTAGAAGCTCATTTAAGAGCAAAACTACCAACTCAATTGACAAACCCCTACAGCTGCTTCACATGGATCTATTTGGGTCAATTCCAACAACGAGCCTTGGAAGGAAGAGATACTCACTAGTCGTAGTGGACGACTACACCAGATTCACATGGGTGTTCTTTCTAACCTCGAAAGATGAAACAAGCTCCTAACTGATCAAGATGTTCAGACTAGTGATGAACGAGAAATGGGAAAAAATTAAAGTAATAAGGAGTGATCATGGCAGAGAATTCGACTTCTCTGAAATGGACCAGTTCTGCACAGACAATGGCATCAGTCACAACTTCTCAGCTCCACGAACTCCTCAACAAAATAGAGTAGCTGAAAGAAAGAACAGAACGTTAATAGAGGCTGGAAGAACTCTACTAGCAGTAGCCCATCTGCCTGAGTACTTCTGGGCAGAAGCTGTCAGCACTGCATGCTACACTCAGAACAGATCATTGATACACTCTACGATTAAAAAGACTCCCTACGAACTGTGGAAAGGAAGAAAGCCAAATGTCCGCTACTTCTATGTATTCGGCTGTGCATGCTACATTCTCAACAATGGAAAGAAATATTTGACAAAGTTCCAACCCAAGTCAGACGAAGGAATCTTTCTTGGGTATGCCACAAACAGTAAGGCCTACAGAGTGTTCAACAAGAAGACACTGAGTGTTGAAGTCTCGATTCACATCATCTTTAATGAGACAGGCTTAGACAAAATAGTGCCACAAGACACTACGACTGACAGTTCAGACACTACGAACGAGGTCGTCGAGCTCAACACTACGATCGTAGTTCCAGATAGTGAAATGGTTGAGCAAGGAAATGAGATCGTAGAGAGGCCTAGGTAAGATAATGAACCTCCACATCAAGAAGCAGAAATTGATCTTGAAGATCTCAAATAAGAAGGCATCAGGACAGATGTTCCAATAGGAAACAGATGGGCAGGAGATCACACTCAAGACTTAATCATTAGAGATCCTAGTGCAAGAGTCAAAACAAGAATTGCCACCCAAAATGAATGTTTCTATCTAAGCTTCATGTCACAAATGGAACCTAAGAAGATAGAGGATGCTATGGAAAACTCCAGCTAGATAGAAGCCATGCAGGAAGAACTTAATCAGTTTGAAAGAAGCAAAGTATGGAGATTGGTTCCAAGACCAAAAAGTTATCCTGTCATTGGAACCAAGTGGGTCTTCAGAAACAAGATGGATGTAGATGGAGTAATAACAAGGAATAAGGCAAGACTGGTAGCCAAGGGTTACTCTCAGGAAGAAGGCATTGAATACGATGAGACCTTTGCACCTGTTGCCAGATTAGAAGCCATCATAATATTTCTTGCCTTTGCTGCTCACATGAAATTCAAAGTCTTTCAGATGGATGTCAAAAGTGCATTTCTGAATGGTGAACTTCAAGAAAAAGTCTATGTAGAGCAACCTTCAGGTTTCATCAATCCATCTCTTTCTAATTATGTCTATAGATTAGACAAAGCCTTACATGGTCTTAAACAAGCACCTAGAGCATGGTATGAAACACTAACTAACTTTCTTATTGAAAATGGGTTCACTAGAGGTAGAGTAGATACCACATTATTTCTTAGAAAGCATAAAAACAAAGTCTTATTAGTTCAAATATATGTTGATGACATTATTTTTAGATTTACCGATGAAAAGTTATGTAAGAGATTTTCCAAGCTTATGCAGAGCAAGTTTGAAATGAGCATGATGGGTGAGCTGAACTTCTTCCTTGGACTGTAAGTAAAGTAGACTGATGAAGGAATCTTTATAAACCAAGCCAAGTACATTAAAGACTTACTTAAAAAGTATGGCATGGAATCAGCCTCTCCCATGAAAACCCCAATTGCTCTAGCAACCAAGCTTGACAAAGATGAAAAAGGTAAAAGTATTGACATAACTCAATACAGAGGTATGATAGGCTCTCTTCTATATCTGACTACCAGTAGACCAGACATAATGTTTGCAACATGCATATGTGTTAGATTTCAAGCTAATCCTAAGGAATCACACTTAACTACTGTAAAAAGGATTTTCAGGTACCTCAAGGGCACACCTCACTTGGGGCTTTGGTATCCCAAGGAGTCCTCATTTGAGCTAACAGGATATACAGATGCTGACTTTGCAGGTTGCAAAATAGACAAAAAAAGTACCAGTGGCACCTGTCAGTTGCTAGGAAACAGACTTGTGTCCTGGTTTAGCAAGAAGCAAAACTCAGTATCTACTTCAACTGTTGAAGCTGAATACATTGCTGCTGGCAGCTGTTGTGCTCAGATCTTATGGATGAAAAATTAGCTAGCAGACTATGGGTTTGAATTCAAATCTATACCTATTCACTGTGATAACACAAGTGCCATAGCAATAATACATAATCCTGTCATTCATTCTAGGACTAAGCACATAGAAATAAGGTATCATTTTATTAGGGATCATGTGCAAAATGGAACCATATCTTTACAATATATCCCTACTGAAAATTAACTTGCTGATGTCTTTACAAAGCCTCTAGATGAATCCAGGTTTAACAAGTTAATAAGTGAGCTAGGCATGCTTAATTTATAAACATGAAATCTATGCTCTAGTTTGTGATAACCATACAGATATAAAGGCTATGTTCAAAATCGTAGACATGACCAAAGGAAGTCCACGATCGTAGAGCTGCAGTGAAATGAAACTCAACGATCACAGTGCCGACTCAACGATGGCAGAACTCCATCAACAAAATAAAGGGGCAACCTGTGATGACAAAGTTCAACAAAATAAAGTAATCTCTCTAATAAGCACCTCAGGGACAAACCTAACCCTTGATTCACTCTATGAGGTTGGACTTCCTGAGCTACCTTAAACCGAGATGAATGCTAAGTTAAAAGTTCATCACAAGGACCTGGGCAGACTCGACGAATATAGAGCAGACTCAACGAATGCGGAGCAGACTCGACGAATGCAAAGCAGACTCGACGATTGCAGAGTAGACTCGACAATCGCAGTGCAGACTCAACGATCATAAGGATTATCTCAACGATCATAGTCCTCCCAAAGGATACATTAGCTCAGAAGGAGCTAAGGGCAAATCAGTATATTCCTCTTCAATCAAATTCGTAGAGCCAAGCAGAATTTGGCACATGCCCCACTAAGAAAATGGAGAGAGGGAAGTTACAAGTACAGTTTAAAAACACCTTTTTGAATCAGAAGTTCAAAAATCTTATCTCTATCTCTCTCTCTCTTCAAGAAGAAACCCTAACCTTTCGAAAAGCTAAATCGACCATACTTAGTGCAAAGAAATCAATGGCAGCTTCAAATGTCATCTCTGGATACGGACTCTGTTTTGATGAGTTCAAGACAGCAGACCCCAAATTTCACAAAACATTGTCTCTAATAAAGAAAGCTGGCCTTAAAGAGGCCCTGGGTATGAGCACATGGATCTACCCTAAGCTGATAAAGGATTTCTACAGAAATGGTGCATTCGAAAATGACGTCATCACTACGAGGGTCAGGGACGTGGAAATCAAGCTCAAGGCTGAGGACATAAATCTAGCCCTAGGTTTCTAATCAAAAGGGTTTTCGTTCATAGAGGGCATCGATTTCCATGAAGGACTTAAGAGAATGCACCACAAGAAGTTCCCCACTGTCAAAGGGTACAAGAAGAAAGAGTTCCCTCATAGGTATGATGTGACAACCCCAAAATAGGTCCATTCCATCCAACCTATTCTGAGTCGCCAAATACATGGTACAGAAAATAACTACAACTTTATTACAACAATTGTCGTGCAAAATACAACAACACATATGCTGTGAGTTTGGATACAAATATATACCAAATGTGACTCATGCTCCAACCGTGGACATCACCTCACAATGACACCTTACATAAAGGTATAGTCAAAAACTGTTTTAGAAATTAGAATATTTGGGAAGTGCTCAAGGAAACCTTCGTACATGGGAGGCCATGCGTCTAGGTTATGATAGATATCATATGGTCACAGAATTATCCTTGGTTGACCCAATAAACCCCAAAGAAAAATGAGAAGATTACTGTCATATTCTTCCCAATGGTGAGTCTTCTCTTGACTTATCATTATCTCCACTGTCTCTAATTGAGAATTATACTTCAAACAAACACCAAGATTATATAGGTAGTGCCCATAGATATACTCAGCAAGTGGATGAGCACAACCCTGTCTTATGATGACACGAGATTGTATGTCGTTAGACATCTTGTATGATAGTGGCAAAACACCCTTCCAACGTTGGGTTCGCCTCACCCTATTTCCTTCACCAAATATAACTACTAAATGATGACCACCGTTCTATTCCCTTGTTACCCCCGCTCGACCCAGCTACACTCTTATTACCTAAAAGGAATTGTGAAGCAAAAGGGTGAGCACAACTAGCTCAGTAAAGAATATCATGACTAAAGATAATTCAATTATCAATAGCCTTCATCAACAATAAATCAGAGATTTAGAACATATGGTAAATGATAAAAATTTCGACCATAGTTGCAGTGGAACGAGCAATCCATTAGAAGAGTCAAATAGACTATAAAGTCTATTATCTTCTCCATGTTAAAAATCTATCAACAATGTTTTATCCCTGTAACATCAATCAACAATTCTGGTCCACAATCATATGAATAACTCATAATCATAACTGTAGTTCTAAATTCCTCTTCTCATCCAGGACGAAGATAATTTTCATCACCTATCTTTACCTGAAACATCAAAGATCATGGTTACACCAAATCACATTTCCTGTTCATAATCATACGAATAACTTCATCTTTGAACTACGGCCAAAGATATTCATTTATATCACCAGTTGGTCATGTTTATCTCAATATCTGTTCATCTTTGCACTACTGGCTAAAGATATTCAACAATATATCATCTTTGCACTACGGGCCAAAGATATTCATCAACAATTCATCTTTGCACTACAGGCCAAAGATATTCATCAATATTTTATCTTTGCACTACAGGCCAAAGATATTAATCAACAGTTCATATTTGCACTATAGGCCAAATATATTCATATCTCAAAGAAATATATAATCATTTCAGAATTATATAAACAATAATTATAACCATGTTAATCAATTCGTCTTTACACTTAAGCTAAAGATATTCAATTATAAATTCAATGGTCATGATCATACCAGTTAACAATTCATCTTTGCACTACAGGCCAAAGATATTCATCAGTCACGATCATACCAATAATTTACCCATCTTTACACTCAAGTGAAAGAGAAATTCAACATTAAGATTATAAAAATATTATATATAATAGTAAAATTAATATAATCAAAACATCTAGATTTAATATCAAGAGTAATATTCATAAATCAACTATAATTTGGTTAGAAAAAGAAACCAATTTTGTCGTAAATAGTAACTCGTGAATAGTAACTCATGAATAGTAACTCGTGAATAGTAACTCATGAATAGTAACCCTGACATAAAAAAGGTAAAAATTCCACAATAATATACATACCAATATTTCGGTATAATGATATTGAAAGAATAATATTCTTAAGCTTATAAACAATTTATTTAAATTGTTTACACTTTACTAATTAATGCATTTAATCATCATAAAATGCCAACTCTTAAGATTTCATCATCAATAACCAAAACCCTCATCAAAAATCTGCATATACCTCATATATAGGATTCTCAAGCCATAAAATCCTATTTTCTAATTTTCTTACTTCACATAACATATTTAATTCATTTTATCATAACTAGACTATTTTCATGAAAAATACCAAATCCGTTCCAAAAATATTTCTTTTCTGGAATTTAGCATAATATAGTCTCATAGTGAACATATATTTTTCTCAAAATTTTTAAAAGTCATTTACTATTTTTCATATGGCCAAAATAGCCGAATATTTAGACATTTATCAAAAATTGTACTTTTGTCTAAAAATTCTGAAATTTACAGAGTATACTTCTATCATATACATGTACTCCCAATAAAAATTTCATCAATTTTGTAGTTAACCACAATGAATTATAAGCTGTTACTTTTAAAATAGTCTTTTCTCATAAAATTCATAACTCTCAATCTATACATCCAAAAATCACCATTTTTGGACACAATCAAGAAAACTCATCAAAATATCATTTCAAATTTTTTCAGAATTTTTGAAGGTCAGAAAAATTACGAAACTAAAAATCATAACAACCCTTAAAATTTCTTACTATCTCTTACTATCCCTTACCTCAAAAGAACAGTACTTCTGATGGGTATAAGGCTGAAGGAAACTTGCACTGATGAATAGAAACTCTCAAAGTATCTAAATACTCACAAAATATGCTTCATAATATAGAGAGAGAAAGAGAGAAAGCTTATGTTTTTAGTGTGATTTTCAATTCTAACTTAGCCCTCTATTTATAGGAAAATTTTAATAGGCTTGACCTGCAACCTGATGGCTTTACCTGCTACTATTCCCACCCACCACATTTGAAATATAATTCAGCACATTTTTTCACCAATCACAAGTGGGGCCCACCAATTCTAGAATTTTTCACCAAAATGATTAACTCCGAAAATTCAACAATTTCTGAACCAGTCATCTCGTAAAATTCATAACAAATCATACGTTCATTTTTAACGGTTCAAAATTTGTGGACATATACTCAACTTATATATGTATAACATATCCAAATATTACCACGATCCAACGGTCGGATTAAAAATTATAACCCCCGCAAAATATCTCAAAAATCCTGATTTTTAATACCTCCATTCCGACAAAAATACGGATAAAAATCTCAACATTAACTCCTTCATTTTTTAACCACAAAAATATATCCCTCATTTATATCCACATAAAATAAATATTTTATTATCAAATGAATCAATAATTAATTATTCACAAATAATATTACAGAATCACATTTATGACAACCAGGCCGTTCCCAGGAAAGAGGGGGCTTTCCAATAAGAATTTCTCCTTACTGGCGCGCAATTAAATGACCAAACCTCTCCTTAGACAAAACTTTCTAGACATTGTCAATAATACTATCTAATAATATTATTTAAATAATATGAATTATTGTTCTGATAATAGAAAATACTGTGCAGCAACAATTATTGAAACAACAATAATATAAAATATCAATGCAGCAATTATTGAATCAGTAATAAAATATTGAACAGTAATTACTGTAACAATTATTGAGTAGTGCCTTCTTACGTAAGAATCAATAATTTCAAAAATATTGTGCAATACCGTGTGCTACTGTGTAATAACGCGTATTACTGTATTTTAACCACCGGGTATTCCAATAGTGTTAACGGTAACAACTACGCCGTTAATTATAAGAACTTAATTTTTTGTCGTTATCTTCATCCGACAGTTATTCTGTTATGGGGCCCACAAATGGCTGCGCCGTCGTACGAATATTCCCCGACAGAAAGAAAATTCCACGATCAAACGAATATTCCCCGACAAAAATGATTATTTTATAACCACTTGTTTATTTTGAAAAATTTTCACATTTCACCCATAACTTTAATTTTTTATCAATTTAACCATTTACTGAATTGTAATTATAAGAAAAATTGAATACTTTTATTTCATAAAATTCAGGGTCTTACAATCTCTCCTCCTTATGAAATTTCGTCCCCGAAATTTACGTACCTGGTATTTCAAAGAGTTGAGAATACCTTCCTTTCATTTCAGATTCCATATTCCCTGTCATCATAATTTCTCCATTGCTCATCTCCTGTATTTCAAATATCATTCTAGAATACAGTTTCAAAACAAGGGTTAATTTAACAAATTAACATATTACATAATATCCTGAGATTATGACTGACCAACAAATAAGCTTAGGTAGGACACACTAGCGAATGATTTACTCATCTCTCCCCTCCTAGTTATATTCTTCGATCTCCGCCAGAGACCATATCCCTAAGCTCTGATACCAAATGTAACTCTGGACACCAACCTATGTCAGCACCTTACATTGATACCTATCAGTTTGCCACCGCAGAACGGCGTCCCCTACGGAGAGTCTGGCTTCGGTACATCCCCCATCAACAGGAAGTCACCAGCGAGAGGCTCGTGGCTCTTTACTTATAGCTCTGATACCAAATGTGACAACCCCAAAATAGGTCCATTCCATCCAACCTATTCTGAGTCGCCAAATACATGGTACAGAAAATAATTACAACTTTATTACAACAATTGTCGTGCAAAATACAACAACACATATGCTGTGAGTTTGGATACAAATATATACCAAATGTGACTCATGCTCCAACCGTGGACATCACCTCACAATGACACCTTACATAAAGGTATAGTCAAAAACTGTTTTAAAAATTAGAATCTTTGAGAAGTGCTCAAGGAAACCTTCGTACACGGGAGGCCATGCGTCTAGGTTATGATAGATATCATATGGTCACAGAATTATCCTTGGTTGACCCAATAAACCCCAAAGAAAAACGAGAAGATTACTGTCATATTCTTCCCAATGGTGAGTCTTCTCTTGACTTATCATTATCTCCACTGTCTCTAATTGAGAATTATACTTCAAACAAACACCAAGATTATATAGGTAGTGCCCATAGATATACTCAGCAAGTGGATGAGCACAACCCTGTCTTATGATGACACGAGGTTGTATGTCGTTAGACATCTTGTATGATAGTGGCAAAACACCCTTCCAACGTTGGGTTCGCCTCACCCTATTTTCTTCACCAAATATAACTACTAAATGATGACCACCGTTCTATTCCTTTGTTACCCCCGCTCAACCCAGCTACACTCTTATTACCTGAAAGGAATTGTGAAGCAAAAGGGTGAGCACAACTAGCTCAGTAAAGAATATCATGACTAAAAATAATTCAATTATCAATAGCCTTCATCAACAATAAATCAGAGATTTAGAACATATGGTAAATGATAAAAATTTCGACCATAGTTGCAGCGGAACGAGCAATCCATTAGAAGAGTCAAATAGACTATAAAGTCTATTATCTTCTCCATGTTAAAAATCTATCAACAATGTTTTATCCCTATAACATCAATCAATAATTCTGGTCCACAATCATATGAATAACTCATAATCATAACTGTAGTTCTAAATTCCTCTTCTCATCCAGGACGAAGATAATTTTCATCACCTATCTTTACCTGAAACATCAAAGATCATGGTTACACCAAATCACATTTCATGTTCAAAATCATACGAATAACTTAATCTTTGAACTACGGCCAAAGATATTCATTTATATCACCAGTTGGTCATGTTTATCTCAACATCTGTTCACCTTTGCACTACTGGCCAAAGATATTCAACAACATATCATCTTTGCACTACGGGCCAAAGATATTCATCAACAATTCATCTTTGCACTACAGGCCAAAGATATTCATCAATATTTCGTCTTTGCACTACAGGCCAAAGATATTAATCAACAGTTCATATTTGCACTATAGGCCAAATATATTCATATCTCAAAGAAATATATAATCATTTCAGAATTATATAAACAATAATTATAACCATGTTAATCAATTCGTCTTTACACTTAAGCTAAAGATATTCAATTATAAATTCAATGGTCATGATCATACCAGTTAACAATTCATCTTTGCACTACAGGCCAAAGATATTCATCAGTCACGATCATACCAATAATTTACCCATCTTTACACTCAAGTGAAAGAGAAATTCAACATTAAGATTATAAAAATGTTATATATAATAGTAAAATCAATATAATCAAAACATCTAGATTTAATATCAAGAGTAATATTCATAAATCAACTATAATTTGGTTAGAAAAAGAAACCAATTTTGTCGTGAATAGTAACTTGTGAATAGTAACTCATGAATAGTAACTCGTGAATAGTAACTCATGAATAGTAACTCATGAATAGTAACCCTGACATGAAAAAGGTAAAAATTCCACAATAATATACATACCAATATTTCAGTATAATGATATTGAAAGAATAATATTCTTAAGCTTATAAATAATTTATTTAAATTGTTTACACTTTACTAATTAATGCATTTAATCATCATAAAATGTCAACTCTTAAGATTTCATCATCAATAACCAAAACCCTCATCAAAAATCTGCATATACCTCATATATAGGATTCTCAAGCCATAAAATCCTATTTTCCAATTTTCTTACTTCACATAACATATTTAATTCATTTTCTCATAACTAGACTATTTTCATGAAAAATACCAAATCCGTTCCAAAAATATTTCTTTTCTGGAATTTAGCATAATATAGTCCCATAGTGAACATATATTTTTCTTAGAATTTTTAAAAGTCATTTACTATTTTTCATATGGCCAAAATAGCCGAATATTTAGACATTTATCAAAAATTGTACTTTTGTCTAAAAATTATAAAATTTACAGAGTATACTTCTATCATATACATGTACTCCCAATAAAAATTTCATCAATTTTAGAGTTAACCACATGGAATTACAAGCTGTTACTTTTAAAATAGTCTTTTCTCATAAAATTCATAACTCTCAATTTATACATCCAAAAATCACCATTTTTGGACACAATCAAGAAAACTCATCAAAATATCATTTCAAATTTTTCCAGAATTTTTGAAGGTCAGAAAAATTACGAAACTGAAAATCATAACAACCCTTAAAATTCCTTACTATCCCTTACTATCCCTTACCTCAAAAGAACAGTACTTCTGATCGGTATAAGGCTGAGGAAAACTTACACTGATGAATAGAAACTCTCAAAGTATCTAAATACTCACAAAATATGCTTCATAATATAGAGAGAGAAAGAGAGAAAGCTTATGTTTTTGGTGTGATTTTCAATTCTAACTTAGCCCTCTATTTATAGGAAAATTTTAATAGGCTTGACCTGCAACCTGATGGCTTTACCTGCTACTATTCCCACCCACCACATTTGAAATATAATTCAGCATATTTCTTCACCAACCACAAGTGGGGCCCACCAATTCTAGAATTTTCTACCAAAATGATTAACTCCGAAAATTCAACAATTTCTGAACCAGTCATCTCGTAAAATTCATAACAAATCATACGTTCATTTTTAACGGTTCAAAATTTGTGGACATATACTCAACTTATATATGTATAACATATCCAAATATTACCACGATCCAACGGTCGGATTAAAAATTATAACCCCCGCAAAATATCTCAAAAACCCTGATTTTTAATACCTCCATTCCGACAAAAATACGGATAAAAATCTCAACATTAACTCCTTCATTTTTTAACCACAAAAATATATCCCTCATTTATATCCACATAAATAAATATTTTCTTATCATATGAATCAATAATTAATTATTCACAAATAATATTACAGAATCACATTTATGACAACCAGGTCGTTCCCAAGAAAGAGGGGGCTTTCCAATAAGAATTTCTCCTTACTGGCGCGCAATTAAATGACCAAACCTCTCCTTAGACAAAACTTTCTAGACATTGTCAATAATGCTATCTAATAATATTATTTAAATAATATGAATTATTGATCTGATAATAGAAAATACTGTGCAGCAACAATTATTGAAACAACAATAATATAAAATATCAATGCAGCAATTATTGAATCAGTAATAAAATATTGAACAGTAATTACTGTAACAATTATTGAGTAGTGCCTTCTTACGTAAGAATCAATAATTTCAAAAATATTGTGGAATACCGTGTGCTACTGTGCAATAACGCGTATTACTGTATTTTAACCACCGCGTATTCCAATAGTGTTAACGGTAACAACTACGCCGTTAATTATAAAAACTTAATTTTTTGTCGTTATCTTCATCCGACAGTTATTCTGTTATGGGGCCCACAAATGGCTGCGCCGTCGTACGAATATTCCCCGACAGAAAGAAAATTCCACGATCAAACGAATATTCCCCGACAAAAATGATTATTTTATAACCACTTGTTTATTTTGAAAAATTTTCACATTTCACCCATAACTTTAATTTTTTATCAATTTAACCATTTACTGAATTGTAATTATAAGAAAAATTGAATACTTTTATTTCATAAAATTCGGGGTCTTACATCTGAATTTTTGGCAGACATTGTTGGGAAATGCATATGCTGCAAGAGCTCCGGCCATGACTCTATAAACGAAGTGCAGCTTAAGCTCATGACAGCCATAAGTTATGGGATTCAACTCAACTATGGATCCCTACTACTTGACTGGATTGGGAAATGGATACTAAGCTCGAAGAAATCAAAGAGCTCTCGAAAGATGCTCTACGGGTGATTCATCAGCATCATCCTACAGTCTGCGTTGAGTGATAAGATTGGGGATGATGAAGGAGAGTCCGTCAATCCGAACAGAAGAATGACTCAGCAGCTATTCGAGAACTAGAAAAGGAATCCAACAGAGAATATAAGAATGATGTCTGAGTCCAGTGGAAGGACTGGTGATGTAAGGGAATCAGGGATTCCAGGAAACATGTATGTTGTCAAGGAGACTGAAGAAGAAGAGGAAGAGATCAACAATGAAGAACCCATTACTTTAGTCAGAAAAAATAAGGGCAAAAAAAAGCTGAAAGCTCAAATGACAGAGGAACCCCAGGGGTCAACCACTGATGTACCTCAAGAATGTTCTGACATTGAAACTCTGAGGATCTTAAGAAGGAAAGAACAGCAGGCTGAGGCAGATGAAGATAGAGCTACCATCTCTCAGCTGCTGAAGAAGAATAAACACAGTCACAAATCCAAGAGGCCCTCTGTCTCTTCGATCGTAGAGTCCCTACCGATCGTAGAGACCAGACTGGACTCCTCTCCCAAAGAAGTTGCTGCAACAGACTCTCAAACTGATAGACCACTCAGAGCTGAAGCTGAAGAGAGTCCTAAGGCTGTGGCTAAGCCTAGGAAACCTGTAAGACCCTAACTTATTATAAATAAAAGTAAATTTTCTTCTATTCATTTTTCTAAATTAATAAGGTATTAATTTGATATAATACTTTGGATATGGGTGAAATGCAAAAATTTTACAAAATAAGCAAGTGGTTATAAAATATTAATTTTGTCGGGGAATATTCGTTTGGTCGTGAAATATTCTTTCTGTCGGGGAATATTCGTACGACTGCGCAGCCATTTGTGGGGCCCATAACGGATAACGGTCGGATGAAAAAAATGACAAAATTGAATAACGGCGTAATTGTTACCGTTAATACTGTTGGAATATCCGGTGGTTAAAAATACAGTAATATGCGTGGTTGCACAGTAGCACACAGATTACACAGTATTTTTGAATTATTGATTCTTACGAAGGAAGGCACTACTCAATAATTGTTACAGTAGTTACTGTTTAATATTTTATTTTATTGATTCAATAATTGCTGCGTTGATATTTTATATTATTGTTGTTCAATAATTGTTACTGCACAGTATTTCCCATTATCAGATCAATAATTCATATTATTTGAATAATATTATTAGATAACATTATTGACAATGTCTAGAAAGTTCTGTCTAAGGAGAGGTTTGGTCACCTAATTGCGCGCTAATAAGGAGAAATTCTTATTGGAAAGCCCCCTCTTTTCTGAAAACGGCATGGTTGTCATAAATGTGATTCTGTAATATTATTTGTGAATAATTAATTATTGATTCATAGGATAAGAAAATATTTATTTTATGCGGATATAAATGATGGATATATTTATTTTTATGTGGATAAAAATGAAGAAATTAATGCTGAGGTGTTTTATCAGTATTTTGTCGGTGTAGAGGTATTAAAAATCATCCGTTTGTGGATTTCAAATATTTTTGGTTTGGAATTTGGAAAAACTCAAAGCTACAAAGTTGTAGAGAATTCGATTTCAGGCAGAATGGACATAAAATTTGTATTTTTCTGATAACCAGACTATTTTCTATGAATTGTTGAAGTTTCGGATAATAAAATGATTTTTATTAAATTATGGGTGGGACCCACTCTTGTTTATAACACATTTGGGCTACTTCTTTTTCTTCCAAGTTGGCTGCTAGACTTTTCAAGATGGGTGGCGTAGGAGTTTTGTGTAAAAATAATATATTTTATTATTTTAGTCTCCTATGGCGTTCTAACATTTTCCTATAAATAGAGGGCTAAGTTAGAATTGAAAATCACACCAGAAACAAGTTTTCTCTCTTTCTCTCTCTATATTATCGAGCATATTCTTGTGAGTATACTTTGAGTGTTGCTATACGGTGCGAGTTTCTGTCAGCACTATACCCGAAATTCAGTTAGAAGTACGGTTATTTGAGGTAAGGGATGTTATTTTCTTCCTAATGATATTATTCTTTCAATATCATTATGCCAAAATATTGATCTGAAGTTTTATCTAATTTAGAACTTTTTGGTGTCGAGATTACTATTCACGTATACGGCACTATTCACGTATACGGCACTATTCACGAATACGACACTATTCACCGAAAAATAAAATTTTCTTCTTGTTTATCCAAAAGGTCTATTATGGTTACTATCTTTGATTGTATCCATGTTTTGATCGTTATTTTTGAATTCTGCTTCAAAATTGATTATTATGAAGTATTATTGAACTTGGATAAAACTGTAATACGAATCCTTAATATTTGTTCTATTATCTCACTGGATTCGTTTTCTCTAAAATATTTTTCATTATCCTCAGCCCTAAATGATGATAGTACTGAATATCTTTGGCCTGTAGTGCAAAGATGAATGATTAACTGATGAATATCTTTGGCTCGTAGTGCAAAGATGAACAGGTGTTGAGATAAACATGACCAACTGGTGATACAAATGAATATCTTTGGCCTGTAGTGCAAAGATGAATATTAATTAAAGATGTATATTGATTGTTGTTACAGGGATAAAATATTGATGATGGACTTTTAAATCTTAGAAGATAGTAGAACTCATTCTCTACTTGACTCTTCTAATGGATTGTTGTTTTCCGCTGTAGTTGTTGATCTAAAACTTGTTGTCTATTATAATTTATCAGATTTTTTCCTGTTGAAGACTAATGATAATTTTTTGTATATTATCTTAGTCATAATATTCTTTACTGGGCTAGTTGAGCTCACCCTTTTCCTTTTTATTTCATTTTTCTTCTCAGGAGGTGAGAACATAGCAGGATCTAGTCGGGGTATGGAGTGATGGTTATAGAAAGATGTTTTAGCAGTCCTCACTATTTCTATAAAATAGTGTTTGAATAATTGTAATGAGGACTTATTTGAGTGTGGATATTGTTTAGAAGACAATATTTGTATTTAAACTCACAATATGTATTGTCATATTTCACACGACATTTGTATTATTGAAGTTGTAGTTTGCTTTATGTACCATGTATTTGGCGACTTAGAATGGGTGTTGTATACCTATTTTGGGGGCGTCACAGTTGGTATCAAAGATTAGGGATAAAGTCTCTGGCGGAGATCGGAGAATAGAACTAGGGGAGAGATGAGTAAATCCTTCGCTAGTGTGTCCTATCTAAGCTTATTTGTTTATCAGTCATAATATAGGGATATTATGTGATATGTTAATTTGTTTAATTAACCCTTGTTTTATGGCAGTATTTAAGAATGGCTGTTGAGAACGTTAACAATGGAGTATATGAGACTGTGCAACAACCTTTAGTCACAAACCAGGAGAACGTACAACAGGAAGGCAATATTCCTCCTATAAACAACACTACTGAACAAACGATGAATGATGGAATGTTTAGGAGCTTTTTGCAGTTCATGAAAAATCAGACGAGGGAGACTCGTGTACAAAATACAGGTGGAAGTGATAGTAACACGCGGTTTGTCACAGCCAAGCAGTTCAAAGAGTTGGGACCACCAGAATTTAAGGGAAAAGCGGATCCGATCATGGCGAAAACGTGGGTCAAGCAAATTACCAAGATATTCGATGTCTGGGGATGCACGGAGGAACAGAAGGTTCCATTCGCCACCTTTATGTTCCGCGGTGAGGCAGACTACTGGTGGGAGTCTGTGAAGCGTACCCAGCCAGCCGCACTCAGCATGTCTTGGGAAACATTTTAGAAACTATTCAATGACAAGTACTTTCCTGAAAGTATTCGTCATATAAAGGAGGTGGAGTTTATCAGACTGGAACAAAACAACATGACGGTGTCCCAGTACGAGGCGAAGTTTGCAGAGTTATCCAGGTTTGCACCTCATTTGGTCAAAAATGAGGAACGAATGACAAGGATGTTTCTGAGAGGTCTAAAGCCCGAGATCCGGCAATATCTTATCTCTCATAAATTTTCTTTATATTCAGATGTTGTAAATAGGGCTCAATTATTAGAGCAAGATAATGAGTATGTTCAACCGAAGGACCATAACCAGGGTCATACCGGTGATAGTAGTCATCAGAGCGATGATAACCAACGAGGAGGGAAAAATACAAACAAAGGCGGTAACCACTCGGGTGGTCATCGTGACCATGATAATAGGAAAGGTGAGTCAAGTGAAAATTTCAGAAAGAGGAGATTCAACAATGATGGGAAAACATCAGCAGCAGCACCAGCACCAACAACAAATTCTAGGGGAGGAGAACGACCGCTAGTTAGATGTTACAAATGCGGGAAAGAGGGACATATCAGCCCAAACTGTCCACAACAATCTAAGGTATGTTATAACTATGGAAAGGAAGGCCACATAGCTCGGGATTGTTCTGTAGTAAAACCAAGTTCAACGGGGATGGTGACTCCAAGGGCTGTCCCGGATAAGTCAAAATCAGCGATTCCTGGAAGAGCGTTTGTCGTGACTGGCCAAAACGTGAGGAACCCGAACGAGGTGATCACGGGTAAGCTAATCTTGAACTCTTGCGAAGTTTATACCTTACTAGATATCGGTTCTACCCATTCTTTTATCTCTCCTACTTGTACTCAACGTTTAAACTTGACTCCGGAGAAGTTAGACTTTGACTTATCTGTTGAAACTCCGTTGGGTGAAACCTTCGTTACATCTACAGTTTATAAATCTTGCATGATCCAAGTTGGCACTATCACATTACCTGTTGATCTTATCTCTTTAAAGATACTTGCTTTTGATGTGATTTTAGGAATTGATTGGTTAACCACTCATCATGCTAAAATTGATTGTTTTCGTAAGGTTGTTAGTTTTCATATTCCTAACCAACCTGTCATACGAATTTAAACTACTAAACCACTAAAATTAGTCACTGTCATATCAAGCCACAAAGCTATTCGTTTATTGAAAAACGGATGTCAAGCTTTCTTAGCCCATGTTATGGATTTGAACAAAGACAAGTCAGATTTGAATAATATTTGTGTTGTTAGAGAATTTCCTGATGTATATCCTGAAGAGCTTCCCGGTCTACCCCCAGAACGTGATATTGAATTCTTTATTGACCTTGAACCGGGTACAAAACCCATTTCTAAAACCCCATATCGAATGGCTCCTATTGAACTTCAGGAGTTAAAAATCCAACTACAGGAGTTATTAGACATCGGTTTCGTTCGTCCTAGTACATCTCCTTGGGGTACTCCTGTTTTATTCGTAAAGAAGAAAGACGGGAGTATGTAACTTTGTATTGACTACCGAGAATTAAACCATGTCACCATCAAGAATAGGTATCCGTTACCTCGCATTGATGACCTGTTCGACCAGTTGTAAGGAGCACAATTCTTTTTAAAGATCGACCTTCGTTCTGGATATCATCAGTTGAAGATTAAAACTGAGAATATTTCAAAGACTGTCTTCAGAACTCGGTATGGGCATTATGAATTCTTAGTCATGTCTTTTGGGTTGACTAATGCTCCAGCTGCTTTCATGGATATGATGAACCGTGTATTCAAGGAATATTTGGATCAATTTGTTGTTGTCTTTATTGATGACATCTTCATCTATTCCAAAAGCCGTAAAGATCATGAGCACCATTTGAAGCTAATACTTGAAAGGCTTCGTGAAAACAAGATTTATGCCAAGCTGAAGAAATGCGAGTTCTGGCTTGAGGAAGTAGCATTCCTTGGGCACGTGGTGTCAAAACATGGAGTATCTGTTGACCCGGCAAAGATTGAAGCAATACAAAGTTGGGAGCAACCGAAGTCGGTGACCGAAGTACGCAGCTTTCTGGGCTTAGCTGGTTATTATCGAAGATTCATGGAAGGATTTTTTTGAATCGCTACTCCGTTAACTCAGCTGACTCGGAAAGATACAACATTCGTATGGAGTGAGGAGTACGAGAAGAGTTTCTAAGAGCTCAAAAGGAGACTCATTTCGGCACCTGTTCTGGCAATACCATCTGGTACAGATGGATTTGTTATCTACAGCGATGCTTGAGGCAAAGGGTTAGGATGTGTTCTCATGCAACATGAGAAAGTCATAGCCTATGCCTCATAACAACTCAAAGAATATGAGAGGAATTATCCTACTCATGATCTGGAGTTGGCAGCAGTCGTATTCGCGTTGAAAATTTGGAGACACTACTTGTATGGGGAGAAAGTGGAGATTTATACGGACCATAAAAGCCTCAAATATTTCTTCACCCAAAAAGAACTCAACATGCGACAACGACGTTGGCTGAAACTATTGAAAGATTACGATCACACTATTCAATATCATCCTGGAAAAGCGAACGTAGTAGCTGACGCATTGAGTAGAAGATCATATGCGAGTACGAGTGCGATATTGTCAATGCAAAGGCCCATTCTGTATGACTTGCAAAGGATGGAGGTAGAATTAAAGACTCTAGGGACCCACATGATGATGGCAAATATACGAGTAGAACCGACTTTAATCGATAAAGTTAAAGCTGCTCAAGCTACGGACCTGGGGTTGATACGTATGAAGAAGAAAGTGCAAGAAAGAGCTATTCCAGAAGCGAGAATCGATGAAGAAGGAATACTTAGATTCAACTCCAGACTTTATGTTCCTAACGATTCTGACTTGAAGTATAGAATCATGATGGAGGCACACAACACCCCGTTTGTAATTCATCCTGGGAGTACTAAAATGTATCATGATATTCGACATACATTTTGGTGGAACAATATAAAGAGAGAAATCGCAGAGTTTATCTCGAGGTGCTTAACTTGTCAACGTGTAAAGGCGGAGCATCAAGTGCCAAAAGGTCCATTGCAACCACTTGAGATTCCGAAATGGAAGTGGGAACACATTACTATGGATTTTGTTACAGGTCTTCCCAAAGTTTCTCAAGGCATAGATGCTATTTGGGTTATTGTTGATAGATTAACCAAGTCTGCTCATTTCTTGCCGATATGAGAAACTTATTCCCTTGAACGTCTTGCTCGTATATACGTGAATGAGATTGTGAGATTGCATGGCATGCCAGTATCCATAGTTTCAGATCGTGACCCAAGATTTACTTCACGATTTTGGGTTAGCTTGCAGAAAGCTATGGGCACGGATTTACGATTTAGTTCAGCATACCATCCTCTAACGGACGGACAATCAGAGAGGACTATTCAAACTCTTGAAGATCTATTAAGACTCTGTGTCCTAGATTTCAAAAGGAGTTGGGATAAGTACCTACCATTGGTTGAATTCTCCTACAACAACAGTTATCAAGCAAGTATAGGCATGGCTCCATTTGAGGCGTTGTATGGAATAAAATATCGCTCTCTAGTATGCTGGGACGAGGTGGGATAAGCAACGTTGTTAGGACCAGAATTAGTACGCATGACTACAGAAAAGATCCAAATGATTCGACAACGTATTCAAACCTCACAAGATCGACAAAAGAGTTATGCTGATCTTCATAGAAAGGGCGTGGAGTTTAATATTGGAGATCATGTACTGTTACATGTTGCTCCATGGAAGGGAGTTACAAGATTTGGAAAGAGAGGAAAGCTCAATCCAAGATTTGTTGTTCCATTTGAGATTCTTGACCGAATAGAAAATGTGGCCTATATACTCGCATTACCTCCAAGTATGTCTCGTGTTCATAATATTTTTCACATATCCATGCTTCGTAAATATGTGAAAGACCCGAACCATATTATTGCGTTAGAACCAGACGAGATAGCTGAAGATTTAACATACGAAGAGGTACCTGTTAAGATCTTGGATAAGAAAGAGCATGTCCTACGCACCAAGGTTATACCACAAGTTAAAGTTTTGTGGAGGAACCATGCTATTGAAGAAATGACCTGGGAGTTGGAATCGGAAATGAAAGCAAGGTACCCTCACCTGTTCGAAACACCAGGTACGTACATCAATTTCGAGGACAAAATTTTATAAGGAGGGGAGGTTGTAAGACCCCAACTTATTATAAATAAAAGTGAATTTTCTTCTATTCATTTTTCTAAATTAATAAGGTATTAATTTGATATAATACTTTGGATAAGGGTGAAATGCAAAAATTTTATAAAATAAGCAAGTGGTTATAAAATATTAATTTTATCGGGGAATATTCGTTTGGTCGTGAAATATTCTTTCTGTCGGGGAATATTCGTACGACTGCGCAACTATTTGTGGGGCCCATAACGGATAACGGTCGGATGAAGAAAATGACAAAATTGAATAACGGCGTAATTGTTACCGTTAATACTGTTGGAATACCCAGTGGTTAAAAATACAGTAATATGCGTGGTTGCACAGTAGCACACGGATTACACAGTATTTTTGAATGATTGATTCTTACAAAGGAAGACACTACTCAATAATTGTTACAGTAGTTACTGTTCAATATTTTATTTTATTGATTCAATAATTGATGCGTTGATATTTTATATTATTGTTGTTCAATAATTGTTACTGCACAGTATTTTCTATTATTAGATCAATAATTCATATTATTTGAATAATATTATTAGATAACATTATTGCCAATGTCTAGAAAGTTCTGTCTAAAGAGAGGTTTGGTCACCTAATTGCGCGTCAGTAAAGAGAAATTCTTATTGGAAAGCCCCCTCTTTCCTGAGAACGGCCTGGTTGTCATAAATGTGATTCTGTAATATTATTTGTGAATAATTAATTATTGATTCATAGGATAAGGAAATATTTATTTTATGTGGATATAAATGATGGATATATTTATTTTTATGTGGATAAAAATGAAGGAATTAATGCTGAGGTGTTTTATCAGTATTTTGTCGGTGTAGAGGTATTAAAAATCATCCGTTTGTGGATTTCGGATATTTTCAGTTTGAAATTTGGAAAAACTCAAAGCTACAAAGTTGTAGAGAATTCGATTTCAGGCAGAATGAACATAAAATTCGTATTTTTCTGATAACCGGGCTATTTTCTATGAATTGTTGAAGTTTCGAATAATAAAATGATTTTGGGTGGGACCCACTCTTGTTTATAACACATGTGGGCTGCTTCTTTTTCTTCCAAGTTGGCTGCTAGACTTTTCAAGATGGGTGGCATAGGATTTTTGTGTAAAAATAATATATTTTATTATTTTAGTCTCCTATGGCGTTCTAACATTTTCCTAAAAATAGAGGGCTAAGTTAGAATTAAAAATCACACCAGAAACAAGTTTTCTCTCTTTCTCTCTCTATATTATCGAGCGTATTTTTGTGAGTATACTTTGAGTGTTGCTATACGGTGCGAGTTTCTATCAGCACTATACCCGAAATTCAGTCAGAAGTACGGTTATTTAAGGTAAGGGATGTTATTTTCTTCCTAATGATATTATTCTTTCAATATCATTATGCCGAAATATTGATCTGAAGTTTTTATCAAATTTGGAAGTTTTTGGTGTCGGGGTTACTATTCACGTATACGGCACTATTCACGTATACGGCACTATTCACCGAAAAATAAAATTTTCTTCTTTTATCCAAAAGGTCTATTATGGTTACTATCTTTGATTGTATCCATATTTTGATCGTTATTTTTGAATTCTGCTTCAAAATTGGTTATTATGAAGTATTATTGAACTTAGATAAAACTGTAATACGAATCCTTAATATTTGTTATATTATCTCACTGGATTCGTTTTCTCTAAAATATTTTTCATCATCCTCAGTCCTAAATGATGATAGTACTGAATATCTTTGGCCTGTAGTGCAAAGATGAATGATTAACTGATGAATATCTTTGGCTCGTAGTGCAAAGATGAACAGGTGTTGAGATGAACATGACCAACTGGTGATACAAATGAATATTTTTGGCCTGTAGTGCAAAGATGAATATTGATTAAAGATGTATATTGATTGTTGTTATAGGGATAAAATATTGATGATGGACTTTTAAATCTTAGAAGATAGTAGAACTCATTCTCTACTTGACTCTTCTAATGGATTGTTATTTTCCGCTGCAGTTGTTGATCTAAAACTTGTTGTCTATTATAATTTATCAGATTTTTCCCTGTTGAAGACTAATGATAATTTGTTATATATTATTTTAGTCATAATATTCTTTATTGGGCTAGTTGAGCTCACCCTTTTCCTTTTTGTTCCATTTTTCTTCTCAGGAGGTGAGAACATAGCAGGATCGAGTCGGGGTATGGAGTGATGGTTATAGAAAGATGCTTTAGCAGTCCTCACTATTTCTATAAAATAGTGTTTGAATAATTATAATGAGGACTTATTTGATTGTGGATATTGTTTAGAAGACAATATTTGTATTTGAACTCACAGTATGTATTGTCCTATTTCACACGACATTTGTATTATTGAAGTTGTAGTTTGCTTTATGTACCATGTATTTGGCGACTCAGAATGGGTGTTGTATACCTATTTTGGGGGCGTCACAAAACCAAGAAGAAAATTGGTCAAAATGTACATCCTCGTCAATGAAGGAGTACTTAAAGAAGAAGATAAAAAGATAGCTTCTGAGAAAGAGTTATCCAAGGCAAGCCAGAAGGACATAGCTCAAGCTGAGGGGGAGCTGCATGAAGTTCTCACTCTAGAGAATGCTCCAGCTGAGGGGGAGCTATTTGCAATACAGATGGATGATCATATTGATGGGGAGTCCCATGATATCCCTATATCAGAAGCAGCTGCTCCTGAAGAGAATGAGAGAGCACCAGAGCAAGAAAGTCAAAAAGAAGTAATTGATGTAGTGGAATCCTCAAAAGATGACAGAGAAGAAGAAGATGATGATGAGGTCGAAATTATAGATGTGGGCTGTGATGGGTATAGGAGAGCTAACTACAATTAGTTGTTCTCCTATCTACCCATGATGCCCTTCCATAGAGCTCAAATTCTCAACTTCTGGGATCACATGTTCTGGAACTTCAAAGCATATCCAGCAATCTCAGTGCTAGCTCATGGATTTCCAGGCAACCTCAATTTTGCCAGAAAGCTGATCACAAATGGCCCTTCTTCAAAGAATGGGCATAAGGTACAATATATCCCAACCTCTTTCAGGGTTAATCACTGTCCACCATCATTCTTCAGTCAATTCTATGAATTCCTAAAATGGTTAGAAGTGATCATCAGTCCACTTAATCAATTCCCAGTTACAGAATCCCAACATTCTGTTACTGATGAACCAAATATGTCAAACTTTATTTTGATACAATCTCCTCACATCTCTACGATTACTGACTCAAGCCAAATCGTAGAGTCACACACTCAAATCGTAGAGCCACCTACTCATGAAGCCCAAACACAAGCCCCTCCATCAGATATTCCCTCCTCGTCCTCAAATGAATATTTCAACCTTGATCTTGCTCTCTCCACCCTGCAAGATCAATACACAAGAGCCCCTCCTCCAAATAATTCACAACTCTGTGAACTCCTTTCAAATCATCCCACCAAAACTGAGTTGTTAGAAGCGTCAAAGAAAGTGACCAAGGACATAGACGACAAGCTTGAACCTCACACTAAACTTATTCAAATGAGACTAACTAAGATGATTAATGCTGCCAATGCTCTCCCAAGCACCCTAAGCTTTGAGCTCACAAAGAAGCTTAGGGAGATCATAAAAGAGATGATTAAGAGCATAAATGATCAGGATCAGATCCACTTTCAAGCTGCTAAGAGACACAGGGATGTTGTTCTTCTCTTGCAGACGACTCAGGAATCCCAAAATAACTTTACGATGGAAAGCATCACGAATCTACAAACTACAGTGAAGACTGTTGGGAGACTACATACTTTGATTTGATGTATAAAGTAAATGCTCATGATTATATGTAAATTCCTTCAAGGAATACATGTACAAGGACTTAGTGATAGATCAAATTTGTTAGGTTGATCTAAGCTTTTAATGTTTATCATTTTGCAAATGAATATATAGATGAAGAGATCAAAGATGTTAGGTTGATCTATGTCTTGAGATGTAATAGATAGGCTTCAACAAAATCGTATTCTATTGAGCTGATCAAGAATTTGTAGAAGCCAAGGCAAAATCGTAGAGCATCGAGGATCGTAGTATGTCTGCCTTGAAGGGCCTCTCCAGAAATCGTAGAGTGGTCCAGACGTTTGCCGAAGCCAACTCAAAGATCGTAGTGTGCTCTCGGAAACGTTGAGTCTACAAGACAAGCAAGTGAAGATCGTAGTGTGTGTTCTCGTTTGATAGCATCGGATCAAGCACCAAGGTGGAAAGACACCACGATCTGAATCGTAAAGTATCATCTGCCTATGTTAGAAGCATCGAGCCTTACCCTTTTGTTTAAAGATAAATTCCAACAAATGTAGAATGGGTTATAAACGTTGAATTCCTCACCAGTCCCAATGGCACAAAAGATATCCTTAGTATACAACGAAGGAAACGTATTGAAGAAGCTAAGAAAAGTACTTTGGGTCAGAGGAAAACACCTTTTCAGGTGTTAGGTGAGAAAGCAGTCTGCTGTGTCAGTGGACTAGAATGCAATTCAGAAGATGTGCAGAAAAGTCTCCATCAAAGTTCAGAAATGTCAAACGCATTTAATGCTTCAACGGATGTCTTCAACGGATAGATTTCAAGGATCACATATATGCAAAACATCTGCAGATGATTTCAATTAAGCAAGCGTTGAACAAAAATGTTGAAGAACACTCAACGCTCAACTCTACGATATGATAAAGAGAAAGCTTGCTCAGCTACTCAGTTCTTTCGAACAAGAGCTTAACGGCAACTGAGTAGCACTAATCAAGAACTCATCAACTACCAATCAAGCGAAGTAAGGAGTTCCAAGTCAGAAGGACTTGAAGAGTTCTAAGTGAACTGTGAAGAACCAAATCTGCTGGACTTGAAGAGTTCAAAAGTGAACTAATAAGTGCCTAGACTGCTGGTCTAGAAGGAATCTATGAGATTCAAAAAGTGTAAAAGATCTCCTTAGAGGATTTCCTACTCGAAGAGTAGAAGAGTGGACTAAGAGCTTTAAGTGCTCTGAACCTCTTAAAAATGATGTGTCTCTTGCATTCTTGCCATAACTGCTATAACTGTTATACTTGCCTCACTCTCATTAACTCACCATATCTAAAAGGGAGATCAAACAAATCTTAATTCCGCTGTGTTTGAATCGTTAATAAAACTAACAAAGTATTTCGAAAAGAATTTTAAATATCTATTCAACTCCCCCTTCTAGATAACTATTGTGCCTCCGGGAACTAACAGGGATTATCCACTAAGGAGGGTAATCACCAAGATTACAGTTCATAAATAACTTTTACACAATGATTCACAAAAAATCCTTCAAGGCACACAAACTTGGTTAACAAAAGATCAATTAATTATATCTGACTAATCACTAAGAGAAGTAATTTATTTGAGCCGTTGTTATGTTGCCTTAGAATTGTAGAGTGAAGCTAGTATAAACTTGGAGTTTCAACACTTGGACTTGATTGATTAGTTATTTTTTGATACTTGAATTTTCTTACTTTATATAGAGTTCTCTAGAGATCTTTCAGTTGGAAATTTAACGTTGCTTCATTCTTTCTTGGACACTTGTCTTTCAACAATTGATTGACTATGAATTTTTGCTTACTTGGACACTTCAGGTTGCTTTCTTCCGTACTTTGAACAGTGCAGTAACAGCCACTTGTCCTTTGACTCTGATAAAATAATTATAAATATAGAGGCTTTTTCAACTTGTCCTTAATCGAAAAATCATCTGAAGATAACCTCGGAGGGTCAAGTGTTAAGGTTGATGAACTTGTCATAACCTGCCACTGACTTGTCAAATGTCTGCATTCTACAATTTTTGATTCCTTAGAGTGAGATCGTAGAGTAACTCTTCTGCTCTACAAATGATGGTGACTTTGCGATTTTAACTCTACGATCAGGCTTGTACTCTACAATCTTATGTTTGTCTTCAACTACTCTGTAAGACCCCAAATTTTATGAAATAAAAGTATTACATTTTTCTTATAATTACAATTCAGTAAATGATTAAATTGATAAAAAGTTAAAGTTATGGGTGAAATGTGAAAATTTTTCAAAATAAACAAGTGGTTATAAAATAATCATTGTTATCGGGGAATATTCGTTGGTCGTAGAATATTCTTTCTGTCGGGGAATATTCGTACGACGACGCAGTTATTTGTGAGCCCCATAACGGAAAACAGTCGAATGAAGATAACGACAAAAATTGAGTTTTTATAATTAACGGCGTAGTTGTTACCGTTATCACTGTTGAAATACCTGATGGTTAAAATACAGTAATACGCATTATTGTACAGTAGCACACGGTATTGCACAATATTTTTAAAATTATTAATTCTTACGTAAGAAGGCACTACTGAATAATTTTCACAGTAATTACTGTTCAATATTTTATTTTATTGATTCAATAATTGCTGCGTTGATATTTTATATTATTGTTATTTCAATAATTGTTGCTGCACAATATTTCCCATTATCAGATCAATAATTCATATTATTTAGAATAATATTATTAGATAGTATTATTGACAATTTCTAGAAAGTTCTGTCTAAGGAAAGTTTTAGTTATCTAATTGCGCGCCAATAAGGAGAAAACCTTATCGGAAAGCCCCTTCTTTCCTGAGAACAGCCTGGTTGTCATAAATGTGATTCTGTAATATTATTTGTGAATAATTAATTATTGATTCATATGATAAGGAAATATTTATTTTATGTGGATATAAATGAGGGATATATTTTTGTGGTTAAAAATGAAGGAGTTAATGTTGAGGTGTTTTATCTGTATTTTTGTCAGAACGGAGGTATTGAAAATCAAATTAGGGTTTTTGAGATATTTTGCGAGGGTTATAATTTTTAATCCGACCGTTGGATCGTGGTAATTTTTGGATATGTTATACATATATAAGTTGAGTATATATCCACAAATTTTGAACCGTTAAAAATGAACGTATGATTTGTTATGAATTTTACGAGATGACTGGTTCAGAAATTGTTGAATTTTGGGAGTTAATCATTTTGGAGAAAAATTCTAGAATTGAGTGGGCTCCACTTTTGGTTGGTGAAAAAATGTGCTGAGATTTTTATTCAAATGTGGTGGGTGGGAATAGTAGCAGATAAAGCCATCAGGTTGCAGGTTAAGTCTGCTTCGGCGTGCTAACACTTTCCTATAAATAGAGGGCTAAGTTAGAATTAAAAATCACACCAGAAACAAGTTTTCTCTCTTTCTCTCTCTAGATTATTGAGTGTATTTTATGAGTATTTAGATACTTTATGAGTTGCTATTCATCAGTGTAAGTTTCCTTCAGCGTCATATCCGATATCCAGTTAGAAGTGTTGCTCTTTTGAAGTAAGGGATATTAAGGGATGTTATATTCTTCATAATGATGTTATTCTTTCAATATCATTATACTGAAATATTAGTATGGATTTTATTGTGAAATTTCAACCTTTTTGTGTCGAGATTACTATTCACGAAAAAAAAATTGGTTTCTTTTTCTGACCAAATTATCGTTGATTTATGATTGTTGCTCTTGAAAATAAATGTAGTTGTTGATAATATTATTTTTATTATCATGTATAACATTTTTATAACCCTGATGTTGAATTTCTCTTTCACTTGAGTGTAAAGATGGGTAAATTATTGGTATGATCGTGACTGAGGAATATCTTTGGCCTGTAGTGCAAAGATGAATTGTTAACTGGTATGATCATGACCATTGAATTTATAATTGAATATCTTTAGCTTAAGTGTAAAGATGAATTGATTAACATGGTTATAATTATTGTTTATATAAATTCTGAAATGATTATATATTTCTTTGAGATATTAATATATTTGCCATGTAGTGCAAATATGAACTGTTGATGAATATATTTGGTATGTAGTACAAATATGAACTGTTGAGGAATATCTTTGGCCTGTAGTGCAAAGATGAATTGTTGATGAATATCTTTGGCCTGTAGTGCAAAGATGATTTGTGGTTGAATATCTTTAGCCTGTAGTGCAAAGATGACATGTTGATGAATATCTTTGGCCTGTAGTGCAAAGATGGTCTGTTGATGAATATCTTTGGCCCGTAGTGCAAAGATGGAATTATTAGTATGATTATGAACAGGAACTGTGATTTGGTATAACCATGATCTTTGATGTTTCAGGTGATGAAAATTATCTTTGTCCTGGATGAGAAAAAGAATTTAGAACTACAATTACGATTATGAGTTATACACGTGATTGTGGACAGAAATTGTTGATTGATGTTACAGGGATAAAACATTGTTGGTGGACTTTTAATCTGGAGAAGATAATAGACTTTATAGTCTATTTGACTCTTCTAATGGATTACTCGTTCCGCTACAACTATGGTTGAAAAATTTTATCATCTACCATATGTTCTAAATCTCTGATTTATTACTGTTGAAGGCAATTGATAATTTATTTTTCTTTAGTCATGACATTCTTTACTGGGCTAGTTGTGCTCACCCTTCTGTTTCACAATTCCTTTCAAGTAATTAGAGTGTAGCTGGGTCGAGCGGGGGTAACAGGGGAATAGAACGGTGGTCATCATTTAGTAGATATATTTGGTGAATCATCTAGGGTGAAGCGAACCCAACGTTGGAAGGGTGTTTTGCCACTATCATACAAGATGTCTAATGACATACAACCTCATGTCATCATAAGACAGGGATGTGCTCATCCACTTGCTGAGTATATTTACGAGCACTACGTATATAATCTTGGTGTTTGTTTGAAGTATAATTCTCAATTAGAGACAGTGGAGATAATGATATGTTAAGAGAAGACTCACCATTGGGACGAATATGATAGTAATTGTGACAACCCCAAAATAGATCCATTCCATCCAACCTATTCTGAGTCGCCAAATACATGGTACAGAAAACAACTATAACTTTATTACAACAATTGTCGTGCAAAATACAACAACACATATGCTGTGAGTTTGGATACAAATATATACCAAATGTGACTCATGTTCCAACCGTGGACATCACCTCACAATGACACCTTACATAAAGGTATAGTCAAAAATTATTTTAGAAATTAGAATCTTTGAGAAGTGCTCAAGGAAACCTTCGTACATGGGAGGCCACGCGTCTAGGTTATGATAGATATCATATGGCCACAGAATTATCCTTGGTTGACCCAATAGACCCCAAAGAAAAACGAGAAGATTACTATCATATTCTTCCCAATGGTGAGTCTTCTCTTGACATATCATTATCTCTACTGTCTCTAATTGAGAATTATACTTTAAACAAACACCAAGATTATATAGGTAGTGCTCGTATATATACTCAGCAAGTGGATGAGCACATCCCTGTTTTATGATGACACGAGGTTGTATGTCGTTAGACATCTTGTATGATAGTGGCAAACCACCCTTCCAACGTTGGGTACACCTTACCCTATTGGATTCACCAAATATAACTACTAAATGAACTTTTCTATACTGCTTCGGGAGAACATCCACAGCTAGAGACCACCGTTCTATTTCCCTGTTACCCTCGCTCGACCCAGCTACACTCTTATTACCTGAAAGGAATTGTGAAGCAAAAGGGTGAGCACAACTAGCTCAGTAAAGAATATCATGACTAAAGATAATTAAATTATCAATAGCCTTCATCAATAATAAATCAGAGATTTAGAACATATGGCAAATGATAAAAATTTCAACCATAGTTGCAGCGGAACGAGCAATCCATTAGAAGAGTCAAATAGACTATAAAGTCTATTATCTTCTCCATGTTAAAAATCCATCAACAATATTTTATCCCTGTAACATCAATCAACAGTTCCTTTCCACAATCATATGAATAACTCATAATCATAATTGTGATTCTAAATTTTTCTTCGCACCCAGGACGAAGAATATTTTCATCACATGTCTTTACCTGAAACATCAAAGATCATGGTTATACCAAATCACAATTCCTGTTCATAATCATACTAATAAATCCATCTTTGCACTACGACCAAAGATATTTAACAACAGTTCATCTTTGCACTACAGGCCAAAGATATTCATCAACAGACCATCTTTGCACTACAGGCCAAAGATATTCAACAACAGTTCATCTTTGCACTACAGGCCAAAGATATTCATCAATAATTCATCTTTGCACTACGGCCAAAGATATTCATCAACAATTCATCTTTGCACTACAGGCCAAAGATATTCCTCAATAGTTCATATTTGCACTACAGGCCAAATATATTATTATCTCAAAGAAATATATAATCATTTCCGAATTTATATAACCAATAATTATAACCATGTTGATCATTTCACCTTTGCACTTAAGCTAAAGATATTCAATTATAAATTCAATGGTCATGATCATACCAGTCACAATTCAACTTTTCACTACTGGACAAAGAGAACCCCAGTCATGATCATACCAATAATCTACCCATCTTTACACTCCAGTGAAAAAAAATTTCAACATCAAGGTTATAAAAATGCTATATATGATAATAAAAACAATATGATCAACATATAGATTTAATCTCAAGGGTAATATTCATAAATCAACTATAATTTGGTTAGAAAAAAAAAACTAATTTTGTCGTGAATAGTAACTCGTGAATAGTAACTCATGAATAGTAACTCGTGAATAGTAACTTATGAATAGTAACTCGTGAATAGTAACCCTGACATGAAAAAGGTAGAAATTCCACAATAATATACATACCAATATTTCGGTATAATGATATTGAAAGAATAATATTCTTAAGCTTATAAACAATTTATTTAAATTGTTTACACTTTACTAATTAATGCATTTAATCATCATAAAATGCCAACTCTTAAGATTTCATCATCAATAACCAAAACCCTCATCAAAAATCTGCATATACCTCATATAGGATTCTCAAGCCATAAAATCCTATTTTCTAATTTTCTTACTTCACATAACATATTTAATTCATTTTCTCATAACTAGACTATTTTCATGAAAAATACCAAATCAGTTCCAAAAATATTTCTTTTCTGAAATTTAGCATAATATAGTCCCATAGTGAACATATATTTTTTTCAGAATTTTTAAAAGTCATTTACTATTTTTCATATGGCCAAAACAGCCGAATATTTAGATATTTATCAAAAATTATACTTTTATCCAAAAATTCTGAAATTTACAGAGTATACTTCTATCATATACATGTACTCCCAATAAAAATTTCATCAATTTTGGAGTTAACCACAAGGAATTATAAGCGGTTACTTTTAAAATAGTCTTTTCTCATAAAATTCATAACTCTCAATCTATACATCCAAAAATCACCATTTTTGGACACAATCAAGAAAACTCATCAAAATATCATTTCAAATTTTTCCAAAATTTTTGAAGGTCAGAAAAATTACGAAACTGAAAATCATAACAACCCTTAAAATCCCTTAATATCCCTTACTATCCCTTACTATCACTTACCTCAAAAGAGCAGTACTTCTGATCGGTATAAGGCTGAAGGAAACTTGCACTGATGAATAGAAACTCACAAGTATCTAAATACTCACAAAATACACTCAATAATCTAGAGAGAGAAAGAGAGAAAACTTATGTTTCTGGTGTGATTTTCAATTCTAACTTAGCCCTCTATTTATAGGAAAATTTTGGTAGGTTTGACTTGCAACCTGATGGCTTTACCTGCTACTATTCCCACCCACCACATTTGAAATATAATTCAGCACATTTCTTCACCAACCACAAGTGGGGCCCACCAATTCTAGAATTTTCCACCAAAAATGATTTATAACCTGATTTCTGAACAGTCATCTCTTAAAATTCATAACAAATCATACGTTCATTTTTAACGGTTCAAAATTTGTGGGCATATACTCAACTTATATATGTATAACATATCCAAAAATTACCACGATCCAACGGTCGGATTAAAAATTATAACCCCCGCAAAATATCTCAAAAACCCTAATTTTTAATACCTCCATTCCGACAAAAATACTGATAAAAACCTCAACATTAACTCCTTCATTTTTAACCACAAAAATATATCCCTCGTTTATATCCACATAAAATAAATATTTTTTTATCATATGAATCAATAATTAATTATTCACAAATAATATTACAGAATCACATTTATGACAACCAGGCCGTTCCCAGGAAAGAGGGGGCTTTCCAATAAGGATTTCTCCTTACTGGCGCGCAATTAGATGACCAAACCTCTCCTTAGACAGAACTTTCTAGACATTGCCAATAATGTTATCTAATAATATTATTCAAATAATATGAATTATTGATCTGATAAAGGAAAATACTGTGCATCAACAATTATTGAACAACAATAATATAAAATTTCAACGTAGCAATTATTAAATCAATAAAATAAAATATTGAACAGTAATTACTGTAACAATTATTGAGTAGTGCCTTCTTACGTAAGAATGAATAATTTTAAAAATACTGTGCAATACCGTGTGCTACTGTGCAATAACGCGTATTACTGTATTTTAACCACCGGGTATTCCAACAGTGTTAACGGTAACAACTACGCCGTTATTTGTAAAAACTCAAATTTGTCGTTTTCCTTCACCCGACAGTTATTCGTTATGGGGCCCACAAATAGCTGCGCCGTCGTACGAATATTCTCCGACAGAAAGAATATTCCACGACCAAACGAATATTCCCCGACAACAATGATTATTTTATAACTACTTGCTTATTTTGAAAAAAAAAATCATATTTCACCCATAACTTTAAACTTTTATCAATTTAACCATTTACTTAATAGTAATTATAAGAAAAATTGAATAACTTTATTTCATAAAATTTGGGGTCTTACAATCTCCCCTCCTTATGAAATTTCGTCCCCGAAATTTACGTACC
Organism: Panax notoginseng; assembly: GCA_016801055.1. Classification (NCBI taxonomy): domain Eukaryota; kingdom Viridiplantae; phylum Streptophyta; class Magnoliopsida; order Apiales; family Araliaceae; genus Panax; species Panax notoginseng. The sequence goes on along the minus strand of CM029015.1, from coordinate 188,420,776 downwards.
TGGTATTTCGAAGAGTTGAGAATACCTTGCTTCCATTTCAGATTCTATCTCTCAGATCATCATGATTTCTCCATTGCTCATCTCCCATGATAACTTCATTTGGGTTCCTCATTTGTTGGGAAGTCATGACAACCGCCATCCCTCGAACTACTCGGCTTTGACTTGTCTGGAGCAGCATTTGGCGTCATCATTACCGTTGGAATATACCTTTCTATAGGATATATTCCTCCCTCAACTGCCTCTTCGTACTCCTCATTCATGATCTGAATCATCAATCTTCGATCCATATCGGATTCAGGTTGACCGCTATGTACAGGGTAATTCAAAACTCGATGTTGGGTTCTCCCAATTGCTTTCCAAAAAGAGAAATTCATATCATCTATTTTAGCCTTCTTAGATCGAACATCTCTTTCCACAATATCCACGTGTCGTGCGGCTTTTGCCCATGCATCACTTATTCTCACTCGTTCAGTTTTTTCTTCTCTCAGCTCAGATTCTATTTTTATCATCTTATACTCTGCCAAAGAATGCTTCTGTTCAAGCATCACATATCGGGTAACACAAGCTTGAATTGTTGCATCCTTTTGTTCCACGACCGCCTGTCGTTCTTCTGCCTGCTCTTCTAACTCATGAATACGATTTTGAAATTCTACATTTTGATCATATAATACCTCTAATAAACTCTCCTCTGGTACTTCTTCTTCCTCTTCTTCCTCAGTCTCAGCTGTTACCTCTGCGACTATCTCGGGTGTAACTATCAATTCTTCACTCACCACATGGATATCTCTAATTCTTTCTTCGTCTGACATCACATTATCACGGTTAGTGATTAGAGGTATTCCCACAGTCTCATTCACTCCATTATTAGCATTCTCAGCTGTCATTCTCAAATACTGTCATAAAACAAGGGTTAATTAAACAAATTAACATATCACATAATATCCCAATATTATGACTGACCAACAAATAAGCTTAGGTAGGACACACTAGCGAAGGATTTACTCATCTCTCCCCTCCTAGTTGTATTCCCCGATCTCCGCCAGAGATCATATCCCTAAGCTCTGATACCACCTGTGACAACCCCAAAATAGATCCATTCCATCCAACCTATTCTGAGTCGCCAAATACATGGTACAGAAAACAACTATAACTTTATTACAACAATTGTCGTGCAAAATACAACAACACATATGCTGTGAGTTTGGATACAAATATATACCAAATGTGACTCATGTTCCAACCGTGGACATCACCTCACAATGACACCTTACATAAAGGTATAGTCAAAAATTGTTTTAGAAATTAGAATCTTTGAGAAATGCTCAAGGAAACCTTCGTACATGGGAGGCCACGCGTCTAGGTTATGATAGATATTATATGGCCACAGAATTATCCTTGGTTGACCCAATAGACCCCAAAGAAAAACGAGAAGATTACTATCTTATTCTTCCCAATGGTGAGTCTTCTCTTGACATATCATTATCTCTACTGTCTCTAATTGAGAATTATACTTTAAACAAACACCAAGATTATATAGGTAGTGCTCGTATATATACTCAGCAAGTGGATGAGCACATCCCTGTTTTATGATGACACGAGGTTGTATGTCGTTAGACATCTTGTATGATAGTGGCAAACCACCCTTCCAACGTTGGGTACACCTTACCCTATTGGATTCACCAAATATAACTACTAAATGAACTTTTCTATACTGCTTCGGGAGAACATCCACAGCTAGAGACCACCGTTCTATTTCCCCGTTACCCTCGCTCGACCCAGCTACACTCTTATTACCTGAAAGGAATTGTGAAGCAAAAGGGTGAGCACAACTAGCTCAGTAAAGAATATCATGACTAAAGATAATTAAATTATCAATAGCCTTCATCAATAATAAATCAGAGATTTAGAACATATGGTAAATGATAAAAATTTCAACCATAGTTGCAGCGGAACGAGCAATCCATTAGAAGAGTCAAATAGACTATAAAGTCTATTATCTTCTCCATGTTAAAAATCCATCAACAATATTTTATCCCTGTAACATCAATCAACAGTTCCTTTCCACAATCATATGAATAACTCATAATCATAATTGTGATTCTAAATTTTTCTTCGCACCCAGGACGAAGAATATTTTCATCACATGTCTTTACCTGAAACATCAAAGATCATGGTTATACCAAATCACAGTTCCTGTTCATAATCATACTAATAAATCCATCTTTGCACTACGACCAAAGATATTTAACAACAGTTCATCTTTTCACTACAGGCCAAAGATATTCATCAACAGACCATCTTTGCACTACAGGCCAAAGATATTCAACAACAGTTCATCTTTGCACTACAGGCCAAAGATATTCATCAATAATTTATCTTTGCACTACGGCCAAAGATATTCATCAACAATTCATCTTTGCACTACAGGCCAAAGATATTCCTCAATAGTTCATATTTGCACTACAGGCCAAATATATTATTATCTCAAAGAAATATATAATCATTTCCGAATTTATATAACCAATAATTATAACCATGTTGATCATTTCACCTTTGCACTTAAGCTAAAGATATTCAATTATAAATTCAATGGTCATGATCATACCAGTCACAATTCAACTTTTCACTACTGGACAAAGAGAACCCCAGTCATGATCATACCAATAATCTACCCATCTTTACACTTCAGTGAAAGAGAATTTCAACATCAAGGTTATAAAAATGCTATATATGATAATAAAAACAATATGATCAACATATAGATTTAATCTCAAGAGTAATATTCATAAATCAACTATAATTTGGTTAGAAAAAGAAACCAATTTTGTCGTGAATAGTAACTCGTGAATAGTAACTCATGAATAGTAACTCGTGAATAGTAACCCTGACATGAAAAAGATAGAAATTCCACAATAATATACATACCAATATTTCGGTATAATGATATTGAAAGAATAATATTCTTAAGCTTATAAATAATTTATTTAAATTGTTTACACTTTACTAATTAATGCATTTAATCATCATAAAATGTCAACTCTTAAGATTTCATCATCAATAACCAAAACCCTCATCAAAAATCTGCATATACCTCATATATAGGATTCTCAAGCCATAAAATCCTATTTTCCAATTTTCTTACTTCACATAACATATTTAATTCATTTTCTCATAACTAGACTATTTTCATGAAAAATACCAAATCCGTTCCAAAAATATTTCTTTTCTGGAATTTAGCATAATATAGTCCCATAGTGAACATATATTTTTTTCAGAATTTTTAAAAGTCATTTACTATTTTTCATATGGCCAAAACAGCCGAATATTTAGATATTTATCAAAAATTATACTTTTATCCAAAAATTCTGAAATTTACAGAGTATACTTCTATCATATACATGTACTCCCAATAAAAATTTCATCAATTTTGGAGTTAACCACAAGGAATTATAAGCGGTTACTTTTAAAATAGTATTTTCTCATAAAATTCATAACTCTCAATCTATACATCCAAAAATCACCATTTTTGGACACAATCAAGAAAACTCATCAAAATATCATTTCAAATTTTTCCAAAATTTTTGAAGGTCAGAAAAATTACGAAACTGAAAATCATAACAACCCTTAAAATCCCTTAATATCCCTTACTATCCCTTACTATCACTTACCTCAAAAGAGCAGTACTTCTGATCGGTATAAGGCTGAAGGAAACTTGCACTGATGAATAGAAACTCACAGAGTATCTAAATACTCACAAAATACACTCAATAATCTAGAGAGAGAAAGGGAGAAAACTTATGTTTCTGGTGTGATTTTCAATTCTAACTTAGCCCTCTATTTATAGGAAAATTTTGGTAGGTTTGACTTGCAACCTGATGGCTTTACCTGCTACTATTCCCACCCACCACATTTGAAATATAATTCAGCACATTTCTTCACCAACCACAAGTGGGGCCCACCAATTCTAGAATTTTCCACCAAAAATAATTTATAACCTGATTTCTGAATCAGCCACCTCTTAAAATTCATAACAAATCATACGTTCATTTTTAACGGTTCAAAATTTGTGGGCATATACTCAACTTATATATGTATAACATATCCAAAAATTACCACGATCCAACGGTCGGATTAAAAATTATAACCCCCGCAAAATATCTCAAAAACCCTGATTTTTAATACCTTCATTCCGACAAAAATACTGATAAAAACCTCAACATTAACTCCTTCATTTTTAACCACAAAAATATATCCCTCATTTATATCCACATAAAATAAATATTTTCTTATCATATGAATCAATGATTAATTATTCACAAATAATATTACAGAATCACATTTATGACAACCAGGCCGTTCTCAGGAAAGAGGGGGCTTTCCAATAAGGATTTCTCCTTACTGGCGCGCAATTAGATGACCAAACCTCTCCTTAGACAGAACTTTCTAGACATTTCCAATAATGTTATCTAATAATATTATTCAAATAATATAAATTATTGATCTGATAAAGGAAAATACTGTGCATCAACAATTATTGAACAACAATAATATAAAATTTCAACGTAGCAATTATTGAATCAATAAAATAAAATATTGAACAGTAATTACTGTAATAATTATTGAGTAGTGCCTTCTTACGTAAGAATCAATAATTTTAAAAATACTGTGCAATACCGTGTGCTACTGTGCAATAACGCGTATTACTGTATTTTAACCACCGGGTATTCCAACAGTGTTAACGGTAACAACTACGCCGTTATTTGTAAAAACTCAAATTTGTCGTTTTCCTTCACCCGACAGTTATTCGTTATGGGGCCCACAAATAGCTACGCCGTCGTACGAATATTCTCCGACAGAAAGAATATTCCACGACTAAACAAATATTCCCCGACAACAATGATTATTTTATAACCACTTGCTTATTTTGAAAAAAAAAATCATATTTCACCCATAACTTTAAACTTTTATCAATTTAACCATTTACTGAATAGTAATTATAAGAAAAATTGAATAACTTTATTTCATAAAATTTGGGGTCTTACAGTAATCTTCTCACTTTTCTTTGGGGTCTATTGGGTGAACCAAGGATAATTCTGTGGCCATATGATATCTATCATAACCTAGAAGCATGGTCTCCCATGTACGAAGGTTTCTTTGAGCACTTCCCAAAGATTCTAATTTCTAAAATAGTTTTTTACTATACCTTTATGTAAGGTGTCATTATGAGGTGCTGTCCACGGTTGGGACATGAGTCATATTTGGTATATATTTGTATCCAAACTCACAGCATATGTGTTGTTGTATTTTATACGACAATTGTTGTAATAAAGTTGTAGTTATTTTCTGTACCATGTATTTGGCGACTCAGAATGGGTTGGATGGAATGGACCTATTTTGGGGTTGTCACATTTTGGTATCAGAGCTATAAGTAAAGAGCCCCGAGCCTCTCGCTGGTGACTTCCTGTTGATGGGGGATGCACCGAAGCCAGACTCTCCGTAGGGGACGCCATTCTGCGGTGGCAAGCTGATAGGTACCCTGGTGAGGTGCTGACACAAGTTGGTGTCCAGAGTTACATTTTGGTATCAGAGCTATAAGTAAAGAGCCCCGAGCCTCTCGCTGGTGACTTCCTGTTGATGGGGAATGCACCGAAGCTAGACTCTCCGTAGGGGACGCCGTTCTGCAGTGGCAAACTGATAGGTATCAATGTAAGGTGCTGACACAAGTTGGTGTCCAGAGTTACATTTTGGTATCAGAGCTTAGGGATATGATCTCTGACGGAGATCGGGAAATATAACTAGAAGGGGAGAGATGAGTAAATCCTTCGCTAGTGTGTCCTACCTAAGCCTATTTGTTGGTCAGTCATAATATCGGGATATTATGTGATATGTTAATTTGTTCAATTAACCCTTGTTTTGAAGCTGTATTCTAGAATGATATCTGAAATACAGGAGATGAGCAATGAAGAAACTATGATGACAGGAAAGATGGAATCTAAAATAAAAGCAAGGTATTCTCAACTCTTTGAAATACCAGGTACGTAAATTTCGAGGACGAAATTTTATAAAGAGGGGAGATTGTAAGACCCCGAATTTTCTTAAATAAAAGTATTCAATTTTTCTTATAATTACAATTCAGTAAATGGTTAAATTGATAAAAAGTTAAAGTTATGGGTGAAATGTGAAAATTTTTCAAAATAAACAAGTGGTTATAAAATAATCATTGTTGTCGGGGAATATTCATTGGTCGTAGAATATTCTTTCTGTCGGGGAATATTCGTACTACGGCGCAGCTATTTGTGGACCCCATAACGAAAAACGGTCGGATGAAGATAACGACAAAAATTGAGTTTTTATAATTAACGGCGTAGTTGTTACCGTTAACACTGTTGAAATACTCGGTAGTTAAAATACAGTAATACGCGTTATTGCACAGTAGCACACGATATTGCACAGTATTTTTGAAATTATTGATTCTTACGTAAGAAGGCACTACTGAATAATTTTCACAGTAATTACTGTTCAATATTTTATTTTATTGATTCAATAATTGCTGCGTTGATATTTTATATTATTGTTATTTCAATAATTATTGCAGCACAGTATTTCCCATTATCAGATCAATAATTCATTTTATTTAGAATAATATTATTAGATAGCATTATTGATAATGTCTAAAAAGTTCTGTCTAAAAAAAGGTTTAGTCATCTAATTGCGCGCCAGTAAGGAGAAATCCTTATCGGAAAGCCCCCTCTTTCCTGGGAACGGCCTGGTTGTCATAAATTTGATTCTGTAATATTATTTGTGAATAATTAATTATTGATTCATATGATAAGGAAATATTTATTTTATGTGGATATAAATGAGGGATATATTTTTGTGGTTAAAAATGAAGGAGTTAATGTTGAGGTGTTTTATCTGTATTTTTGTCGGAACGGAGGTATTGAAAATCAAATTAGAGTTTTTGAGATATTTTACGAGGGTTATAATTTTTAATCCGACCGTTAGATCGTGGTAATTTTTGGATATGTTATACATATATAAGTTGAGTATATGTCAACAAATTTTGAACCGTTAAAAATGAACGTATGATTTGTTATGAATTTTACGAGATGACTGGTTCAGAAATTATTGAATTTTTGGAGTTAATCATTTTGGTAGAAAATTCTAGAATTGAGTGGGCTCCACTTTTGGTTGGTGAAGAAATGTGCTGAGATTTTTATTCAAATATTGTGGGTGGGAATAGTAGCAGGTAAAGCCATCAGGTTGCAGGTTAAGTCTACTTCGGCGTGCTAACATTTTCCTATAAATAGAGGGCTAAGTTAGAATTAAAAATCACACCAGAAACAAGTTTTCTCTCTTTCTCTCTCTAGATTATTAAGTGTATTTTGTGAGTATTTAGATACTTGGTGAGTTTCTATTCATCGGTGCAAGTTTCCTTCAGCGTCATATCCGATATCCACTCAGAAGTCCTGCTCTTTTGAAGTAAGGGATATTAAGGGATGTTGTATTCTTCATAATGATGTTATTCTTTCAATATCATTATACTAAAATATTGGTATGGATTTTATTGTGAAATATTTACCTTTTTGTGTTGGGGTTACTATTCACGAGTTACTATTCGCGAGTTACTATTCACGAAAAAATAATTGGTTTCTTTTTCTGACCAAATTATCGTTGATTTATGATTGTTGCTCTTAAAAATAAATGTAGTTGTTGATAATATTATTTTTATTATCATATATAATATTTTTATAACTCTGATGTTGAATTTCTCTTTCACTTGAGTGTAAAGATGGGTAAATTATTGGTATGATCGTGACTGAGGAATATCTTTGGCCTGTAGTGCAAAGATGAATTGTTAACTGGTATGATCATGACCATTGAATTTATAATTGAATATCTTTAGCTTAAGTGTAAAGATGAATTGATTAACATGGTTATAATTATTGTTTATATAAATTCTGAAATGATTATATATTTCTTTGAGATATTAATATATTTGGCATGTAGTGCAAATATGAACTGTTGATGAATATATTTGGTATGTAGTGCAAATATGAACTGTTGAGAAATATCTTTGGCATGTAGTGCAAAGATGAATTGTTGATGAATATCTTTGGCCTGTAGTGCAAAGATGATCTGTGGTTGAATATCTTTAGCCTGTAGTGCAAAGATGATCTGTTGATGAATATCTTTGGCCTGTAGTGTAAAGATGGTCTGTTGATGAATATCTTTGGCCCGTAGTGCAAAGATGGAATTATTAGTATGATTATGAACAGGAACTGTGATTTGGTATAACCATGATCTTTGATGTTTCAGGTGATGAAAATTATCTTTGTCCTGGATGAGAAAAAGAATTTAGAACTACAATTACGATTATGAGTTATACACGTGATTGTGGACAAAAATTGTTGATTGATGTTACAGGGATAAAACATTGTTGGTGGACTTTTAATCTGGAGAAGATAATAGACTTTATAGTCTATTTGACTCTTCTAATGGATTACTCGTTCCGCTACAACTATGGTTGAAAAATTTTATCATCTACCATATGTTCTAAATCTCTGATTTATTACTGTTGAAGGCAATTGATAATTTATTTATCTTTAGTCATGATATTCTTTACTGGGCTAGTTGTGCTCACCCTTCTGTTTCACAATTCCTTTCAAGTAATTAGAGTGTAGCTGGGTCGAGCGGGGGTAACAGGGTAATAGAACGGTGGTCATCATTTAGTAGATATATTTGGTGAATCATCTAGGGTGAAGCGAACCCAACGTTGGAAGGGTGTTTTGCCACTATCATACAAGATGTCTAATGACATACAACCTCATGTCATCATAAGACAGGGATGTGCTCATCCACTTGCTGAGTATATTTACGAGCACTACGTATATAATCTTGGTGTTTGTTTGAAGTATAATTCTCAATTAGAGACAGTGGAGATAATGATATGTTAAGAGAAGACTCGTCATTGGGAAGAATATGATAGTAATCTTCTCATTTTTTTTGGGGTCTATTCGGTCAACCAAGGATAATTCTGTGACCATATGATATCTATCATAACTTAGAAGCATGGACTCCCATGTACGAAGGTTTCTTTGAGCACTTCCCAAAGATTCTAATTTCTAAAATAGTTTTTTACTATACCTTTATGTAAGGTGTCATTATGAGGTGCTGTCCACGGTTGGGACATGAGTCATATTTGGTATATATTTGTATCCAAACTCACAGCATATGTGTTGTTGTATTTTATACGACAATTGTTGTAATAAAGTTGTAGTTATTTTCTGTACCATGTATTTGGCGACTCAGAATGGGTTGGATGGAATGGACCTATTTTGGGGTTGTCACATTTTGGTATCAGAGCTATAAGTAAAGAGCCCCGAGCCTCTCGCTGGTGACTTCCTGTTGATGGGGGATGCACCGAAGCCAGACTCTCCGTAGGGGACGCCGTTCTGCGGTGGCAAGCTGATAGGTACCCTGGTGAGGTGCTGACACAAGTTGGTGTCCAGAGTTACATTTTGGTATCAGAGCTATAAGTAAAGAGCCCCGAGCCTCTCGCTGGTGACTTCCTGTTGATGGGGAATGCACCGAAGCTAGACTCTCCGTAGGGGACGCCGTTCTGCAGTGGCAAACTGATAGGTATCAATGTAAGGTGCTGACACAAGTTGGTGTCCAGAGTTACATTTTGGTATCAGAGCTTAGGGATATGATCTCTGACGGAGATCGGGAAATATAACTAGAAGGGGAGAGATGAGTAAATCCTTCGCTAGTGTGTCCTACCTAAGCCTATTTGTTGGTCAGTCATAATATCGGGATATTATGTGATATGTTAATTTGTTCAATTAACCCTTGTTTTGAAGCTGTATTCTAGAATGATATCTGAAATACAGGAGATGAGCAATGAAGAAACTATGATGACAGGAAAGATGGAATCTAAAATGAAAGCAAGGTATTCTCAACTCTTTGAAATACCAGGTACGTAAATTTTGAGGACGAAATTTCATAAGGAGGGGAGATTGTAAGACCCCGAATTTTCTTAAATAAAAGTATTCAATTTTTCTTATAATTACAATTCAGTAAATGGTTAAATTGATTAAAAGTTAAAGTTATGGGTGAAATGTGAAAAATTTTCAAAATAAATAAGTAGTTATAAAATAATCATTGTTGTCGGGGAATATTCGTTGGTCGTAGAATATTCTTTCTGTCGGGAAATATTCGTACGACGGCGCAGCTATTTGTGGGCCCCATAACGGAAAATGGTCGGATGAAGATAACGACAAAAATTGAGTTTTTATAATTAACGGCGTAGTTGTTACCGTTAACACTGTTGAAATACTCGGTGGTTAAAATACAGTAATACGCGTTATTGCACAGTAGCACACGGTATTGCACAGTATTTTTGAAATTATTGACTCTTACGTAAGAATGCACTATTGAATAATTTTCACAGTAATTACTGTTCAATATTTTATTTTATTGATTCAATAATTGCTGCGTTGATATTTTATATTATTGTTATTTCAATAATTGTTACTGCACAGTATTTCCCATTATCAGATCAATAATTCATATTATTTAGAATAATATTATTAGATAGCATTATTGATATTGTCTAGAAAGTTCTGTCTAAGGAAAGGTTTAGTCATCTAATTGCGCGCCAGTAAGGAGAAATTCTTATCGGAAAGCCCCCTCTTTCCTGGGAACGGCCTGGTTGTCATAAATGTGATTCTGTAATATTATTTGTGAATAATTAATTATTGATTCATATGATAAGGAAATATTTATTTTATGTAGATATAAATGAGGGATATATTTTTGTGGTTAAAAACGAAGGAGTTAATGTTGAGGTGTTTTATCTGTATTTTTGTCGGAACGGAGGTATTGAAAATTAAAATAGGGTTTTTGAGATATTTTGCGAGGGTTATAATTTTTAATTCGACCGTTGGATCGTGATAATTTTTGGATATGTTATACATATATAAGTTGAGTATATGTCCACAAATTTTGAACCGTTAAAAATGAACGTATGATTTGTTATGAATTTTACGAGATGACTGGTTCAGAAATTGTTGAATTTTCGGAGTTAACATTTTGGTGGAAAATTCTAGAATTGAGTGGGCTCCACTTTTGGTTGGTGAAGAAATGTGCTGAGATTTTTATTTAAATGTGGTGGGTGGGAATAGTAGCAGGTAAAGCCATCAGGTTGCAGGTTAAGTCTGCTTCGGCGTGCTAATATTTTCCTATAAATAGAGGGCTAATTTAGAATTGAAAATCACACCAGAAACAAGTTTTTTCTCTTTCTCTCTCTAGATTATTGAGTGTATTTTGTGAGTATTTAGATACTTGGTGAGTTGCTATTCATCAGTGCAAGTTTCCTTCAGCGTCATATCGGATATCCAGTCAGAAGTGCTGCTCTTTTGAAGTAAGGGATAGTAAGGGATATTAAGGGATGTTATATTCTTCATAATGATGTTATTCTTTCAATATCATTAAACTGAAATATTGGTATGGATTTTATTGTGAAATTTCTACCTTTTTGTGTCGGGGTTACTATTCACGAGTTAGTATTCACGAAAAAAAATTAGTTTTTTTTCTGACCAAATTATCGTTGATTATGATTGTTGCTCTTGAAAATAAATGTAGTTGTTGATAATATTTTTTTTATTATCATATATAATATTTTTATAACCCTGATGTTGAATTTCTCTTTCACTTGAGTGTAAAGATGGGTAAATTATTGGTATGATCGTGACTGAGGAATATCTTTGGCCTGTAGTGCAAAGATGAATTGTTAACTGGTATGATCATGACCATTGAATTTATAATTGAATATCTTTAGCTTAAGTGTAAAGATGAATTGATTAACATGGTTATAATTATTGTTTATATAAATTCTGAAATGATTATATGTTTCTTTGAGATATTAATATATTTGGCATGTAGTGCAAATATGAACTGTTGATGAATATATTTGGTATGTAGTGCAAATATGAACTGTTGAGGAATATCTTTGGCCTGTAGTGCAAAGATGAATTATTGATGAATATCTTTGGCCTGTAGTGCAAAGATGATCTGTGGTTGAATATGTTTAGCCTGTAGTGCAAAGATGACCTGTTGATGAATATCTTTGGCCTGTAGTGCAAAGATGGTCTGTTGATGAATATCTTTGGCCCGTAGTGCAAAGATGGAATTATTAGTATGATTATGAACAAGAACTGTTATTTTGTATAACCATGATCTTTGATGTTTCAGGTGATGAAAATTATCTTTGTCCTGGATGAGAAAAAGAATTTAGAACTACAATTACGATTATGAGTTATACACGTGATTGTGGACAGAAATTGTTGATTGATGTTACAGGGATAAAACATTGTTGGTGGACTTTTAATCTGGAGAAGATAATAGACTTTATAGTCTATTTGACTCTTCTAATGGATTACTCGTTCCGCTACAACTATGGTTGAAAAATTTTATCATCTACCATATGTTCTAAATCTCTGATTTATTACTGTTGAAGGTAATTGATAATTTATTTATCTTTAGTCATGACATTCTTTACACTGTTGTTATCGTTAACACTGTTGGAATACCCGGTGGTTAAAATACAGTAATACGAATTATTGCACAGTAGCACACAGTATTGCACAGTATTTTTTAATTCTTACGTAAGAAGGCACTACTCAAAAATTGTTACAGTAATTACTGTTCAATATTTTATTTTATTGATTCAATAATTGCTACGTTGAAATTTTATATTATTGTTGTTCAATAATTGTCACTGCACAGTATTTTCCATTATCAGATCAATAATTCATATTATTTGAATAATATTATTAAATAACATTATTGGTAATGTCTAGAAAGTTCTGTCTAAGGAGAGGTTTGGTCACCTAATTGCGCGCCAGTAAGGAGAAATTCTTATTGAAAAACCCTATTTTTCCTGGGAACGGCGTAGTTGTCATAAATGTGATTCTGTAATATTATTTGTGAATAATTAATTTTTGATTCATATAATAAGGAAATATTTATTTTATGTGGATATAAATGAAGGATATATTTTTGTGGTAAAAAATGAAGGAGTTAATGTTGAGGCATTTTATCTGTATTTTTGTCGGAACGGATGTATTGAAAATCAAATTAGAGTTTTTGAGATATTTTGTGAGGGTTATAATTTTTAATCCGACCGATGGATCGTGGTAATATTTGGATATGTTATACATATATAAGTTGAGTATATATCCACAAATTTTGAACCGTTAAAAATGAATGTATGATTTGTTATGAATTTTACGAGATGACTGGTTCAGAAATTGTTGAATTTTCGGAGTTAATCATTTTGGTAGAAATTTATATAATTGGTGGGCCCCACTCTTGGTTGGTAAAGAAATGTGCTGAAATTTTTATTCAAATGTAGTGGGTGGAATAGTAGCAGATAAAGCCATCAGGTTGCAGGTTAAGTCTGCTTCGGCGGCTAACATTTTCCTATAAATAGAGGGCTAAGTTAGAATTGAAAATCACACCAGAATTCATAAGTTTTCTCTCTTTCTCTCTCTATATTATGAAGCATATTTTGTGAGTATTTAGATACTTTGAGGGTTGCTATTCAGTGCAAGTTTCCTTCGGCTTTGCATTCCAGTCAGAAATACTGCACTTTTGAGGTAAGGAACAGTAAGGGATATTATTTCCTTCTTAAATGATATTATTTTGTTCAATATCATTATGCTAAAATATTGATATAAGTTTTTTTTATCAAACTTAGAACTTTTTGAGTCGGGGTTACTATTTACGTATACGACACTATTCACGTATACGGCACTATTCATGTATATGGCACTATTTACGTATATGACATTATTTACGTATACGGTGCTATATACGAATACAGAGTACTATTCATGAATTACTATTCACGAGTTACTATTTATGAGTTACTATTCACGAGTTACTATTCACGAGTTACTATTCACGGGTACTATGCACGACAAAAATTAGTTTCTTTTTCTGACCAAATTATCGTGGATTTATGATTGTTGCTCTCGAAAATAAATGCAGTTGTTGATCATATTATTTTTATTATCATATATAACATTTTTATAACCCTGATGTTGAATTTCTCTTTCACTTGAGAGTAAAGATGGGTAAATTATTGGTATGATCGTGACTGAGGAATGTCTTTGGCCTGTAGTGTAAAGATGAATTGTTAACTGGTATGATCATGACCATTGAATTTATAATTGAATATCTTTAGCTTAAGTGTAAAGATGAATTGATTAACATGGTTATAATTATGGTGTATATAAATTCTGAAATGATTATATATTTCTTTGAGATATGAATATATTTGGCCTGTAGTGCAAATATGAACTGTTGAGGAATATCTTTGGCATGTAGTGTAAAGATGAATTGTTGATGAATATCTTTGGCTCGTAGTGCAAAGATGACCTGTTGTTGAATATCTTTGGCCAGTAGTGAAAAGATGAACTGTTGACGAATATCGTTGGCCTGTAGTGCAGAGATGAATTTATTAGTATGATTATGAACATGAACTGTGATTTGGTATAACCATGATGTTTGATGTTTCAGGTGATAAAAATTATCTCTGTCCTGGATGAGAAAAGGAATTTAGAACTACAATTACGATTATGAGTTATACACGTGATTGTGGACAGGAATTGTTGATTGATGTTACAGGGATAAAACATTGTTGGTGGACTTTTAACGTGGAGAAGATAATAGACTTTATAGTCTATTTGACTCTTATAATGGATTGCTCGTTCCGCTGCAACTATGGTTGAAAAGTTTTATCATCTACCATATGTTCTAAATCTCTGATTTATTACTGATGAAGACTATTGATAATTTATTTATCTTTAGTCATAATATTCTTTACTGAGCTAGTTGTGCTCACCCTTTTGCTTTACAATTCCTTTCAGGTAATGAAAGTGTAGCTGAGTCGAGCGGGGGGATAACAGGGGAATAGAACGGTGGTCATCATTTAGTAGTTATATTTGGTGAATCAACTAGGGTGAGGCGAACCCAACGTTGGAAGGGTATTTTGCCACTATCATACAAGATGTCTATTGGGTCAACCAAGGATAATTCTGTGGCCATATGATATCTATCATAACCTAGACGCATGACCTCCCATGTACGAAGGTTTCCTTGAGCACTTCCCAAAGGTTTTTAATTTCTAAAACAGCTTTTGACTATACCTTTATGTAAGGTGTCATTGTGAGGTGCTGTCCACGATTGGGACATGAGTCACATTTGGTATATATTTGTATCCAAACTCACAGCATATGTGTTGTTGTATTTTGCACGACAATTATTGTAATAAAGTTGTAGTTATTTTTTATACCATGTATTTGGCGACTCAAAATATGTTGGATGGAATGGACCTGTTTTGGGGGCGTCACAGTTGGTATCAGAGCTTAGGGATATGGTCTCTGGCGGAGATCGGGGAATATAACTAGGAAGGGAGAGATGAGTAAATCCTTTGTTAGTGTGTCCTACCTAAGCTTATTTGTTGTCAGTCATAATATCGGGATATTATGTGATATGTTAATTTGTTAAATTAACCCTTGTTTTGAAGCTGTATTCTAGAATGATATTTGAAATACAGGAGATGAGCAATGGAGAAATTATGATGACAGGGAAGATGGAATTTGAAATGAAAGGAAGGTATTCTCAACTCTTTGAAATACCAGGTACATAAATTTCGGGGACGAAATTTCATAAGGATGGGAGATTGTAAGACCCCGAATTTTATGAAATAAAAGTATTCATTTTTTCTTATAATTACTATTCAGTAAATGGTTAAATTGATAAATGTTAAAGTTAAGAGTGATATATGAATTGTTTTTTTCAAAATACACAAGTGGTTATAAAATATTCATTGTTGTCGGGGAATATTCGTTTGGTCGTGGAATATTCTTTCTGTCGGAGATTATTCGTACGACGGCGCAGCCATTTGTGGGCCCCATAACAGAATAACTGTCGGATGAAGATAACGACAAAAATAAAGTTTTTATAATTAACAGCGTAGTTGTTATCGTTAACACTGTTGGAATACCCGGTGGTTAAAATACAGTAATACGCATTATTGCACAGTAGCACACAGTATTGCACAGTATTTTTTGATTCTTACGTAAGAAGGCACTACTCAATAATTGTTACAGTAATTACTGTTCAATATTTTATTTTATTGATTCAATAATTGCTACGTTGAAATTTTATATTATTGTTGTTCAATAATTGTCACTGCACAGTATTTTCCATTATCAGATCAATAATTCATATTATTTGAATAATATTATTAAATAACATTATTGGCAATGTCTAGAAAGTTCTGTCTAAGGAGAGGTTTGGTCACCTAATTGCGCACCAGTAAGGAGAAATTCTTATTGAAAAGCCCTATTTTTCCTGGGAACGGCCTAGTTGTCATAAATGTGATTCTATAATATTATTTGTGAATAATTAATTTATGATTCATATGATAAGGAAATATTTATTTTATGTGGATATAAATGAAGGATATATTTTTGTGGTAAGAAATGAAGGAGTTAATGTTGAGGCGTTTTATCTGTATTTTTGTCGGAACGGATGTATTGAAAATCAAATTAGGGTTTTTGAGATATTTTGTGAGGGTTATAATTTTTAATCCGACCGATGGATCGTGGTAATATTTGGATATGTTATACATATATAAGTTGAGTATATATCCATAAATTTTGAACCGTTAAAAATGAACGTATGATTTGTTATGAATTTTACGAGATGACTGGTTCAGAAATTGTTGAATTTTCGGAGTTAATCATTTTGGTAGAAATTTATATAATTGGTGGGCCCCACTCTTGGTTGGTGAAGAAATGTGCTGAAATTTTTATTCAAATGTAGTGGGTGGAATAGTAGCAGGTAAAGCCATCAGGTTGCAGGTTAAGTCTGCTTCGGCGGCTAACATTTTCCTATAAATAGAGGGCTAAGTTAGAATTGAAAATCACACCAGAATTCATAAGTTTTCTCTCTTTCTCTCTCTATATTATAAAGCATATTTTGTGAGTATTTAGATACTTTGAGGGTTGCTATTCAGTGCAAGTTTCCTTCGGCTTTGCATTCCAGTCAGAAATACTGCACTTTTGAGGTAAGGAACAGTAAGGGATATTATTTCCTTCTTAAATGATATTATTTTGTTCAATATCATTATGCTAAAATATTGATATGAGCGTTTTTTATCAAACTTAGAACTTTTTGAGTCGGGATTACTATTCACGTATACGGCACTATTCACGTATACGGCACTATTCATGTATATGGCACTATTTACGTATATGACATTATTTACGTATACGGTGCTATATACGAATACAGAGTACTATTCATGAGTTACTATTCATGAGTTACTATTCATGAGTTACTATTCACGAGTTACTATTCACGAGTTACTATTCACGGGTACTATTCACGACAAAATTTGGTTTCTTTTTCTAACCAAATTATCGTAGATTTATGATTGTTGCTCTCGAAAATAAATGCAGTTGTTGATCATATTATTTTTATTATCATATATAACATTTTTATAACCCTGATGTTGAATTTCTCTTTCACTTGAGTGCAAAGATGGGTAAATTATTAGTATGATCGTGACTGAGGAATGTCTTTGGCCTGTAGTGCAAAGATGAATTGTTAACTGGTATGATCATGACCATTGAATTTATAATTGAATATCTTTAGCTTAAGTGTAAAGATGAATTGATTAACATGGTTATAATTATGGTGTATATAAATTCTGAAATGATTATATATTTCTTTGAGATATGAATATATTTGGCCTGTAGTGCAAATATGAACTGTTGAGGAATATCTTTGGCATGTAGTGTAAAGATGAATTGTTGATGAATATCTTTGGCTCGTAGTGCAAAGATGACCTGTTGTTGAATATCTTTGGCCAGTAGTGAAAAGATGAACTGTTGACGAATATCGTTGGCCTGTAGTGCAGAGATGAATTTATTAGTATGATTATGAACATGAACTGTGATTTGGTATAACCATGATGTTTGATGTTTCAGGTGATAAAAATTATCTCTGTCCTGGATGAGAAAAGGAATTTAGAACTACAATTACGATTATGAGTTATACACGTGATTGTGGACAGGAATTGTTGATTGATGTTACAGGGATAAAACATTGTTGGTGGACTTTTAACGTGGAGAAGATAATAGACTTTATAGTCTATTTGACTCTTATAATGGATTGCTCGTTCCGCTGCAACTATGGTTGAAAAGTTTTATCATCTACCATATGTTCTAAATCTCTGATTTATTACTGATGAAGACTATTGATAATTTATTTATCTTTAGTCATAATATTCTTTACTGAGCTAGCTGTGCTCACCCCTTTGCTTTCAAATTCCTTTCAGGTAATGAAAGTATAGCTGAGTCGAGCGGGGGGATAACAGGGGAATAGAACGGTGGTCATCATTTAGTAGTTATATTTGGTGAATCAACTAGGGTGAGGCGAACCCAACGTTGGAAGGGTGTTTTGCCACTATCATACAAGATGTCTATTGGGTCAACCAAGGATAATTCTGTGGCCATATGATATCTATCATAACCTAGACGCATGACCTCCCATGTACGAAGGTTTCCTTGAGCACTTCCCAAAGGTTTTTAATTTCTAAAACAGCTTTTGACTATACCTTTATGTAAGGTGTCATTGTGAGGTGTTGTCCACGGTTGGGACATGAGTCACATTTGGTATATATTTGTATCCAAACTCACAGCATATGTGTTGTTGTATTTTGCACGACAATTATTGTAATAAAGTTGTAGTTATTTTTTGTACCATGTATTTGGCGACTCAAAATATGTTGGATGGAATGGACCTGTTTTGGGGGCGTCACAGTTGGTATCAGAGCTTAGGGATATGGTCTCTGGCGGAGATCGGGGAATATAACTAGGAGGGGAGAGATGAGTAAATCCTTCGTTAGTGTGTCCTACCTAAGCTTATTTGTTGTCAGTCATAATATCGGGATATTATGTGATATGTTAATTTGTTAAATTAACCCTTGTTTTGAAGCTGTATTCTAGAATGATATTTGAAATACAGGAGATGAGCAATGGAGAAATTATGATGACAGGTAAGATGGAATTTGAAATGAAAGGAAGGTATTCTCAACTCTTTGAAATACCAGGTACGTAAATTTCGGGGACGAAATTTCATAAGGATGGGAGATTGTAAGACCCCGAATTTTATGAAATAAAAGTATTCATTTTTTCTTATAATTACTATTCAGTAAATGGTTAAATTGATAAATGTTAAAGTTAAGGGTGATATATGAATTTTTTTTTTTAAAATACACAAGTGGTTATAAAATATTCATTGTTGTCGGGGAATATTCGTTTGGTCGTGGAATATTCTATCTGTCGGGGATTATTCGTACGACGGCGCAGCCATTTGTTGGCCCCATAACAGAATAACTGTCGGATGAAGATAACGACAAAAATAAAGTTTTTATAATTAACAGCGTAGTTGTTATCGTTAACACTGTTGGAATACCCGGTGGTTAAAATACAGTAATACTCATTATTGCACAGTAGCACACAGTATTGCACAGTATTTTTTTATTCTTACGTAAGAAGGCACTACTCAATAATTGTTACAGTAATTACTGTTCAATATTTTATTTTATTGATTCAATAATTGCTACGTTAAAATTTTATATTATTGTTGTTCAATAATTGTCATTGCATAGTATTTTCCATTATCAGATCAATAATTCATATTATTTGAATAATATTATTAGATAACATTATTGGCAATGTCTAGAAAGCTCTGTCTAAGGAGAGGTTTGGTTACCTAATTGCGCGCCAGTAAGGAAAAATTCTTATTGGAAAGCCCCCTCTTTCCTGGGAACGGCCTGGTTGTCATAAATGTGATTCTGTAATATTATTTGTGAATAATTAATTATTGATTCATATGATAAGGAAATATTTATTTTATGTGGATATAAATGAGGGATATATTTTTGTGGTTAAAAATGAAGGAGTTAATGTTGAGGTGTTTTATCTGTATTTTTGTCGGAACGGAGGTATTGAAAATCAAATTAGGGTTTTTGAGATATTTTGTGAGTGTTATAATTTTTAATCCGACCGTTGGATCGTGGTAATATTTGGATATGTTATACATATATAAGTTGAGTATATATCCACAAATTTTGAACCGTTAAAAATGAACGTATGATTTGTTATGAATTTTACGAGATGACTGGTTCAGAAATTGTTGAATTTTCGGAGTTAATCATTTTGGTAGAAATTTCTATAATTGGTGGGCCCCACTCTTGGTTGGTGAAGAAATGTGCTGAAATTTTTATTCAAATGTAGTGGGTGGAATAGTAGCAGGTAAAGCCATCAGGTTGCAGGTTAAGTCTGCTTCGGCGGCTAACATTTTCCTATAAATAGAGGGCTAAGTTAGAATTGAAAATCACACCAGAATTCATAAGTTTTCTCTCTTTCTCTCTCTATATTATAAAGCATATTTTGTGAGTATTTAGATACTTTGAGGGTTGCTATTCAGTGCAAGTTTCCTTCGGCTTTGCATTCCAGTCAGAAATACTGCACTTTTGAGGTAAGGAACAGTAAGGGATATTATTTCCTTCTTAAATGATATTATTTTGTTCAATATCATTATGCTAAAATATTGATATGAGTTTTTTTTATCAAACTTAGAACTTTTTGAGTCGGGGTTCCTATTCACGTATACGGCACTATTCACGTATACGGCACTATTCACGTATACGGCACTATTCATGTATATGGCACTATTTACGTATATGACATTATTTACGTATACGGTGCTATATACGAATACAGAGTACTATTCATGAGTTACTATTCATGAATTACTATTCACGAGTTACTATTCATGAGTTACTATTCACGAGTTACTATTCATGAGTTACTATTCACGCGTTACTATTCACGAGTTACTATTCACGGGTACTATTCACGACAAAATTTGGTTTCTTTTTCTAACCAAATTATCGTAGATTTATGATTGTTGCTCTCGAAAATAAATGCAGTTGTTGATCATATTATTTTTATTATCATATATAACATTTTTATAACCCTGATGTTGAATTTCTCTTTCACTTGAGTGTAAAGATGGGTAAATTATTAGTATGATCGTGACTGAGGAATGTCTTTGGCCTGTAGTGCAAAGATGAATTGTTAACTGGTATGATCATGACCATTGAATTTATAATTGAATATCTTTAGCTTAAGTGTAAAGATGAATTGATTAACATGGTTATAATTATGGTGTATATAAATTCTGAAATGATTATATATTTCTTTGAGATATGAATATATTTGGCCTGTAGTGCAAGTATGAACTGTTGAGGAATATCTTTGGCATGTAGTGTAAAGATGAATTGCTGATGAATATCTTTGGCCTGTAGTGCAAAGATGAACTGTTGTTGAATATCTTTGGCCAGTAGTGAAAAGATGAACTGTTGACGAATATCGTTGGCCTGTAGTGCAGAGATGAATTTATTAGTATGATTATGAACATGAACTGTGATTTGGTATAACCATGATGTTTGATGTTTCAGGTGATAAAAATTATCTCTGTCCTGGATGAGAAAAGGAATTTAGAACTACAATTACGATTATGAGTTATACACGTGATTGTGGACAGGAATTGTTGATTGATGTTACAGGGATAAAACATTGTTGGTGGACTTTTAACGTGGAGAAGATAATAGACTTTATAGTCTATTTGACTCTTCTAATGGATTGCTCGTTCCGCTGCAACTATAGTTAAAAAGTTTTATCATCTACCATATGTTCTAAATCTCTGATTTATCACTGATGAAGACTATTGATAATTTATTTATCTTTAGTCATAATATTCTTTACTGAGCTAGTTTTGCTCACCCCTTTGCTTTACAATTCCTTTCAGGTAATGAAAGTGTAGCTGAGTCGAGCGGGGGGATAACAGGAGAATAGAACGGTAGTCATCGTTTAGTAGTTATATTTGGTGAATCAACTAGGGTGAGGCAAACCCAACGTTGGAAGGGTGTTTTATCACTATCATACAAGATGTCTATTGGGTCAACCAAGGATAATTCTGTGGCCATATGATATCTATCATAACCTAGACGCATGACCTCCCATGTACGAAGGTTTTCTTGAGCACTTCCCAAAGGTTTTTAATTTCTAAAACAGTTTTTGACTATACCTTTATGTAAGGTGTCATTGTGAGGTGTTGTCCAAGGTTGGGACATGAGTCACATTTGGTATATATTTGTATTCAAACTCACAGCATATGTGTTGTTGTATTTTGCATGACAATTATTGTAATAAAGTTGTAGTTGTTTTCTGTACCATGTATTTGGCGACTCAGAATAGGTTGGATGGAATGGACCTGTTTTGGGGGCGTCACATGCTCACCCTTCTGTTTCATAATTCCTTTCAAGTAATAAGAGTGTAGCTGGGTCGAGCGGAGGTAACAGGGGAGTAGAACGGTTGTCATCATTTAGTAGATATATTTGGTGAATCATCTAGGGTGAAGCGAACCCAACGTTGGAAGGGTGTTTTGTCACTATCATACAAGATGTCTAATGACATACAACCTCATGTCATCATAAGACAGGGATGTGCTCATCCACTTGCTGAGTATATTTACGAGCACTACGTATATAATCTTGGTGTTTGTTTGAAGTATAATTCTCAATTAGAGACAATGGAGATAATGATATGTTAAGAGAAGACTCACCATTGGGAAGAATATGATAGTAATCTTCTCATTTTTCTTTGGGGTCTATTGGGTCAACCAAGGATAATTCTGTGGCCATATGATATCTATCATAACCTAGAAGCATGGTCTCCCATGTACGAAGATTTCTTTGAGCACTTCCCAAAGATTCTAATTTCTAAAATAGTTTTTGACTATACCTTTATGTAAGGTGTCATTATGAGGTGCTGTCCACGGTTGGGACATGAGTCACATTTGGTATATATTCGTATCCAAACTCACAGCATATATGTTGTTGTATTTTATACGATAATTGTTGTAATAAAGTTGTAGTTATTTTCTGTACCATGTATTTGGCGACTCAGAATGAGTTGGATGGAATGGACCTATTTTGGGGTTGTCACATACTCTGCGATCTTAGAGTAATGTTTCATCTAGCTCTACAATCGTCTTTTGGCCTTGACAACTTTGTTATTACAAAGTTTTAACTAAATGAATTTAATTGAATCAACCTAACATGTTTGATTCCTAAACAAAGTCTTTTCACATAAAATTCATTTCATAAGGACTTTAAAAGTTACTTGAATACAATTATACATTTAACTGATTATATCATAATCAAATCAAATATGTTTATCATAAATTATAGGTACTAACAATCTCTCCCTATTTGATGGTAAAAAAACAAGTAGTTTATGTTCAAACATCAATTCTAATATTGAAGATAATTGTGACAACCCGGAATTTTTGAAATAAAACTTAAAATAAGAATTTAATAAATAAAATTCTTATTGTGAGACATGTCGTGTTTGAAGGTATATATATATATATATATATATATATATATATATATATATATATATATATATATATATATGTGTGTGTGTGTGTGTGTGTGTGTGTGTGTGTGTGTGTGTGTGTGTGTATGTGTGCGCGCGCGCGCGCGTGTGTGTTTGGAATGAAATAGTTAATCGCGCGCGCGTGTGTGTGTTTGGAATGAAATAGTTAATAATTAACTAAACTATTGAATTAGTTAGTTTGAGTTAATTACTAAATGAAATATAGAAGTGAAGGAGATTAATTAATTAATAATAATTAATTACGATTATATTAAGATTATATTAAATTAATTAACTTATATTAGTCGCTCAATAAATATTAAATTTAGTAAAAGATTAAGGTATTTGTTAATGTAATAATTAAATAAGAAATTATTTAATTATATGAGGGAGTAATTTGTATTATGTAATGTTGGTTATGGAAAAAGTAAATATGCCAATTAAATGTAAATCAAATTAATTATTTGATTAAGGAATAATATATATATATATATATATATATATATATATATATATATATATATATATATATATATATATATATATAATAAATTGTTTAAAAACAATTTATGGAAGGAAGCTAGAAGATTTAATTATAAAGTTATTAATGGAATAAACATTTTGATGGAAATTTTCATGGAAATAATTTACTTTGGTTTAAATGTGTTAAATAAATATATGTGGGATATATCTATATTTATGTGCATGAATGTGGTAAATTAATTGGTTAGTAAATAGATAATTCAATTAAATGAGTCTAATAAAGAATTAAATTAGTGGGCTAATAAATGGCTAAAAAATTTCTAGTTAATTGATAAAGTCCCAAGTGTAGGGAATTAAGTAGCCCAAATGTGTTAATTTAATGCCCAAATTAATTCCCAAGGTAAAACCCAATTTAAATCTAATTTGTCAAATGGGTGGGAGAAAAAGTAAAAATTAGCATTTAAAGAAATGGGAGGGGGCTATGGTTGGGACAATGAAAAGAAAGAAAAGAGGAAAGGAATGAAGAGAAAAGGGAAAGGATTGGAAGACCATGTGTCACTCAGTAGCTAATTAACATATGGGATAAAGGGGATGAAGGCAAGTGGAGGGGGCATGTGTCACATGTGGGTATTCTAACATGTGTGATTAAATTAGAAGCTAAGCAGCTAAAAAATGGAGAAGGGAAAGAGGGATGCACGTACGGATGAGAAAGTGAGGAGACCCAGGAGGAACAAAGTGAGATGGGAACTTACCATTTATGGTAAGCTCTAGTCACTTGTCTAACCCTTGCCTTCCTTAGCCCTTAAGATTTGGGTAATTCACTATCATTCCTTCATTTTTCATCTAAATCATTCGAGAAAATAGAAAGCAAGAGAGAGAGACCCAGGGATGAGTTAAGGAGAAAATAGAAGAAGCAATCATCTAGCAAGCTCTAGCAAGAAGAAGAACCAAGAAGGTAAAAAATAAACTCTACCTTTAAAATTTTCCTTTTATAAGTTTTATTTTGCTTGATACTTGTGGTTGTTCTTGTTTATGGGGATCATGATGGATCCGGAAGAAATAAGGATGATATATGAAGGTGTTTAAATGATTAAAGCATGTAATAATAAAAGAAAATATAAGCCTATGCATAAAGGATGGAAAATCTTAATAGTGGACTGTTATTTGGACTTAAATTAAATAAATGGACCAAAGATTGAAATAAATATCCGGAAAGTCGAAAGATAGGTTTGTTCCATGAGTTACGAAGGTAACCCAAGTTGAACCTAAGGAAAATCCGTTGTAACGAAGTTATGGCGGAACTTCTAGTAAAGTAGGTAAAAAGATAAGAGAAAATAGTTTGTGTACTGATTTTTGAGTCAGTTTTCTGGGAAGTTAAAGCTTCTAGAAATTGGTTATTTTCTGGGGGCTCTATAGTTTGTAATATAAGGAAGTCGTAGGCTCTAGAACGAACTTATTTCGATAGCGGATGACCGAGTTATGACATTGCAAAGTAGATGCGATGATAACGAAAAACTGCATGTTTCGTTTCAGGAGACAGGGAGTTTTGTACTAATGCATACGGGTAAAAATAAACAGGTTAGCCTGTATGGATTTTCATACAGGGAGTTTTGAGGTAAAACAGGCACTCCGTGTAGCGTTTGACTTGTCTGGATTGGCAGAAATGGAGTTTATGAACTAAAGTAGATGCTCCGTCTCACTATTGTCTATCTGGATTGGCTGACAGGGGTTTTTTGAACTAAAGCAGACAGGTTAAGTTGTCTGTTTTATACCTATAGCATAAAATGAGAATAAAAATTAGGCGTATTGATTAAATCATAAAACGCGAACCATAAGAAATGAAATGAAATGAAATTAATAAAGTCATTGAGGGACTTTAATATGTATGTCTAAATTATGATTTAAGCTAAGTGAGAAGTAAACAAAGTGTGTTGATTTTCAAAAGCTGAGTAGTCGGGCAACGTTGTGCTACGTTATTTCGAACTATATAAGACAAGCGTAATAAAATATGATTTAAGATGTCTTGAATTATAAACGTGAGCATCAAGGGACTTTAGAATTGAAGTGTCAACTATGAACGGAGTTAAAAGAGAAATATACCGAGGTGTATAATGTTAAGTACGTTGTGTCGAGTTATAAAACCCAAACATTGTAAATTATAAAACAATAAGCTAAAGTAAACCACTATTTGGGGGTCAATACTTGACTAATTGATATGTTCGAGCTTAATGATATATGTAAGTCGTTTAAAGAGCAATATAGTGCAACCTGTAAAATAGTGCTTAAGGAAAGTTTCTTAACATGTGCAAATTTATATATATTTGTGCAAGTTTCCTAACATACACAATTTTGTATATTGTGCAAGTTTCTATTCATATGTGCACACCGTGCAACGACATGTTTTTAAATTGTTGAATTTCATTTGTAATATGAAATTTATTATATTATGTGAGAATATTTATAAAAAAGGAGTTATTGCTATTTGATTCGGCCTAACTCGATTGTTGAGTTATTCCAGTTGGAATATTTATTGTTAAGATATTGAATTGTGATAAATTCTTTCTTTGTGATAAATTCTTTCTTTGTGACAAGATGAATGTGCCAAATCAAATAAATTTTGGACAAGTATTTGTATATATTGCACTCCGTGCAATAATGTGTTTATGTGAGTAAATGTAGCTATGATTGTAGTTTATGCAATGATGTGCTTGTTGTAGACACTCGAAATTTTTCTGTACTACTGTCACTAACATTGCAGGAAGATAGATTCGTCTTTTAAGAGAGAACCCTGAAAGTCAATCTGGATTCGTCTTTTATGAGAAAACCCTGAAAGACAGTCCACAATCACACCGGATACTACCGGAAGTTCAGCATCAACCCTAGATCGATTTCTGGGAGTAACAATTCCAACCTCGGATATAGCCCCGAGGCCTGCAGACACAATACCGGAACACACACCGGAGAAGAGCGATTAATCTCGGATATAACCCCGAGGTATCCAGTCTCAGTCCCAACCATGGGAATAGCTACCAAAGTTGGTGATAGCCCCAAGGAAAGCAGTTTCGGCACTAAATCCGGAAATGCTTGTTACAAGTGCGACCAGCTTCAATCTCGGCGCTCACAATGAGATGCACTGTATCAGCCCGGCAATAACATCCAGAAGACAGACACACCTCAAAGATGACAATGAGGACTTTCAACCAATTGCAGTAGTCCAATCCCAGCGAAGCTGGGCAGCGTCTGCTTTATCGACCCAACCCGGTAATAACACCGGTAGGGGACAACATCATCATCTGACCAACACGATGCCACGCCACGTCGTCTAAACATATGTACGCAACAATGTCCCACAAGGCCAATCAATCCCAAGTGACTATTGTGCGAGGTAACGGAGGAAAGTTGAAGCTTGAAGACCGGAGGGCACCGTCCCATCTTCAATGAGTTCGCACAAACTCTAATCCCATGCCATCGTACAACTCTCGACAACGGCGGTCCAGAATAGGTCCTGAATACCTCAAATGGATGCCCGGATTGCACTTTTGAGAAACCAAGTGGACATTACAGTGCCCGAGTACACGTACTTCGAGACGATCCAACCCGACCAAACCGGGCCAACCCGACCCGCCTCTGGTACACCTGCGGAACCTTTGGTCTATAAATAGAGGGCTTGGGGTGCTGATTTTTAAGAGAAAAAATACGGGAAAACCCTACACAATTTGCTCTGCACTTGCCATACAGTGTATTTTCCCACTTTTAAATACATGTGAGTTCATATATAGCCCTTGTTGTATACATCAAAGTCAGTCTTTCTCCACTCTAAAGATATAGAAACCTTTTTTAGCGGTCAGCTGTAAGCCTTCTCACACACTTTAGAGTCTTTCTCTTCATCTTTGCACACACCCTTCTACACGTTGAGAGTCGTGTTGCTTGCTTTTGCCCGGACTTCGGTCCGTGGTTTCCTTTTCAGTCTGTATATATATATATATATATATATATATATATATATATATATATATATATATATTGACTAACATTATCGAGTTATGCCTCGATTGAGCCTAGACCTCGGTCTGGAGCGTTTACTTACTTTCCTATATATATATTTATATATATATATATGAACTGTGCATCGAACCTTGTTCGATTGAGCCTAGACTTCGGTCTGGAGCGTTTATTGCTTTAATATATATATATATATATATATATATATATATATATATATATATATATATATTAACTGTGTGTCGGACTTTGTTCGATGAGCCTAAACTTCGGTTTGGTGCGTTTAATCGCTTTCTTATATATATACTTATATATATGAACTGCTATCGAACTTTGTTCGGTGAGCCTGGATTTTACATCCGGTGCGTTTACTACTTTAATATATATATATATATATATATATATATATATATATATATATATATATATATATATATATATATATATATATATACACTTATATATATTAATTGTTATCGAACTCTGTTCGGTGTGCCTGGATTTTATATCCGGTGCGTTTATTTGCTTTTTCTATATATATATATACTTATATATATATGAACTGTTGTCGAACTCTGTTCGATGAGCCTGGATTTTACATCTGGTGCGTTTACTGCTTTAATATATATATATATATATATATATATATATATACATATATATATATTTTCGTCCTGCCTGGAGTTTCCTTCGTGGCAGTTGATCGCTTTGTACAGCTTTATCTACGTTTTGTCCCGCCTGGAGTTTCCTCCGTGGCGGTTGATAGCTTTTAACAGCTTTATTTACATTTCTGATCCCCCATGGAGGTATTTCGTGGTTGGTGATCATGTCTGTATATATATATTTACAGCTTTTATATAAATACCTGTTTATTGCTTTTATACAAATTGCAATATTATGTGCGCCTAGGAATCATGTGATCACAGATTCATTCCATTGGTTCTAGATTCGGTTCCCGTGATGGACATTTTCTGCTGTAAGCAGCTTGTAAATATTATATGCGATGTCTGAATTTCCTCAGATGGTTTCCATACCCACGAGGAAGTCGCCATTATTTTGTATATTATTTTATTTTCATACGGATGCGTCGCAGCCGTCAAATAAAATCAATCAAGTCGCGCATTTAATAAAATGGGAGTGTAAAAGGCCTCAATTACTATTGAGCGACAGGGTTTGAGAAACCTCCTTTATAAAACATCACTGTCATATCTTGCTAAAAATTGAATTTTTACATAAATTCAAACCCTGCGTATATAGGTGTGAACGAGGCCTCGTACCACTTCCAAATAACAGCACATTGACACATACACACACACACTCAGATAATAGTTTCTTGAAAAGAGGCGGTCACCGTGGTAACACGGATGTCAGGGGGATGTCAGGGGGTGCCTAACACCTTCCCCCCGCATAATCAAGTCCTCGGAACCTAAATGAATCTCGGTTTCACCGACCCGTCAAGTAGTGTCACATCACTGGGTCAATGTGCAAACCTTTTCTCGGTTGTGTTGGTACAACCATTTAAAAAACCAACTGGCGACTCTTAACAGTCCATCGTCAACATTATACATGTTGGACTTTTTTCACTTGTTTTTTCAAACAAATCTCACCTAAAAAATGAGAACACCAAAGAACAAGTAACGAAAAGGGACATCCAAAAATCCCGACGTCGACACTTGTTAAGCGTTATATTGAAGAATATGTTATGCTAATATCAGCACTTATGTGCAAAACTAAAGAAGAAATGTTCTAGAATTGAATTTTTGAAGATTTTAAGATTACGTTTTTCATGAAAGGTGTTTAAATTAAAAGGAAATTTGTATTCCTGACTGTTGAGTTACTTCACAATTATTGTTCAGCTATTGAGGATTTCAAAAGAATAATATTCTATTCACGAGATTGTTTTTTACTCAACTTCTTATACTTGTTGAGCAATTAAATACTCATCCTAGCAAATTTTTAAACCTTTTTAGCTAGAGCAGAAAGACCTGAATGGTCAGATGGTGTTGAGAGAAAGGAATGCATAAAAGAAGAAGATTTAAATGTATAGAAGTACGTGATATGTTGTAATATTATATAATGTTGTAATAGTATTTCTGATAGTTTAATAAAGGTCTTCGTACCAGGGATTAAAGGTGATATGTTGTAATAATAGTTTAATTACATTCATGTCTTAAGATTATGTTAAATGGGTAGTACCGTGAAGCACCCGACCCTGGTTTGAAGGCAGACCTGGGGTTTGAGGGCTTTACAATAATTCATGAAAATTAAATATGCCTACGTATACAGTGAGCAACTGTATTGTCTAGAGAAAAGAATGAAATTTTATTATTAATAAAAAATTTACAAGTGTTTGAAATAAAAATTACAAGTTTAACAGATAAAAAGAAAAAAAATAAGGTCTTCTATATGAGGGTTTTCTTCTGGGGGATTCCTTCTCTCCTTTGCTCTTTTCTTTTTTGAAGCCTGACTTTCTTCTTCTTGTCTTCTAATTAGTTCATCTAGAGTGTCTCTTGGGCCAAGATAAGGAATACTTGGTTGTTCTTCACCCTCGATGTTGATCCCATAACGATTTCTATTTATGAAACTTAGATCATTTATTGTCGGCAACCTTGCACCAGTTAGAGTAACTCCAATCAACAATTATGGAGTTCTACTAGAAAATTAACTTCGAACGAGGGGAAAAACTTGTGGCTCAGGAGGCACAACTCTGGAATAAGGAGGGGGATGTGTTATTGATGATTGTGAAGATTTAGCTTTTCCTTTGCCAACAGGAGTTGCTCTCTCTCTCTCTCATCCCCTTTTTTATCAGCATTTTTCTTAAGGGCAACTACCTCTTCTGAAAGTGATTTAATGGTTTCCACCATAGCTTCCATTTGAGCTCGAGAGAGGGTGACTTCACATATGGTTTCTTCAAACTTCTAGTCAGAAGTTTGCCTTTAAACATGAACTATATCACCATAATATTATCAATTCTGGTGATAACTGTGACGACCCCAAAATCGGGACCAACTTAATCTGATATTAGGACTTGCTTAGTCTCGACCTTGTGTGTTCAATACTATCTATATTCAGCTTTAAATCATAAAAGGATGAAATAATAGCTGAAAATGCGGATAATTAAAATTTTTCTTTCTTCTTTCATGTGTTCCCCGAATCGCAACTTTTATGATCCCCTGTAATAGTAAAGTAAGTAAACTTTGAGAGTTCAAGTACCAATGCTTATCATCTTTATATATCGATGTTTCACCTGTATAATTCTACATAGAATCATTCACCACAAAATATTCTTATTTCAAAACAAACATCTCCATTTATTGAACTTTTCTGAATTTATAGATCTGTATTCTAATATATATTACCATCTAAGTTTCAAAATAAAGAGAGCAGTATTCCCTTGCACGTCTTCTTATCCTTATTGTCCAGGTAACAGATAATATTGCTTTAAAACCTTAACTTGCAAAAAGTTTATTTTTGCAAGATTGAGTTCGACATCTCATCAAATCCAACAGTTTTCATGCATTATATAGCACATACTTTCATGCTTAGTTTATAATCATACTAAACATATGCATTATAACCTCAAAGGATAAAATTTAGCATATCACATATCATATCAAGACCGAGTACCAAAAATCAATCCATTTAAGTCATAAGTTGACTTTCATACTTCAATGGCATAGTAGATAAATCATATAATCATGTCAAGTTCAAGTAGCAAATAGGAACTGGAAGACTTTCCTGGCGAGAAATTATAACGCACAGCTACCCGTGCTTCATAAATCCTACAAACAAGTTATATATACATGCCACATCAGTTATACATACCAAATACAATTTCTTAGCTTATATCGACTCTTAGTCTTGTTTATTGAGTTTTATTTATAACTTTCTTATTCCTCCTTCCTTGATATAATCATTATATATTAGATCATGCTTAAACATCTTATTTTTCATGCATCAAGGATTTAGGACTCATACTTTATATCCTAAAGTATAAGCATGCTCTAAGGTTCAGACAGTTAACAAACCTGTCTTGACAATTTTACAGCACGGCGCGGCCGCGCTACTCCTACTCAGGCTCAGGAGTACTGAACTTTTCAATGCACAGTCTTCATGTTATCATTATTCAGTCTCACAACATGTACACATGCTAGGAGGGTTTAAAAAAATAAATAAATTCAATCAATTATATAATATAATATAATTAAAATATTAAATTAAATTAAAAATAATAAGAAATTAGAATAAAATAAAATAAATTTAAAAAATTATATAATACAAAATAAAATTAAATAATAAGTTAGAACAAATTAGATTAAGTAATAATATAGCTAACTAAATTAACATAAAATAATAGTCTTCATATTCAAATATATAATAGTTCTCATAAACTAAGTAGCATTTACTTAGTTTTTCATTAGTAAAATAAACCAAGTAATATTTGCTTAGTTTGCCACAATTAAAATAAATTGAATAAATATTATATATATATATATATATATATATATATATATATATATATATATATACACTTTGAAACTTAGAAACCCGTTTGATAAGTAGGAGTGAATGTCGAATAGTAGTCCTCATATTCAAATAACAGGTCTCATAAACTAAGTAGCATTTACTTAGTTTTTCATTGGTTTTCTAAGTAGCATTTACTTAGTTTGCCACAATCTTCAATAAACTCAATAATACTCTCTCTTCAATCTTCAATACACTCAATAGACCGCTTAGTTTGACATTATCCTCAATAAAGTCAATAGTTATAATCAATTACGACTATATATTTTATAGTACATATATATCATTCCATTAACCTGTAAATATGTTGAACGCTTTAGTTGATTTGGTAAGTGGTTGTTCAACAGTAGTTGCAAGGTGCAGGAGCAGCATAAGTTGGCACCAACATTGTATTATGCAACTTATCAACCAACTCAGTGTGAACAAAGCATTAACTATCTTAGCTTTCTTCACAATTCGTCCCCACAACTGCATTTTGGGACATTTATAAGTTCTCATTCTCCATTTAATCTTCCTACTTAAGGGTATTACAGTAAAACCACTATTTAGGAATAGATTTGGGACCAAACTATTTGTATTCTAATTGAGAGGTTATTACTAAATAGAGGTATTGTCACAAAATATTTTCTAAACACCCAAAAATATTTATTTTAACAAAAATATCAATAAGAACTTTTTTTTTAGATTTTCAAACTAGGAAAATGTAGTCTTTTATAGAAAATATAGTCTTTCATAGGAAAATGTGGTCTTTTATAGAAAATATAGTCTTTCATAGGAAAATGTGGTCTTTTATAGGAAATGTAGTCTTTTATAGGAAATGTAGTCTTTTATAGGAAAATGTAGTTCTTTATAGAAAATGTAGTCTTTTATAGAAAATGTAGTCTTTTAAAATTAATATATATATATATATATATATATATATATAATTATTACTATATAGCGGTATAGTTTCTTAATACGGGACTTAAAAAGTATATAATATATTACAATTTATAGGTTATTCCTATTTATAACTGGCTCAGATTGGGACCAAATTTTTTTATAATATTGTAGAAGTTATTCTTATATAGAGTATTCCTAAATAGGGGTTTTACTGTATAATTTTTATCCATTTAAAACAGAAAGTTCATAAATTACAATGAACTATATATGAATGAACAAAGAATAACAACTAATTAACCGGTCAGTTATAGAACTTGCGATTAGAGTTCTTGGAAGTTCCAGAGGTCTTGAGCGGGAAACGAATACCGCAACGAGTGCAAAGAAAGCAAGGTGGAAAATACTCTACCCCGTCGCTACATTTTATGGGTTCTGATCAACTCTTTATATGACGCGATGACTTAGAGTATTCTCCACCTTCCTAAGGACAACACTGTCTCAGGAAGCAATAGCTATAAGAGTAAAACTAATCTTAGTTTAAAACAATTATTAATATTCACTCATTAATAAAATGATATAATTAACTCACGTATATAAAATTAATTACAGGACCGATTTCAGAAGCTTTGAAATCAGCATATAATTGAGTTGCGGGTTTTTAAGGGGGATTCTGAGCCGTTAGATTCCACCATCCCTTCACCCGAGATTGAGTTATCTCGGGATGACGAGCTGAGACTATGGATCACATTTCAGGATTCCCCTACTAGCAGTACCGGTAGGTATCGCGTATTAGGCCTGCCGAGGATACCAGTATATACCCTACATGGAGGTAATAATATATATTTCTTATATTTCTCGGTATATCTAATTAATTTATAACAATAATATAAATTAATATGTACTACGTAATGTTCTATTTACTTTCGCAGGCTCTAGCCAGCGTCATCGTCCGAAAGCACCTGTTGGACCATCTCATATGGGCACTGGCTTAGACGACGCGTTATTCCAGAGGGTTATAGCGGTGGTGTTAGATAAGTTTCAGACGAATCCAATTTTTCGTCGTCAGCAGTTGCCTAGCCATGCTTGCCTTCACCAGCTAGCTTAGGATATTATTGTAGGGGCCACTGCCGAGAGTACAGGATTACCGCAGGAGCAGTTCACCGCAAAAAGAGGCGAGGTGCTCTGAATGGTGGTGACCCTACTATTGCAGGCTTTAGGTCCCCTCGCAGCCTACTCAGGTATTTTGCATGTTATTTTATTTTCATTTAGCAGTCTATTTAATTCACGCATATATACGGATCGGACTAATGATTTCTATTTTTAATCCTATCAACAGGGTGGTGATGCAGAGTATGGTGGTGAAGTCAATGGTGATGGTGATGGTGATGGCGAGCGGGGGGACGGCGACGCTGATTTTTATACATGAGCAGCACCATTGTCCACCCTCGCCTGATGATTTTCCGATTAATTTATAGTTTATTTGTATATATTTATTCATTAAATTGTAGATCATTTGTACAGATTTATTCATTATAGTGTAGATCAGTTGTAGTTTAGTTCAGTTGAGTCTATATGAGTTTTGTAAATCATATTGTATAATTTATGGAACATTGATATATGTATAATTGTTATTTTTAACCAGACTTCATTGATTAATGTATAATTGTTATTGTTGATCAGTTACATCATATTAACATTAATTCTTAGTTTACATTTGATATGATGAAATAAAACAGGTTTTTATAGTTATGTTGGATGTGAAATATATTATTGTATGTGTTGTTGGGATAAAGCAGGTTACAGGTACAAAAATAGGGTTTAAAAACCTAGAAAATGCATTTTTTTAAAAAAAATTTAATTAAAAAATCAGTAAATCTCGATGGAATAAGGTATTCCCGACGGAAATTCCGTCGATATTATATTTTTTTAATTTATTTAAAAAATCACTATTTTCGACGGAACTATACTATTTTCGAGGGAAATTTCGTCGGAATTATATTCCCTTAGCATCAACGAAATAGTGACGACGAAAAAATTTCGTCAAAATTAGTTTATTTCCAACGGAATTTTAGTCGGTATTATTCTGTCGATTTTAAATATTTTCAACTGAATTTTTGACGGAATTAATCCCGACGAATGTATATCTGACGGTATTCCTGACGGAATATTTCGTCAGGGTTAGGCTAAAGTCGACGGAATAGAGTCATTTCCGACGGAATAATCCGTCGAAATTAAGTATTTTTCTTGTAGTGGATGAGGATATATCGGATGGAGGTGTAATAGGAGAGGAGGTTTATTGTTGTATTGTTTGTTGGTCTGAGGTAAAAGGAGTTGTATGTTCAGTAGGAGTTTGTTCTATGATTGGAGAACTGGGAGGCTCAATGATTGGAGAGAAAATGGGAGTTGGAGATCTTAGTGGTGAATTAAATGGTGAAGGTAATGGAGTATATATGTGCAGCTGCATTTTCTGGTGAGTATTGTATATTATATACAGGTGAGATGGTTTGAGAAATTTTTTAGGGTTTTTGGCTTACGATCGTAGTGTTTTGAGACTCTACAACCATGAGGGTAGACAGGTTTGAAGAATAAAGAAAAGATGAGTTTAAGAATATTATATATTGTGGTATATTTGTGCATCACTATGGATACATTCGGCTCATGCTATGTTTTTCTTCTGACAGGTTTGCAGGGGCGGTTTAAGGTTTGGTGTTAAGAAATCTAACTTTGATTTTAGGTTTTGAGTAGTGTACATTTTTAGAGAATTCTTTTTAATTTGACATTTATGGATTATCAATAATTAAAAATATTGAAATTATTAGTGTTTTGTTAATTATTTTGAGATTTGTTGTATTTTGCACGTGACCTCTCTTTCCTTTTCGGAAAGGGAGTGTTACAGTTATATATATATATATATATATATATATATATATATATATATATATATATATATATATATATATATATATATATATAGGAGATAAAACGTATCAAGTAATTAACTTAAATCTAAACTTTATCATTATGGTCATCTCTATCAATTCCCCTCAAATGAAGCGGAAGGGCACCGCCGCGAGTTTTGTTCAGATGAGAATACCTTGATACATATTGTCTTGAGATATTGACTCATATCTGTATCTTAATTATTTAGAAAATCTCTTAATACAAAGATATGAGTTATTAAGATGCATTAAGATGTGAGCTATTAACATGCATTAAGATGTAATCAAACATTAATATTTGCTGATAACTTTCCAATGAAGATTTGTTGGTTATTGCATGTAATTTAGCATCCTTTTAAAGAAGTAAAAATTTGATATACTGACAGTGTGTACACGAGCTATTAAGATTATGACATGTCATTAAAAAAAAAGATAATGAGATCCAACTAAGTACTTCTGTATCCACTCACTGTAAATAAAATTTTAATTCGTTAATTCTTTAAAGAATAACTTTTTTATGATAAAGGTAATATATGAAGAGCACCTACTGTATTTCTATACATATATAGTAATATGTAAAATGATCTCCTTGCCAAAATGTTGAGATAGAGGTCCTGTTGCTGGAGAAGATTGATTTGATCCACCCATGATATTTGAACAAATAAATGTGCAAAGTTTCAATGCGTTAGCTAGGGAAATACAACATTGACACCTTCATACCAAAGGAATATTCAAGACATAATATGATAATCAAAAGCATTCAAAAGCTACCACATGAATATACCTATATATTTTTGGAGGGAGCCCTACTTAAAGATAGAAGGATATAACTCCATATATACTTTTCAAGAGAAACTACTTCCGGGAAGTGAATTCTCCATTTAATTATAAAGAAAACTATTTAAATAAGTAGCTAGAAAATTTTTAAACCAAATGAAAACATCATAAATTTTAAGGAAAGGTAACATTAATATATATAGAAAGTTTTGAAATTAAATTCATACTAAACCAAAGTCTTGCACCACAATGACAAACAAATATATGTGAAAATACTCGCTTATTAAAACTGATCATTAATCATCAGACCAGTCTACATATATATATATATATATATATATATATATATATATATATAGCTACCAATGCAAGTAGAATATATAATTTAGAAGCCGCATGATTTTGAGTGCTGAATTATATCAGCAGCAAACTCATTGATCCATTTATCTGAACTTCCACCTTCGTTAACCGCCTCTCTAGCCATTTCCATCCATTTCTTCGCATTTCTCTTCAATTCCATCCCATTCTTTTCATCCATTACTTCTCTTAAACAACAATCCACCACATCTCGAGTTACCATCCCCTTCTCATCAGTCTTAGCCTTAACTCCCATTTTCCAGACATCCGCAACATATTTAGCATTAGTAGTTTGATCCGACCATCGTGGCACTGCCACCATTGGGACTCCCAAAGTTATTGCCTCCAAAGTTGAGTTCCATCCACAATGTGTGACAAAACATGCTATTGCCTTGTGAGCGAGAACGTCTAATTGGGAGCACCACTGGACCACTAATCCTTTCTCAAATGTCACAAAATCTTTCGGGAGTTTAGGTTCCTCAGATGGTCGAACCACCCATAGGAAATATTTGTCACTTTGTTTTAAGCCCCAAGCCAGTTCTTCCATCTGTTCATCATTTAGTTCTGCCACACTCCCAAATGCAACATAGACCACGGATTCATCTTCTCGCTCATTTAGCCAATTCATGCAAGCGTCAACGTTAGGCTTGTACATATGGAGGGTGTTACCGCTATCTGTGTCATCCTGGAGGCTCTTCTCATCTTGTAGGTACTTCATTTGGATGGTAGGTCCAATTGCTTTTATTGGTAACAGATTTGACATCCAACTGATCGCCTATGCATTATATATTTAGTGATAAGTAGTTAGTAAATAGTTCTCATTAGACTAAAATTTAAAATTGTGCCCCGAGTTTATCACTTACTCTAACTTCACAATATTGCAAATCGTTACCTTGTGGTATAATTAGTAGTTCAAAACTATATATTTACCTTGAATTGTGTATGATTTTGCACTAATAGTTGTACTTTGCGGAAGAAATTTACTAATTAATAGTCAAACTCAAGAACAAAAACATCACACCAACAAAATTACATAGAAAAATTTTGCATTTTAGGTTCTCATTATATAAAAAAAGAAGCATGTATATCAACCGGATCTGTTGATTCTTATAGGAATTAAAAATGTATAACAAAGGGCAAATCATTCGCAACTTAATTATGTGCTATAAAGATGCAACATTTTTCGATAAGCCTTGCAGATTCTCGACCAACTTTGAACATCATGCTATAAAATTCATATCAAACGAATAATAAGGACGTTTAGGATTGACCAATAAGATAGAAAGGGTTTTTTCATCAAGGTTTGGAAAAATGAAATACATTTTAATGTACCACTTACGTACCTCTTCTTCCAACTTGTCAAAAGTGTTGCAAAGCATCCAATCCACTTTATCAATATCCAAGAACTGACTCATAACCAAATTGTACATAGCCCCTTGATGAAAAAGAAAAGTTGGCAAATCTGATGGCTCCAATGCTGGCAGTCCCGGAATCAAAACTTGAGGTCCAACAAGTGGAAGTTCCAATAATCCTCGATGCACATTGTAGTATATATTGTCCACAGCGCATGATTGAGTGAAGAACGAAGCTCCAACTAATCCAAACCTTTTTGCAATGTCATTAACCCAAGGAAACCCCGA
Organism: Panax notoginseng; assembly: GCA_016801055.1. Classification (NCBI taxonomy): domain Eukaryota; kingdom Viridiplantae; phylum Streptophyta; class Magnoliopsida; order Apiales; family Araliaceae; genus Panax; species Panax notoginseng. The sequence goes on along the minus strand of CM029015.1, from coordinate 188,381,581 downwards.
ATCGTAGACAATACAATCAACCGGGCAGCCTATGGTGCTGAGTTTCTCAATTAGGTTGCTTAGGGTTTCTGAGCCAACTTGTTTAAACGTTGACAAATAGGAGTCCGTGATCTCTGCAACTTTTCGTCCTTCATCATAGCCATCAGAAATGGTTTCTAGTGCCATGGACTCGGATATTGTATGAAAGGATTTGAACATGAATTTGGTGGTAACAAGTGTGACCTTAATTCCTTTTTCTTCCAAGCGTTTTGAGAATTGAAGCATAGGGTTTATGTGGCCTTGCATGGGATATGGAAAGACAAGGCAATGAGCAGGTCTCACCTTTTGTTGAGTCTGCTCCATCTTTCTGCAAAAATTACTATTTTTGTAGTAAATAATATCTAATAATTCATAATTTATAAGTTTGTTGATAATGTCTAAGAAATAATTATGCTGCTAGAGCAAATATGCATTTAGTAATATTTTTACATTTGTTTTAGTTACATTTTTAACTTTTAGCGACACTAATTACTTTGACCGCATAATTATTGATTTGACATTAACAACTTCGTGCTATTATAAACATTACATGAGATAATATCTATCGGTGAAATTATTATTTTTTTGTCAAAAGAGGGAGACTCAAAGAATAATAGAACAAATTATTATGAAAATTAACCAGCGAAGTACGTATCTAGACGAGAAATGGTGACAGAACTTGTCAAAATCTATCATCGATCATGTTTATATGCGAGGGTTTACACATTCATGGATAAATAATAATTGCATTTGAATAAACTACCTCCGTTCCTAAAAGATTGTCGTTTAAGATTTTTGTACATAGATTAAAAAAGTACTATTATTTATCAAGTAAAATTTGTTTGATATGGGAAGTTGAAAACTATTAATATAAAAAAGAGAATTTATTGGGATAATAAGAAAAGTTATGGGTAATATAAGAAAGTACTAATTTATTCTCCTCAAAAGTTATAAACGACAAACATTTTGAAACAAATTTTTTCTTCTAAAACGATAATCTTTTTGAAACGGAGGAGTAACTATTAGCTAGACAATCAAAATTGTACCATTATTTCTCATCTATTTGGGTGTATCTCATTTAATGAAGAATTCATAGGTTAATTAAATGTAATTTAATATTTACACAAACATTAATTGTCTGATTTCTATTACTACTAATTAATATTTGATCCGGGAGAAGAAGAAAAGGAGAGATAATTAATATTTCTATTATCATTTTCCAATATCCCAACATTAATTGTCTGATTTTATCAAAAAATAATTCAAGATATTATTTTTTAAATTTAAGATGGATGTAATTAATGTGTCGTACAAATTAAGTTTAGGAATTAGATGCACATAATATTGCTAAGTACTAAAAGTATTCTTCATATAAGTTTCGAGCTATATGTATGAAATATATCTCCAGAATTTATTTATTTTGAAAGTATCACTTTTTAAAAAATACAATATAATTTTATAATCAAGTACATCACCACTATTACAATATCAAAAATGAATCAAACCTCACTAAAAAAAAAAGAAATAAACTTCAAGAAATAAACTCACTTAAGTGAGAATAGTGAGAGTTAAAAGTCACATTATTTCAGTCTTAACTATTAGGCTAAGACTTCACCGACTATCTCCAATATATAGTATAGGTTTTTTAATATATAAAAAAAAAAAGTGATTGATGTCCTATGGCTAAAATTTAATCAAGTTTTTTTTAGCATAAAAAGTGTCCAATCTCTTCTACTGACTTCCATCTTCCAGCATTTCTCCATTTAATTAAACTGACCAACTACTCCCTCAATAAACTATTTCATTTCTTCATATATATCAGTCAAAAATATATAGAATGGGTAGTAAAAATGTATGCAATAAACATGTATATAAATCTAGAGCACCATACATATAAAAATACATACCTGTCTTGATTTATTGAAGAATTCTCAAAAATTTTGTGTAAGGTTTCTTGTTTTTCTTCGAATACGGGTAATCTTCTCTTAACAAAATGACTCGCAGTGAGACAACTTAAAACAAGTCAAAGAGTGGATAGGGGACCTATTTAATATTTATAGGCAGCTCCTTCTGTATCCATAGTCCATTTATTGTGATTACAGAAAATCTTATTGGGATTATTATTTAGGGGAAGTGAAATTGTTAGTTTCTGTAAGATATTCTCTCGCATTGAGTGGGCCCTACTTATTATTTATATGAGGATAAACTTATGAAACTATCAAATTTATTTGTGAAAATATCAATTATATATCATTTATTATTGGACTATATTAAAAACTAGTCAAATCTTAAACAAACCTAAAAGGATGGTGTATTAATGGAAACCAGATAATGAAAATTTTAACAATATATGAGTTGGAAATATCATTAATTGTAACAAATGCATTAAATGAGAGTAAAAAAAATTACTCCCTCTGTTCCTAAAAGATTATCGTTTAAGGTTAATGCACACAGATTAAAAGATTAAGGAATATAATTAATACCTAGCGAAAATACTATACTACCCTTATTAATTGTCTCAATCAATTATTCTCTTCCCAGTGTTTCTTATTTAATTTAACCAATTACTTCTTATTCAACCAATTACTACTTGCATTATAGCATTGAATTGAATAAGAATCATTGAGAAGAGAAGAAGGCTTTAAATAGGAGAAAACTTTAAATAAGGGTAAAGTAAGGAAAAAATAGCTAATTTGTATTGATAAATTCATAACGACAATCTTTTTGGAACAAAAATTACTTCTTAAAACGACAATCTTTTAAGAACGGAGGGAGTAATTATGAGTGCAAATATGGAGAGACAAAATCTATATCATTAAACTTTTGCCTTCAAAGCATACTCAAGGGAAAACTAAGCATGAGATATAAATGGTTGTATATGTCCAATGTTACGTTCGCGAAAGAATAGAATTTGTGAAATAATAATGAAACAGAGAATGAAATGATTCATTCAATTTTTGTTGGAATTAGTCATTTCATACCTTCTCCTAAAAAATAAAATTCACAAATTTAATAGGAGTTAATTCATTCATTCTAATGAATAACCAAATACAATTTTTTCCATTTCATAGAAATAAGTCATTTCATTCTCTCCATTACTACAATCCAAACATAATACAACAGTTTAGACCTATCCATTAATCTATCCATCTATCTATCTATATCAATATACTATAAGGCAACTTAGTAGTTCAACTCACTAGTTCAACTTTGGTGACTCATGGCTTAAAAGGTTTTTTTTTTAATTTCATGTCTTCTTGGATATAAAATTTGATATTTTCAAAAGTCAACTCAAAAGTTTAGAAGTTTTTTTCATAAAAATTTAGTACACATTTATTATTAAAGATAAATTATACCATTCGTCACTAACAATGGAGTAAAATTACAAAATAATAATAAAGAAAAAAAAAGATAAAAACTTTTGAGCTTTCAAGTCACCAAATTTGGAAGGTTAAGTTGACTCGAGATCAATTAAAATGTCGTTCAAAATATTATATATAAAATGTACTGGATAAGTCATTTTTAAATTTACTCGTGCTTTGCACATGTTATTAAGCTTGTATTAAATAATTTCCCATCCACTCTTTAATCCATTTTAAATTGTCTTTTATAATTCTTATTTTAGAAAAACAATACTCCCTCCGTTCTTTTTTACGTGTCGTTTTAGAGAGAAAAACACAAAGATTAAAAATGCATGCAATTAATATTGAATAATGTTATGGATACAAACTATTCTACAAATATTTTACAAACTGTTGATGTGGCATAGTCTACCTCACCATATTGATCAACAAATTGATTCAATATAATTTTCGGCCCCACATAAAAAGCTGAGGTGGAATATGCTCCATCAGAAGTTTGTAAAATATTTGTAGAATAATTTGTGTCTCTAGTATTATTCATTAATATTTTGTCTGAGTGACCAAAATAGTTATAAATTTCAATATTATCTTTCTAAAATTTATTAGAAAAGATGAAAGATAAATAAATTGATATTTAATATATAGAGATATATTAGAAATTAAGTTATTAATAATTTCTTGAAATTAATAAACGCTAAATAAAAAAGAATAAATGTTACTCTGACAAGCAAATCAGAACAAAGGGACTAATAAGTACATTAAATGTGAATAAAAAATTATAATAATGAGTGCACTAAATATGGAGATAGACTAAATCTATAATAATGAGTGCAATGTGATTATGTTCGTACACCAAGATTTATTCTAAACTTTTGCCATAGACCTCAATTATTTTTTTAAAAAATCAAGGGTATACTTCCATGAAATAAGTGATAAAGTTTTATAAATTTTTTATAAAGATATTAATAGACATTTATATATTTTTAATATATCTCATAACCTATATTAATTATTAAAAAGTCAACAAATTAAAGATTTTATATTTTAGATGAAATGAGTACTGAAAGTAATATGCACACAAGCCAATCATGTTTGATAATAAAGCATATACTTTGTAACAATCTTATTCATTTATTAATAAAAAGTATTAATTTATTAAAGGCTTTTAAATTATCTACATGATGATGTTTTACAATATGTGATAAACTCATAGTTTTAAGCAATACTTTTAGAATAATGATGATGATCATTCTAATGAGATCTAAATTCTTAGAAAGCCTAAAACTAAAATAGTTCTCAATCGTTGGATTACTAAATTGGGGATTAGTGAATCTAGATAGATTGGTACATACGTTGCTTGTTCATTGAATGAGGATGATTGATCTCATGATTATTTGTGTGGAGACACTAAAGCAAGTATGCATGTGCTTATTAGAGAATAAGTTCACTAAACGTGGCTCGCTAAGGAATACCTAATAGAGTTTTACTTGCCTGTCAATAGGAATTCATGTAGTGATAGTATTACAAGTGATCCTTGGACTTGATGATCATCATAGTATCTTGTGTATGATAAGTTATACTTTGACTTATTCCTTAAGACCCTTAGGGTATATCAAAGGGTATACTTGGGTATAATAAGTTGTGCATGGAGATAATGTATGATCAATAAAGAATCTACCACTTCTAGTAAAAGAAGAGAAATGTCCTATGTGATTCGATAAATGATAACTCAGTAGTTCTTGGCCAAGGCAGAATGAAATTAGAAAGGAATTTTTAATTTGCATTATTTGGAGTTGCGTATTTAAGAGTCGAAATACATATAATTAAATAAAATAAGACTTGACAGTAATTCCATGTCTTATATTTAATTGGGACATTGTATGGTGGAAGGATTGAATTGTACGGTAACTATTTACTCAAAGGTTCTTTTATGATTAATGTTGAAATCTATATTATCTAGAAAGTCGTTGATGTAAGACCCCAACTTTTATAAATAAAGATGAATTTATATAAATATCATTTTTGAATATTATGGAGTTAATTTGATATAATATTATAGTTGTGGGTAATATTTATAAATTTTACAAAGTAAGCAAGTTGTTATAAAATATTCGTTTGGTCGAGCAATATTCTTTTTGTCAGGAAATATCTGTACGATGGTACAATCATTGGTGGACCCCACAACGGAATTATTGTCGGATTGAGAAAACGATAAAAATATTTTATTAAAAATAACAACGAAAGTTTTATCGTCGATACTGTTGAACTACTCGGTAGTAAAAGTACAGTAATACGTGTGGTTGCATAGTAGCACACGGTATTGATTATTAATGCTTATGTGAGAAGTCACTCAGTTTGATTCAATTATTGTCAGTTAATAATATGAATTATTTAATGATAATGAAGTTTTGTTTTATTCGTATTATTAACGTAATAAAACAGAAACATCTTTTTAGATAAAACAGAATACTTTATTAAAGTTATTCTATAAATAGAATATATTATATTTTATTTAAAAGATTTTTCTTTAAATATGGACCGTCAGATTAAAGTAAATCAATCTGGATCATTCATGGATTAGTTAATATGCAGTCCATTCTTCTATAAATAACAGCTCATTCCTTCATTATTTCTTACGAATTCACTGAACTCTAGAGAGAGAAACTATAGAGAGAAACTATAGAGAGAGAGAAGAAAAGTATTCTGCTACTTAACTACTTCCTTATTTCAGTTCTTCTTTAAAGCGGTAAGGGGTGTTATTCTTTCTTATTCATGAAGAGAAAATTGTTGTTATTCCATTTCTTATTATTCTGTTGGAATAACCTGTATACGCAGTCTACCCTATACTTGGTGACATTCTTCTATTATTCTGTTGGAACATCCTATCTGTGTGTTTTACACCAGACCTGGTTCCGTCTTTATTATTATTCTGTTGGAACATCCTGTCTGTATTTTTTACACCGGACCTGGTTCTATTATTTATTATTCTATTATTTATTATTCTGTCGGAATATCCTGTCTGTGCATTTACGCCGGACCTAGTTCCATCCTTTATTATTCTGTTGGAATATCCTGTCTGTGCGTTTTACGCCGGACCTGGTTCCGTTATTTATTATTCTGTTGGAATAACTTGTCTGTGCGGTCTATCGCATGCATGGTGATTTCTTTTGTTATTCCATTCTTTATTATACTCAGTTGGTTAAAGTTTTGACTTCTATACTCCTTGAAATTAGTAGAATATCCTTGATATTTGCGCTTCATCCAGTATCTTTTCATGAAAATATTCTTTTGATCATTCTTGAATTTTACTCTACAAAGTAGTGTCATATTGACAATTTGGACGTTATTAGTTCCTGGACAAATTAATTCTTGAACTTGTTTTATTGAATTCTTATATCATTGTTGTGACGCCCCCAAAATTAGGTATACATCACCCATCTTGGGTCGTCAGATACATAGTACAGAATACAAATACAACTGATTAATACATCTGTCGTGTACAATACGACAAAACATAAACTGTGAGTTTGAATACAAATATTATCTTCTAGAGAGTATTCATACTCAAAAGGAGTCCTCATTACATTTATTAACACACCATTACATAGAATAGTGAGGACTACTAACTAATACTATCATTCGGACCATCACTCCGTACCCCGACTTGTCCCAGCTACGTTCTCATTTCCTGAAGAGAACAGTGAAAGAAAGGGTGAGCTCAACTAGCCCAGTAAGAAATATTATGACTAAGATAATGCAGAATAAATTATCATTAGCCTTCAACAATGTTAAACTGATAAAATATAATAGACATCAAGTTTAACTGTAGCGGAACAAGCAATCCATTAAAAGAGTCAAGTAGAAAATAAACTCTACTATCTTTTATGATTTAAAAAGTTTTTCAACACTGTGATCGCTGAGACTCAGCTTAATAAAATAATCCACATCATCGAATCACCCCTGCACTACGGCCAAGGATATTCGTGTATTCATTAATGGTCATGATCATGCCAACAACTGTCCATCAATGCACTACGGGCCAATGAGGACTTTTACCACATCATTTGTAACATTACGGTCATGATTATACCGAATAATCCCTGGTCATAATCATACCAAGTCCATCTATGCACTACATGCCACAGATGACTTTCAACATTTTATAAACATGAGGATGATGACAATGATATAAGAATTCAATAAAACAAGTTCAAGAATTAATTTATCCAGGAATTAACAACGTCCAAATTGTCAACATGATACTGCATTGTGGAGTAAAATTCAAGAATGCTTAGAAGAATATTTTCTTGAAAAGATACTGGATGAAACGCAACTATCAAGGATATTCCACAAATTTCATGGAGTATAGAAGTCAAAACTTAACCAACTGAGTACAATAAAGAATGGAATAACAAAAGAAATCACCATGCATGCGATAGACCGCACAGACAGGTTATTCCAATAGAATAATAAATAATGGAACCAGGTCCGGCGTAAACGCACAGACAGGATATTCCGACAGAATAATAAATAATGGAACCAGGTCCGGTGTAAAACACACAGACAGGATATTCCAACAGAATAATAATAAAACGGAACCAGGTCCGGTGTAAAACACACAGACAGGATGTTCCAACAGAATAATAAACGGAACCAGGTCCGGTGTAAAACACACAGACAGGATGTTCCAACAGAATAATAATAAAACGGAACCAGGTCCGGTGTAAAACACACAGACAGGATGTTCCAACAGAATAATAGAAGAATGTCACCAAGTATAGGGTAGACCGCGTATACTGGTTATTCCAACAGAATAATAACAAATGGAATAACAGAAGTTCTCTTCATGAATATAAAAGAAATAATATTCCCTACCTTAAAAGAACTGGATATTGGAAAAGTGATGTAGCAGAATACTTTTAGTCTCTCTCTCTCTTATTCTCTCTATACTTTCTCTCTCTATAGCTTGAATGAATTCGTGAAAAATAATGAAGCCCTAGGCCTCTATTTATAGAAAAACTGAGGGTGGCTCTTGGTCTTAACGAAGGGTCAAATGACTCTTGGTCTTAACGAAGGGTCAAATGACTCTTGGTCTTAACGAAGGGTCAAATGACTCTTGGTAATATTGAAGGGACAACTACTATTGACGAAAGTAATTACTATTGACCAAGGTAAATACTATTGACGAAGGTAATTACTATTGACCAAGGTAAATACTATTGACGAAGGTAATTACTATTGACCAAGGTAAATACTATTGACGACGGTAATTACTATTGACGACGGTAATTACTATTGACGACGGTAATTACTATTGACGAAGAGACTCTTAGATGATGACATATGGCCCCCCATAAAATAACCAAACTTACCACAACGTCTCAATAATATAACATATTATACAGATGATACTATGACAATAATTTAAGAGATATGATGCAGCAATTACTGTAGCAATAATTGAGTATAGCTGAGTGACTTCTCACGTAAGCATCAATAATCAATACCGTGTGCTACTATGCAACCACGCGTATTACTGTACTTTTACTACCGAGTAGTTCAACAGTTTTAACGGTTTTAACGGTAACACCTCAGCCGTTATTTTTATAGAAAGATAATTCTGTCGTTTTCTCAATCCGACAATAATTCCGTTGTGGGGTCCACCAATGATTGTGCCGTCGTACGAATATTCCCCGACAAAAAGAATATTCTCCGACCAAACGAATATTTTATAACAACTTGCTTACTTTGCAAAATTTATAAATATTACCCACAACTATAACATTATATCAAATTAACTCCATAATATTCAAAAATGATATTTATAGAAAATTCATCTTTATTTATAAAAGTTGGGGTCTTACAACCTCCCCTTCTTATGAAATTTCGCCCTCGAAATTAGGGTACGTACCTGGTATGTCGAAGAGGTAAGGATACCTTGATTTCATTTCTGATTCTAACTCCCAAGTCATTTCCTCAACATCGTGGTTTCTCCACAAAACTTTGACTTGAGGTATAACCTTGGAGCGTAGAATATGTTCCTTCTTATCCAAGATTTGAACAGGAACTTCTTCATACGTCAAATCCTCCGCTATTTCGTCCGGTTCTAACTCAATAATGTGGTTCGGGTCTTCCACATATTTGCGTAACATGGATATGTGGAAAACGTTATGAACACGAGACATACTTGGCGGTAAAGCGAGTCTATAAGCCACAGTTCCTACTCGATCGAGGATTAAAAATGGACCGATGAATCGAGGATTTAGCTTTCCTCTCTTTCCAAATCTCGTAACTCCTTTCCATGGAGCAACACGTAAGAACACATGATCTCCTACATCAAATTCCACGTCCTTTCGATGAAGATCAGCATAACTCTTTTGTCGATCTTGTGAGGTTTTTATACGTTGTCGGATCGTTTGAATCTTTTCTGTAGTCATACGTACCAACTCCGGTCCCAACAACGTTGCTTCGCCCACCTCATCCCAGCATACTGGAGAACGACATTTTCTTCCATACAATGCTTCGAATGGAGCCATGCCAATACTTGCTTGATAACTGTTGTTGTAGGAAAACTCCACCAATGGTAAGAACTTGTCCCAACTTCCCTTGAAGTCAAAGACACAGAGTCTTAATAGATCTTCAAGAGTTTGAATAGTCCTCTCTGATTGTCCGTCCGTCTGAGGATGATATGCTGAACTAAATCGTAACTCCGTGCCCATAGCTTTTTGTAAACTAACCCAAAATCGTGAAGTGAATCTTGGGTCTCGATCAGAAACTATGGATACTGGCATACCATGCAGTCTTACAATCTCGTTTATGTACATACGAGCAAGACGTTCAAGTGTATAAGTTTCTCGTATCGGTAAGAAATGAGCAGACTTGGTCAATCTATCAACAATGACCCAAATCGCATCAATACCTTGAGAAACCCTAGGAAGACCGGTAACGAAATCCATGGTAATGTGCTCCCACTTCCATTCTGGAATTTCAAGTGGTTGCAATGGACCTTTTGGTACTTGATGCTCCGCTTTGACTCGTTGACAAGTTAGACACCTTGAGATAAACAACGCTATCTCTCTCTTCATATTGCTCCACCAAAATGTATGACGAAGATCATGATACATTTTGGTACTTCCAGGATGGATTGCAAACGGTGTGTTGTGCGCCTCCATCATGATTTCATACTTTAAATCAGGGTTGTTAGGAACACAAAGTCTGGAGTTGACTCGAAGTATTCCTTCTTCATCGATTCTTGCTTCCGGCATAGAACCTTCTTGCACTTTCTTCCTCATACGCATCAGCTCCAGGTCTGTAGCTTGAGCAGCTTTAACTTTATCGATTAAAGTCGGTTCTACTCGTATATTCGCCATCATCACATGGGTCCCTGGAGTCTTCAACTCTATCTCCATCCTTTGCAAGTCACACAAAATGGGCCTTTGCGTTGTTAATATTGCACTTGTACCCGCATATGATCTTCTACTCAATGCGTCAGCTACCACGTTCGCTTTTCCAGGATGGTATTGAATGGTATGATCATAATCTTTCAACAGTTCAAGCCAACGTCGTTGTCGCATGTTGAGTTCCTTTTGAGTGAAGAAATATTTGAGGCTTTTATGATCCGTAAAGATCTCCACTTTCTCCCCATACAAGTAATGCCTCCAAATTTTAAGTGCAAAGACAACAGCTGCCAACTCTAGATCATGAGTAGGATAATTCCTCTCATATTCCTTGAGTTGTCTTGATGCATAGGCTATGACTTTTCCATGTTGCATGAGAACGCATCCCAACCCTTTGCTCGAAGCATCACTGTAGATGACAAATCCCTCCGAGCCAGATGGTATTGTTAGAACAGGTGCTGAAATGAGTCTCCTCTTGAGTTCTTGAAAACTCTGCTCACATTCTTCGCTCCAACCAAACTTTGTATCTTTCCGAGTCAGCTGAGTTAATGGAGTAGCGATTCGAGAAAATCCTTCCACGAATCTCCGATAATAACCAGCTAAACCAAGAAAGCTACGTACCTCGGTCACTGATTTAGGTTGCTCCCAGCTTTGAATAGCTTCAATCTTTGCCGGGTCAACCGATATTCCACGACTTGATACTACGTGCCCAAGGAATGCTACCTCCTCCAGCCAGAACTCGCATTTCTTCAACTTGGCATAAAGTTTGTATTCACGAAGCTTTTGGAGTACCAGCCTCAAGTGTTGCTCATGATCTTCACGGCTTTTGGAATAAACAAGGATGTCATCAATAAAGACGACCACAAAGTGATCCAAATATTCCTTGAATACCCTGTTCATCATATCCATGAAGGCAGCAGGAGCATTAGTCAATCCAAAAGACATAACTAAGAATTCATAATGCCCGTACCGAGTTCTAAAAGCCGTCTTTGGAATATCCTCAGTTCTAACCTTCAGCTGATGATATCCAGAACGAAGATCGATCTTTGAAAAGAATTGTGCTCCTTGCAACTGGTCAAACAGGTCATCAATACGTGGCAATGGGTACCTATTTTTGATGGTGACATGATTCAACTCCCGATAATCAATACAAAGTCGCATACTTCCATCTTTCTTCTTCACGAACAGAACAGGAGCACCCCAAGGAGAAGTACTAGGACGAATAAAACCAATGTCTAACAATTCCTGCAGTTGGGTCTTTAACTCCTGAAGTTCAATAGGAGCCATTCGATATGGGGCTTTGGAAATGGGTTTTGTACCGGGTTCAAGGTCGATACAAAATTCAATTTCACGCTCTGGGGGTAGGCCAGGAAGTTCTTCAGGAAATACGTCAGGAAATTTATTAACAACAGAAATATCATTCAAAGCTGACGTATTTTTGTTTAGATCTGTGACATGAGCTAAGAAAGCTTGACATCCGTTTTTCAATAAACGAATAGCTTTATGGCTTGAGATGACAGCGATTGATTTTAATGGTTTGGTTGCTTGAATTCGCATAATAGGTCGATTAGGAATATGAAAGCTAACAACCTTACGAAAACAATCAATTTTTGCATGATGAGTAGTTAACCAATCAATCCCTAGAATCACGTCAAATGCAAGTATTTTTAATGAAATAAGATCGATAGGTAATGTGTGGGTACCAACTTGAACCAAACAAGACTTATAAACCGTGGATGTAATGAAGGTTTCTCCCAATGGAGTTTCAACAGCTAAGTCAAAGTCCAATTTCTCCAGAATCAAATTTAATCGATGAGCGCAAGTAGGAGAAATAAAAGAATGGGTTGAACCGGTATCAAATAAAGTATAGACTTCGTTAGAGTTTATGATAAGCTTACCCGTGATGACCTCATTCGGGTTCCTTGCTTCTGGGAGTTCACAACAAACGCTCTCCCTTGCACAACCGGTTTTGACTTTTCTGGGACGGCCTTTGGTGCCTCCATCCTAGCTGAATTTGTCTTCGGTAAACGACAAAATCGGGCTAAATGACCTTCTCTTCCACAATTATAACATGCTTTGGACGGCATCGCGCAGTTTGGACTGATGTGCCCCTCCCCTCCGCATTTGAAACATATGATAGGTGGTCGTTCTCCTTCCTTAACGACAGGTGCTGGTGCTGACGTCTTTCCATCATTGTTGAATCTCCTCTTCTTGAAATGTCCATTCTTATTGTTTTGGCCCTGATTACCACCGAAGTGGTTACCATTTCTGGCCTGTTGATTCCCTCCACGCTTGTTGTCACCGCTTCGATGACTGCTCTCACTGGTATTATCATTTTGCCGGCTGCTCTCTTTTGGTTGCGTTGTCTCGTTATCGCGCTCCACCAACTGAGCCCTATTTACAACATCTGAATACAAACACAGTTTATGAGAAACAAGATGTTGACGTATCTCCGGCTTCAAACCTCTTAAAAACATCCGCGTCATTCTTTCTTCATTATCCACCAGGTGGGACGCAAACCGGGATAACTCCGCAAATTTTGCCTCGTACTGCGACACGGTCATATTATTCTGCTCCAATTTGATGAACTCCACCTCCTTCATGTGACGAATACTCTCGGGAAAGTATTTGTCGTTAAACAGATCTTGGAACTTCTCCCAAGACATCTTCAGTGCGGCAGGTTGAGTACGCTTTATCGATTCCCACCAGTAATCTGCCTCTCCTCGCAACATAAAGGCGGCAAAGGGAACCTTTTGCTCCTCGGAGCAACCCAAGACATCAAATATCTTGGTGATCTGCTTTATCCATGTTTCAGCTACAAGTGGTTTGGGTTCTCCCTTAAACTCCGGTGGTCCCAGCTCCTTAAACTGTTTAGCGGTGACCGCCTGAGAGTTTCCAGTATTTCCACCTACGTTGTGGACAGGAGCCGCTTTCACCTGTTGTTGCATGAATTGCATAAAGCCTCTGAACATTTGATCATTCATCATTTGGTCAGTGTTGTTGTTTGCATGAGGATTGACACCTTCCTGATGCACATTATCCTGATTATTGATATGTGGTGAATCAACAGTCGTCTGTGCTCCATTGCTATTCTCAACATTCTCAGATGCCATTTTCAGATACTGCCACAAAATAAAAATTAATTGATATGTCATATATTATCCTTATATTATGACCGACCAATTAAATACCATGCAAATAAACTTAGGTATGTCATACTAGCGAAGGAATTCCCCGTCTCTCCCCTCCTAGTTCTATTCTCACATCTTAGCCAGGGATCATATCCCTAAGCTCTGATACCAACTGTGACGCCCCCAAAATTAGGTATACATCACCCATCTTGGGTCGTCAGATACATAGTACAGAATACAAATACAACTGATTAATACAACTGTCGTGTACAATACGACAAAACATAAACTGTGAGTTTGAATACAAATATTATCTTCTAGAGAGTATTCATACTCAAAAGGAGTCCTCATTACATTTATTAACACACCATTACATAGAATAGTGAGGACTACTAACTAATACTATCATTCGGACCATCACTCCGTACCCCGACTTGTCCCAGCTACGTTCTCATTTCCTGAAGAGAACAGTGAAAGAAAGGGTGAGCTCAACTAGCCCAGTAAGAAATATTATGACTAAGATAATGCAGAATAAATTATCATTAGCCTTCAACAATGTTAAACTGATAAAATATAATAGACATCAAGTTTAACTGTAGCGGAACAAGCAATCCATTAAAAGAGTCAAGTAGAAAATAAACTCTACTATCTTTTATGATTTAAAAAGTTTTTCAACACTGTAATCGCTGAGACTCAGCTTAATAAAATAATCCACATCATCGAATCACCCCTGCACTACGGCCAAGGATATTCGTGTATTCATTAATGGTCATGATCATGCCAACAACTGTCCATCAATGCACTACGGGCCAATGAGGACTTTTACCACATCATTTGTAACATTACGGTCATGATTATACCGAATAATCCCTGGTCATAATCATACCAAGTCCATCTATGCACTACATGCCACAGATGACTTTCAACATTTTATAAACATGAGGATGATGACAATGATATAAGAATTCAATAAAACAAGTTCAAGAATTAATTTATCCAGGAATTAACAACGTCCAAATTGTCAACATGATACTGCATTGTGGAGTAAAATTCAAGAATGCTTAGAAGAATATTTTCTTGAAAAGATACTGGATGAAACGCAACTATCAAGGATATTCCACAAATTTCATGGAGTATAGAAGTCAAAACTTAACCAACTGAGTACAATAAAGAATGGAATAACAAAAGAAATCACCATGCATGCGATAGACCGCACAGACAGGTTATTCCAATAGAATAATAAATAATGGAACCAGGTCCGGCGTAAACGCACAGACAGGATATTCCGACAGAATAATAAATAATGGAACCAGGTCCGGTGTAAAACACACAGACAGGATATTCCAACAGAATAATAATAAAACGGAACCAGGTCCGGTGTAAAACACACAGACAGGATGTTCCAACAGAATAATAAACGGAACCAGGTCCGGTGTAAAACACACAGACAGGATGTTCCAACAGAATAATAATAAAACGGAACCAGGTCCGGTGTAAAACACACAGACAGGATGTTCCAACAGAATAATAGAAGAATGTCACCAAGTATAGGGTAGACCGCGTATACTGGTTATTCCAACAGAATAATAACAAATGGAATAACAGAAGTTCTCTTCATGAATATAAAAGAAATAATATTCCCTACCTTAAAAGAACTGGATATTGGAAAAGTGATGTAGCAGAATACTTTTAGTCTCTCTCTCTTTATTCTCTCTATACTTTCTCTCTCTATAGCTTGAATGAATTCGTGAAAAATAATGAAGCCCTAGGCCTCTATTTATAGAAAAACTGAGGGTGGCTCTTGGTCTTAACGAAGGGTCAAATGACTCTTGGTCTTAACGAAGGGTCAAATGACTCTTGGTCTTAACGAAGGGTCAAATGACTCTTGGTAATATTGAAGGGACAACTACTATTGACGAAAGTAATTACTATTGACCAAGGTAAATACTATTGACGAAGGTAATTACTATTGACCAAGGTAAATACTATTGACGAAGGTAATTACTATTGACCAAGGTAAATACTATTGACGACGGTAATTACTATTGACGACGGTAATTACTATTGACGACGGTAATTACTATTGACGAAGAGACTCTTAGATGATGACATATGGCCCCCCATAAAATAACCAAACTTACCACAACGTCTCAATAATATAACATATTATACAGATGATACTATGACAATAATTTAAGAGATATGATGCAGCAATTACTGTAGCAATAATTGAGTATAGCTGAGTGACTTCTCACGTAAGCATCAATAATCAATACCGTGTGCTACTATGCAACCACGCGTATTACTGTACTTTTACTACCGAGTAGTTCAACAGTTTTAACGGTTTTAACGGTAACACCTCAGCCGTTATTTTTATAGAAAGATAATTCTGTCGTTTTTTCAATCCGACAATAATTCCGTTGTGGGGTCCACCAATGATTGTGCCGTCGTACGAATATTCTCCGATAAAAAGAATATTCTCCGACCAACCGAATATTTTATAACAACTTGCTTACTTTGAAAAATTTATAAATATTATCCACAACTATAACATTATATCAAATTAACTCCATAATATTCAAAAATGATATTTATAGAAAATTCATCTTTATTTATAAAAGTTGGGGTCTTACAATTGTCATCATCCACATGTTTATAAAATGTTGAAAGTCATCTGTGGCTTGTAGTACATAGATGGAGTTGGTATGATTATGACCAGGGATTATTCTGTATAATCATGACTGTAATGTTACAAATGATGTGATAAAAGTCCTCATTGGCCCGTAGTGCATTGATGGACAGTTGTTGGCATGATCATGACCATTAATGAATACACAAATATTCTTGGCCCGTAGTGCATGGATAATTGTGATCGTGATACTAAAGAATCTCCTTGACCATAGTGCAGGGGTGATTCGATGATGTGGATTAATTATTAAGCTGAGTCTCAGCGATAAAAGTGATGAAAAACCTTTTAAATCATAAAAGATAGTAGATTTTATTCTCTACTTGACTCTTTTAATGGATTGCTTGTTCCGCTGCAGTTAAACTTGATGTTGTTATATTTTATCAGTTTAACACTGTTGAAGGCTAATGATAATTTATTCTGCATTATCTTAGTCATAATATTTCTTACTGGGCTAGTTGAGCTCACCCTTTCTTTAACTGTTCTCTTCAGGAAATGAGAATATAGCTGGGACGAGTCGGGGAACGGAGTGAGGGACCAGATGATAGAATTAGTAGTCCTCACTATTCTGTGAAATAGTGTGATAATAATTGTAATGAAGACCCTTTTTGAGTTTGTATAATCTCTAGTAGAAAATAATTGTATTCAAACTCACAGTTATGTTTTGTCGTATTGTACACGACAGTTGTATTAGTAAATTGTATTTGTATTCTGTACCATATAAGTGGCGACCCAAGATGGGTGACGTATACCTATTTTTGGGTGCGTCACAGTTGGTATCAAAGCTTAGGGTTATGATCTCTGGCTAAGATGTGAGAATAGAACTAGGAGGGGAGAGACGGGGAATTCCTTCGCTAGTATGACCTACCTAAGTTTATTTGATTGATATTTAATTGGTCGGTCAGAATATAAGGATAATATATGACATATTAATTAACTTTTATTTTGTGGTAGTATCTGAAAATGACATCTGAGAATGTTGAGAATAGCAATGGAGCACAGGTGTGACGCCCCCAAAATAGGTATACAACACCCATTCTGAGTCGCCAAATACATGGTACAGAAAGTAAACTACAACTTCAATAATACAATTGTCGTGCAAAATACGACAACACATACTGTGAGTTTAAATACAAATATTGTATTCTGGACAATATCCACACTCAAATAAATCTTCATTACAATTATTCAAACACTATTTTACAGAAATAGTGAGGACTGCTAAAACATCTTTCTAGAACCATCACTCCATACCCCGACTAGATCCTGTTATGTTCTCACCTCCTGAGAAGAAAAATGGAACAAAAAGGAAAAGGGTGAGCTCAACTAGCCCAGTAAAGAATATTATGACTAAGATGATATACAACAAATTATCGTTAGTCTTCAACAGGGAAAAATCTGATAGAATATAATCGACAACAAGTTTTAGATCAACAACTGCAGCGGAAACAGCAAACCATTAGAAGAGTCAAGTAGAGAAAGAATTCTACTATCTTCTAAGATTTAAAAGTCCATCATCAATATTTTATCCCTGTAACATCAATTAATAATCATCTTTATCCAAATATTCATCTTTGCACTACAGGCCAAAGATATTCATTTGTATCACCTGTCAGTCATGTTCATCTCAACACCTGTTCATCTTTGCACTACATGCCAAAGATATTCATCAAGTAATCATACATCTTTGCACTACAGGCCAAAGATATTCAGTAATATCATCATTTAGGACTGAGGATGATGAAAAATATCTTAAAGAGAACGAATCCAGTGAGACAGAAAGACAAATATTAGGGATTCGTATAACAGTTTATCCAAGATCAATAATACTTCATAATAATCAATTGTGAAGTAGAATTCAAAAATAAAGATCAGAACATGGATACAATCAAAGATAGTAACCATAATAGACATCTTGGACAAAAAGGAAAAATTTTTATTTTTCGGTGAATAGTGCCGTATTCGTGAATAGTACCGTATACGTGAATAGTGTCGTATACGTGAATAGTAACCCCGACACAAAAAGTTTCAAATTTGATAAAAACTCATATCAATATTTCAGCATAATGATATTGAAGAAAATAATATCATTAATAAGAAAATAATATCCCTTACCTCAAAATATCAGTACTTCTGGTCGGAATACCGGTATAAGGCTGAAAGAAACTTGCTCTGATGAATAAAAATCTCAAAGTATCCAAATACTCACAAAATACACTCAATAATCTAGAGAGAGAAAGAGAGAAAACTTGTTTCTGGTGTGATTTTCAATTCTAACTTAGCCCTCTATTTATAGGAAAATGTTAGCACGCCGAAGCAGACTTAACCTGCAACCTGATGGCTTTACTTGCTACTATTCCCACCCACCACATTTGAATAAAAATCTCAGCACATTTCTTCACCAACCAAGAGTGGGGCCCACCAATTCTAGAATTTTCCATCAAAATGATAAACTCCGAAAATTCAACAATTTCTGAACTAGTCATCTCGTAAAGTTCATAATAAATCATACGTTCATTTTTAACGGTTCAAAATTTGTGGATATATACTCAACTTATATATGTATAACATATCCAAAAATTACCACGATCCAACGGTCGGATTAAAAATTATAACCCCCGCAAAATATCTTAAAAACCCTGATTTGATTTTCAATAACTCCATTCCGACAAAAATACTGATAAAAACCTCAACATTAACTCCTTCATTTTTAACCACAAAAATATATCCCTCATTTATATCCACATAAAATAATTATTTCCTTATCATATGAATCAATAATTAATTATTCACAAATAATATTACAAAATCACATTTATGACAACCAGGCCGTTCCCAGGAAAGAGGGGGCTTTCCAATAAGGATTTCTCCTTACTGGCGCGCAATTAGATGACCAAACCTCTCCTTAGACAGAACTTTCTAGACATTGCCAATAATGTTATCTAATAATATTATTCAAATAATATGAATTATTGATCTGATAATGGAAAATACTGTGCAGCAACAATTATTGAAACAACAATAATATAAAATATCAACGCAACAATTATTGAATCAATAAAATAAAATATTGAACAATAACTACTGTAACAATTATTGAGTAGTGTCTTCTTACGTAAGAATCAATAATTGATGCAATACCGTGTGCTACTGTATTTTAACCACCGGGTATTCCAACAGTATTAACGGTAACAACTACGCCGTAATTTATAAATAACTTATACTTGTCGTTTTCTTCATCCAATCGCTTTCCGTTATGGGGCCCACACAAGGCTGCGCCGTCGTACGAATATTCTCCGACAGCAAGAATATTCCACGATCAAACGAATATTCCCCGACAAAATGAATATTTTATAACCACTTATTTTGTAAAATTTGCACATTTCACCCATAACCAAAGTATTATATCAAATTAGCCCCTTATTATTCACAATAATATTTAGAGAAAATTTGATTTTATTCATTAATAAGTTGGGGTCTTACAACCTCCCCTCCTTATGAAATTTCGTCCTCGAAATTGACGTACGTACCTGATATTTCAAAAAGGTGAGGATACCTCGCTTTCATTTCTGATTCCAACTCCCAGGTCATTTCTTCAATAGCATGGTTTCTCCACAAAATCTTAACTTGTGGTATAACCTTCGTGCGTAGGACATGCTCTTTCCTATCCAAGATCTTAACAGGTACCTCTTCGTACGTTAAATCTTCAGCTATCTCGTCTGGTTCTAACTCAATAATGTGGTTCGGGTCTTTAACATATTTACGAAGCATAGATATGTGAAAAACATTATGAACACGAGACATGCTAGGAGGTAATGCGAGTCTATATGCCACATTTTCTATTCGCTCAAGAATCTCAAATGGACCAACAAATCTTGGATTGAGCTTTCCTCTTTTCCCAAATCTTGTAACTCCCTTCCATGGTGCAACACGTAATAATACATGATCCCCAATATTAAATTCCACGTCCTTCCGATGAAGATCCACATAACTCTTTTATCGATCCTGTGCCGTTTGTATACGTTGTCGAATCGTTGGATCTTCTCTGTAATAATGCGTACCAACTCTGATCCCAACAATGTTGCTTCACCCACCTCGTCCCTGCATACTAGAGAACGACATTTTCTTCCATACAACGCCTCGAATGGAGCCACACCTATGCTCGCCTGATAACTGTTGTTGTAGGAGAATTCCACCAATGGTAGGTACTTATCCCAACTCCCTTTGAGATCTAGGACACAAAGTCTTAATAGATCTTCAAGAGTTTGAATAGTCCTCTCTGATTGTCCGTCCGTTTGAGGATGGTATGCCGAACTAAATCGTAAATCCGTGCCCATAGCTTTCTGCAAGCTAACCCAAAATTGTGAAGTGAATCTTGGGTCACGATCCGAAACTATGGATACTGGCATGCCATGCAATCTCACAATCTCGTTCACGTACATACTAGCTTGACGTTCAAGGGAATAAGTCTCACGTATCGGCAAGAAATGAGTGGACTTGGTTAATCAATCAACAATAACCCAAATCGCATCTATGCCTTGAGAAACCTTGGAAAAACCCGTAACAAAATCTATAGTAATGTGTTCCCACTTCCATTTCGGAATCTCAAGTGGTTGCAATGGACCCTTTGGTACTTGATGCTCCGCTTTTACACGTTGACAAGTTAAACATCTCGAGATAAACTCCGCGATCTCTCTTTTCATATTGTTCCACCAAAATGTATGTCGATGATCGTGATACATTTTGGTATTCCCAGGATGGATTGCAAACGGTGTGTTGTGTGCCTCCATCATTATTCTATGCTTTAAGTCAAAATCGTTAGGAACACATAGTCTGGAGTTGACTCGAATTATTCCTTCTTCATCGATTCTTGCTTCTGGAATAGCACCTTCTTGCACTTTCTTCTTCATACGCATCAGCTCCATGTCCGTAGCTTGAGCAGCTTGAACTTTATCGATTAAAGTCGATTTTACTCGTATATCATCATATGGGTCCCTAGAGTCATTAACTCTATCTCTATCATTTATAAATTATATAAAATAGGTCTTTGTGTTCAACAATATCGCACTCGTACTCGCGTACAATCTTCTACTTAACGCGTCAGCTATCACGTTCGCTTTTCTAAGGTGGTATGGTCAGAACAGGTTCCGAATGAGTCGCCTCTTGAGCTATTGGAAAATCTTCTCGCATTCCTCTCTCCATACGAATTTTGTATCTTTCTGAGTCAGCTAAGTTAACGGAGTAGCGATTCGAGAAAATCCTTCCACGTATCTCCGATAGTAACCAGCTAAGCCCAGAAAGCTACGTACTTTAGTCACCGACTTCGGTTGCTCTCAATTGTGATTCATATCCCAATCTTGGATAGCACGTCACAATGGCACCTATTGTTTTACCACTACACAAATATAGAGTCCCTTACGGAGAGTCTGGCTTTGGTGCATTCCACAAAGGAAGTCACCAGATAGAGGCTCGGGTACCAACTTCTACAGTTGAGTTTTTAACTCTTGAAGTTCAATAGGAGCTATTCAATATGAGATTTTAGAAATGAGTTTTGTATCGGTTGAAGATCAGTACAAAAATTCAATATCACGCTCTGGGTTAGGCCAGGAAATTCTTCAGGAAATACATCGAGAAATTCTCTAACAATAGAAATATTATTCAAATCTGACTTGTCTTTGTTCAAATCCATAACATGGGCTAAGAAAGCTTGGCATCCGTTTTTCAATAAACGAATAGCTTTATAACTTGGTATGATAGCGATTGATTTTAGTGGTTTGGTTGCTTGAATTCGCATAACAGGTTGGTTAGGAATATGAAAACTAACAACCTTACGAAAACAATCAATTTTGGCATGATGAGTAGTTAACCAATCAATTCCTAAAATCACATCAAAAGTAAGTATCTTTAAAGAGACAAGGTCAACAGGTAATGTGATTGTGCCAACTTGGATTAAGCAAAATTTATAAACTGTAGATGTAATGAAAGTTTCTCCTAACGGAGTCTCCATAGATAGGTCAAAGTCTAATTTCTCCGGAGTCAAGTTTAAACGTTGAGCACAAGCAGGAGAGATAAAAGAATGGGTAGAACCGGTATCTAGTAAAGTATAAACTTCGCAAGATTCAAGATTAGCTTACCCGTGATCACCTCGTTCGGGTTTCTCGCGTTTTGGCCAGTCACGACAAACGCCCTTTCAGGAACCGCTGATTTTGACTTATCCGGGATAACTTTTGGAGTCACCATCCCCGCTGAACTTGATTTTGCTACAGAACACTCTCGAGCTATATGACCCTCCTTTCCACAGTTATAACATACCTTAGATTGTTGTGGATAGTTTGGGCTGATATGTCCCTCTTTCCCACATTTGTAACATACAACCGGTGGTCGTTCTCCTCCCCTAGAAACAGTTGATGTTTGTGCTGACGTCTTCACGTTATCATTGTTGTACCTTCTCTTCTTGAAATCTCCTCCCGACTCACTCCTTCTATTATCACGACCACGATTACCACCAGAGTGGTTACCGCTTTTGTCCGAATATTTTCCTCCCTGCAGGTTTTCATTGCTTCGATGACTGCCGCCACCGGTATGACCCTGGTTGTGGTCCCTCGGTTGCACATACTCATTATCTCGCTCTAATAATTGAACCCTGTTTACAACATCTGAATATAAAGAAAATTTATGAGAGATAAGATATTGCCGAATCTCGGGTTTTAAACCTCTCAGAAACATCCTTGTCATTCGTTCCTCATTCTCGACCAAATGAGGTGCAAACCTGGATAACTCTGCAAACTTTTCCTCGTACTGGGACACCGTCATGTTGTTTTGTTCCAGTCTGATAAACTCCACCTCCTTCATATGACGAATACTTTCAGGAAAGTACTTGTCATTGAACAGTTTTTGAAATGTTTCCCAGGACATGTTGAGTGCGTCAGGCTGGGTACGCTTCACAGACTCCCACCAGTAGTCTGCCTCACCGCGGAACATAAAGGTGGCGAATGGAACCTTCTGTTCCTCCGTGCATCCCAAGAAATCGAATATCTTGGTAATTTACTTGACCCACGTTTCCGCCATGATCGGATCCGGCTTTCCCTTAAATTCTGGTGGTCCCAATTCTTTGAACTGCTTATCTGTGACAAACCGCGCGTTGTTATCATTTCCACCCGTATTCTGCACACGAGTCTCCCTCATTTGATTTTGCATGAACTGCAAAAAGCTCCTAAACATTCCATCATTCATCGTTTGCTCGGTAACGTTGTTTACAGGAGGAATATTGCCTTCCTGTTGCACGTTCCCCTGGGTGGTGATCAAAGGTGTCTCCACGGTCTGATTTACTCCATTATTAACGTTCTCAGCTGCCATTCTTAAATACTGCCATAAAACAAGGGTTAATAGTCATGTCATATATTATCCTTATACTCTGACCGACCAAATAAACACCAAATAAACTTAGTCAGGTAATCATAAATCTTTGCACTACAGGCCAAAGATATTCAGTAATATTATCATTTAGGACTGAGAATGATGAAAAATATCTCAAAGAGAACGAATCCAGTGAGACATAAAGACAAATATTAGGGATTCGTATAACAGTTTATCCAAGATCAATAATACTTCATAATAATCAATTGTGAAGTAAAATTCAAAAATAAAGATCAGAACATGGATACAATCAAAGATAGTAACCATAATAGACATCTTGGACAAAAAGGGAAAATTTTTATTTTTCGGTGAATAGTGCCGTATACGTGAATAGTGCCGTATACGTGAATAGTAACCCCGACACAAAAAGTTTCAAATTTGATAAAAACTCATATCAATATTTCAGCATAATGATATTGAAGAAAATAATATCATTAAGAAGAAAATAATATCCCTTACCTCAAAATATCAGTACTTCTGGTCGGAATACCGGTATAAGGCTGAAAGAAACTTGCTCTGATGAATAAAAATCTCAAAGTATCCAAATACTCACAAAATACACTCAATAATCTACAGAGAGAAAGAGAGAAAACTTGTTTCTGGTGTGATTTTCAATTCTAACATAGCCCTCTATTTATAAGAAAATATTAGCACGCCGAAGCAGACTTAACCTGTAACCTGATGGCTTTACCTGCTACTATTCCCACCCACCACATTTGAATAAAAATCTCAGAACATTTCTTCACCAACCAAGAGTGGAGCCCACCAATTCTAGAATTTTCCATCAAAATGATAAACTCCGAAAATTCAACAATTTCTGAACCAGTCATCTCGTAAAATTCATAATAAATCATACATTCATTTTTAACGGTTCAAAATTTATGGACATATACTCAACTTATATATGTATAACATATCCAAAAATTACCACGATCCAACGGTCGGATTAAAAATTATAACCCCCGCAAAATATCTCAAAAACCCTGATTTGATTTTCAATACCTCCATTCCGACAAAAATACTGATAAAAACCTCAACATTAACTCCTTCATTTTTAACCACAAAAATAGATCCCTCATTTATATCCACATAAAATAATTATTTTCTTATCATATGAATCAATAATTAATTATTCATAAATAATATTACAGAATCACATTTATGACAACCAGGTCGTTCCCAGAAAAGAGGGGGCTTTCCAATAAGGATTTCTCCTTACTGACGCGCAATTAGATGACCAAACCTCTCCTTAGACAGAACTTTCTAGACATTGCCAATAATGTTATCTAATAATATTATTCAAATAATATGAATTATTGATTTGATAATGGAAAATACTGTGCAGCAACAATTATTGAAATAACAATAATATAAAATATCAACGCAACAATTATTGAATCAATAAAAAAAAATGTAAGACCCCAACTTTTATAAATAAAAATGAATTTTCTATAAATATCATTTTTGAATATTATGGAGTTAATTTGATATAATATTATAGTTGTTGGTAATATTTATAAATTTTATAAAGTACGCAAGTTGATATATAATATTCGATTGGTCGGGGAATATTCATTTTAACAAGAAATATTCGTACAACGGCACAATCATTGGTGGACCCCACAACAGAATTATTATCGGATTGAGAAAACGACAAAAATATTTTATTAAAAATAACGGCGGAAGTTTTACCATTGATATTGTTGAACTACTCGGTAGTAAAAGTACAGTAATACGTGTGGTTGCATAGTAGCACACGGTATTGATTATTAATGCTTATGTGAGAAGTCACTCAGTTTGATTCAATTATTGTCAGTTAATAATATGAATTATTTAGCGATAATGACGTTTTGTTTTATTCGTATTATTAACGTAATAAAACAGAAACATCTTTTTATATAAAATAGAATACTTTATTAAAGTTATTCTATAAATAGAATATATTATATTTTATTTAAAAGATTTTTCTTTAAATATGGACCGTCAGATTAAAGTAATCAATCTGGACCGTTCATGGATTAGTTACTATGCATTCTATTTTTCTATAAATAGCAGCTCATTCCTTCATTATTTCTTACGAATTCACTGAACTCTAGAGAGAGAAACTATAGAGAGAGAGAAGAAGAATATTCTGATACTTAACTACTTCCTTATTTCAGCTCTTCTTTAAAGCGGTAAGGGGTGTTATTCTTTCTTATTCGTGAAGAGAAAATTGTTGTTATTCCATTTATTATTATTCTGTTGGAATAACCTGTATACGCGGTCTACCCTATACTTGGTGACATTCTTTTATTATTCTGTTGGAACATCCTGTCCGTGTGTTTTACACCGGACCTGGTTCTGTCTTTGTTATTATTCTGTTAGAACATCCTGTCTGTGTGTTTTACACCGAACCTGGTTCCGTCTTTATTATTATTCTGTTGGAACATCCTGTCTGTGTGTTTTACACCGGACCTGGTTCCGTCTTTATTATTATTCTGTTGGAATATCCTGTCTGTGCGTTTTACGCCGGACCTGGTTCTATTATTTATTATTCTGTTGGAATAACCTGTCTGTGCGGTCTATCGCATGCATGGTGATTTCTTTTGTTATTCCATTCTTTATTATACTCAGTTGGTTAAGTTTTGACTTCTATACTCCATGAAATTTGTGGAATATCCTTGATAATTGTGTTTCATCCAGTATCTTTTCATGAAAATATTCTTCTAAGCATTCTTGAATTTTACTCCACAAAGCAGTATCATGTTGACAATTTGGACGTTGTTAATTCTTGGATAAATTAATTCTTGAACTTGTTTTATTGAATTCTTATATCATTGTCATCATCCTCATGTTTATAAAATGTTGAAAGTCATCTGTGGCCTGTAGTGCATAGATGGACTTGGTATGATTATGACCAGGGATTATTCGGTATAATCATGACCGTAATGTTACAAATGATGTGGTAAAAGTCCTCATTGGCCCGTAGTGCATTGATGGACAGTTGTTGGCATGATCATGACCATTAATGAATACACGAATATCCTTGGCCGTAGTGCAGGGGTGATTCGATGATGTGGATTATTTTATTAAGCTGAGTCCCAGCGATCACAGTGTTGAAAAACCTTTTAAATCATAAAAGATAGTAGAGTTTATTTTCTACTTGACTCTTTTAATGGATTGCTTGTTCCGCTGCAGTTAAACTTGATGTCTATTATATTTTATCAGTTTAACATTGTTGAAGGCTAATGATAATTTATTCTGCATTATCTTAGTCATAATATTTCTTACTGGGCTAGTTGAGCTCACCCTTTCTTTCACTGTTCTCTTCAGGAAATGAGAACGTAGCTGGGACAAGTCGGGGAACGGAGTGATGGTCCGAATGATAGTATTAGTTAGTAGTCCTCACTATTCTATGTAATGGTGTGTTAATAAATGTAATGAGGACTCCTTTTGAGTATGAATACTCTCTAGAAGATAATATTTGTATTCAAACTCACAGTTTATGTTTTGTCGTATTGTACACGACAGTTGTATTATTAAGTTGTATTTGTATTCAGTACTATGTATCTGACAACCCAAGATGGGTGATGTATACCTAATTTTGGGGGCGTCACAGTTGGTATCAGAGCTTAGGGATATGATCCCTGGCTAAGATGTGAGAATAGAACTAGGAGGGGAGAGACGGGGAATTCCTTCGCTAGTATGACCTACCTAAGTTTATTTGCATGGTATTTAATTGGTCGGTCATAATATAAGGATAATATATGACATATCAATTAACTTTTATTTTGTGGCAGTATCTGAAAATGGCATCTGAGAATGTTGAGAATAGCAATGGAGCACAGGCGACTGTTGATTCACCACATATCAATAATCAGGATAATGTGTATCAGGAAGATGACAATCCTCATGCAAATAACAGCACTGACCAGATGATGAATGACGGAATGTTCAGAAACTTTATGCAGTTCATGTAACAGCAGGCGAGAGCGGCTCCTGTCCAAAATATAGGTGGAAACACTGAAAACTCTCAGACGGTCACCGCTAAACAGTTCAAGGAGCTGGGACCACCAGAGTTTAAGGGAGAGCCAAAACCACTTATAGCGAAAACATGGATAAAGCAGATTACCAAGATATTTGATGTCTTGGGTTCTCCGAGGAGCAAAAGGTTCCCTTTGCCGCCTTTATGTTGCGAGGAGAGGCAGATTACTGGTGGGAATCGATTAAGCGTACTCAACCTGCCGCACTGAAGATGTCTTGGGAGAAGTTCCAAGAGCTGTTCAATGACAAATACTTTTCTGAAAGTGTTCGTCACATGAAGGAGGTGGAGTTCATCAAATTGGAGCAGAATAATATGACCGTGTCGCAGTATGAGGCTAAATTTGCTGAGTTGTCCCGGTTTGCGTCCCACTTGGTGGATAATGAAGAGCGAATGACGCGAATGTTTTTGCGAGGTTTGAAACCTGAGATACGTCAACATCTTATTTCTCATAAACTGTGTTTGTATTCAGATGTTGTGAATAGGGCTCAGTTAGTGGAGCGCGATAACGAGTCAACGCAACCAAAAGAGAGCAGTCGGCAAAATGATAATACCAGTGAGAGCAGTCATCGAAGCGGTGACAACAAGCGTGGAGGGAATCAACAGGTCAGAAATGGTAACCACTTCGGTGGTAATCAGGGCCAAAACAATAAGAATGGTCATTTCAAGAAGAGGAGATTCAACAATGATGGAAAGACGTCAGCACCAGCACCCGTTAAGGAAGGAGAACGACCACCTATCATATGTTTCAAATGCGGAGGGGAGGGGCACATCAGTCCAAACTGCGCGATGCCGTCTAAAGCATGTTATAATTGTGGAAGAGATAGTCATTTAGCTCGATTTTGTCGTTTACCAAAAATAAGTTCAGCCAAGATGGAGACACCAAAGGCCGTCCCAGAAAAGTCAAAACCGGTTGTGCAAGGGAGAGCGTTTGTTGTGACCTCCCAGAAAGTAAGGAACCCGAATGAGGTCATCACGGGTAAGCTTATCATAAACTCTAACGAAGTCTATACTTTATTTGATACCGGTTCTACCCATTCTTTTATTTCTCCTACTTGCGCTCATCGATTAAATTTAATTCCAGAGAAATTAGACTTTGACTTATCTGTTGAAACTCCATTGGGAGAAACCTTCATTACATCCACGGTTTATAAGTCTTGTTTGGTTCAAGTTGGTACCCACACATTACCTGTCGATCTTATTTCATTAAAAATACTTGCATTTGACGTGATTCTAGGGATTGATTGGTTAACTACTCATCATGCAAAAATTGATTATTTTCGTAAGGTTGTTAGCTTTCATATTCTAATCGACCTATTATGCGAATTCAAGCAACCAAACCATTAAAATCAATCGCTGTCATCTCAAGCCATAAAGCTATTCGTTTATTGAAAAATAGATGTCAAGCTTTCTTAGCTCATGTCACGGATCTAAACAAAAATACGTCAGTTTTGAATGATATTTCTATTGTTAATAAATTCCCTGACGTATTCCCTGAAGAACTTCCTGGCCTACCCCCAGAGCGTGAAATTGAATTTTGTATCGACCTTGAACCCGGTACAAAACCCATTTCCAAAGCCCCATATCGAATGGCTCCTATTGAACTTCAGGAGTTAAAGATCCAACTGCAGAAATTGTTAGACATTGGCTTTATTCGTCCTAGTACTTCTCCTTGGGGTGCTCCTGTGCTATTCGTAAAGAAGAAAGATGGAAGTATGCGACTTTGTATTGATTATCGGGAGTTGAATCATGTCACCATCAAAAACAGGTACCCATTGCCACGTATTGATGACCTGTTTGACCAGTTGCAAGGAGCACAATTCTTTTCAAAGATCGATCTTCGTTCTGGATATCATCAGCTGAAGGTTAGAACTGAGGATATTCCAAAGACGGCTTTATAGAACTCGGTACGGGCATTATGAATTCCTAGTCATGTCATTTGGATTGACTAATGCTCCTGCTGCCTTCATGGATATGATGAACCGGGTATTCAAGGAATATTTGGATCACTTTGTGGTCGTCTTTATTGATGACATCCTTATTTATTCCAAAAGCCGTGAAGATCATGAGCAACACTTGAGGCTGGTACTCCAAAAGCTTCGTGAATACAAGCTTTATGCCAAGTTGAAGAAATGCGAGTTCTGGCTGGAGGAGGTAGCATTCCTTGGGCACGTAGTATCAAGTCGTGGAATATCGGTTGACCCGGCAAAGATTGAAGCTATTCAAAGCTGGGAGCAACCTAAATCAGTGACCGAAGTACGTAGCTTTCTTGGTTTAGCTGGTTATTATCGGAGATTCGTGGAAGGATTTTCTCGAATCGCTACTCCATTAACTCAGCTGACTCGGAAAGATACAAAGTTCGGTTGGAGCGAAGAATGTGAGCAGAGTTTTCAAGAACTCAAGAGGAGACTCATTTCAGCACCTGTTCTAACAATACCATCTGGCTCGGAGGGATTTGTCATCTACAGTGATGCTTCGAGCAAAGGGTTGGGATGCGTTCTCATGCAACATGGAAAAGT
This sequence comes from Panax notoginseng, assembly GCA_016801055.1. Classification (NCBI taxonomy): domain Eukaryota; kingdom Viridiplantae; phylum Streptophyta; class Magnoliopsida; order Apiales; family Araliaceae; genus Panax; species Panax notoginseng. The sequence continues at coordinate 188,351,031 of CM029015.1, read as the reverse complement.
CATAGCCTATGCATCAAGACAACTCAAGGAATATGAGAGGAATTATCCTACTCATGATCTAGAGTTGGCAGCTGTTGTCTTTGCACTTAAAATTTGGAGGCATTACTTGTATGGGGAGAAGGTGGAGATCTTTACGGATCATAAAAGCCTCAAATATTTCTTCACTCAAAAGGAACTCAACATGCGACAACGACGTTGGCTTGAATTATTGAAAGATTATGATCATACCATCCAATACCATCCTGGAAAAACGAACGTGGTAGCTGACGCATTGAGTAGAAGATCATATGCAAGTACGAGTGCGATATTGTCAACGCAAAGGCCCATTTTGTGTGACTTGTAAAGGATGGAGATAGAGTTAAAGACTCCAGGGACCCATGTGATGATGAAGAATATACGAGTAGAACCAACTTTAATCGATAAAGTTAAAGCTGCTCAAGCTACAGACCTGGAGCTGATGCGTATGAGGAAGAAAGTGCAAGAAGGTGCTATGCCGGAAGCAAGAATCGATGAAGAAGGAATACTTTGAGTCAACTCCAGACTTTGTGTTCCTAACAACCCTGATTTAAAGTATGAAATCATGATGGAGGTGCACAACACACCGTTTGCAATCCATCCTGGAAGTACCAAAATGTATCATGATCTTTGTCATACATTTTGGTGGAGCAATATGAAGAGAAAGATAGCGTTGTTTATCTCAAGGTGTCTAACTTGTCAACGAGTCAAAGCGGAGCATCAAGTACCAAAAGGTCCATTGCAACCACTTGAAATTCCAGAATGGAAGTGGGAGCACATTACCATGGATTTCGTTACCGATCTTCCTAAGGTTTCTCAAGGTATAGATGCGATTTGGGTCATTGTTGATAGATTGACCAAGTCTGCTCATTTCTTACCGATACGAGAAACTTATACACTTGAACGTCTTACTCGTATGTACATAAACGATATTGTAAGACTACATGGTATGCCAGTATCCATAGTTTCTGATCGAGACCCAAGATTCACTTCACGATTTTGGGTTAGTTTACAAAAAGCTATGGGCACGGATCTGCGATTTAGTTTGGCATATCATCCTCAGATGGACGGACAATCAGAGAGGACTATTCAAACTCTTGAAGATCTATTAAGACTCTGTGTCCTTGATTTCAAGGGAAGTTGGGACAAGTTCTTACCATTGGTGGAGTTTTCATACAACAACAATTATCAAGCAAGTATTGGCATGGCTCCATTCGAAGCATTGTATGGAAGAAAATGTCGTTCTCCAGTATGCTGGGATGAGGTTGGTGAAGCAACGTTGTTGGGACCGAAGTTGGTACGTATGACTACAGAAAAGATTCAAACGATCCGACAACGTATAAAAACCTCACAAGATCGACAAAAGAGTTATGCTGATCTTCATCGAAAGGACGTGGAATTTGATGTAGGAGATCATGTGTTCTTACGTGTTGCTCCATGGAAAGGAGTTACGAGATTTGGAAAGAAAGGAAAGCTCAATCCTCGATTCATCGGTCCATTTTTAATCCTCGATCGAGTAGGAACTGTGGCTTATAGACTCGCTTTACCGCCAAGTATGTCTCGTGTTCATAACGTTTTTCACATATCCATGTTACGCAAATATGTGGAAGACCCGAACCACATTATTGAGTTAGAACCGGACGAAATAGCGGAGGATTTGACGTATGAAGAAGTTCCTATTCAAATCTTGAATAAGAAGGAACATATTCTACGCTCCAAGGTTATACCTCAAGTCAAAGTTTTATGGAGAAATCACGATATTGAGGAAATGACTTGGGAGTTAGAATCTGAAAAGAAGTTAAGGTATCCTTACATCTTCGACATACCAGGTACGTACCCTAATTTCGAGGGTGAAATTTCATAAGAAGGGGAGGTTGTAAGACCCCAACTTTTATAAATAAAGATGAATTTCTATAAATATCATTTTTAAATATTATGGAGTTAATTTGATATAATGTTATAGTTGTGGGTAATATATATAAATTTTACAAAGTAAGCAAGTTGTTATAAAATATTCGTTTGGTCGGGGAATATTCTTTTTGTCAGAAAATATCCGTACGATGGTACAATCATTGGTGGACTCCACAACAGAATTATTGTCGGATTGAGAAAACGACAAAAATATTTTATTAAAAATAACGGCGGAAGTTTTACCGTTGATACTGTTGAACTACTCGGTAGTAAAAGTACAGTAATACGTGTGGATGCATAGTAGCACACGGTATTGATTATTAATGCTTATGTGAGAAGTCACTCAGTTTGATTCAATTATTGTCAGTTAATAATATGAATTATTTAGCGATAATGAAGTTTTGTTTTATTCGTATTATTAACGTAATAAAACAGAAACATCTTTTTATATAAAACAGAATACTTTATTAAAGTTATTCTATAAATAGAATATATTATATTTTATTTAAAAGATTTTTCTTTAAATATGGACCGTCAGATTAAAGTAAATCAATCTGGACCGTTCATGGATTAGTTACTATGCAGTCCATTCTTCTATAAATAGCAGCTCATTCCTTCATTATTTCTTACGAATTCACTGAACTCTAGAGAGAGAAACTATAGAGAGAAACTATAGAGAGAGAAGAAAAGTATTCTGCTACTTAACTACTTCCTTATTTCAGTTCTTCTTTAAAGCGGTAAGGGGTGTTATTCTTTCTTATTCATGAAGAGAAAATTGTTGTTATTCCATTTCTTATTATTCTGTTGGAATAACCTGTATACGCGGTCTACCCTATACTTGGTGACATTCTTCTATTATTCTGTTGGAACATCCTGTCTGTGTGTTTTACACCAGACCTGGTTCCGTCTTTATTATTATTTTGTTGGAACATCCTGTCTGTGTGTTTTACACCGGACCTGGTTCTATTATTTATTATTCCATTCTTTATTATTCTGTCAGAATATCATGTCTGTGCGTTTACGCCGGACCTGGTTCCATCCTTTATTATTCTGTTGGAATATCCTGTCTGTGCGTTTTACGCTGGACCTGGTTCCGTTATTTATTATTCTATTGGAATAACCTGTCTGTGCGGTCTATCGCATGTATGGTGATTTTTTTTGTTATTCCATTCTTTATTATAATCAGTTGGTTAAAGTTTTGACTTCTATACTCCATGAAATTAGTAGAATATCCTTGATATTTGCGCTTCATCCAATATCTTTTCATGGAAATATTCTTTTGATCATTCTTGAATTTTTCTCTACAAAGTAGTGTCATGTTGACAATTTGGACGTTATTAGTTCCTGGACAAATTAATTCTTCAACTTATTTTATTGAATTCTTATATCATTGTCATCATCCACATGTTTATAAAATGTTGAAAGTCATCTGTGACTTGTAGTGCATAGATGGACTTGGTATGATTATGACCAGGGATTATTCGGTATAATCATGACCGTAATATTACAAATGATGTGGTAAAAGTTCCCATTAGCCCGTAGTACATTGATGGACAGTTGTTGGCATGATCATGACCATTAATGAATACACAAATATTCTTGACCCGTAGTGCATGGATAATTGTGGTCGTGATACTAAAGAATCTCCTTGACCGTAGTGTAGGGGTAATTCGATGATGTGGATTAATTATTAAGGTGAGTCTCAGCGATAACAGTGATGAAAAATCTTTTAAATCATAAAAGATAGTAGATTTTATTCTCTACTTGACTCTTTTAATGGATTGCTTGTTCCGCTGCAGTTAAACTTGATGTTGTTATATTTTATCTGTTTAACACTGTTGAAGGCTAATGATAATTTATTCTACATTATCTTAGTCATAATATTTCTTACTAGCTAGTTGAGCTCACCCTTTCTTTCACTGTTCTCTTCAGGAAATGAGAATATAGCTGTGACGAGTCGGGGAACGGAGTGAGGGACCAGATGATAGAATTAGTAGTCCTCACTATTCTGTGAAATAGTGTGATAATAATTGTAATGATGACCCTTTTTGAGTTTGTATAATCTCTAGTAGAAAATAATTGTATTCAAACTCACAGTTATGTTTTATCGTATTATACACGACAGTTGTATTAGTAAATTATATTTGTATTATGTACCATGTAAGTGGCGACCCAAGATGGGTGACGTATACCTATTTTTAGGGGCGTCACAGTTGATCGCTAGGGAGGCTTATCCCTATTGTAGAATAAATATTATTTATTTAAATAAATTATTAGTTTAATTTATTTATTTAAATAAGATTAGAATTGTTCTAATTGATTTATTCACAACCGGTTTAATATGGAGAACCTAAAGGGTCACACCATAAAAGGAAGAATAATTATTTAAGAAGTTAATGGCATAATCGTAATAATAAGTTAAGTATATTTAATTTAATCTATGGTGATAGAATAAATTAAATAGCTTAATATTTATTATTTAATATTTTGGAAATATTGAATATAAATTAATAAGTGGAGTCTTATTATTATTATTACTATTATTATTATTTATTCTTAAAGGAGTTTGAGAATTAATTAATAAAAGTACTCTCAAATATCCTAATAGGATTAGGAGGCAAATTAATTAAAAGAGTTTTATTAATTATCCCTAATAAGATTAGGGAGCTTAATTAATTAAAAGAATTTAATTAATTAAAATAAAACTCAATTCCTTAATTGTTAAGGAGGGTTGCCCACATCTATAAATAAGAGGAGTCTTATTATGGGTGAGAAGGTTGTTGACTTTTTCACAACATACGTAATTCTAATAGTTGGGAGAGTACGCTTCTTTTCTATGAGAGATAGAAAAACTAGGGTTTTGTCAAACACCCATCTTCTTGGATCTTCCTTCTTTCTTGGTGGATCACCTCTAGAGGCCAAACACTTAGGTGGCTAACGTTGATCAAAGAAAGGAACCAAACCCGGTAGATTCAAGTTGAACGCGAAAAGGATTGGATGTGAACTTGTACCTGAGGAAGCTCGAATCTTCAAGGGTATGATTCTTGTTCTTCATATCTTTTCGTTTAATTAATAATTGTGCATAAAGGATGATCCGGGTATATGGTTTGTAAAATTTTAAACTCTTATATTTACACGTTTCCGCTTATTTGTGCAATTTGATTGCGTTCATGAATGTTACAAACCTAACAGTGGTATCAAAGCCAAACTTTTATACGAATTATTAATTATTTTATTTGATATGTATATTGATATGTGTTTTGAATAATTTAATTGGGCATAATTTTGTTACATAAAATTTAAATTAAAAAAAAATTGCGAAACCATTCATTCTTTTTCGCTGCTGAATCCGTGGCTTATATCATGAGTCATGTTTTTCATAAAAGGAAAAACTGAAGGATTTCAAGGCAGTATGAATCACGTGCTTCCCCATATAAGGTGCGAATTACGAAGCAGCTTACTAACATGTTAAGGGAGAGTCACGTGGTTAGTTCAAGTTATAAAAGGAAGGAGTCAGGTTTCATTATATATATATATATATATATATATATATATATATATATATATATAATATTTTAATAATTTTATAATTAAAATAAAAGTTTATTTTAATTTTAAAATTAGAATTTCATGCTAACTAATTAGACTTGGAATTGGATTCCCTAATAACTAATTGGAGTTGAAATTGGATTCTATATTTTCCTTAAATAAAGGAGTTTATTTAGATATGAAATAAGCTTTCATATTATTCAAAATAAAAGAGTTTATTTGTGAATAGGAAAGAGAATCCATATTTCCTTAAATAAAGGAGTTTATTTAGATATGAAATAAGATTTCATATTATTCAAAATAAAGGAGTTTATTTGTGAATAAAAAATAAAATCCGTGTTTCCTTTAATAAAGATTTTTTTTGTATGGAATTGGATTCCATAATTAATTAACATAAAGGAGTTTATTTTGATTAAAGATTTTGATTAAAATAAAATAGTTTATTTTATTCAAAATTGGATAAATTAAAATAAAATAATTTTATTTTGATTTAAATTTAGATTAAAATAAAGGAGTTTATTTTGATTCAAAATTAGATTTTATACTAACTAAATTTGCCCATTAAATGATATCAATATATATATTGAATGTTTATTATTCATGATATGAATGTTATTTATTGATACATATGGTGATGTGTATGTTAATAAATGGGATTGATTATGGACTATTGACCAATGTGATTGGATTTTATTTTAGTTGGATGCATGAATGTATGGGTTTTATTAAATGAGGTCTGCGTACCTCGTCTTCTCTAAATTTTTCTTAATGTAAATTCTAACTCCCTCCTATGTACTTCCCCTTGACTGCTGATCAAGGTTTCTATTTATTTTAAATAGTTTTGTAATAGGAATAGTTAGAATTAATTTAGAAGAGTTGGAGATCAACGAGCAAGAAGCGCTTAAAGACCCGTTTGTAATGGAGCCCGGGTTTAAATGTAATAGTTATATTTAAATATTAATTCTTGCACCCCTAGGTTTGACCTTTTGGTTCACTTGGTGGCTCTAGTGAACCAAACTAGAATAAAGTCCATAATCAATCCGGGTAGAATATAGTATTCTATATGTGCATGCTTATACTATATATATATATATATATATATATATATATATATATATATATATATATAATGCAAACATGCTTCGCATGTTAATTAATATGACGCGTATTTTATATATATTTGTGCATGCGCGTTAAACAAGATGAGACAAATTAATAACAAACCCCTCAAATATTTTATATTAAGTCCTAAGCGTTCAAAGATATTTGAAATATCGAACGTCGCCTTCTAGAATGATAAAAAATAATAGAGTATCAATTAATTATTATAAGTTTGTTGTGTCACCACAAGGCTTATCTTAATTCTTTGAGATATTAATTCTATCACATTTGAAGTTTATAAAGAAAATTGAACAATATTATTTTGTTGTGTCACCACAAGGATAATATTTTTCTTTTTTGAATATTTGGAGTGCTAGGCTGGGCTTAACTTGGATAATTTTGATTCGGATGTGCCACCACTTGATCAAAATAATCTAAGAGGCAAAATACAAGGAGTTGCATAGTTGATGTAATTGACAAGAGTTGTCTACCTATTTATTTATATATAGTTTGTTGTGTCACCACAAGGCTATATACATTTAAAATGGGATCCTTATTCTCACTAGCAAATCTTTAATTAGATTTTGTCGAACTATATAAGTGAGGGTAATATAGTTTGATGAAAATAGTGGGAGATACCAATTTAAAATAAGACCTAATTTATTTTGGTAATTAATAAAGGAATGTATGCTAAAATATTATTAATTACAAATTAATTTATTGAATTTTACAATGTCTAAAATTACTATCACTGCGTAGCATATTAGATGCTAAATTAATCGAACCGAATTACTCGGATTGGTTAAGGAAATTGAGAATAGTTCTCATGGCTGAAAAGCTATCTTATGTCCTTAATACACCTATCCATGCAATGGTTGCAGACAATGCATCTGAGGAAGAGATTACTACTTTTAGAAAGTGACAAGATGATGCACAATTGGCTCAATGCATCATGCTCGTATCCATGAGTAACAAGCTTCAGCGTCAGCATGAAACTATAGATGCTATTACTATATTCCTGCACATCAAGTAGTTGATGGTGAGGAAAGTAGGACTGATAGATATCAGATATCTAAGGAGCTCTTCCGATCTAGAATGATCGATGACACTATAGTACAGATAAAAGTCCTTAACATAATCAATTTGATTGATCAATTAGGATAACTAGTTTTGTCATGGATGGAGAGTTGAGCCAAGATTTGGTCTTACACTCACTCCCGGACTCCTTTCATAATTGTTGTGAATTCTTCATATGAACAAGCTAGATACCAGCCTCGCTGATTTGCTTAACATGTTGAAAAATGTTGTGAGTCACTTTCCAACCAAGAAAGACCATGTCTTACTGGTAGGGGTCAAATGATCTTCTAAAAAGAAGAATGATTCTAAGAAGGTAAATAGAAAGGCCAAAACAAAGAATAATAAGAACAAAACTGATACGGATAGCAAAGGAGTTTGTTTTCACTGCAATAAGCCTGGACACTGGAAAGAAACTGCAAGAAGCATCTTGCAGAGGCTAACTAAAAGAAGCTTAGTGAAGTTTCGGTTATAAATACAAATTTGTTCATGATTTAAAATAATTTTTTTAAGTCAAGGTTCTACTTGGGTATTGGATACTGACTTTGGTTATCATAAATATAGATTTATGAAGGGACCAAGCAGAAGTAGAAAGCTAAACAAAGATAAGTAATCCTATGTGTGGAAAATGAAGCAAAGGTTGCTGCATTAACCATAGAAACTTATAGTTTATCACTGCCTACGGGCAAATCTATTAAGTCAATAAGTTGTTATTATATTCCAGTTCTCGTTGGAAATATTATTTCCATTTTATTATTGGACAATAAAATCTTTGGTATTATATTTAAGAACAATTGTTGTTCTATTTATAATAATAATATTTTGTATAGAACTGAAATATTACTTAATGTATTTTGTATACTTGACTTACGTGAAAAATTATTTTGTAAATTGAACAAACTAGTATAAGAAAATGAGACGATCATTCAAAGAGTTGAATGTATGTATTTACTGAAATACAAGTGTGAATTATTTGAAAGGTTCAAAGAATTCAGAAGTGAAACAAATTGGCAAAGTATTAAGATTCTTTAATTAGATCAACGAATAAATACTTGTGCAATAAGTTTCTAGATCATCTCAAATGGTTTTCTCATAATGGACGCCTCCTAATACGTAATAATTGATTGATGTATCTGAAAGGAAAAATCGTACCTTGTTGGACATGGTACGGTCCATAATGATTTTACCGACATTCCAGTATCCTTATAGGATCATGTCCTAGAAATGGCTGCATATCTACGAAAAGGTAATCTCAAAATCCGGCCCCAAGACTCCATAAAAAATTATGGACAAGGAGGATTCCTAATCTTAAGTATGTTAAGATTAGGGGTTGTCCAGCTTATGTGAAAAGGTTTCAAATGATAAGCTTGGGACAAGGTTTGACAAGTACAAATATGTGGGACATCCTAAAGTAAGCTTAGGGTATATGTTCTATAATCCTACTTAGCAAAAGGTGTTTGTTACGAAACATGTTGCCTTCTAAGATAAAAGTGTTTATCATTGAAAGAGCTAGTGAGAGGATAATAGATCTTAAAGAGTTCAAGAATCACAAATCACTATAAGTCAAATAAGAGGAACCTGTAGATAGACCTATTGTGCCACAATTGAATCGTAAATCTGGAACAGCACCGAAGATACCTAGGAGGTATGGATTCATCATAGATGATGATGATGAGGTACACATCATAGATGATGAGGTACATCATAGAAGATGATGAACTAGTTACATACGATGAGGTAAGAGTTGTAGACACTCAGAGAAATGGATTGAAGCAAGCTTCTCAAATATGGAACATTCGTTTTAATGAGACAATCAAAAGAGTTTGATTTTATCAAAAATAAGAATGAACCTAGTGTGTACAAAAGGGTCAGTGAGAGCGTCGTGACATTTCTAGTATTATATGTTGATATACTACGGATAAGGAATGACATACCAATGCTACAATTAGTAAAGATAAAGTTGTCTAAATATTCATCCATGAATGATTTGGAAAGAGTATCGTAATTGGAGATACAAATCAATATAGATAGATTTAAAAGGATGTTTAGCTTAACCCAAGGAACATATATTCATTTGATGCTAAAGTCGTTTAGCATGGCAAACTCCATGGGATGTCTCATGTTGATGAGTCATGGAGTGTATCTCTCTTAATAGTCCCCAAAAACTCATAAAAGAGAGATCGCATGAGTAACTATCATGTATGCAATGAAATGTACGAGACCTGATGTTGATCAGTCATATTCTGGAGAAGATCACTGTAAGATAGTGAAAAATATCTTAAAGTACTTTACTGGCACTAAGGATGTGATCATATTTATGGTGGGTCTAAATTAAAACTAGAGGGCTTAACAGACTCGAGTTTTTCAGACAGACCAAGACGACAGAAAATCCACTTTAAGGCAAAGTGTTACCTTAAACGGTGGTGCAGTGAATTGAAAAGATTCAAAAAGGCAAAGAGTTGCTGATTTAGTGATAAAGACAAAGTAAGTAGCTATAAATGAATCTGCAAGTTGATTGTTTGGATAAAAAGTTCATTACAAAACTAGGAATAGTTCCTAAGTCTCATCTTGGATCTAAACATGTGTTGTGGCACTTTCATTTGATTATAAGAATCATTGAAAGATGGAAAATCACTATAGAGATGGTGGAATCTCAAGAACAATATTACATATCCATTAACTAAAGCTTATCCAACAGCAGGATAATCGTCACTTAGAGAAGAAGTGTATAAGATACAATGGTGATTGGCTTTAGTGCAAGTGGGAGATTGAAAGTAATATGCACACAAGCCAATCATGTTTGATGATAAAGCATATACTTTGTAACAATCTTATTCATTTATTAATAAAAAGTATTAATTTATTAAAGGCTTTTAAATTATCTACATGATGCTGTTTTACAATATGTGATTAACCCATAGTTTTAAGCAATGCTTTTAAAATAATGATGATGATCATTCTAATGAGATCTAAATTCTTAGAAAGCTTAAAACTAAAATAGTTCCCAATCATTGAATTGCTAAATTGGGGATTAGTGAATCTAGATAGATTGGTACATACGTTGATTGCTCATTGGATGAGGATGATTGATCTCATGATCATTTGTGTGGAAACATTAAAGCAAGTATGCAGGTGCTTATTAGAGAATAAGTTTACTGAACGTGGCTCGCTAAGGAATACCTAATGGAATTTTACTTGCCTGTCAATAGAAATTCCTGTAGTGATAGTAGTACAAGTGATCTTTGGACTTGAGATCATCATAGTATCTTGTGTATGATAAGTTATACTTTGACTTATTCCTTAAGACCATTAGGGTATATCAAAGGGTATGCTTGGGTATAATAAGTTGTACATGGAGATAATGTATGATCAATAAAGAATCTACCACTTCTAGTAAAAGAAGAGAAATGTCCTATGTGATTCGATAAATGACAACTCAGTAGTCCTTGGCTAAGGCAGAATGAAATTAAAAAGGAGTTTCTAATTTGCATTATTTGGAGTTGCGTATTTAAGAGTCGAAATACATATAATTAAATAAAATAAGACTTGACAGTAATTCCATGTCTTATATTTAATTGGGACATTGTATGATGGAATGATTGAATTGTACGGTAACTATTTACTCAAATATTCTTTAATGATTAATGTTGAAATCTATATTATCTGGAAAGTCGTTGATCGCTAGGGAGGCTTATCCCTATTGTAGAATAAATATTATTTATTTAAATAAATTATTAGTTTAATTTATTTATTTAAATAAGATTAGAATTGTTCTAATTGATTTATTCACAACCGGTTTAATATGGAGAACCTAAATGGTCACACCATAAAAGGAAGAATAATTATTTAAGAAGTTAATGGCATAATCGTAATAATAAGTTAAGTATATTTAATTTAATCTATGGTGAGAGAATAAATTAAATAGCTTAATATTTATTATTTAAAATTTTGGAAATATTAAATATAAATTAATAAGAGGAGTCTTATTATTATTATTACTATTATTATTATTTAATTCTTAAAGGAGTTTGGGAATTAATTAATAAAAGTACTCTCAAATATCCTAATAGGATTAGGAGGTAAATTAATTAAAAGAGTTTAATTAACTATCCCTAATAAGATTAGGGAGCTTAATTAATTAAAAGAATTTAATTAATTAAAATAAAACTCAATTCCTTAATTGTTAAGGAGGGTTGCCCACATCTATAAATAAGAGGAGTCTTATTATGGGTGAGAAGGTTGTTGACTTTTTCACAATATACGTAATTTCAATAGTTGGGAGAGTACGCTCCTTTTCTATGAGAGATAAAAAAACTAGGGTTTTGCCAAACACCCATCTTCTTGGATCTTTCTTTATTCTTGGTGGATCACCTCTAGAGGCCAACCACTTGGGTGGCTAACGTTGATCAAAGAAAAGAATCAAACCTGGTAGATTCAAGTTGAACGCGAAAAGGATTGGAGGTGAACTTGTACCTGAGGAAGCTCGAATCTTCAAGGGTATGATTCTTGTTCTTCATATCTTTTCGTTTAATTAATAATTGTGCATAAAGGATGATCCGGGTATATAGTTTCTAAAATTTTAAACTCTGATTTTTACGCGTTTCCGCTTATTTGTGCAATTTGATTGTGTTTATGAATGCTACAAACCTAACAAGTACGATATTAAATAATATTAAAATATTTTGACCATGTCACATCCTAATTTAAAATAAAAGGCATTGTTGAAGTTGAATTATTATATCATGCCCAGTCTACTACAAGAAAATGTCATATTTCATAAAAAAAAAATCTACTAACAATAATATAAAATAACAATTTCGATTTTAAAATTGTTCATTGTCGTTTTCCTGTCAAGTCATTATTACTAAATTAACAATTTATAATTTTTAACAAATAATAAAATTAACAAATTTATTAATTTAAAAAATAAACATAAAAAAATACCTCTTTTGGAAGACCCCAACTTTTTATAAATAAAATTAAATTTTCTCTTATTATTATTGTGAATAATAAGGTGTTAATTTGATATAATATTTTGGTTATGGGTGAAATGTGAAAATTTTACAAAATAAACAAGTGGTTATAAAATATTCATTGTTGTCGGGGAATATTCGTTTGATCGTGGAATATTCTTGTTGTCGGGGAATATTCGTACGACGGCGCAGCCATTTGTGGGCCCTATAACGGAAAACGGTCGGATGAAGAAAATGACAAGTTTGAGTTTTTATAAATAACGACGTAATGGTTACCATTAACACTGTTAAAATACCCGATGGTTAAAATACATTAATACGCATGGTTGCACAGTAGCACACGGTATTGCACAATATTTTTGAATTATTGATTCTTACGTAAGAAGACACTACTCAATAATTGTTACAGTAATTAATGTTCAATATTTTATTTTATTGATTTAATAATTGCTATGTTGATATTTTATATTATTATTGTTTCAATAATTGTCACTGCACAGTATTTTTCATTATCAGATCAATAATTCATATTATTTGAATAATATTATTAGATAGTATTATTGACAATGTCTAAGGAAGTTCTGTTTAGGAAAGGGGTTTGGTCACCTAATTACGCGCTAATAAGGAGAAATCCTTATAGGAAAGCCCCCTCTTTCTTGGGAACGACCTGGTTGTCATAATTCTGATTCTTTAATATATTATTTGTGAATATTTAATTATTGATTTATATGATAAGAAAATATTTATGTGGATATAACTGATGGATAGGAAAATCTTTATTTTGTGTGGATATAAATGAAAGAATTAATGCTGAGGTGTTTTATCAGTATTTTGTCGGAATGGAGGTATTAAAAATCGTCTGTATGTGGATTTCAATCATTTTTCGTTTGGAATTTGAAAAAACTTAAATCTACAAAGTTGAGAATTTAATTTCCTATGGAATGAACATTAAATTCGTATTTTTCTGATAAAAAGACTATTTATTATGAATTATTGAAGTTTCAGAAATAAATATTTTTATTAAAAACATGGTGGGCCCCACTTTTGGTTGGTAAAAAATGTGCTAAAATTTTATTTCAAAAGTGGTGGGCGTAAATAGTAGTAGGTAAAGCCATCAGGTAGCAAGTTAGTCTGCTATGACATTCTAAGCATTTTCCTATAAATAGGGCACTTAGTTAGAATTGAAAATAACACCAGAAACAAGTTTTCTCTCTCTCTCTAGATACTTTGAGATACTTTGAGAGTTATTATTCAGTGCAAATTTTCTTCAGCATTACATCCGATATTCCAGTCAAAAGTACTGTTCTTTTGAGGTAAGAGATGTTATTTTTTTCAATATCATTATGCCGAAATATTGATATGAATTTTATTGTGAAATTTTTACCTTTTTGTGTCGGGGTTACTATTCACGTATACGGCACTATTCACGAATACAGCACTATTCACAGAAAAATAAAATTTTATCTTCTTTGTTCAAGATGTCTATTATGGTTACTATCTTTGATTGTATCCGTGTTTTGATCCTCATTCTTAAATTTTACTCCACTGTGATTTATTATGGAGCGTTTTTGAACTTGGATTATCTAAAGTACGAATCCATAATCTTCGTCCTTTTATCTCACTGGATTCATTTCTTTAAAATATTTTTCACCATCCTCGATCCTAAATGATGATATAACTGAATATCTTTTGCCTGTAATGCAAAGATGAATGATTAACTAATGAATATCTTTGGCCCGTAGAGCAAAGATGAATAGGTGTTCATGAGATGAACATGACCAACTGGTGATACAAATGAATATCTTTGGCCTATAGTGCAAATATGAATATTTGATTCAAGATGTATATTGATTGATGTTACAAGGATAAAATATTGATGATGGACTTTCAAATTCATAGATGATAGTAGATTTCATTCTCTACTTAACTCTTCTACTGAATTGTTATTTCGACTATTAATATTGATCTAAAACTGGTTGTCCGTTATATTTTATCTGATTTGTTGAAGGCTAACAATAATTTGTTATTCATTATCTTAGTCATAATATACTTTACTGAGCTAGTTGAGCTCGCCATTTTTTTTCTATTTTTCTTCTCAGGAGGTGAGAATATAGCAGGAATTAGCCGGGAATGGAGTGATAGTTCTAAAAAGTTATTTTAGCAGTCCTCACTATTTTTATAAAATAGTGTATCAATAATTATAATGAGGATTCCTTTTGAGTTTGAATACTGTCTATTAGACAATATTTGTATTTAAATTCACAGTATATGTGTTGTCGTATTTTGCACGATAATTGTATTAATGAAATTGTATTTGTTTTGTACCATGTATTTGGCGACTCATAATGGGTGATGTATACTTATTTTGGGGACGTCACATCCTTAATATTTACAAATATAATAAATGAGATTTTTTTTATGGGAGAGAAGAAGTATAAAATGATATTAAAATATTTGTTATCTCCATTTATACAATTGGTTCTATTTGGGATCCTTAACGCTACCTTTTTTTAACCTTTCTCATTTTTCTCTCTCCTCGCTTGCTATAATAGCTCTTTTTCTTTTTAGGGTTTTTATTTTAAAAGGACTGAGGTAGAGAGAGAGCAAGTGAGAAAGATATATATATATATATATATATATATATATTGTTTTGTTTTTCCTTCTTTGTTTGATCTTCTCCATCTCTTTCTCTTTCTTTTTTTCCTTTGTTCATATTCTCTCTTTCTCAAATATTTAGAAGTCTTTTAGGGAGGTGTATTCAATTAAGATTTTTAAAGACTTTTAAAGATTTTTAAAGTTTGGTTTTATTTAATCAAGACATTTAAATTAAGAGTTTATAAAAGTTTACTGGTATTCAATTACAACTTTTTTAATGTCTTTAAAAGTTAGATAGTATTAAATAAAGATTTTTACGAAGTCTATAAAAGTATTTTGGTATTCAAAAAGTCATAGATTTTTTAGATTTCTATCAAATGGTAGAGTTTAACAGACTTTAGAAAAAGAATTATAACTATCAACCCATATCCAAAGTCTGACTTCATCTCTAAAGACTTCTAAAGACTTCCAAATATTAAACACAAATATAGAAATTCGGATCGCCAGTAAAGAGGAAACCCAAAAATTCGCGGTATAAATACAAATTCACGGTGTAATACCCAGAAAAAAATAATAATAAAGAAATAAAATAACATTAATAAATAACATTTAAATTTATATTTTAAATAATTTAATTGAATTTTGTCTTTTATTGGGTTAAACTATTTATTTATTTTATATGGCCTAATAAGTATTAATATGTGAAGGATAAATTAATTTGGTAAAATTTGGGCCTTAAAACTAATTGGATTTAATTTATATGTGGATAAAATTAAATCATATTATAATTAAGAGAATTAATAAGATATATTAATAAGTAAACAAATAACTAAAGACCTAATCTAGATCTGTCTCGCAGTACATGTAATCGAGTAAATTAAAAGGAAATAGGCACAATAAATTGGTAAGGGAGAAAGCGGCAGTTCGAAAGCTTCCAATACAAAAACGAAGGAAATTTATTTAATAAATATGAGATAAAATCATTAAACTCTCAGATCAATTCTGAAGATTATGAATGTATATATATTTAAAGCTTTTTTGTTATTATTAATCATACTGCATGATTTGGTAAAAGGAGGGATTATATATATATATATATATATATATATATATATATATATATATATATGTGATTGCTGTAACATATATATATATATATATATGTGTGTGTGTGTGTGTGTGTGTGTGTGTGTGTGTGACAACCCCAAAATAGGTCCATTCCATCCAACCCATTCTGAGTCGCCAAATACATGGTACAAAAAATAACTACAACTTTATTACAACAATTATCGTATAAAATACAACAACACATATGCTGTGAGTTTGGATACAAATATATACCAAATGTGACACATGTCCCAACCGTGGACAGCACCTCACAGTGGCACCTTACATAAAGGTATAGTCAAAAACTGTTTTAGAAATTAAAATCTTTGGGAAGTGCTCAAGGAAACCTTCGTACATGGGAGGCCATGCGTCTAGGTTATGATAGATATCATATGGCCACAGAATTATCCTTGGTTGACCCAATAGACCCCAAAGAAAAACGAGAAGATTACTATCATATTCTTCCCAATGGTGAGTCTTCTCTTCACATATCATTATCTCCACTGTCTCTAATTGAGAATTATACTCCAAACAAACACCAAGATTATATAGGTAGTGCTTGTAGATATACTCCGCAAGTGGATGTGCACAACCCTGTCTTATGATGATACGAGGTTGTATATCATTAGATATCTTGTATGATAGTGACAAAACACCCTTCCGATGTTGGGTTCGCCTCACCCTCAACATCTATAGACCACCGTTCTATTCCCCTATTATCCCCCACTTGACCCAGCTACACTTTTATTACCTGAAAGGAATTGTGAAGCAAAAGGGTGAGCACAACTAGCTCAGTAAAGAATATCATGACTAAAGATAATTAAATTATCAATAACCTTCATCAGTAATAAATCAGAGATTTAGAACATATGGTAGATGATAAAACTTTTCAACCATAATTGCAGCGGAACGAGCAATCCATTAGAAGAGTCAAATAGACCATAAAGTCTATTATCTTCTCCATATTAAAAGTCCACCAACAATGTTTTATCCCTATAAAATCAATCAACAATTCATTTCCACAATTATATGAATAACTCATAATCATAATTGTGATTCTAAATTCCTCTTCACATCCAGGACGAAGATAATTTTCATCACCTATCTTTACCTGAAACATCAAAGATCATGGTTATACCAAATCACATTTCCTGTTCATAATCATACTAATAACTTCATCTTTGCACTACGGTCAAAGATATTCATCAACAAGTCATCTTTGCACTACTGGCCAAAGATATTCAACAACAAGTCATCTTTGCATTACGAGCCAAAGATATTCATCAATAATTCATCTTTGCACTACGGGCCAAAGATATTCCTCAACAGTTTATATTTGCACTACATGCCAAATATATTCATCAACAGTTCATATTTGCACTACAGGCCAAATATATTAATATCTCAAAGAAATATATAATCATTTCAGAATTTATATAAACAATAATTATAACCATGTTAATCAATTCATCTTTACACTTAAGCTAAAGATATTCAATTATAAATTCAATGGTCATGATCATACCAGTTAACAATTCATCTTTGCACTACAAGCCAAAGATATTCCTCAGTCACGATCATACCAATAATTTACCCATCTTTACACTCAAGTGAAAGAGAAATTCAACATCAGGGTTATAAAAATGTTATATATGATAATAAAAATAATATTATCAATAACTGCATTTATTTTCAAGAGGAACAATCATAAATCAACGATAATTTGGTCAGAAAAAGAAATAAATTTTTTTTCGTGAATAGTAACTCGTGAATAGTAACTCATGAATAGTAACTCGTGAATAGTAACTCATGAATAGTAGCTCGTAAATAGTAACTCCGACTCAAAAAATTCTAAATTTGATAAAAACTTCAGATCAATATTTCGACATAATGATATTAAAAGAATAATATCATTAGGAAGAAAATAACACCCCTTACAATCCCTTACTATCCCTTACCTCAAAAGAGCAGCACTTCTGACTGGATATCGGATTTAACGCTGAAAAAAACTTGTACTGATGAATATCAACTCACCAAGTATCTAAATACTCACAAAATACACTCAATAATCTAGAGAGAAAAAGAGAGAAAACTTATGAATTCTGGTGTGATTTTCAATTCTAACTTAGCCCTCTATTTATAAGAAAATGTTAGGACGCCGAAGCAGACTTGACCTGCTACCTGATGGCTTTACCTGCTACTATTTCACCTACCAAAAATCTGCCATCTCCCCCAACAACCAAGAGTGGGGCCCACTCAATTCTAGAATTTTTCACCAAAACCTAATTTCCGAATCAGTTACCTCTTAAAATTCATAACAAATTATACGCTCATTTTTAACGGTTCAAAATTTGTGGACATATACTCAACTCATATATGTATAACATATCCAAAAATTACAACGATCCAACGGTCGGATCAAAAATTATAACTCACACAATAAAGTTGTAAGAACACCAATTTGATCTTTTAATACCTCCAATCCGACAAAAATACTGATAACACCTCAACATTAATTCCTTCATTTATAACCACATAAATAAATCCATCATTTATATCTACATCAAATAAATATTTTCTTATCATATAAATCAATAATTAATTATTCACAAATAATATTACAGAATCACAATAATGACAACCAGGCCGTTCCCAGGAAAGAGAAGGCTTTCCGATAAGGATTTCTCCTTACTGGCGCGCAATTAGGTGACCAAACCTCTCATTGACAGAACTTTCTAGACATTGCCAATAATGCTATCTAATAATATTATTCAAATAATATGAATTATTGATCTGATAATGGGAAATACTGTGCAGTGATAATTATTGAAACAACAATAACATAAAATATCAACGCAACAATTATTGAATCAATAAAATAAAATATTGAACAGTAATTACTGTGACAATTATTTAGTAGTGCCTTCTTACGTAAGAATCAATAATTTCAAAAATACTGTGTAATACCGTGTGCTACTGTGCAACCACGCGTATTACTGTATTTTAACCACCGGGTATTCCTACAGTGTTAACGGTAACAACTACGCCGTTATTTATAAAAACTCAATTTTTGTCGTTATCTTTATCCGACCGTTTTTCGTTATGGGGCCCACAAAAGCCTGCGCCGTCGTACGAATTTTTCACGACCAAACGAATATTCCCCGACAACAATGATTATTTTATAACTACTTGCTTATTTTGAAATTTTTTTACATTTTACCCATAACTTTAAACTTTTATCAATTAACCATTTACTGAATAGTAATTATAAGAAAAATTGAATACTTTTATTTCATAAAATTCGGGGTCTTATAATATATATATATATATATATATATATATATATATATATATATATATATATATATATATATTGAATCACACGCTCACACAAGAGTGTGGATTTCGTTTTCTACAAAGGAAAAAAAATGAAATCATGCATCCAATAATTAAATGATCAGAAGCCATGTAATAAATATATTATAATATATATGTATTCTAATGCTTATAAAATAATATTGCCAGAACTTAAAATTTTTGTATAATATGTTTTCTGAAAGTTGTTATCATAAGCAGTGGATTATTATTTATAATATATGCACTAAAAATAAAATAAATAATTTAACTGTGTAGCAAAATTTTAATCTTAAATCTAATAATATTTCAATTTTATATATTAGAAGTATACAAAAGTCTATCACAGTCTTAATAAAAAGTTTATAAAAGTGTTACTTATTTCATGGAGTCTATAAAAGTCATTTGAAAAAACTCTTTAAAGTCTTTAAAAGCCATTAAAATTCATAAATTCTACAAAAGTTTATCACTTAAAAAAAATATTTAAAAATCTTAATTGAATACATCCCCTTAAAGTCTTTAGAGACGATGTCAGACTTTGAATATGAGTATCTCTTCTTCTAAAGTCTGTCAAACTCTACCATTTGATAGAAATTGAAAAATCTATAACTTTTTGAATACCAAAATACTTTTATACGCTTAGTAAAAGTCTCAATTCAATATCACCTAACTTTTAAAGACATTATAAAAGTTGTAATTGAATAACAGTAAACTTTTATAAACTCTTTAAATGTCTTGATTGAATACAACCAAACTTTAAAAGTCTTTAAAAATCTTAATTGAATATACCAAAGTAATTTTAAAAGTCTTTAAAAATCATTAAAATCCACAAACTCTATAAAAGTTTGTCACTTAAAAAAAATATTTAAAAGTCTTTATTGAATACACCCTCCTAAGCGTGATAAACAATATACTCTATTCATTCTAAATTATTATATGATTATTATTGATTTTTAAAAATTAATTTGAGATATTTTAAATTTTAAATTAAGATAATTTTATAAAAATTATGAAAAAATAAACCTTACAATATAATAATTTTTAGATAGTTTATGATGTGATAAAAAATTGTACTATAAGTGCACAGTGTCAAATTAAAAAATTGACAAAGTACAAGTCGAACCCACAGAGACTAGATTAATTTTAAAATATCCTTAACTTTTATTTCAGACAAAGTAAAAATAAAGATGGAGAATTGATTAACTACAATTAAACTAATTAGAATATGAAAACTTGAGGAAACAATCTAAGAATCTGAATCCCTTAAACAATAAACTTAATAAATAACTTCATCTCTTCTATTTTTATAACTTAATTACGATTTTGACCTCTCTTCCATTTAATTTAATAATTTTACAATTAATGTTGGCAAAGATAAATTATGAAAAATTTAAAGATTAACTATAACCAATCAAAACTTCTTCGAGCAAGAATGCATTATGAAAAACTCATATCTTAACAATAATCTATCAAACCATCTTAATTAATTAATTGAAATCACATAAGAACTATAAAACGAAGGTATTTCAAAAACGTAACATGAAGGCGAAATCAATTAAATATTAAAACATAAATAATAGAAGGATGGAGAATATTATCATGAATAATTATTTAATTTCATCTTTATCATATATTAAAGAAATTAGCTAGACATTAAAAATAAATAAATTAACTAAGATACAGAATAAGAAGAAGTAGAAGATTAAAAATAAAATAAGAAAACTCGCTCTTTTATCTTTTGTTAACGATCATCCAACGAGCGTACAATGAAGAAATAATTTACTTTACTCCTACTCCTAACTTAAACTAATACATAATATCTAAATTCCCTCTTCCTAAAGCAAAAGACCTATTTATAGACAAATGAATTGTAACCTAATCTAAGGTATATTGACCTTGATATTCTTTTTTCCTTCTTATCGATTTATCTCTAAATTGATTCCAACTCTATCATGATAATTCTCCAAGAGTTCTTTTTCATCTTTAAAAACTGCAACAATTATCCTTTATTTGATTAAAAGATAAATAAAACATTCATCTCCTACAAAATAAAATAAAATAAAATATATTAGTTAAATAAAATATACATATAAATTCATAAAAATGGGAATATTAAAATATATAATTAATGTTTATATCACTTTATAATATTCATCATTGTATTGATTAAAATCGAAAGAATCTATGTCATATTGATTATGTCATTTTGAGTTTAACTTTTTTTAAGTTGACTTTATAAAATTAATAATGATCAAATAATATGAAACAATTTGGAAAGGCCCAACATGCAATTTATCAATAACTCGAACAGAAGGGCCAATTTATAAGTGTTACTAGGTCATTTATCCATTCTTTAATATATTTTAAGTTTTTTTTCTTAATCTTATTTCTGAAAAAAGAATAAAAAACGTTATGCTAAGTTTTGTATTCATTCATAGTATAATATAGAGTTAGATTTTAAATGTACTTTGTTATATTAATATTACAAAATTATAATTCTATGGTACACAAATACAACTCCTAAAAGAAGACTATTCAAATAAAATACTTAAGTTAATTAATTAGACTATCTGGGATTCATATCCAATAATCCAACAAAGAAGATCAAGTGGTTCTCTCTACTAAATTTCGATTTCGATTTCGATTGTGAAGACTAATAGGGTGTTTGATAAAATTGAATAAACTAATTTTGAATGTTTAAGTAATTTGAATAAGTTGAATGAAGCAGAATTCTGAATACTGAATGAAAAAAGTTGTTTGATAATTGACATGTCTGAATTACAGATTTTTATTATTTTACCCATCTGAAAAAATTCAAAATTGTTGTAAATTTATTTAATATTACTTAATATTATAGTTACTATTGTAAAAAAATTAAATATAAAATACTTCATTTAGCAGTCATTCAACCAAAAAAATTACACTTGCATGACTACTCAGCCCAAAAAAATTCAGTCATTTCAAGTTTTAAGATCATTATTGATTTTTGAAAAAATAATTTGAGATATTTTTAAATTTAAATGTCATTCAGATGTTTTATATTTTTTAATTATCAAACACCTTTTTAAGTTCAGATTTTATTTCACTCAAATTTATTAAAATATATTAATCATTTATATTTTAATTATTCAATTTTATGGAACAACACCTAAGTCGACTGGAGAAGTCCAAATAAACAATGATAGAGATAGAACATGTGCACGCCATGCAGACCATGTTGACTCATTATGATCATATATATATTGCACGCTGATCCTTATAGTTAGACCTGTCAAAATATGGTTATGGGTTGGTTTTGGTTTTTAAAATATGGTTAACCAACCATTTAAGAACTAAAATCATATTAACCATTTTTAATATGGATAATGTGGGTTGAAACCATATAGTTATAGTTAAAAACCATATTAACCATTTTAAGATGTTTTGACTTTTAAACAAAAATTTTAAAAAATGAAATTAATATATACTATAAATAGAGAAACAGGTATAAGGGGTGAAATTTAGGCTCCTTAAGTAATGCTATGAGAAATACATAATCACTTAATATTATCTTTTTGGATGAGGGTGAGGGTGAGGGTGAGGGTGGGGGTGGGGGTAAGGGATGTATACATAATCACATAATATTATTTTTTTGAGGGGTAGGAGTGGGGGTGGGGGACAAAGCCGGCCCTGACATTTTCAAGGCTATAGGCGAAGATAAAATTTGGGGCCCCTTACATTTTAAAAAAAGTCACTTCTTCAAGAGCAACAAATGATAAAAAAAAAGACTTCAATTTTCAATATCACTTAATAGGATACTATTGAGTTCAAATAAAAATGTTACAATTACAAAGATCAGTACCTGATTACTGAAAAACTACCCTTCTTGCATTTTTGGCCGCAAAAGTTTCAATTAAGCTTGAATAGTCAAGCTTATGTGTGACGCCCCCAAAATAGGTCCAATCCACAACCCATTCTGAGTCACCAAATACATGGTACAGCGCGCAAAATACGATAACACTTATGATGTGAGTTTAAATACAAATATTATCATCTATACAATATCCACACTCAAATAAGTCCTCATTACAATTATTGATACATTATTTTACAAAATAGTGAGGACTACTAAAATAACTGTCTTGAACCATCACTCCACACCCCAACTAGTTCCCGCTATATTCTCGTCTCCTAAGAAGAAAAATGGAACAACAAGGAAAAGGATGAGCTCAACTAGCCCAGTAAAGAACATTATGACTAAGATAATGTACAACAAATTATCCTTAGTCTTCAACAGGAAAAAATCTGATAGAATACAATAGACAACAAGTTTTAGATCAACAACTGCAGCGAAAATAATAATTCATTAGAAGAGTTATGTAGAGAATGAAATCTACTATCATCTATAAATTTAAAAGTTCATCGTCGATATTTTATCCCTATAACATCAATCAATATATATCTTGAATCAAATAGTCATCTTTGCACTACAGGCCAAAGATATTCATCAGTTGGTCATGTTCATCTAAACACCTGTACATCTTTGTACTACGGGCCAAAGATATTAATCAGTCGGTCATGTTCATCTCAACACCTATTCATCTTTGCACTACGGGCCAAAGATATTCATCAAGAAATCATTCATCTTTGCACTACAGCCCAAAGATATTCAGTTATATCATCATTTAGGACTAAGGATGATGAAAATATTTTAAAGAAAACGAATCCAGTGTAACAAAAGAATAAATATTAAGGATTCGTACTTTAAACAATCCGAGTTCAAAAATACTTCATAATAAACTATTGTGGAGCAGAATTCAAAATAAAAGATCAAAACATAGATTCAATCAAAGATAGTAATCATAACAGACAATCTTGGACACAGAATTTTTTTTTTATTTTTATGTGAATAGTGTCGTATTCGTGAATAGTGCCGTATACGTGAATAATGCCGTATACGTGAATAGTAACTCCGACACTAAAAGATAGAAATTTCACAATAAAAATCATCACGCTTCGTGAATAGTACTCGTGAATAGTAACTTATGAATAGTAACTCGTGAATAGTAACTCATGAATAGTAGCCCCGACATGAAAAAGTTCTAAATTTGATAAAAAATTTCAACCAATATTTCGACATAATGATATTGAAAAAAATAATATCATTTAAGAAAAAAATAACATCCCTTACCTCAGAAAGAATAGTACTTCTGACTGAAATACTGGATATAGTGCTGAAAGAACTTGCACCGTATAGCAACACTCAAAGTATCAAAATACTCACAAGAATACGCTCAATATATCGAGAGAGAAAGAGAGAGAACATTTCAGTTTCTGGTGTGATTTTTAATTCTAACCTAAGCACCCTATTTATAGAAAAATGCTTAGAACACCAAAGTAAAAAATTGAATATAATAATATATTTATAACCAAATTTTCCTTAGCCCACCACATCAAAAACACATTTTCCACACAAATGCACCAAAAATGAAAAACATGTTTTAAACAATTTTTGTTACAAAATCAATTCAGACTCAATAATCTGGAACTTCAATAATTCATAATAAATAGCCCTTTTATCAGAAAAATTCAAACCTCATGTCCTCTTCATAGGAAATTTTATTCTCTACAACTTTGCAGAAGAAAGTTTTTTCAAATTCCAAATAGAAATTTACCGAAATCCACAAACGAGTGATTTTACAGGCTATAATCAAATTTCAGTCAAAAATTGTGTCCACCAACACACAAAACATGTGTTAAACATTTTTTGTAACACCAAACATGTGTTAAACATTTATTGAACAAAAATACTCTTCCTCCTCATATACTCATATATCCCACATTCATTGTAAAAATATCGCCATTATGATAATAAAATATTATTTTATCAAAAAAGATAAAATATCAATTTTTAATAATTATCACATTAAAAATTTTCTCCATCTATATCCACATAAAATCAATATTTTTCTCTTCATATAAATCAATAATTAATTATTCATAAATAATATTACAGAATCACAATACTGACAACCAGGCTGTTCCTAGGAAAGATGGGGCTTTCCAATAAGGATTTTTCCTTATTGACGCGCAATAAGGTGACCAAACCTCTCCTTAGATAGAACTTTCTAGACATTACCAATAATGTTATCTAATAATATTATTCAGATAATATGAATTATTGCTTCGATAATGGAAAATACTGTGTAGTGACAATTATTGAAACAACAGTAATATAAAATATCAACGCAACAATTATTGAATCAATAAAATAAAATACTGAATAGTAATTACTGTACCAATTATTGAGTAGTGCCTTCTTACGTAAGAATTAATAATTGATGCAATATCGTGTGCTACTGTGCAACAATGCGTATTACTGTGTTTCAACCACCGGGTATTCCAACAGTATTAACGGTAACAACTATGCCGTTATTTATAAACAACTTATACTTGTCGTTTTCTTCATCCAATCGCTTTTCGTTATGGGGCCCACACAAGGCTGCGCCGTCGTATGAATATTCCCCGACAGAAAGAATATTCCACGACCAAACGAATATTTCCCGACAACAATGAGTATTTTATAACCTCTTGCTTATTTAAAAATATTTGCGCATTTTACCCATAACTAACCACATTAATCAAATTAACCCTTACTATTTCAAAATAATAAATAGAGGAAATTTCATTTTATTTAAAAAAATTCAGGGTCTTACAACCTCCCCTCCTTATGAAATTTCGTCCTCGAAATTGACGTACGTACCTGGTGTTTCGAAAAGGTAAAGATACCTCGCTTTCATTTTCGTTTCCAACTCCCAGGTCATTTCTTCAATAGCATGGTTCATCCACAAAACCTTAACTTGTGGTATAACCTTTGTGCGTAGGACATGCTCCTTCCTATCTAAGATCTTGACTGGTACCTCCTCGTACGTTAAATCTTCTGCTATCTCGTCTAGTTCTAACTCAATAATGTGGTTCGGGTCGTCCACATATTTTCGTAACATCGATACGCGAAAAATGTTATGAACACGCGTCATACTTGGCTGTAAAGCGAGTCTATAGGCCATAGTTCCTATTCAATCGAGGATTTCAAATGGACTAATAAATCAAAGGTTTGAGCTTTCCTCACATCGCCAAATCTTGCTTTTGGAATAACAACTTCTTGCACCTCCTTCTTCATATTCATCATCTCCGGTGTGTAGCTTGAGCGATTTTAACTTTATCGATAAAAGTCGATTCTACTCGTATATTCGTTATCTTCACGTAGATTCTTGGAATCTTTAACTCTCTGTAAGTCGTACGAAATGGGTCTTTGTGTTAACAATATCGCACTCCACATACGATCTTCTACTCAACACGTCAGCTACCACGTTCGTTTTTTCGGGATAGTATTGAATGGTATGGCGGTAATCTTTCAACAGCTCGAGCCAACGTCGTTGCCGCATGTTGAGTTCTACATTCCCCGCTCCATTCGAATTTTGTATCTTTCCGAGTCAGCTGAGTTAATAGAGTAGCGATTCGAGAAAATCTTTCCACGAATCTCCGATAATAACCAACTAATCCTAGAAAGCTACGTATTTCGATTACTGACTTAGGTTGCTCTCAACTGTGACTCATATCCCGATCTTGGATAGCACGTCACAATGGTACCTATCAACTTACCACCGCACGAATATGGCGTACCCTACAGAGAGTCTGGCTTCGGTGTATTCCACAAAGGAAGTCACCAGATAGAGGCTCGGGTACCAAATTCCATAGTTGAATTTTTAACTCCTGAAGTTCAATAGGAGCCATTCGATATTAGATTTTAGAAATGGGTTTTGTACCGGGTTCAAAGTCGATACAAAATTCAATATCACACTTTGAGAGTAAGCCAAGAAATTCTTTAGGAAATACGTCAGGAAACAAAATATTATTCAGATATGACGTATTAAAGTCCATGACATGGGTAAGAAAACTTGACATCCGTTTTTTCAATAAACGAATGACTTTATAACTTGATATGAAAGTGTTTGAATTCAAATGGTTTGGTTACTTGAATTCGAATAACATGTTGCTTAGGAACATGAAACTAACAACCTTACGAAAGCAATCAATTTTGGCATGATGAGTAGTTAACCATAAAATCACATCAAAAGCAAATATCTTTAAAGAAATAAGGTCAACAGTGTGACACCCCCAAAATAGGTCCATTCCACCCAACCCATTCTGAGTCGTCAAATACATGGTACAGAAAATAACTACAACTTTATTACAACAATTGTCGTGCAAAATACAACAACACATATGCTGTGAGTTTGGATACAAATATATACCAAATGTGACTCATGTTCCAACCGTGGACATCACCTTACAATAACACCTTACATAAAGGTATAGTCAAAAACTGTTTTAGAAATTAGAATCTTTGGAAAGTGCTCAAGGAAACCTTCGTACATGGGAGGCCACGCGTCTAGGTTATGATAGATATCATATGGCCACAGAATTATCCTTGGTTGACCCAATAGACCCCAAAGAAAAACGAGAAGATTACTATCATATTCTTCCCAATGGTGAGTCTTCTCTTGACTTATCATTATCTCCACTGTCTCTAATTGAGAATTATACTTCAAACAAACACCAAGATTATATAGGTAGTGCCCATAGATATACTCAGCAAGTGGATGAGCACAACCCTGTCTTATGATGACACGAGGTTGTATGTCATTAGACATCTTGTATGATAGTGACAAAACACCCTTCCAACGTTGGGTTCGCCTCACCCTATTTTCTTCACCAAATATAACTACTAAATGATGACCACCGTTCTATTCCCTTGTTACCCCCGCTCGACCCAGCTACACTCTTATTACCTGAAAGGAATTGTGAAGCAAAAGGGTGAGCACAACTAGCTCAGTAAAGAATATCATGACTAAAGATAATTAAATTATCAATAGCCTTCATCAATAATAAATCAGAGATTTAGAACATATGGTAAATGATAAAAATTTCAACCATAGTTGCAGCGGAACGAGCAATCCATTAGAAGAGTCAAATAGACTATAAAGTCTATTATCTTCTCCATGTTAAAAATCCACCAACAATGTTTTATCCATGTAACATCACTCAACAGTTCCTTTCCACAATCATATGAATAACTCATAATCATAATTGTGACTATAAATTTTTCTTCGCACCCAGGACGAAGAATATTTTCATCACCTGTCTTTACCTGAAACATCAAAGATCATGGTTATACCAAATCACAATTCCTGTTTATAATCATACTAACAAATCCATCTTTGCACTACGGGCCAAAGATATTCATCAACAAACCATCTTTGCACTACGGGCCAAAGATATTCATCAACAAACCATCTTTGCACTACGGGCCAAAGATATTCAACAACAGTTCATCTTTGCACTACAGGCCAAAGATATTCATCAACAAACCATCTTTGCACTACGGGCCAAAGATATTCAACAACAATTTATATTTGCACTACAGGCCAAATATATTCATATCTCAAAGAAATATATAATCATTTCAGAATTTATATAAACAATAATTATAACCATGTTGATCAATTCACCTTTGCACTTAAGCTTAAGATATTCAATTATAAATTCAATGGTCATGATCATACCAGTCACAATTCAACTTTGCACTACAGGCCAAAGAGAACCCTAGTCATGATCATACCAATAATCTATCCATCTTTACACTCCAGTGAAAGAGAATTTCAACATCAGGGTTATAAAAATGTTATATATGATGATAAAAATAATATGATCAACCTATAGTTTTAATCTCAAGAGTAATATTCGTAACTCATGAATAGTAACCCCGACACAAAAGATAGAAATTCTACAATAAAATTCATACCAATATTTCGGTATAATGATATTGAAAGAATAACATTACTTAAATTTATAAACAATTTATTTTAATTGTTTACACTTTACTAATTAATGCATTTAATCATCATAAAATGCCAACTCTTACAATTTCATCATCAATAACCAAAACCCTCATCAAAAATCTGCATATACCTCATATAGGATTCTCAAGCCATAAAATCCTATTTTTCAATTTTCTTTCTTCACAAAACATATTTAATTCATTTACTCATAACTAGACCATTTTTATGAAAAATACCAAATCAGTTCCAAAAATATTTCTTTTCTGGGATTTAGCATAATATAGTCCCATAGTGAACATATATTTTTCTCAGAATTTTTAAAAGTCATTTACTATTTTTCATATTGCCAAAATAGCCGAATATTTAGACATTTATCAAAAATTATACTTTTGTCTAAAAATTCTGAAATTTACAGAGTATACTTCTATCATATACATGTACTCCCAATAAAAATTTCATCAATTTTGGAGTTAACCACAAGGAATTATAAGCTGTTACTTTTAAAATAGTCTTTTCTCATAAAATTCATAACTCTCAATCTATACATCCAAAAATCACCATTTTTGGACACAATCAATAAAACTCATCAAAATATCATTTCAAATTTTTCCAAAATTTTTGAAGGTCAGAAAAATTACGAAACTGAAAATCATAACAACCCTTAAAATCCCTTACTATCCCTTACCTAAAAAGTGCAGTATTTCTGACTGGAATGCAAAGCCGAAGGAAACTTGCACTGAATAGCAACTCTCAAAGTATCTAAATACTCACAAAATATGCTTCATAATATAGAGAGAGAAAGAGAGAAAGCTTATGTTTTTGGTGTGATTTTCAATTCTAACTTAGCCCTCTATTTATAGGAAAATTTTGGTAGGTTTGACCTGCAACCTGATGGCTTTACCTGCTACTATTCCCACCCACCACATTTGAAATATAATTCAGCACATTTCTTCACCAACCACAAGTGGGGCCCACCAATTCTAGAATTTTCCACCAAAATGATAAACTCTAAAAATTCAACAATTTCTGAACCAGTCATCTCGTAAAATTCATAATAAATCATACGTTCATTTTTAACGGTTCAAAATTTGTGGACATATACTCAACTTATATATGTATAACATAACCAAAAATTACCACGATCCAACGGTCGGATTAAAAATCATAACCCCCGCAAAATATCTCAAAAACCCTGATTTTTAATACCTCCATTCCGACAAAAATACGGATAAAAATCTCAACATTAACTCCTTCATTTTTTAACCACAAAAATATATCCCTCATTTATATCCACATAAAATAAATATTTTCTTATCATATGAATCAATAATTATTTATTCACAAATAATATTACAGAATCACATTTATGGCAACCAGGCCGTTCCCAGGAAAGAGGGGGCTTTCCAATAAGGATTTCTCCTTACTGGCGCGCAATTAGATGACCAAACCTCTCCTTAGACAGAACTTTCTAGACATTGCCAATAATGCTATCTAATAATACTATTCAAATAATATGAATTATTGATCTGATAATGGGAAATACTGTGCAGCAACAATTATTGAACAACAATAATACAAAATTTCAACGTAGCAATTATTGAATCAATAAAATAAAATATTGAACAGTAATTACTGTAACAATTATTGAGTAGTGCCTTCTTACGTAAGAATCAATAATTTTAAAAATACTGTGCAATACCGTGTGCTACTGTGCAATAACGCGTATTACTGTATTTTAACCACCGGGTATTCCAACAGTGTTAACGGTAACAACTACGCCGTTATTTGTAAAAACTCAAATTTATCGTTTTCTTCACCCGACAGTTATTCGTTATGGGGCCCACAAATAGCTGCGCCGTCGTACGAATATTCCCCGACAGAAAGAATATTCCACGACCAAACGAATATTCCCCGACAACAATGATTATTTTATAACCACTTGTGTATTTTGAAAAATTTTCACATTTCACCCATAACTTTAACTTTTTATCAATTTAACTATTTACTGAATTGTAATTATAAGAAAAATTAAATACTTTTATTTCATAAAATTCGGGGTCTTACAAACAGGTAATGTGATAGTGCCAACCTGAATCAAGAAAGATTTCTAAACAGTGGATGAAATGAAAGTTTCTCCTAACGAAGTCTCCACAGATAGGTCAAAGTCTAATTTCTCCGGAGTCAAGTTTAAACGTTGAACACAAGCAAGAGAAATAAAAGAATGGGTAGAACCGGTATCTAATAAGATATAAACTTCGCAAGAATTTATAATTAACTAATCCGTGCTAACTTCGTTCGGGTTCCTCGCATTCTGACCAGTCACGACAAACGCTCTTCCAGGAACCGTTGACTTTGACTTTTCTGGGACAGCCTTTTGAGTCACCATCCCCGCTGGACTTGGTTTCGCTACAGTACAATCTCGAGCGATATGTCCTTCCTTTTCATAATTATAACATACCTTGGAAGGTTGTGAATAGTTTGGACTTATGTGTCCCTCTTCTCCGCATCTGTAGCATCTAACTGGCGGTCTTTCTCCTCCTCTAAAATTCGTTGCTGGTGCTGGTGCTGCTGCTGACATCTTCCCGTCATCGTTAAATCTTCTCTTCTTGAAATTTCCACTTGAGTTATTTCTTCTATTATCTTGGCCATGATTACCACCGAAGTGGTTACCATTTCTAGCATGATAATTTCCTCCACGATTGTTATCATTGTTCCAATGACCGTTACCACCGGTACGATTATCATCGAGTTGTTGGTCATTATTCTTCAGTTGAGCCGACTCATTATCGCGCTCTAATAACTGAGCCCTATTCACAACATCTGAATATGAATAAAGTTTGTGAGAAATGAGGTATTGATGTATTTTGGGTTTCAAACCTCGCAGAAACATTTGCGTCATTCTCTCCTCATTATCAACCAAATGTGATGCAAATCGAGACAACTCGGCAAACTTAGCTTCGTACTGTGACACGTTCATATTGTTTTGCTCCAGCTTGATGAACTCTACCTCCTTCATGTGACGAATACTTTCAGACTTGTCGTTGAACAATTCTTAGAACTTCTCCCAAGATATCTTCAGTGCGGTAGGCTGAGTACGCTTTACGGATTCCCACCAATAATCTGCCTCTCCTCGTAACATGAAAGTGGCGAAAGGAACCTTTTGCTCCTCTGAGCATCCCAAGACATCAAATATCTTAGTAATCTGCTTTATCCACGTCTCTGCCGTAAGTGGTTCTGGCTTTCCCAAAAACTCCGGCGGTCCTAACTCCTTGAACTGCTTAGCGGTGACCATCCGTGAGTTGCCAGTGTTTCCACCTGCATTTTGAACAGTAGTCTTTCTCGTTTGGTTTTGCATGAATTCTAGAAAGTTCCTAAACATACCATTGTTCGTCATCTGCTCAGTGGTGTTGTTCATAGGAGGAACATTGCCAGCCTGTTGCACGTTCTCGTTGGTGAGCAAAGGTGTCTCCATGGTCTCATTTACTCCATTGTTAACATTCTCAGTTGCCATTCTTAAATACTGCCAGAAAATAAGGGTTAATTAAACAAATTAACAAATCACATAATACCTCTATATTATGACCGACCAACAAATAAGCTTAGGTAGGACACACTAGCGAAGGATTTACTCGTCTCTCCCCTCCTAGTTCTACTCCTCGATCTCCGCCAGAGATCATATCCCTAAGCTCTGATACCAACTGTGACGCCCCCAAAATAGGTCCAATCCACAACCCATTCTGAGTCGCCAAATACATGGTACCGAAACAACTACAACTTCATTATTACAATTGTCGCGCAAAATACGACAACACTTTTGTTGTGAGTTTAAATACAAATATTGTCATCTAGACAATATCCACACTCAAATAAGTCCTCATTACAATTATTGATACACTATTTTACAAAATAGTGAGGACTACTAAAACAACTGTCTTGAACCATCACTCCATACCCCAACTAGCTCCCGCTATATTCTCGTCTCCTGAGAAGAAAAATGGAACAATAAGGAAAAGGGTGAGCTCAACTAGCCCAGTAAAGAACATTATAACTAAGATAATGTACAACAAATTATCCTTAGTCTTCAACAGGGAAAAATCTGATAGAATACAATAGACAACAAGTTTTAGATCAACAACTGCAGCGGAAACAACAATTCATTAGAAGAGTTATGTAGAGAATGAAATCTACTATTATCTATGAATTTAAAAGTTCATCGTCGATATTTTATCCCTATAACATCAATCAATATATATCTTGAATCAAATAGTCATCTTTGCACTACAGGCCAAAGATATTCATCAGTTGGTCATGTTCATCTAAACACCTATGCATCTTTGTACTACGGGCCAAAGATATTAATCAGTCGGTCATGTTCATCTCAACACCTGTTCATCTTTGCACTACGGGCCAAAGATATTCATCAAGAAATCATTCATCTTTACACTACAGCCCAAAGATATTCAGTTATATCATCATTTAGGACTAAGGATGATGAAAATATTTTAAAGAAAACGAATCCAGTGTAACAAAAGAATAAATATTAAGGATTCGTACTTTAAACAATCCGAGTTCAAAAATACTTCATAATAAACTATTGTGGAGCAGAATTCAAAATAAAAGATCAAAATATAGATTCAATCAAAGATAGTAATCATAACAGACAATCTTGGACACAGAATTTTTTTTTTAATTTTTATGTGAATAGTGTCGTATTCGTGAATAGTGACGTATACGTGAATAATGTCGTATACGTAAATAGTAACTCCGACACTAAAAGATAGAAATTTCATAAAAAAATATCATCACGCTTCGTGAATAGTACTCGTGAATAGTAACTCGTGAATAGTAACTCATGAATAGTAACCTCGACATAAAAAAGTTCTAAATTTAATAAAAATTTCTAACCAATATTTCGGCATAATGATATTGAAGAAAATAATATCATTTAAGAAGAAAATAACATCCCTTACCTAAGAAAGAATAGTACTTCTAACTGGAATACTGGATATAGTACTGAAAGAACTTGCACCGTATAGCAACAGTCAAAGTATCAAAATACTCACAAGAATACGCTCAATATATCGAGAGAGAAAAAGAGAGAAGATTTCAGTTTCTGGTGTGATTTTTAATTCTAACCTAAGCACCCTATTTATAGAAAAATGCTTAGAACACCAAAGCAAAGAATTGAATATAGTAATATATTTATAACCAAATTTTCCTTTGCCCACCACATCAAAAACACATTTTCCACACAAATGCACCAAAAATGAAAAATATGTTTTAAACAATTTTTGTTATAAAATCAATTCAGACTCAATAATCCGGAACTTCAATAATTCATTATAAATAGCCCTTTTATCAGAAAAATTCAAACCTCATGTCCTCTTCATAGGAAATTTTATTCTCTACAACTTTACAGAAGAAAGTTTTTCCAAATTCCAAATAGAAATTTACCGAAATCCACAAACGAGTGATTTTACAGGCTATAATCAAAGTTCAGTCAAAAATTATTTCCACCAACACACAAAACATGTGTTAAACATTTTTTGTAACACCAAACATGTGTTAAACATTTATTGAACAAAAATACTCTTCCTCCTCATATACTCATATATCCCACATTCATTGTAAAAATATCACCATTATAATAATAAAGTATTATTTTATCAGAAAAGATAAAATATCAATTTTCAACAATTGTCACATTAAAAAATTTCTCCATCTATATCCACATAAAATCAATATTTTTCTTTTCATATACATCAATAATTAATTATTCACAAATAATATTACAGAATCACAATACTGACAACCAGACTGTTCCCAGGAAAGAGGGGGCTTTTCAATAAGGATTTCTCCTTATTGGAGCGCAATTAGGTGACCAAACCTCTCCTTAGACAGAACTTTCTAGACATTGTCAATAATGTTATCTAATAATATTATTCAGATAATATGAATTATTGCTTCGATAATGAAAAATACTGTGTAGTGACAATTATTGAAATAACAGTAATATAAAATATCAACGCAGCAATTATTGAATCAATAAAATAAAATATTGAACAGTAATTACTGTAACAATTATTGAGTTGTGCCTTCTTACGTAAGAATCAATAATTGGTGCAATACCGTGTGCTACTGTGCAACAACACGTATTACTGTGTTTTAACCACCGGGTATTCCAACTGTATTAACGGTAACAACTACGCCGTTATTTATGAACAACTTATACTTGTCGTTTTCTTCATCCAATCGCTTTTCGTTATGGGGCTCACACAAGGCTGCGCCGTCGTATGAATATTCCCCGACAGGAAGAATATTCCACGACCAAACGAATATTCTCTGACAACAATGAGTATTTTATAACCACTTGCTTATTTAAATATATTTGCGCATTTTACCCATAACTAACCACATTATTCAAATCAGCCCTTACTATTTCAAAATAATAAATAAAGGAAATTCCATTTTATTTAAAAAAATTCAGGGTCTTACATTATGAACCAACTCTTTTTCAATCGACAACAAAACTAAATCGTTCAATCTTTCCTGTGACATTGTGGATCGAAGATAAGATTTGATCAACTTTAATTTTGAAAAGCTTCTCTCAGCAGAGGCAACAGTAACTTGTATGGTTAATAGAATTCTATAAGCAACCCAAGCATTTGGGTAACACTCTTCCATTTGCTTCAAATAGTGCAATACATCCACTGCCCTCTTTGCCTTTTTTGGTATAGCACCTTTCAAGTAGCTCAACTCATGGAATAGGTCACTTCCATTAACATCAAAGACATCATCATCTTTTAACAAAGTTTCAAGATTCTTACAATAGTCCATCAAACTATTATTATCTATAGACTTCAATTTCTCCAACTTAAACAAAAATCCAAAATCATCTTCATATTTTTTAAATTGCTCAAACCTACTTTGAAGTGAAGAAAGTGCTTGATCAATTATACAGAGAAAGTAACTGACCTTGAATGATTCCAAAGCTTCACCTCATCTTCACTATCACTGTCATCAAAATGCCTTCTTTTCCGAGTATTTCTTTTTTCACGAAATGTAGCTTCAATTTCCATCTCACTTGCAATTTCTTTAGCTATGATCCAGGCCTCATCAAATCTAGTTTCTCTATACTTTTGGATAAATGACATAAGTGTTTCCAATTCTTCAATAGCAATATCAATATGCATGTCTTCGGTTTAGAGAACTTTACTCACAATATTAATAGCATGCAACAAATCATACCAAATAACCATCCCCAATAAGAATTCAAAATCCATTTCATATGTTGCCATGCATTGAGCAGCAGACCTTGTTTTAGAATCATCACCATCTTTTGCCAAGCAATTTAAAGCATCTCTTATTTTGGGAGCTTGATATCTAAAAGCTTTTACACTATCCACATGACTCTCCCATCGTGTTTCAGACAACGGTTTAAGACTGAGCCCATCCACATAATCCCTAAAAACTTTCCATCGCTTTGTTGAAGATGAGAAGAATGAATATATCCGTTGTACCACTCCAAAAAAATAATCAGCTTTAGGATTACAATTAACCATATCACATATTGCAAGGTTCAAGCTATGACAACCACAAGGTGTAAAAAATGCTCTAGAATTTACCTCTAGAAGTCTATTCTGGACACCCTTGTGCTTTCCTCTCATGTTAGATCCGTTGTCATATCCTTGTCCACGTATATCACCAATATTAAGTGTATGACTGTCAAGTGCATTTGTAAGCTCATTAAATAATCCAAGTCCCGTTGTATCATCCACCTTTAAAAATCCCAAAAAGAATTCTCTCACCACAATATGACTTGTTGTAACATCTGCACATCGGCCAATAAGAGACATTTGCTCCTCATGACTAGCATCTGGAGTGCAGTCAAGTATAACAGAAAAATATTTTGCCTCTTTAATAGTTGCAACAATAGAAGCTTTAACCTCATTTGCTAGGAGCTGAATCATTTCATTTTAGATCTTGTGACTCAAGTAATGGTAATGAGTTTCTTTCTTCAAAACACGTTGAACATGTTCATGCATTACTGGATCAAACTCAGAGATCATCTCAATCACTTGTAAGAAAACTCCATTATTCTCCTCACACAATTTCTCATTATTCCCACAAAATGGCAAATTATTTTTTGCAAGACTTTTGACAACAGCTAGGATCCTCTATAGTACTTGTCTCCAATGCTCTCTCTCCTTCTTGATCTATTCTTCCAACCCCTGATCAATTGTTGCATTCTTTTTCAATCTTGTTTCCAATTCAATCCAGCTAGTAAAGCAACTGAGGTGATGCTTATTTTTTGCATGACTTGCAAGTCTTAAGCTTACATTTTTCCAGTCATTCAGTCCTTCATTACCAAGTTGACCCAACAAATTCTTGTCATGATCTTGCCTAAACAATCTACAACAAAAGCAAAATACCTTATCCAAAGAAATTGAGTACACTAACCACCTCCTGTTCTTCTTTTCACCATTAGATAAGACACGATAATAATTATTAGAACTGAATCGTCTCCCTTTGTGACCATCTGGAAATGTGAAATTAATCTCTCTTTTAGGACCTCTTTCAACTAAAAAGTCTCTGGAATTTTGTTTCATCTTCTCCCAATTTCCTGGATCATCAATGTCGAATGGGAAATCAAATGATGCTCTTGAACCATGTTGATCATCTTCCTCTTGCATATCAATATTTTCACCTACATCTTCCATACTACCATTATCTCCTGCATTTTGTTGATCATCTTCAGCTATAATTCTTTCTTCCTCATTTTCTATAAGATTTGGCTCATCCATGTTACCACTATCATCAACATTCTGATTCTCATTGTTCTCCTATTCATTCTCATTCTCATGTACATTCACATTAGTACCAGTCTGTATTTGTTCTGTATTTCTCTTAAAGTACCTATTAAGATATCCGGATTGACTTTGAACTAGTGCATCTCTTTGTTGCGTCTGCTTTTTCTTTTGAGCCCCTGATGGTTGAATTCTAATTCTATTTGGAGGCATTATATATTTATATGACAATCTGATCCATTTATGCAATAAGACAATAACTCAATAAGATTAATAACTCAATAAGACAATCTCAAGAACCATGTAGATTTTTCCATAGCAGGTCTATTAGGGGTTTACGGTTTACCAATTATGCAAACTTAATAACCATTCTTCCAGATGCACAAACTTTCAGAAAACATATTACTATATTAGGGACGTAGGGTTTTACTGTATATAATTTCAATTGGAGCAACTGAGCAGCAAGAACCAATCTTATGGAACAAAAGTATTAAAAGTAAGAAAGAATGGAGAAATTAGTTACCTGGTAAAACAAAATTATTCTGAGAATTGGACCGGATGAAGAAGAGATGATAGTCAATACTCAATAGATGTCAGATGTGTGTGCGTTTCAGTCAGTGCGATGGTCGATGATCATATGCAGCAGCCAGCAGGAGAAGTGCGATGGCCGATGATCATATACATATTAAAAAAAAATTGGGGCTCCAAAATTTTTGGGGCTCTAGGCCCATGCCTCTTGGGCCTATGCCCAGGGCCGGCCCTGGTGGGGGAGAGGGGTGTATACATAATCATATAATATATTTTTTTTAGTAGGGTGGCGATGGGGGTGGGGGGTAGGGTGGGCGAGTGGGGGGTGGGGTGGTGGGGGGTAAGGGGTGTATACATAATCACATAATATTATTTTTTTTTAGAGTGGTGGGGTGGGGGTGGGGTAGGGTAGGGTGTGGGGTAGGGTAGGGGGTGGGGTGGGGGTAAGGAGTGTATACATAATCACATAATATTTTTTTGGTGGGGTGGGGGTGGGGGTGGGGTGGGGATGGGCTGCATACATAATCACATAATATTTTTTTTATGGAGGTGGGGGTGGGGTGGGGGTGGGGGTAAGGGGTGTATATATAATCACATAATATTATTTTTTTGGTGGGGTTGGGGGTTGGGGTGAGTGGGGAGTGGGGGGTGGGGGTGGGGTAGGAAGTGGGGAGCTAAAAAAGATAAATATGATTTTCTTGGGAAACTACACTACTATATCTATATACATAAATCCACCGTATATATATATCATCATCAGTATTTCTAGCTCTAATATAAAAGGAGCTGGGATACATATATACAATATATCCAACCCACATTACAAATTCTACAACATATATATATATATATATATATATATATATATATATATATATAAACCCTTGTCGATCTGTACGTGTGAGGAGCTAGATCGAGATGGCAGCTGCAGTTGGTGGGGTGGGGGTTGGGGTGGGGGTGGGGGTGGGGTAGGGTGGGTGGGGGTGGGGTGGGGGGTTGGGTGAGGTGAGAGTGGGGTGGGTGGTTGAGCTTCTTGAATATGTAAATATGGATGGAAAAACTTTTGATTTGGATTTGGAATAAAATATGGGTCGAAAAATGGTTAACTGGGGTGGAACTATATTTCTTTTTAAAAATATGGTTCCAAACTTTAACCAACCCAAATAAATAAAAACAGTTAACCAACCCATTTGGTTCCAATTAATATGGGTTGACCCGGCAGTTAACCAACTATATTGCCAGATCTACTTATAGTATGATCTGGTTCTGGTTTGCTTCTCTCTCTCATTACTTGACTGTATTCAACTTACCGGCGGAAAGAAATGGTCGGCGTTTGCTATATTAAAATGGATTAGAATTGTTGGGCCATAATATTTTGAGTCTATTGGGCTATTTTCATTATGGGCTGGGGAATATTGTGTCGGGCTGTTGGGCCGGACCATTGAGTGAATATGGTTTTATTTGAATTTAGACCGGTGATGATT
Source organism: Panax notoginseng (assembly GCA_016801055.1). Taxonomy (NCBI): domain Eukaryota; kingdom Viridiplantae; phylum Streptophyta; class Magnoliopsida; order Apiales; family Araliaceae; genus Panax; species Panax notoginseng. The sequence continues at coordinate 188,310,652 of CM029015.1, read as the reverse complement.
AAGGGATAAGCTTTGTCTAAATATCTCTGGGTCTTAATTAATGTGGATGAGACATTCCGGCTGAGTGGCAAACAGTGATGGGAATAGCAAGTGGGTTGCATGCAGTTGGCTGACATCATAGCAGGTCGGCGGCATACAAGACAAATCGGGGAGTATATGAGGATAGGGCACAGCACAAAAGATACCAAAACACTAGAGTTTATCACCTCCATTGTTATCCTTGTATTGTTATCCTTGTATTTGTCTGTACTGACTCTCACACCGGAGCTATCCCTCGACAGTTCAAACCGTCAAACTTTTGGAATTGACTGTGCAAGATTGGACGCGCTTTTACGTGATTGGGGCGCGTGAAAAAATTTTGGTGTTAACAAGAATAACCCTTTCGATAGACAGTGATGAATCCAAGAATTTTATTAAGGGTGGACACCTTCATATATAAATAAAGATAATTAAAAAAATTAATAGGTTAAAATAATAATAATTAATATAATTCACAAAATGTAGAGTTCATTTAAAATACATTAATCATTACAAAATTATTTTTGAGCCTCAATTTCTTGAATTTTTTTTACTATCACCTCATTTAATGACTATTGAGAATCGGATCGATGACGTTTGTTAATCTCGAGATTCATAATATTGAAAAACAAACAAACATAAATATAAAAAATACAATTAGGGGAAAAAGAAAGACGAGAGGAGTCTGACTCCTATGAAAATATACTCTCTCTCTCTCTCTCTCTCTATATATATATATATATATATATATATATATTTATGGGTTTGTGGGTGTTGACGCCAAGTTTTGTCTGCGCATCCAATCACAGAATCCACGCGCTGAAACCTGCACAATAATATATCACACAAGAAGCTTGACGGCTTGTGCTGCCGGGAGATAGCTCCGGTGTGAGAATAAGTACAGGCTGTTCACAAGATTTAACAATAGAGGCTTAAGTGTTTAGTGCTCAAAGATGTATTGCATGTTAATTGTAGTTAGCCCTTGTATTTATAGCCCTTCTCACTTCCCAAGAGTCCCTCTCTGAGTCGGAATAGGACTCCTAAATATGGTAGTTACCTATATTTGGGTCCAACACGATCTCCTTAAAAGGTGTAAGTAGAATCTCATTCTAATACTACTTTTGGAGTTACCTTATTCACATACGTAAACTCCTTATCACTCCCAACTCTACACATGGGCTGCCCAACTGCATAGGCCCAAACCAACCGACTTCTTAAACACCGATCTAGGCTTCGGCCCAAAGGACTCGAAGGCCCGACCCCAACCTCCCTGATCACAACCGGATTCCGGCCTAATGGGCTCGGATATCCGAACCCGAACACATTCGACATCCTGTGTGCCTTCGGCCACATGGGCCCAATCTCATCAGCTCCAACCCAGGCCTTCAGCTAACATGATGGTCGATAAAACACTCCCGAACAGTGGGAGATACCTCTAGGATATATAGGTTATGTACCTTAGTTTTATAAAATAATTGTATCTCAAGTTTTTTAGTAAGATTTAACTTTACTCATAAAAAATTCATACAAAAATTTGAGTAAACATAAATTTTGATTTAATTTAAAATTGTGTAGTACCATTATAATTATTACATTGTAAAATAAGTATATTTTTTATGACAATGATTAATTGAATTTTCATTACCATAAAGCATATAATATTAGACACCATTAAATCATATGAAAATTCACGTGTTTAAATATTTGTATATGTTCTTCAAATTTATATAGTCGGATTTATTTAGAAAACAATAAAAATGAACTCTATAAAGTATACTTGTTAGATAGGTATATCCCTTTTTAACTATATATTATACACGTTAAAATAATTTAGGACAAATATACTCAATTCCATATCAATTATTCATAGCATATTTCATATGTAAATCAGTAAATAAAATCAATTTAAGATAATATACGGGACACAATAGAAGAAAAGAAAATCCTAAAATTTAAAGAAATATGTCATAAAATTTGAAAGAAATTGAATTTCATAGAAAAGAAGCATCAACATGATTATAATTTACAATTTTAGTTGAAATTAAAGATAGGATATACCTAATTTTTTGAATTGAATTTTGTACGAGTTGAAAGTACGCACAGTAACTTGAGACTCCAAATTTGTGCATGGTGCAAGTACTTTCCCCCCCCCCCCCTTAAAAGTGTGGTCACACTTTACCATAATATATTTACTAGTTGAAATATTTATGAATTTAAGGGTGGTTAGGTACTTGACCACCCTTACCCCCTTATAAATTCCCCCCAATCAATATAATCTTGTTTTCTTTATGCATTGTAATATCGATTTTAAAATATTCTCACCCATATATATATATATATATATATATATATATATATATATATATATATGTAAGTTAGCAAAAATATATATACATAGTTAGATCTGACAATATAGTTAGTTAACTGTCGGATCAACCTATATTAACTGGAACCAAATTGATTGATTAACTATTTTTATTTTTTTTGGTTGGGTAAGTTTGGAACCATATTTTTAAAAAGAAATATAGGTTCAACCCGGTTAACCATTTTTCGAACCATATTTTATTTCAAATCCAAATCAGAAGTTCTTTCCACCCATATTTGCATATTCAAGAAGCTCAACCCCCCACCCCCACGCAACCACCCCACCTGTGTCGCCCCCAAACTAGGTCCACACAACCCATTCTGAGTCGCCAGATATCACACTAAAGAAATCAAATACAAACTTCATTTATACAACTGTTGAACTGTCGTACAGAATACGACCACAGTTAAACTGTGAGTTTTAATACGATTATATGCAACTCTCATGGTGCCTCGACCAAACACCTTACAATGATACTTTACATAAATTAAAGTACAGTCAATAACTATTTTAGAAATTAGAATCTTTGGGAAGTGCTCACGAAAACATTCGTACATAGGAGGCCATTCGTTTAGGTTATAATAGATATCATATGTCCACAGAATTATCCTTGGTTGACCCAATAGACCCCAAAGAAAAACGAGAAGATTACTATCATGTTCTTTCCAATGGTGAGTCTTCTCTTGACATATAACTATCTCCACTGTCTGTAATTAAAAATTATATTTCAACAAAACTACAAGATTATATAGGTAGTGCTCGTAGATATACTCAGCAAGTGGATGTGCACAATCCTGTCTTATGATGACACGAGGTTGTATGTCATTAGACATCTTGTATGATAGTGGCAAAACACCCTTCCAAAGTTGGGTTCGCCTCACCCTATTTGATTCACCAAATATAACTACTAAATGATGTATAAAATACAATACATTTTTCTATACTGTTTAGGGAGAACCTTCATAGCTAGAGACCACCGTTCTATTCCCCTGTTATCCCCGCTCGACCCAGCCACACTCTTATTACCTGAAAGGAATTGTGAAGCAAAAGGGTGAGCATAACTAGCCTAGTAAAGAATATCATGACTAAAAATAATTAAATTATACATTGCCTTTGTCAGTAATAAATCAGAGATTTAGAACATATGGTAGATGATAAACTTTTCAACCATAGTAGCAGCGGAACGAGCAATCCATTAGAAGAGTCAAATAGACCATAAAGTCTATTATCTTCTCTATGTTAAAAGTCCACCAACAATGTTTTATCCCTATAACATCAATCAACAATTCATGTCCACAATCATGTGAATAACTCATAATCATAATTGTGATTTTAAGTTCCTCTTCGCACCCAGCACGAAGATAATTTTCATCACATGTCTTTACCTGAAACATCAAAGATCATGGTTATACCAAATCACAGTTCCTATTCATAATCATACTAATAAATTCATCTTTGCACTACGGGCCAAAGATATTTATTAATAGTTCATCTTTGCACTACAGACCAAAGACATGCAACTGCATTTTTAGAAGAGTCAAGTAGAGTATGATATCTACTATCTTCTATAAATTAAAAGGTTTTCATCAACTTTATCGCTGAGACTCAGCTTAATAAATAAACCACATCATCCCTGCACTACGGCTAAGGATATTCATTAGTATCACGACCACGAATTATCCATGCACTACGGGCTGAGGATATTCGTGTTTTCACTAAAGGTCATAATTATACCGACTAATCTCTGGTCATAATTATACCAACAACTGTCCATCAATGCACTACGACCAATGAGGACTTTTACCACATCATTTGTAACACTACGGGTCATGATTATACCAAATGATCCCTGGTCATAATCATACCAATCAACAGTCCATCTATGCACGTAAACCAAAGATGACTTTCATCACAATATAAGCATGAGGATGATGACAATGATATAAGCATTAATCAAACGAAATCAAGGATAAATATTAAATACTTTAAATTTATCTAGAGTTTAAAAATATCCAATTTATCAATATGATACTGCTTTATGGAGTAAAATTCAAGAATAATATCCATGTATCAAAAATATTTGGGACAGAAAAGAAATCAATTTTTCGGGTGAATAGTAATCGGGTGAATATAGTACCCCATGAATAGTACTTCGTAAATAGTAACCCGACATAAAAAGTACCCTAAATATCCGAGTGAATAATATTTGAGTGAATAGTAATAGGGTGAATAGTAACCTGTGAATAGTAACTCGTGAATAGTACCCCGACATAAAAAGTGCCCTGAATACCCGAGTGAATAATATTTTACTGAATAGTAACCGGGTGAATAGTACCCCGATAAAAATATTGATATTTAATAAGAAAGTTCAGATCAATATTCCAATGAAATGATACTGAATGAAGTGCAAAAATTAAGAATATTCCACTAATTTTAAGGATTATAGAAGCAATACTTACCATAGTAAGTTTAGATTTAAGAATATGAAAAGAAATAACATACGAAACTGCAAATAGATTTTCATCCGTCATACGATACGTAATCCGCGTAGACAGGTTATTCCGACATATTAAAGGATGAATACGAAAAGTAGTATTCCTTATGAATACGAAAGAAATAATACTCCTTACGAGTACAACAAATAATATCCCTTACCTTAGTAGAATGCTGGATACTGTAATAGTGAAGTAGCAGAATATTCTTTTGCTTGCTCTTTATAGTTTCTCTTGTGAGTCTCAATGAATTGGTGAGAATGAAAGAAGAATTAAGCTTCTATTTATAGGAGAAACTAAATAGTAACTAATTCACGAATGGTCCAGATTGATTTACTATTAGAACGGACGGTCCAGATTGATTACTATTAAAACCACAACCGACGGTCCAGATTGATTACTTTTAAAACCACCATCAATGGTCTAGATTGATTTACTATTAAAATCACCACCGACGGTCCAAATTGATTTACTATTAAAACCACCATCGACGGTCCAGATTGATTTACTATTAAAATTACCATCGACGGTCCAGATTGATTTACTATTAAAACCACCACCAATGGTCCAGATTGATTTACTATTAAAACTACCACCAATGGTCCAGATTGAATTAACTTATTACACTTTGTTACCCCTAAAGTTTTCTAAGGTTACATTATTCCTCTCTAACTTTTGTAATTCACTTATCTTCAATAAACAGATTCTTAATACCTCAACAATTATTCATCATTAATATTATAACTCACAATATTTAACAACCAGATCATTCTCAGGAAAGAGAGGGCTTTCTAATAAGTATTTTTCCCTATTAGCGCGCAATTAGGTGACCAAACCTCTCATCGACAGAACTTTCTAGACGTTGTCAATATTGTAAATAATAATATGAATAACTTTGTTGTCTCAATTATTGATTTAATAATATAAAATATTATGCAGATGATACTGTGACAATAATTGAATCAAATAATGTGAGATACTATGCAACAATTACTGTAGCAATAATTGAGTAAACTGAGTGGCTTCTTACGTTAGTATCAATAATCAATACCGTGTGCTACTATGCAACCACGCGTATTACTGTACTTTTACCACCGGGTAGTTCAACAGTTAACGGTAAAACTTTCTCCGTTATTTTTATAAAAAGATATTTCTGTCGTTTTCTAACTACGACAATACTTCCGTTGTGGGGTCCACCAATGATTGTACCGTCGTATGAATATTCCCTGTTAAAACGAATATTCTCCGACCAATCGAATATTCCCCGACACAACGAATATTTTATATTAACTTGCTTACTTTGCAAAATTTTCAAATATTACCCTTAACTTTAACCTTTTATCAATTTAACCATTTAATAAATTGAATAACAATTATAAGAAAATTGATATGGTTCCAACCCACATAACTCATATTAAATTTAACCCCAAAATAGGTCCATATGGTTCCAACCAACATAACACATAATAAAAATGGTTAATATGGTTTTAGTTCTTAAATTGAACCATAACCATATTTTGAAAACCAAAATTAACCCATAACCATATTTTGACAGGTCTATACGCAGCCTCTATAGTACACTGTCGCATATGACGACGATTTTTTTAAACTATAACGACGGGTGAAAGATACCCTGGTCTATGACGACGGTTCACCCGTCGCTGTAGTCCAAAAAAATCGTCGACATAGACGACTGTGTACTACACAGTTTTGTATATATATATATATAGCCCATGTAAATATATTATATACATATTAATATATAAATATAAAATATATTAATAGTCAACCCAGATCTGGTCCGGGCGTCCGGATAATGAGCAAAATACGAACTTGTAATAGTAGCCATGAGATTAATCCAACGGTGCAGCTAAGTGTGATGTAAGTAAAGGACACATGCATATTGGGGAAAAAAAACCGAGCTTCACTTTTCGGGTCAAACAAAATTCTACGTATTCTCTCTCTACCGAGTCCCTCTCTTTCCTCTTAATCGCGAATCCCCACCATCTCGCCGGACGAAATTGTACCCATTCTCTCTCTCAGCGAAAATCTGATACTCATCTCGCCGGACGCCGGACGAAATCGACAGCAAGTTCGCCCAAAGCCAAGGTAATTTCTAACTTTTGAATGAAATCTAGGGCTTGTTGGATTCGCCGCCCCACCCAAATGGGTTAACCCTTTCAATAACAATCTTCATGTATCAAGTTTCTTCCTGTATTCGAAAGCAACTTTCTTCTTGTAGCTATGAATGCTTATGTTTTTGTGCTAATTTATATGGACTGCTTGTAATTCCTCAATGTGTAAATTAACTGTGAATGCTTATGTTTTTGGGGTAATTTATTTTGTTCAAATTAACCAGGGCACTTCACCAGAACAACCTGCGTGGTCTTATTCCTAAGGAAATTGTGAGTTATACTGAACATTTGTACATTGATAAATTCCCCCCATTTTGTTTGCTACATATGTACATTGATACAAATTAACTAACATTTGTACTGTTGCAATAATTAGGTATTTGAGAGCTTATTTTCTCCAGGGAGCAAATATGTTTTGATTCACAGTTAACTAAAAAAAATGTTTGCAGTATTGGAAAGTCAGTGTTTCAATTAACAGTTACAATGAAAAAAGAACTTCAAATAATTATTTGGTATTGGAATTCCAGCTAAAGGACTATGTGCTTTACAGTATTTGATGTGTAATACTACAATTAAGTATTTGATGAATTTAATCAACAATAATACTACTACTCCAGTACACTACTTAATTAATAATCCATTGGATTTGGCAGATAAAGTTCAACAAAGGCATGTCTATGTCAAGCAATATGAGGATTCAAACTCATGATATTCGATTTCGAAACAAAATATGTTATTGTCGCCTGAGAGCTGCTGTACGAATATCTGAATCAGAGAAGAATCTTGGAAAGCTCTACTATGACTGTCCAAGGGAGAAGGACAAAGGAAAATGTAAGTTTTGGGACTGGTGCAATCCAATTGGGTATGGCGAAACCAACTCCGCTGATGAAGCACACGTGCAATTGCGCAGCAATGATGATGCTCGACTCGGAGTCATTGAAATTAATGTGGCAAATCTTAAACACATCATCAATATCTTGGTGTTCTTTTGTGGGCTAGCCTTGGTAGTGTCGGTAATGGCACTTGTCAAGTGATATGTAATGCACTGTAATATTGTTGTCCACTATTTTCATTGTTGTAATATGGATGTTAGGTGTGTACAGTAATTTCATATATGGATTACCAAATTTTAGCAGATTCATCTAAAGCTTTATTTGTTGTAATATGGATGTTAGGTGTGTGCATTTGGCTAATTACACTATAAGCAGTATATTTGGTGACAAGATTAAAAGGGGCCTCCCAATGATAAATTATCCGAAACATCATTCTCACAGCCTCCCAATTTTGTTTTTTTATTAGTGCGATAGTCTATACAGTGAAAACTACTTATTGATTGTAAAATGTCATGATCATCAGATTTCTAATTTGTAAATTCTTAACCAAACTTCCAGCATATGTGATAAATCATGTACATATCCTTTTCAAATTTTCAGCACAGGTGATAAATCATGTACATGTCCTTTTCAAAATTCCAGCACAGCTATACAGAAAAAAGAATACATGTTATAAAAATACCCAGCACAGCTATAAAATACCCAACACATCTATACTCGCAACAAAAATACATGTTAAAAAAATCTGAACAAGCAGTGCAATAATAGCGAATATCATCAACTTGATACATCGTAGATCCACACAGAACAAAGAAAACTTTCAAATTCCACATATTTAAAATACAGAAAACTTTCAAATTCCTAAACAAACATCAAAGAAACTAATTAAAATACAGAAAACTTTCAAATTCCTAAAAAACTCTGCCACAAAGAAACTAAAATTACAAGCAAACAATGAGAGCAACCCCTGCCACAAAGAGAGTAGCCCCTACCACAAAGAGAGCAGCCCCTGCCACAAAGTATTTGATCCTGAAACAAAAAAAATGTCATCAATGTCAACTAATTTAAAAAGAAAAAATTGCAGTAAGGAGACAAAATTACAAGCAGAAAAAGACTTACAATCATCGTTAATGTCTACGTCCTCCTCATCGTACACTTCAACAAGTTTTGGACAATTTCTTTTGTCATGCGACACTCCAACAATCCCACATCCATTGCATTTCCTAGCCTTCTTGATAGCTATCTCTTTTCCTCCCTTAAGTCATTTACCACAACCCTTTGTCCTTATCGAAGATGGTTCTTTGAGACTTATATCATGTTGGCTCTCAAGAGAAACGGGCATGTTGATACTCCTTTCCACATCCATGCTACCATGATTCATGGCAGCAAACCTCCTTTGAGTTGATAACAAAAATTCTTTCAACTTTTTTGTGTTATCTTCACTTAATGCAGCTTCATCAATAACATTAGACGCAATTTGGAAGAGACTACTATGCCTCAGTAACACAGAAGTATCACATATTTCACTCACACTCCCACCCAAGTCATCCATAACTCTGCCACATTTCGTAGATTTTGTCCACCTCCGCAAGATGTACTGATTAGGTAATTCCATAACCTATTTTTTTGTGAAATATGCCAACATATGCCTACATGGAATTCCATCACTCTCAAACATCTGACAACTACATTTAACAAAGTTTGAGGACTTGTCAAACGAAAGCTTACGGTCATTAGATTCACCCTCCTTTACACTATGAACATTGTACAAACAGTTGTTATCATCTTTAAATGTACGTGTTACCACATACTTGCCACTTTCAAGCAGTTGCTCTTGAAACTTGTAAAAAATAGTTCGTGTGTACAACTCACTCATCTGGTATTCCATTACCCTGCCAGTTACTGTTTGTGTCTTTTCATTGACATCCTTATGATTGAAATCTAGTTCATTATGTCACATTTTTGCAAGTCCCCTATTAAACCGCGTCACAAAATCCAACATTGAGTTTTGAGGAGACTCATACTTCTTGAAAAAGGCATGAGCCCCTTCAACTCTTTGGCTACTCGTCATGTGGGCAGAAAAAATATGTCGTGAAAATGCCGGAACCCAACGCTCGCGGATTTCGTACATCTCCTGTAACCAATCATTAGTGTCAAATGTAGCTTTTCCTACAACCTCCGCCCATCTTCTTTCAAACTCGTCTGGGCTCTCAGATTTCCATATACAACAACTCAACTCACCATAATGTTCTTTGTAGGGAATTGGACCTAATTTTTCAGAAAACTTTTTCAAAATGTGCCAAATGCAATACCTATGAAAAGTATTTGGAAGCATAGACTAAATTGAATTTCTCATGGCCGGATCTTGATCAGTTATGATCATTTTCGGCGGACTACCCGGCATCGCTTTCAACCATTCCTTGAAAAACCAATCAAAAGCATCAATTTTTTCACCACTTAATAATGCACACCCTAAAAGAGTTGTCTGCCCATGGTGATTAACCCCTACTATAGGTGCAAAAACCAAATTGTAGCGGTTCGTATTGTACGTTGTATCAAACACGACAACATCCCCAAAACTTTTGTATGACTTTCTACACGTTGCATCCGCCCAAAAACAATGAATCATGACACCCTCCTCTTGCTCGAATGTAAAAGTAAAACTGGGATTCTTTTTTTTCTCATCCTTAAAATACTCGAACAACAGATGTGCATCATGTCCCTTTAAAGCCCTCCTCCTATCTCTTTCAGCATTATAAAGATCTCGTGTTGTACATCCAACATTTTCAAGACCTCCAGTTTCCATCTCTAAAATACTCATTTGTTGCCATGTTAGCACATTAGCTTTTGATAGTTGTTCTGTTAAATTTCTTTTGGCAAGTGTCACTACACGATGAGAGTGCAACAAATGTACTTTTCTGGGGGTCGTAAGAGGATGGTTATGACCCTCAACAAATTGTCTAATAACAAATCCCCCTGCATCGGTCCGGTCTTTCACAACTACCACTTTCGCACCACAAGCAACTATAATTAGGCCCCGTTTTCGTACAATCTGTTGAGTTTTGTTGGGCACAATTCTCCTCAACCCTTCTTTATAACAAACAAATTCCTTTCTAATTATTTCACCGTGAGGAATCTTTTTACTAGAATTTAACCGCGTACCAAATCCACCTTCTCTACCATAGTTGTTATAAAAGTCACGAACATCGCCTAAGTTGTGAAAATGTTGTCCAATTTTCGGTATCAACTCATTTTTAACTTACAGAGTGTAAAGTTGTTGAGAAGAATTACCAGATGATACCATTTCTATCTCTTCTACACAATGCTGCATTCTGCAAACACAACAAGTATACAACTTATAATCAACAAGCCAACAGCCAGAAAAGACCATCACTATGAAGGACTATTGAAAGAATCAATGTGAAGGACTGTGAACTTTGTAATTGGTGTTTATTCAGAAGTCTGTTGAGTCTGTATTAACAAGTTGAATATGTTTCCTGCTTAAAGTCTCTTCTAACATAACTTATTGTAACACCGCTTTTCAAAGGGTTAAGCAAACAAAAAAAATTGCTCACAAACTCTCTAACCTATTAAAGAAGCTTTTTTCAATGTATGAATAGCAAATACTTAATTGAAGTTACTGTATTTTAATTAGTTAATTGAAGGACTAACAGAATTATACACTGCAAACATTTTTTTTATTTTTTGAATGACTATTGAAATACCAAATTACATAAAAGGGTTAACTGCAAACTTGATACAAGAAGAAAGTTGCTTTCGAATACAGGAAGAAACTTGATACAGGAAGATTGTTACTGAAAGGGTTAACCCATTTGGGTGGGGCGGCGAATCCAACAAGCCCTAGATTTCATTCAAAAGTTAGAAAATACCTTGGCTTTGGGCGAACTTGCTGTCGATTTCGTCCGGCGTCCGGCGAGATGAGTATCAGATTTTCGCCGAGAGAGAGAATGGGTACAATTTCGTCCGGCGAGATGGTGGGGATTCGCGATTAAGAGGAAAGAGAGGGACTCGGTAGAGAGAGAATACGTAGAATTTTGTTTGACCTGAAAAGTGAAGCCCGACTTTTTTTTCCCCAATATGCATGTGTCCTTTACTTACATCACACTTTGATGCACCGTTGGATTAATCTCACGGCTACTATTACAAGTTCGTATTTTGCTCATTATCCGGACGCCCGGACCAGATCTGGATTGTATTAATAGTAATTTTATATATATATATATATATATATATATATATATATATATATATATATATATATATTTTCTAGGGATATGATTCGTACCAAATGCATCAATGAAATATTGGTTTCGGATTCCATTATGATATGATTCGAGCTATTTGTTGTTATAAATTTGATATTTAAAAAAAATGATCAAACACTAAAATTTGGAGGAACTCGTAGACATATTAGCAAAGATAAAGGGCTTAACATAAAAAATATAAAAATATAAAAAATAATAAATAAATAAAAATCAGCACGCCCCAAGGCCAAGACCTTTCTCATTTCTCAACACTTTCCCCTGTTCTGTCCTTTTCTTCTTTTTCCTACCATCTTCATCTCCAGCTTCCTCACACCTTCATCACCATTTCACTAACAAAAAAGAATAAACAAGAAAACTTTACACCACTCGAATCATTTTGTTAGTTCTTTCCCCCTCTCTCTCCCTCTCCAAACATGAATTCTGCCATTGAAGAAGGTAAGTTTCTCTCTTTTTCTATAGTCTGTTAAACAGTAATCAGAAATGGGTACTTATCTGTTAGCTAATCTAGTAACTTAGTTTAAATTTCTAAACTTTTTGTTAAAATCTACCAGATATGACTAACCAAGAAAAGCAATAACTTTTAGCAGAAAAAACAAAACAAAACAGAATATTCTCTGAAAAATGAAATATAAACAAACAGATAATATTGATTGCAATTAATTTGTTGTTTGGAGATTTTGATTGAACTCTATTATTGATTTATGGCTACTTGATTATTCAGTAGGTAATAGAGACTTGGAAAAAAGCCTGATGAGTCCAACTGTAAACCAAACCTCTCCGTCCGAGCCGTCGCCGGCGCCTTCTCCGTCGTCGGCGACTGCGCCGGCCTTGGTGCTCTCTAATTCCGGTAAGAGGATGGATCAGGCTGGGAAAAAGAAGTATGTTAAGCAAGTGACGGGCCGGCACAATGATACCGAGCTGCATTTGGCGGCTCAGCGAGGCGATCTTGCTGCTGTAAAACAAATTCTTGATGATATTGATAACCAAATGGTAGGGACTTTGAGTGGAGCGGATTTTGATGCTGAGGTGGCGGAAATTAGGGCATCAGTTGTGAATGAGGTGAATGAATTAGGGGAAACAGCGTTGTTTACTGCGGCTGAAAAGGGCCATCTTGATGTTGTGAAGGAGTTGTTGAAGTATTCGAACAAGGAAACCTTGACAAAAAAGAATCTGTCCATGTTTGATCCTTTGCACATAGCTGCTAGTCAAGGACATCATGGTGAGTGTCTTGAATTTTGTTAATTTAGTGTTTCTAATTTCTCTTTGTTATGATTGGCTATTGAGTCTGAATTTGGAATTCTTTTTATTGCAATTATATTTGAGCTGAGGCTATATTGAGAAGATGTACGGCACTACCTTCTAACTCTAAAAGGGGATTGAATTTTATTTTATTTGTTAAGAATTTCATTCAAGGATCGGAAATGTTATGCAGAATATGTTTGATTGCCTTATAGTATTCTAGATGAAAAAGTGAAGTTGTCACACATTCACAATAACTCAAGTTTAGGTGAATTGCTACCAAAGGTTTCCACTTTCAGGAGGAAATTAATTCTGGTTTCGATAAACAACATTCAATAACCTAGTTGAGACAGCATAGGGACTGAAGTTGGGTTTAAAGGGGATTGTGAACCATTAGACTAGGAAACAGATACATACTTTCATATGTAGGGTCCATTATTTTATTGGTGAACTCGGCATTTTAGTATTGGTAAGATTGTGAGCTGAGTTAGGTATGTTGGACATCAGTGCATGTAGTACTGTAGGTTCCAAGTATTGTGAACTGTTAACATGTACCCGTTGGAGATTTGTGCATGAAATCTCCAGGATCATTAATGGCATTTTACTTTCTCTTTGAATGTTTCTGCCTCATATTCTTCAACATGTTATATATTGGGCTACGCTAAAAATCTTAATTTCTAGCGTTTGAGTGTCTCTCTACCTCACACATTCTATGATGAAATTGAATGCATTTTTATCCTAAGACAGGACTCTTAGGTGCCCGTTAGTCTCCTATTTAATGTTTATCTCATCCTACGGATTATAGATTGGGTATTTGAGCTTATTTTTAGTTTTCAAAACAGTTATCCTATTGATAACCTCATGACTAATAGAGTTATGCAGATACTTAGGAATTAGAGCAGTACTTATGCTTGTCCCACAAGGTTCACCTCCACTTAGGCCCACATTCAAATAATAAACAGTGCAGAAATTGATTGCTGAAATGCTTGATGGTTAAAAAAGTATCTTCAATGCTACTTTTGAGTACCCAATTATTTTCCACTAGACGTGTTTTTATGCAAATCAGGTCATTACATTTATTGTGTCTCGTTGCAGTTATTGTCCAAGTGCTGCTAGACCATGACCCAGAGCTAAGCAAAACAATCGGCCCATCACATGCAACCCCTCTTATAACTGCAGCTTCAAGAGGACATATAGCCGTGGTGGATGAGCTTCTGTTAAAGGATTGTAGTTTGTTAGAAATTGCTAGGTCAAATGGGAAAAATGCATTGCATTTAGCCGCCAGACAGGGACATGTGGAAATTGTGAAGTCATTGCTTGACAAAGATCCGCAGTTGGCAAGAAGAAAAGATAAAAAAGGGCAGACTGCATTGCATATGGCTGTAAAAGGCGTTAGCTGTGAGGTGGTGAAACTGCTGCTTGAGGCAGATGCAGCTATTGTGATGCTTCCGGACAAGTTTGGTTACACAGCACTGCATATAGCCACCCGGAAAAAACGAGCAGAGGTATAAAAGATGATGCTAAATTTTCATGATAAATTACTATGTTTGTTACAACTAAAGTGATTAACAATGATACACATTTTTCCAGCCACACAAATATATTTGTGAAAAGATCTTGAAAGAGAAATAAAGAGAGAGAAAGGGATAGAATAACTGAATGTTATTCAATGTAATGAATTTCAAGAACATAACGTGTATCAAAAATCCTACAGATAAGACCACATAACTAGAATTAAACACTGGAAGTAACTTAATTGGGTGCAACCAGATGATCGGTCACCAAGGCCAACCGGATGGTCACATAGATGCCCCCAACATACAGTATCAACCGGTCGGGTCATTAAGAGAGGCCAACCAGCCAATCACTCACTGAAAGGATTATTATTAACACATTTTATGACAATGGGCAGCAGTTACATTGGACTCTTTACTCTACTTTAAGCACCCATCCATTAGTCAAAAGTTTTGAAACACTGTCTGACATCCATACTACAACTCCGAGAAGTTCAAAATTCAAAAAATTGATACCTTTGTTACTTATCTTGCAGATAGTGAACGAGTTGTTATGCCTCCCCGACACAAATGTTAATGCACTGACCAGAGATCACAAAACAGCTCTTGACATAGCTGAAGGGCTTCCGCTCTCCGAAGAATCATCAGATATAAAGGCATGCCTCTTTCGCCGTGGTGCTGTCAGAGCTAATGAACTGAACCAACCTAGGGATGAGTTGAGGAACACTGTGACTCAAATAAAAAAGGATGTTCACACCCAGCTTGAGCAAACCATGAGGACAAACAAGAATGTTCACGGAATTGCTAAAGAGCTCAGGAAACTTCACAGAGAAGGGATAAACAATGCCACCAACTCGGTGACTGTGGTGGCTGTACTCTTTGCAACAGTTGCTTTTGCAGCTATTTTTACTGTGCCTGGAGGAGATGACATTCATGGGACGGCTGTAGTGGTGAGCCGTGCTTCTTTTAAAATCTTCTTCATCTTTAATGCCATTGCACTTTTCACTTCCTTAGCTGTTGTGGTGGTTCAAATTACATTGGTTAGAGGTGAGACAAAAGCAGAGAGACGGGTTGTGGAAGTGATTAACAAACTGATGTGGTTAGCTTCCGTGTGCACTTCTGTGGCATTCATGGCATCCTCTTATATAGTGGTCGGTCGCAAGTATGAATGGGCTGCAATTTTGGTTACAGTTGTGGGGGGAGTGATAATGGCCGGGGTTCTTGGCACCATGACTTACTATGTTTGCAAATCAAAGAGAAATAGGTCAATGAGGAAGAGGGAGAAGCGTAGGAGTGGCTCCAACTCATGGCATCACTCTGACTTTTCCAACTCTGAAGTTGACCGGATCTATGCACTTTAAGATGGTAGCATGATCTAAGCATGGGATTTATCTTCCACAAACTCCATTAACAATGACAACGATTATGAAAGGAATAGTTGCTTAAAGGCCCTTGAATTTCGCATACATGTAATTATCATTTTCGGTGTTCTGACCATGGTCTTACTCTACTTGCCTGCAGCTGGCACAAGTGCAAATGTTTGGGTTAATTATATTAGGCCTACTTTCAGTATTGTTGACTAAATGAAGGAGATAAATGGCGGTATGTTACTTGGTTGCACATTCGGAATCCGGAGGCCAGAAATTTACCATATATTTGCATCTAGAAAGGTGTCAAAGAGGGCTAAAATCTAAACCAATTGTTTAGCATTGTGATGGCTGGTTGTCGCCCAAAACCAGTTAAGCCAAATCAACACGCACAGAGCACAACATACTTTTTTACCAACAGCCCACACATGCACGCTTGTATATGATTAAACCCACGTTTTGTATCAACCAAACGCAATCCCGCGAACACAATTTCCAAGACAAAATGCCCAACCTTTTTATGAACCAATCAATTACAAGGATTCTCTCGCCTTGGGCTTACACACACTTTGACAACTAATGCCTAACTTGTGTATTTCCCCTTGCAATTTTCGTGCGCCAAGCACTGCCTTTTTATAGGCACCCATGTTCAGTTGACACCCCTAATTGCTAAGAGCTAAGAGGTTTCCAGCCAATCAAAATATTATAGCACATGACTGGCCTATTTTAAACATAAATAAACTGCCCAATCAGTTATTTCTGTCCAGCAAAACAATATCCAAATTATTAACAAATGTCACGCAAGTATAGACCAACAACTTCCCATAACTGCTTTTAATCGCCGCTGTGCATGTGTCACTCATTTTATTAAGTGTCCAACCTTGAACCATGCCCAGCCTTGCTGCCTCTTGCTGCCGCACGCTGCCTAGTGCCAAAGCCTGCCACATGATCTGTTGCTCCCCAACTGTGCATGCTGAGCATTCAGCCTATGCCACGCACTAATGCTGTGCCGCAGTGTGCCAGCCCATGCCACATACTGGTATGCTAGGTTCCTGCCTATGCGATGCCCCAACCGATGCCAAGACTTTGTCCCACAAGTCTTGGTCTTTCTTGCTGCCAAGTTCCTAGTCTAGGCCGCTGTCACCATGTGCAGCACCATCTCAGCACATCAATGCCCGCGACTTTGCCTTAAAAGTGTGCCCATATGTGCTGGACGCTGCCCACACCAATGCCTTCATCGATGTCAAGCCAACAAGGGTCTAACAAAAGGCTAGAAAGAAAATGTCCAGAGTTTTGGATTCTTTGGAAAGTGGTTAACCATGGTGTGGAATCAAATTCCTGTGAAATTGGTGGGTATGTTTTTATCTTTATGCAAAATACAGATATATCAAATATGAAGTTTATTAAGGAATTACAAGCTATAGGATTTTCTGCATCATTTTGCCTTCAAGAATTCCGATAGCTAATTTCATGAAGGTGATTCTGTATAAAAATAAATCTTGCAGGTAGTACTACTACAAGAGTCTTTTAATTCCACATGCTTTCAAGGTTTCTTAGTTGATATTCATGGCTCATTTTGGGGTAAACTAATTACCTCAAATCTTCCAAATGTTTAGTGAGGTTGACTGATTATGCCACTGCGTAATTGTTGATCCAATGTTTGTGGGAACATGATTACGATGCTGCTGTTTTAATTGAAACAGTTATACAAGTTTCATAATACACACTAGAGTTAAATGTACTGGAACAACAACATTAAATCATCCACACAACATATCCATCAAATGCTACAATCAACATTTCCCAACACGACTACACACAAGACTGGTTAATTGGAGTTGGATGATACAAAATCAATATTCAATTCCTTTTCAAGCTCGTCGAATTCCCAGTCACCAACCTCTTCTGCTGCAGCAGAGTAGTCACGATTAACCTTCCCAAATTCAGACTCTAATTTTGCTAATTCCACCTCTACAACTTGCTCTGTCTCGACTGCAGGCGACTCTGGCTCTTCTTTTTTCTTAGCTTCTAGTACATCTTTAGCCTGCAATGTTTTTGATCGATTTTCTTCTGGTTTCTCAGCAAATGGACTTTCTACCTCTTCGGCCGGAGTTTCCATCTCTAAATTCGGTCTCTCAATAGCTTCAAATTCCTCCCTTAATTTTTCTATATTATCAAACAGCTCTTTGACCCTTGGATTCTCTTTCCTGAACCAAGGAGGGCACAGCATTCCACATTTAAAAAATTAAATGCATATAAAACGGAAAAAGTGTGTGCATTAGATAAGATAAGCTAATAGTAGCACCTGGAACTTTTCCCGGGATGAGAATAGAACTGCTCTTTCATATTATCCACTACACTAAAGGTTGTTATAATCTGCCAACTGAAAAGAAAGCACAAAACCATTATCAGAGGTGCTCATTCTCCCCTTGGTTTTAAACCTTACTACTGCAACGATACTTTTAGGGTCAGCAATTTTGAACTTCATACATGAGAAAATCAGATTCATAAAATCATTTCAAGTAGAATATAATATTGAGAAATTCGGAAAATCAGATGAATTGATAAAAAGAGGCAAAGACAAATATTCTACAAGGGATTAATTTCCATGACCACTTGGATTGAGTTAATAGAGGAAAACAATAATGATGCATGGATGGCAAGGATTGGGATAAAAAAAAGGCATCATATTTTGCAAAAAGAATGATTATAAATATATACAGAAAACTGTGTAGAACAACCAATTTTGAATGCAGATGATTTCTTTTATGGTATATTTAAACTTCCCATCCTTAATTATGGAAAGGCAAGATGAATCAAATTTGTGTTATAAACTTTACGCATATATATAAGTAAAAGGTACAGTAGAGGAATTAGAGTTTTACACGGAAAGTAGTATAATAACGGAAATTATTTCTACATATTCTAGACAAAACTTAGTTGTAAGCAATAAGGTATAGTAGAGGAATTAGAAATTTACTTGAAATGTAGCAAAAAAAATATTGGAAATTATTTATATATTCAGAATCTAGAAACATAATTCCAATCCAAAATATTTAGTTATGAACCTTTGCTTGATAATCCAGATATTCCTCCTCAAGATTTTTCCTTGGGTGCAATACTTTGGAATCCTCGTTGTCCACACCAGATGGTTTCACCGACCTGTCTTATGATGTAAAGTTTATAGAAACCTTGTCCAAAAAAAGTCATATACAAATATGCGTGTACTAAATTAGTATATCAAGTACTTTACCCTTCACTTAAACTCTTCAAATTCTCCACAAATTTCCCAATATGATCAATAGAAGGCGTCAATTCTTTCTGTAAAAAATTACAATTTTATATGTAGATCAGTGCAAGCGAAAAAAATTAATCGCAATTCATGTTATAATTGTCATTCTAAAGTATGAGATCTAATGGAAGAATCTAAACAATACCTCATAAGCAGAGAGGAGTTGGATAATCATCTTCACAAAATAATCCTCATGTTTCTCCAGTTCAGCACTTAAAAATGCATAACGAAGAAATTAGTAACAGCAGAACTTGCAAGGTATTTGGTATTATGGAAATAAAACACTAGAAAAGTTGCCCTACAAATAGATAAAGAATTACTTTCCACACTAAATATTATCAAAATCAATCTCATAAGCAAGATACATTTCTCACCAAAAATAATTGACATGAACTAACTGATAACTTTAATTGTTAAGTACATACGCGACCTCCTCTTTAGTCTCTGTATTTGCAGATTGCAGAACCCAAGTATCTTCCAAGAAATTGATCCAAGTACGAAGAACATCTGCTTCTTGTGTACATGATCCCATGGATCTTGACAGCTCATCTTCCTAATATAAAAAAATATTAATTCGAAAGTCGCGTGAAAATTGAACATGGTCTACACTACATGTGCTCAACAAAACATTAAAGTAATTAATTAACTCAGAAAGCAAGCTAAGAGTGTTACAAACATAGATAAAAGGAAAAAGAAAGTACAGACCTTTGTTTTCAAGTGCAAAACAATCTGATCATTAGCCTCATAAAACTGGTCCCTCTCTTCCCTAACATTGCGAAGGCGAGAATTAGCAGCGGCCAGTGAGATGTTGACCTATTCCATATGTCCCAGTCAAAACAATGTCTGCTATCTTATACACTAAGACTTGAAGTCTGAAAGACACAGGAATTTACAGTCCCAGGGACTAATCATTTTGAATTGATTTATGATTGGAACAAGACATATCAGGTTTAATCTACACAATCATTTCTACAA
This sequence comes from Panax notoginseng, assembly GCA_016801055.1. Taxonomy (NCBI): domain Eukaryota; kingdom Viridiplantae; phylum Streptophyta; class Magnoliopsida; order Apiales; family Araliaceae; genus Panax; species Panax notoginseng. The sequence continues at coordinate 188,290,136 of CM029015.1, read as the reverse complement.
AAAAGGAGATTCTAAACAATCATTTCCACACAAACCTGAAGCACATGAACTCAGCAATGTTACCGTACCTTAAAGTGTTCATTCTCACATCTAGAGTCCAAGGAAAATAAGTCAATTTAATCATTTCTACAAAAAGGATATTCTCAGATCCAATTTTTCTTTTAAAACATTATTTAAAATAATTACAAGTCATATTACATTCAGTAACTATATATATATATATATATATATATATATATATATATATAGGGATTTGAGTTTTCCACAAGTAAAAGTGATAGTTCCACAAGGTCTACTCACATAAAATAGTAAATGGGCCTCACACTAATGTGAGAGGGAACTTATGGAAATATCATATTTTACTTGTGGAAATATCAATTCCCTATATATACTCTAATGATGACACCCTTGAACTTTAAAACACGAAGATTAAACTCAAAATATCATTAGACAAGTTGAGGCATAAAGCTTATTGTTCCATTATATATTCCATTAGTTTCAACAATCAACAGTATAGAAAGATCATGGGTGAGGCATAAGTTTGTAATTAAGTTTGTGAAGTCTATAAGGGCAAGATCGCGAATTCTGCCTAACTACAGAAACTCAGCTGCTTATTGGCAAGATCATTAAACAAATGTTCACAAAAGGAAGATAAAGGTACGAGAGAATGAAAACCTTCTTCAATGCAGCTTCAAGTTCATCTCTCTGCTTCTCGAGACCAGCTACCTCAGCAGCTAATTCCTGAAAGGAAACCATATATGCAGAATCTTTCATTTGCCTTGAACAATTAAGCACTTGTATATCTCACAAAGCTCAGAAAATTTGAAGTACAAGAGATTTTGTAGATGATTTCTGGAGCTAATGAAATGGAACCATCAAAGGACAACATTATGATATCTAATGGACACACTAAAACACCCCATCAGCAATTCTGCATGCTCAGAACATGAGCCCTTGATGTATAAGCTAGAAAAGAAGTACTGTGCAATTAAACCTATCTACTTTTAAACATAGAAGCCAAGATTTATATGATAATACATAGTTCTGCATGTAACTAACAATAGAAAAACTCATGACAATATTTGATATACTCAACCAATGTAAAAAAGACTCATCATTTGAGACCTCTAGCTCTTTAAAAGGTAAATGCATACTAAGAAACAACGAAAGATTTTGTGTGTTTGCTTTTAAGGCAGATGGGGGCAGGGACTGATGTACACAGGTAGCAGCTTTAATATATCCACCAGGAAAGCCCCATACAAGAAAATAAGATCATGAAGAACTTATTACCAAATTCCCTACATAGATCACTTAATTAGATCAGATAATAAACTAATAAAATGATTAAGAGAACATGGGACAACCACCTTGAGCCAAAAGAAGAGAAGGCTTGACATGAAATACCAAACTCTATGGCACAACAGTTGAATAAGAAAAAGATATATTGAAACAAACATGTAATAAAATATAAACATGACTAAGTGAAAAAGTTTCAGCTTGTAAATGTCTTGTCTTTGCATTTATACTCGCATGCTTATAAGTACTCATCTTCTTCTACCTGAACCTGATATAATTTGGCTCAAAAGTTTGTACTAACCTTTAAATGTTATGAATTTCTTCTTGTCCGTAATCCACTTGTTTCTCAATTTCTGAACTATAATTTTCATTACAACCATACACATTTTTTCCTACTCCTTTTTCAAATAAAATGGTCATATCCTATTGTTTGAGACACGTTGAACCTGTTCCTGAGACATATGCTAGCTATTACGCACAGGATTTTTCCCATGTTTGAGAAACTATTGTCAATTAAATAATTGCACAGAAAAGACAGTTAGAATACATGTCCAGGGATGTTATTTACCATGCAACAATCAACATAAACAACTGAAAACAGATACTTTCTAAAAGTATTTGTGAATCTGTTACCGAAAGAGAGAATTATAAAAACTATATTCCGGAATCTTGCAGTGGATAATAAGCCAAGGCTGTAATACTGGTCAAGAAGTAGAATACCTTCTCTATTTCACTGACTTCACTTGCTTTGGTTACACGAAATTTTAACGCCTCTTCTTTCTGCACTCTGCCCAAATACAGGGGATAAATCAAACTTTTTGGAGCCAAACATTGTTATAATATGCATACTAAGTTAAAACAAAACTACATGACACAATCCATATGAAAAAGTACTTCTCTAACTCTAAATAGTTACACAATTTTAACAATTGTATCACATATTATGTACCATATAGTAATTCAGTTTGAAAAAATTCATTTGACATGCAAAAAACAATTGGTCAATATTTAGCAAAAAAATCAAAGAGTTAACAATTAAAGCTCCCAGAATTTCACAAGCTGCACGAGGCTCACTGTTGTGATTTTTGAGCAACAACAAATAGGTCAATATTTACATATTCTTCAAAAAGAGGTCATCTAGGACCTGGCAGATGCACTGCCTGAATGCAAAAATATGGCATATCTTAACCATAAAAACACAGAGAGACAAAGAGGAAAGAAGAGGATATGCATTAATATAAATCAAAACGATTTCATCAAGGAGGGAAAATAGGAAATTAAGAATAAAAGTACTTCAATGTACACTCCAAAATGATTTTTTCAAACACAACCTATAAGGAAGTGCTTACACCTTATTATCATCTCTTAAGAACTCTCAGTAGTGTACACTAAGCCACTGACTGTGTCGCCTTCAACTACTAGCTGTCTCTTAAGGCATTCAGTGGCAATATTGAGTTTAACAGTGACTGAGTTAAAATTGAGAGTTAGAACAATTAACTCTTGGATCAAAAAAGGTAATAAAATTAGTATCAATACTAGTATTATTTTATGAGAAAAAGACCTTCAATAGGTCCTTGAAAGCTAAGAATTAGAGATATCAAGGAAATTTTGAATTCCTTGGTTACAAACAATATGATATTCAAGTTAACTTGAATTGAATATGAAGTCATAAGCACACGCCATGAAAGCTATCTTCGAACAACACTAAGCACAATCAAGTTATAGATTCAACAAAGTATGTCATCTGTAATAGACTGTTTACAGGAAGAAAGTGTATTTTATGGAAAATGAGACTAGCACCCAAGATCTAGATTAGAATGATGCTTTTAATGAAATTAGATGAAATGTTCCTCAATTATCAACTATGAAACTCAGTAACTGAAATTGTAAGGAGTTTGAATTACTAATTGAGGTTTTCTGAAGAAGAGCTAAAAGCTCTCGCACATTTTCAGAACGTTCATAAGCATACAATTCAAAGTGACTTCACTGCTATTTATATCAGATTTTCTTACATTTAGGCTAGCTCCTAACATGAGCTTTCTTATCCTACACCCTTATAACTAACTACCTTTACGTGAACCATGCCCATCCTAGAAATTCCTAACTAACTTGATTTCCACTTCTCACCCTGGCTTAATGAAACCATGCCTTAAAATAACAATTCATCGAGTTCAGATAAAAAAACAAATATAGCTACTTCAAGATTATCATTTTAAAGCCAAAGATTAATCCTTTGCCATATAAAAAAAAACTGCAGATGTCCTTCAAGGATCACTGTCCAAGTTTAATCTATAATATACTAACAGTCTACAAGCTTATGAAGAAAAAAGAAAAAAAATAGCAGTATATCTACAAACAGGGACTCAACTAACATTTCACCAGGATGGGCAATTGCCCACCTTACATTTGGAAATAATTTTTGAAGTGTTAATATTTCTAGAGAATAGGGTTAAAGTATAAATAACTGAAATTAGTAATGAATAAAATACCATTTTGAAAGGAAAGTACATTGATAAATAGATATTACTTAAAATTATAGTGTTTTCTAATGTAATATATCTATAATTTAGCTCTTTGATAAATAACTGAAATTAGTATAAACAAAATATCATGCAAATTTTTGGGAAAATCATAGTTTAAAATTTATTGCTTTCCCAGCAATCTTGACGTCATGTAACATCGGGTCTAGGCCTCACAAATTATCACATAGAAAAACTATTTATGGCTCTCAGTCTTATACCTGTGTTCTGAAATGCGCTCCTCTGCTTTTGTTGTGGAGCTAGCAAGAGATTCAGACAAGACCTTCAATTTATCAACCTGCAATGGGTAGCATTATACTTAATACGTGATTCTAGTCATCAAAATATAATATCTACTAAGCGCGTAGAGATCAGAAACCCAACAATGACTCACTTTATGTGGTACGCTTCATGTGTCTAGCTTCATAATTGATAAAGTAAAATTTGAAAGTTTATGGGGGGATAGGGACTTCATGGACACGCATGCATTTTGAGTTCATGGGAGAAATGACAAGTACATGATGTACAATTACAAAAAGTGTCAAGGTTTCTTGAGTTAGGAAAGGAAGACATCTAAAATGTCATGGTCATTTATAAATAATTCAGACTATTCAGTTGTAAGCGTCCGGAATCTGGTGCATAGAAATGACTACACCATGACGAGTGTAGAGCACATAATTAATTAATTATAGATATAGATAAGTAACACAAGATACAAGTAAGACCTCCACAAGAATTTATGACATTGCAAACACAACAAAATAAAAAAAAAATGTAAGACCGAAGTAAAAGCAAAATATACCTTTTGGGAATGAACCTCAGGAGAGTCCCCATTACCAAGAGATTTCTTCTTCAATAAAAGCCCTTCTAATCTGGAGCAAACTCGTATGTGGGCAAGAGCTTCTTTTAAAGCCTACTGAGAAAATGAAACAATTAGATTCTAAATATATTCCTTTCCTTTAAAATTGGTAACAAGTCGCCCTACATTATGACGAGTTGAGCCACAAACTACGTTGACATATTGAGTAAAGTTACTATGTCAATTGAGAAATCCGCTAGTGTATTACATTTACAAGCAAATGCTGTTTCCATTTCCATACATCAAGGATATTTGTTGATTTCGTACTGCTTCTTCTGGTAATTATTATTAAGTAGAAGGTAAGTTCCTCCACTTAAAAGCCCTTAAGAAGATATTGATGCATATAATATATTACAAAAGGAAGAGTGCACTTGATAGTTCGGAAAAGAATGCCAGCTGAAATTGTTTTCAGCTGTATGTTATGGTCTTCATGTTAAGAGCTCCTCTTTATGAAATAACTGCAACCCTTTTTAAAGTTGGCATGAATGAACTCTCAAAAATCGAGAAGCTATGAACAGTGAGCAGAGAAAATATTCTAAGCAGCAGCTAGCTAATATCCCATAAGTTAAAAAAGGTTGTAGGGAAAAAGATAGACCATGAATTTTATAAAGGGACTAAAAAGGGATAGGCAATGTACTTCTTCCAACACATTGGTAAAGAGGCTGCACCCAATCTGAAAGAAATATCAACATAAACACTTCTAATTATGTGACTCATAAATAAAATTAGAACAAAAAACAAAGAAAAAAAATACTGAAATCAAGTAGGAATACATCATCATTACAATTTTCTACCATTGTAAACTAAATCTAATCAGCACATGCATACAGTTAAAGCTTAGCAGTATCTCACAACTGTAGAGCCTAACTAACTATTGCTCATAGTTATATAAACCCCTTCAACCAAAATTAAAACAGAGGAAAAACACACACAGAGAGAGAGAGAGAGATGTAACCGGGGTTACTTCAATTGTAGCAACAGTTGTTCCTTTGGAGGTTGTTTCATGGCCTTCACCTATAAGCTCCCCTTTCGCTGCTATTTCATCAAGCTTTTTCCTTAGCAAACAGGTTTAAGCATCTATTCTGTGGGCAAAAAGCAGATTAACAAGCGGTAGGATATAGCTTAATAAATTAGATTTTGCCTATTGGCTACAAATCTGCAATAAGTATATGATATCCATGAACAAACTGATAAAGAGTATGAAACTAAATATTCAATTTGCACTTCAACCCAATATCTGTCCTGATGGCAAAGCCGCAAATGCATCATGAACACTAAGATTATTCGTTCCGGCTTGAAGTTCTTAAAATTTATAAGGGTTGTTCTCGAGTGTGTGAGAAAAGCAACCAGAGAAAAATGTATTGCAGTTTTATGCGGTAGTATTGTCAGATAAAGTGTGCTTTTCAGATGGACAGTGGTGTACTAAACCAAGAGTAAGTAACATCACAACAAGTCCTTCAAGCTACAACTCGTACCTAAGACCATGGTTCTTACATAAAAATCAAGTGCACACATCAACGGAGAATGAGGAGAAAAATTAATCATTATAATTACCTCCCAATCTCAGCATTCATTTTCAATCCTGAGATAGCACCTTGCGCAAACTGGAGCAATTCCTCTCGCTTGACCTGGGAAAGAAAGAATCCAATGATGTTGTAAGCCACTAGTATGTAACTCAAATGTGACAGCAGAAGTATGAGCATCAATAAAGGGAAACCTAAGTGAGGAAGACAGGAGATTAAGGAGACAAGGGAAAGAACACAAAAAAATACTCTCAAGATCTGTATCTTTATTCTCTGCCTTGAAAGAGCACCTTACAACCATATTTATAAGAAATTAATAAAGTTTTCCAAACCAACTATAATACTAATATGATGACTACAATCCTATACGATAAATTACAAAAAAAAACCATCCTAATTTGGTAACTATTAAAATTATAGATAAGGAAAACAATAAACAAATTCTAGAATCTTATTCTGCTTCTCAGATTATTTGGCATGGGTTTCCAAAGCCTCTTCTTGTATAGATCCAAACACATCTTGTGGGCTCGTCCTGCATCACAACCCAGGTAACTATATGGTTGTGGCACAATGGGTTTGTGAGTACTTACGAGATGTGCCCCAAACCTCAAAACCAAAAATCATGTTCAATCAGCAAAGTAGAACACGTTCTATCTTAAGCAGAAGCAATGGTGGATAATTCCATGCTCACAAATTAACAAAAAAGGATACACTGGAACTTCTGTGCCTAATCAGAATGATTAAAAGAACACAAAACCATTTCTGTTTCCAGGGGATAGATTATCCTATTTAGAAGGTGAAAGAGATGATGTTGAATCTTGTACTCTCTCTTTTTGAGTCAATCAAGAGTCTTCTGGGACTTTGATGCCATAGAGGAAAACCTTCTAGTTGCATAGGTACCCAGATGAATGGTATGTACAATTATCTCCACACTAACTTTGTTTGATTTTCCTTGGTCAAAATAATGATCTCCAAAAAGAAAAACACAAACAGGATCCTCAAGTTTGCGCATATATTGATATCAAAATGAAGTAAAATGTACAGGCCTTTACCAGAACTTCATCTTGGTAGCTTGAAAAAGCTTTCGCCAGATCCTGAATGCTGCTCACTATTGCATGATGAACTTCTTTCCCTCCAGTAAGACAGAACCTGCATGTTCAAACATATATATTTTTTCATATTTCGGTATGCTCAAACCATAGAACTTAGTTCCCCATACTTCGGGTCAAACAGGAGATGAGTCAAAAGCTCAAATAACAATAGTTAATATGCTTACCCAAACAACACCAGGAGTAGAGAAACTTCCTCCTCATTTGGTGCTTCAAGAATCTGTCAAACAAACGAGTCAGTATGCGGTAGGGGTGATCATTCGGTTATAACCGAACCGAATAAGCTATTCGGTTATAACCGAAAACCGAACTAGTGCTAATTTTACTATCCGAACTGAAAACCGAAATTTGGAAAAAACCGAATTACCGAATACCGAATTACCGAATTGTAATTTCGGGTATTCGGGTAAAAACCGAATCAGCATCCAACATAATTACATAAATGATAAATTAACTGCTAGTTCAGTGTTCACATTACAATACGATGTCCAAGTCAATTTCAGTGTTCACAATACGATGTCCACACCACATTACTGACTGCAGAAAGGCTTAGCAAAAGCACAAAAGTATGACAACTACACAATATTCCTTACTTGTATGAAATCCTAAAATCCTTAAAATCTACAGAAGTTTCTTGGCTCAAAAAGAATATCAAGACAAATATCCAAAACATCTATGCATTTTAAAATTCATGTGTGTGCGTGTACCGTGTACCCTTTTGTGTCAGGTATTTGACATGAACTTGGACAAAATTTACAAGGAAATCATGACGGGGGCCAAAACAATCCATAAACAAAAGAAAAATAAATATACTCGTTAAGTAGAAGACACCCAGATAAACAGCCAATCTTAGAGGCTGAGGAATCACCGGAGATCGCCGGGAGATCCGGAGAGAGCCGGAGTCGCCGAACTACAAAAGGTATGAAGAGATCTGTTAAGAGATCCGGAGCAGAGAAGCAAGAAAAGGCTGAGGAATATCTCAGATCTGTGACTGTGAGCGACGGCCGACGGCGACGGCTACTCTGCTAGGGCAAAAAATGAACTCAGATCTGAATAAGTGAAGTGAAGCGACTCGACGAGACGACGACTACAGAGTACAGACTAGTACTACAACCGAAGACTACAGACTAATATTTAGATAATAGATAGTTAGATATCACTCCATGGCAGCAACCGACAAGTATAAAATTATTATTTTTTAAGTATTAAATTTCGGTTATTCGGATACCCGAATAACCTGTTTTTGAGAACCGGAACCGAAACCGAAACCGAATATTGAATAATAATTCGGGTATAACCGAAATTCCAAAAAAAAACCGAAAAATCAAAATAATTCGGTTAAAAAAAATCGGTTCGGTTCGGTAGTTCGATTTTATCCGTTTTTTTCTCACTCCTAGTATGCGGTTAAGCTCTGTGATCAATAAAAGCCCCAGTAGAACTCGACCATGAAATCGCATCGAGGGAACTTGATCATCTTGTAAGATATTAATTAAATCTGACCATGCAAACAAACAACCTCCGACCATTACTCAGTTATGTACTTAATTTTGATAAATTATTTAATATCCAAGGAACAGAAAAACATTCTACTTGTGAGATTTACAATTCAAGCTTACACCTCTTGCTTTTTCATAATTTCTACCTCATTTTCCACTGGCGCCTTTGGAAAAACTAAGAATTTAGAAATCACAAGTACTATTCACGACTGTCTTTACTAGCGCAATGACTTGGCTCAAAAAAGTTGTCCTATTTTTAGTATAATATAAATACAGAATTAATAGAGCTAAACAAATGTGCTTCTACTCGGCTGATATTGAGTGCAAAAGACTATAACAAATTCGTGTACCATTGATGTCGCATTGCCCTCCAAAGCTTGACTGTAGAGGAAAACATCACGAAAATTCAGTGGCTCACCCCCCAAGTCATAGTCATAATAAAGAACCTGCCACAATTAGCAAGGATTAGAAAAAAGTAACTTTATCAAAAGGATGCCATACATTTTTGAAGGTAAAAATTTCATAATGGATAATAGAAAAGCGGGGAACAGCCATAAGATAAGAAAGAAACCCCTTTTATGTAAGAATTACCATAGAAATTTAATACTAGACCCAAACTATAAGCTCATACAGATTTTCAACTAATATAAGACTTGCATTGTATAAACAGTGTTTTTGATTTCTTTTCCTTTACAAAAAACTCTGAATCTCGGTCTCTGATATGATGAATGAGATGGTAATGCCTAATTGGAAATTTGAAGTGGGTGGCATGGTGAAATACTAGTGGAGTTGGACTGTGTTCATATTGGTGGTAGTTAAGGTATTAAACAGTAGCCAATTGATGGCAAATTGAGTGAACCATGGTTTACGGGTATTGTTAATGATGAACACGAATCAAGTTTAGCTCTAATACCATTTAACGTAGGAGTTAGGACAACAAATTGAAAAGATATAGAAGAACAGGAAAGATAGGTTAATGCACATCTCCGCAAAGAATCAGTCACCCAGCAGGATGTTTTGAGTTTACCAACACAAAGATCACACAAGACTACAGACGGAAGTATTTATCAAACTCAAAGAGCACATTTAAATCGATGATGATCAACAGTATTCCCAAATACGAATAGGTTTGGCCTTATATATATAGACCAAGTGTACATAAACAATGACTTCACTATCATCTACTATCCCATCATCTCATCCACTAACCAATCATCTCTTCCATTAACCCAGTCATTTAACATAACAAAATAACTAAATGCCTTATATACTTTAGTAAAACCCCAGACAAGAATCAATATGAAAACCTAATTACATCAATATCTACTCAATTGAAAATAATAAAGTTTCCAAATATAAAGTACAGAAAACTCTTCATTGCCCTAGACTTGAGATCCCCAGAACATTTCCTCCTAAAATACTGTAGAACCTAGCAAGAAGCATAACCCTCACTGAAACATCAGATACTCAAGTTTCACAAAGACCCTGATACACAAAGTCGCAAGCCACAGTGTTGAAATAGATGAGAGTTGGCCTCACTCCTTGCATATGCAGCCCACAAATATTGGCAGTTCCTAGTGCTTAATTTTGTCTTTGAGTTTATAGAGGAGTACTAAAGTAAAAGTAAAAGCCTTGATCTTATAGGGAAACTTAACTTTCAAATACAAGAGTCAAGATGTAACAGGGCAACAGGACCCGAAGAATTCCATGTCTGAATATGCCCAATCAGGTGAAGGAGACCAAAAAAAAATTCAAAGGGAAAACAAGTGAAGACATATCCTCATTGTCCTATCATTTAGGTCAAGAACATAGTTATCAAGGAGACAAGTCGAGACGAATCGACAATCGGGAGCTTAAGCGTTTAGGCGACAAGGCGCCCGATTAGTCGTCCACAAGTCAACGAGTCATTAACAATGTAAATTTTATACGAATAAAATTATATATATTTAATATTTATATGAATATTAATATATTTATTTTTCTAATGATTTATCATATTCATAATGCAAGTTGTAGCATATCAAATCACAACAAGAAATTTTTGATCAAGTCAAAATGGATAATTTTATTATAGTTGTAAACTTGTAATTTTTTGAACTTGAACAAATTTGAAATTATATAAATGGTGATACATTTGTAATATTTAGTTTAATTCAATATAATTCTTCAATTTATGTTTAATTTCTTAAGTTTTAATATTGTATATATAGAATACCATAAATTTATAATTAAGCATCCTATTTATAATTTTACAATAAGATGTTACATTAATTTTACAAAAGAGCAGAATTATGTTATGTATTATATATATAATATAGCATTATAGGCAGCAGTGACGAGTATAAAGTTATAAATTATGTACTATATATAATATAGTAGTATAGGCAGCAGCACATGCCACATCACACACATGACACAGCACAATTATATATAATATTCCTAGGCCCTAGCTAGTCATTTCGGAACAATTAAGCAGCCGCAGCAGTCATCACACACAAGACATAAGTCGCACAACACAAACAATAAACCAGAAGAACAGAAAAAACAAAGGCCAAAAATAATTGAAGAAGAACTAAAGTAGCAGACTAGCAAAGGCGAGAAGAAGAGAAGAACTGAAGGAATGAAGATAAGAAAAGTCAAGAAGAAGAGAAAATACCTCATGCTGCCACTGCCGGAGTCGCCTCGTCGGAGTCGTCTCATCGGTATCGCCGAACTGCCGAAGTGAGTCGCCTTCTCTCCCTTATCCTCTCTTTGTTATTTGTTCGCAAATTAGACTTTGGGTCGAACCACACCAAGTCGCCCGATCTGCTTCCAAGTCGTCCAAGGTGTCTCTGAGTAGTCCAAGGCGCGCGCCTTTCTATCCCTCTAGCAAGTCGTCCGAACGGCTTGGCTTAACCCAGTGAGTGGACGCCTAAGTGTCGCCTAGGCGACGACTTAACAACAATGGTCAAGGATTAAACGAAAATCACAGAAGATGGAACAACTCTTCCAAAAAAGAAAACTAGAAATCGCTCGCTCGCCTTGCTTGTCTCTTACCGACTGACGCCATAACAACTATGCCTTCAGCAAACAAAAGAATACAAAACTAAAAGAGCACTCAAAACTTAAAAGAACGCAACCCGTCAATCTCTACACGAATTAATTACAAATATATCTCTAAAAAAACCCATTGCATAAGTTAAAAGAGAAGTAAGAAAAATAACCATTTCACTCAACAGCTTAAAAGATAAGCAACTTGCGCAAAACAATATACCATTACGCTCCAAATTCCTCATAAAATAGAAAATAAGGCACACCCACTCTCCAAAAAGAGAGCTCTACAAGTCCCAACACAATGTAAAAATAAATGAGCATTTGTCTCAACCAATGGTACTTCCATATATGTTCTAATGTTAGAATTTTATTTATACGTGTGTAACTATATATATATATATATGTGTGTGTGTGTGTGTGTGTGTAGATCTGTTTTTCTTGTATTATAACCTTTCACTTTTATTTTTTAGTTTAAATTAGTTTTACTTTTATCATTTTCTTATGTAATTGTTTTATCTGTTTCCTTTCTTATACCTTTCTACTTTACGTTTACATATGGATTCATTTTCACCCATCCTACACCAGTAGTTCAGGATGAAAGGCTTTATTGCTTTTGAGTAATACAACAAGAGTAAAAGTAAAGTCTAAAAATACAGTCTATTACATAATAAGATTCTTAATTATACACCATGGAATAAAGTTTTTTTATACATTTTATCAGATGAATAGATTATAAATCTGTTGAATTTTAATTATTAACACAAGTATATGACCAAAAGAATCATCTTAGACGAAGACATATCTGATAACCATTAGCAAATTACTCTGTGCAACTAAAGTGAGACCGAAGCTAAAGGAGCACAAACTAATATAAGAACATGTAAATGATCCTTATCAAGAATTGAAAAGGAATAATTTTGATAACAGGATACTCACTATGGAAGGTTTTTTCAGATTATCCCTTTGTTCTTCAGAAGAATGATGCTGCTCGAGACTCTTTTCCTTACCCTCCAAGGGACCCCCAAATAATTTCTCAGTTTCTTTAAGAGCAATCAACCACCGTCCCATCAGCTGAATTCTTTCTGGGCCCCGACAAGAAACAGAAGCTTCTTCTAATCTTTTAACTGTCTGCTTAAAGCTTTTGAAACTCCGAGCCCCCTGATATACATGTCAACTAAACTATTAATTAAGAGTCAATTACTCCCTCCTTTGGAAATTAGATATAGTAAATTGTGTATTATGAATGTTACATTTACAAAAATGTAATAGGAGCACTTTAACTGTGGTGTTTAACACAACTTTAATGTAATATAAAAAGGAAGATTTAGTCATTTAGATCAACATTAGATTACGGAATTTTAAAAGGTGTTCTTCTAATGGGACATCCCAAGAAGAAAGAACGAAATACTCCCCCCGTTCCAAAATTAGATATACATTTTCCTTTTTTGGACTAGTGACATGAAGTTCCTACTATGCAATAATGCAATTACTTTTATTCTTAGTTGAATATTATAATGTCGTCACTACTAAATTTCTAACCAATGTTAGGGATAAGTTTGGATAAGTAAGGGATAAGTTTGGATAAGTAAGGTTTTGGTTTCAATTAAATTTTCACTTTCATAATTTTATCATTATAATTGTTATTAATTTATATTTTATAGTTTTTTATTTAGTATTTAAAATTTAAAAAAAACGGAGAGCCCGGACCGGCCTAGGCCTGGCCTAGCCTTCAAGCTACAACAAATTATATTTTGAGTTGGACTGTCTGATTCGGCCTGACTCCCTTCGACTCGAGTCTGGGCCTGGTTAATGATTAAAGTCTGATAACCTTGGACTAGGCCACGGCAGACAACCCATTTGTGCAAGCCCTGCCATTAACTAATGGTTTCTTTACAAAATTATACAACAATTAGAAAGTAATTACACCATTAGTGCATCAAAAAATAATTATAAAAATAATACACTTTCCAATATTTATTTACAATATTAGTGCAATTAGGGTTCCTTAATTTAGGGAATTAGTATAGGATTCAATCCATAATAATAAACAAACCTAAAATCAAGGAGAAATAACTGTCATAATTAATAATTCAAATTCAAATATCTTGGATCTAACAACAAAAATAAATTCAAATTTAAAAATAATTGCATACTAATTCCTAGCAAGAACAGAGTTACCAAACAAATCGAAAACAAAACAAAGAGGAAATCACGAACAACCAAAACAAATCGAAAAAAAAAAAGTCAGTACCAACCAGCAAGAACAGATCCAAAACGAATTCGGAGTAGCCGAACAAAGAGGAACTCACAAACAACCAAAACAAAACAAATTGAAGAAGAAGAAGAAGACGAAGTCGGAGTTACCAAAACAAATCAAAGAAGAAGAAGTCGGAGTTACCAAACTAGCAAAAACATATCCAAAACGAATTCGGAGTAGCCGAACAAAGATGAAATCACGAACAATTTTTTTTATGAATATTTGGTTATCCACAAAAACTAAAATAGTTACCTCTGTATGAAAGTTTGGATACCAACTGACCATATTTAAATAATTTTATTTTTAAACGGTTATTTATAAGTAACTAACAGCTACATAAATAAAAACTTAAACATGGCATTTCGGATATCATCTCCACGTAACTGACTTGTTAACAATTAATTATAAAAGGTTATTTTATAATTAATTGTTAACCCAATAAAACTGAATTGGTTACCTTTTTATGAAGGTTTGGCTACCAACTTATAAATAACATTTTAAAAATAAAATTATTATGAATATGGTGCAGTTGGTAACCAAAACTTCGTACAAAGGTAACAATTTTAATTTTTGTGGATAACCAAATATTCATAAAAAATAAACCACGCCTCTGCCACAAAATCGTTTTCTGCACAAGCCTCTCACCAACTCATAAAATGAATCGTAATGCCTCACCATCTCTTTGATTCTCAAAACCTCCCCAAAAATCTGAGACTCCTCTTCAATCTCATTAGTTAATGCCTCAGCATCCCTATAGCTGTAATTGCTAACCATCTGGTTCCCATTCATCTCACCACCATGATAGTCTCTACCAGTATCCACCGTGTTCTCCTTACTCCTACCAGCTTCAAATTCATTCCCACAGCCAATCTTGCAGCCTCCATCATCTTCTCTTTCCTCACCAGCCACTAACTCAACACGATCACAACCAAAAATAACAGTTGGTAGCCAAACCCATATCGAAAAATCAAATTCCGGTCAATACCCATAAACCAAAATTCGAAATTTCATGGGTTTTTGATCCTACCCAGAAATCGAAAAACCAGATTTCTTCCAGACCAAAAATATTGTTGGTTGATCTTTTGATATTGGATGAACAAAATCGATTGCGTCAAAAGTTAATTACTTTTAAGTTACGATCGAAACAGAATCAATAGCAAACAAAAACAATGAAACCAAAGATTTTTCCAAAAAACTTTATGATATGTTATTCTACAAAACATATCACAAGATGAGGAGTGTGGAGGAGTAGGAGCGTGGATGTTGTTCTGCTTTTTGTAATTTGTATGCAATTGTTTTATATGAGGGGAGAGAGAAGAAGTAATAGGGATAACTAATCCCTAAATTAAGGAATCTTAATTGAATACTAATTCCTTAAATTAAGGAATCCTAATTGCACTAATAATGTAAATAAATATGAAATTGTATTAATTGTGTAAATATTTTATGAGTACACTATTGTTGTAATTATTTTCAAAAATATAATAGAATATGTAATTAACCCTTAACTAATTTTGGTCAAAAATATGCATCAGATGTGTAGGGGTGATAACAGAGCCAAGTAATTCGGTACTCGACTCGAAAATATGATCCAAAGCTCGAATTCGAAGTTGATCCGAGTCGAATCTGATCCATACTCTTTTTCTGTTTAATGATACACGTACGAGTCGAACTCGAGCAAACCAGTGTTCGCTCATATTAAGGTTCAAGTATTTCATTTTTTTCTCAAACCATACTCAACACATGCTCGATAGATCATATTCGAATATTAGTCTGATCCATGCTAGTAAGTTAAATACGTGATATTTGTATCAATCTTTATAATTTATAAAGTGTGGTATGAAATTGTGTAAACTTGTACTTGAATAAATCAATGAATTAAATGTCAATTTATATTACATTCTTTATAATTTCAATACATAAATAAAAAGTGAAAATGTTTTATATATAAATATTTGTTAAGTAACCAATTTAGTATGTAGTGGTTCAATTTTAAGTGAAATGGTTAATATTCGAAACTCGATTTGAAGGCTCATGAGTAACTCGCTTTGTAAATGAGTCGAGTACTTACGAGCCGAGTAGGTCCGAGTAATGATCCGAGTCGAATCTGGCGCAAAAATATAAATCCCTTATCGAATCCGAGTCGAATTCGAACTCAATTTTTTCGAGTCGAGCCGAATCTGAGCATGAATGTGTTCGTTGAGATTAGACTCGTTTGCACCCCTACATATGTGAATGTTACAAGGGCAAAATAGTATACCTTGCTTAATTTGTATGCATCTGTAGTTACAATCCTCTTTGGATAATTGTTGTCCAAAATTTTCTATTGGATTGGTGTTATCTAATTCTATTTGGATAAAATTCATTGTACCTATCACTTGTGTATTGGTATTCATCCAAAATGGAGGTGTTCAAAAAAATAAATTTAATTCATTATTTTTTAGTTTTAAACTTTTTAGAGGTTTTTGTGGTATGTTTTTTTTTGTTTTGAAAATGATATATATTACAAATATTTAGGGCGACTTTTTGATTGTTAGTTAGGTGGATGAATATTACTAGTTATTTTCTTGGAAATGTGTGTAATAAATAGGGTCCACTTATAATTCTTATCAATCATGTATTAGTAAACTTTGTAATTGTAATTCGGTGTAAATTTATCACAATATATAATGACTTTTTTAATATATATTTATATATATATATATATATATTTTGTCACTTTCTCTCTCTACCTCAGTCCTTTCAAAATAAAAACCCAAAAGAGAAGAGAGCTATTATAGCAGATGAGGAGGGGGAAAAAGGAGGAAGGGTTAAAAAAAGGGAGTAGCGTTGAGGGTTCCAAATAAAATCAATGGTATAAATTTATAACAAATATTTTATTATTTTATATTTCTTATCTCCCATAAAAAAAATCTCATTTATTATATTTATAAGTATTAAGGAGGTGTTTTGTTTTATGTTTATTTTTAAAAGTAATAAATTTGTTAATTTTGTTATTTGTTGAAAATTATAAATTACTAGTTTAGTAATAATAACTTGATATGAAAACGACAATGAGCAATTTTAAAATCGAAATTGTTATTTTATATTATTGTTAGTAGAAAATCATGACTCTTTTTATGCAATATAAAATTTATGAAATATGATATTTTCTTGTAATAGACTGGGTATTATCTAATAATTCAACTTCAACAATGACTTTTATTTCAAATTAGGTTGTGACAATCAAAATATTTTAATATCGTACCCATTTCATGTAAAATATAATAAGTTGTAAGATCTATTACAAATATACAAAAGTCTATCAAAGTCTTGGTAAAAAGTTTTACTTATTTCATCGAGTCTTTAAAAGTAATTTTAAAAGTCTTTAAAAATTATTAAAATTCACAAATTCTACAAAAGTCTGTCGCTTAAAAAATTTTGGAAATTATCAGCACCGGCCCTGGGCTAAAGTCCAAGGTGTCCGGACTTTAAGCCCACTAAAATTGATAAATTTTTAGGGCCCTCAATAGGTATTTTTGTTGTGTATATATATACCCAAATAAAAGAGCCTAGCCCACGTCAGTTTAAATTTAAAGGCCCACAAAAAATTTACCCAACGAAATAGGCCCAAATCTCAATGGCAGACTTAATGATAATGTGATATCTAAATGATGTTTTGAAAATATTGAAATAGTCGGTTATTATATTTGATATTCGTTCGTATTTATGCTCTTTTGTTCAGGAAAAATTCTTAGTTTTTTTTATGCCTATCTAAGCAATTAGCAAAAGACCTATTTTTTTATTGTCGCTTTAAGCCCTTAAAAACTCACCTTGAAAATTATATAGACTATGTGGAATCTTCTATATAATCTTCTATATATTATTTCACTTGAGTCTTGAAAATAATAAAAATAGTGACCCAATTTTCTCTTGTTATTCCTAGAGATTAGTTTAATAGTAATTTAAAAAAAGTAAAAGAAATATTGCTAAATATAAAATGTAAATCTTGCTTAAATCCACTGATAAGATTTCTTGGAGGCTTCATTAGCCGGATAGGGTTAGTTGATTTGGACAGTATTGTAATTGGAAAATTGGGGGAGAGATGAGTAGAAGATTAATTAGTCCATAGTTTTGTCAAGTTTTTCCTAGAGTCAAAGGGTTATATGTTCAGTTATCGACGTTTAAAGTGTTTGTTACAACGTTTGGTGCATTTAGAAGTTCATGGGTTAAATAAGTTGCGTTAGAAATGAGATATATGCTTGTAAACGAACAAAATTATTAATTGCGTTTGTAACCTCTAAACGCATCAAACGTTCCAAACGTTGGTATACGAATAAGCACAAATTGATGTAGTTTTAGCTTATAAGTGGCTAACACTGAAATCTACTGCTATAAATAATTAAATAATAAAAGGGCAAACTACAAACTTTTCACTCAAGTTTTATCGAATTTGCAAGTTAAGACGCTAAAGTTTTACTTTTTGCAATATCATAATCAAAGTTGTAATTCATTGCAAATCTGTTCAGTCTAACTAATTTTAGTCAAAAACATGCATCGCCATTCACTAGATTTGGCAATATAGTTGGTTAACTATTGGGTCAATCCATATTAATTGAAACCAAATGAGTTGGTTAATTATTTTTATTTATTTATGTTGGGAAAGGTTTAAAACCATATTTTTAAAAAGAAATATAGGTCTAAATCGGTTAACTATTTTTTGAGTCACTCTTGAATTTTGGAAATTATATAAACTAATTGGAATCTTCTATACAATTGGTTTCTATCTCTTGACTCTATTCACTTATATATTTTGGATATATATCAGAAAGAATAATTGGCACCTTATGTAGAATTGTTTTCTGCCTCTTGTTTCACTTCAATCTCAAATATGATAAAAATAATGACCCAATTTTCTCTTGTTATTCATAGAGCTTAATTTTACTACTAACTTAAAACAGTAAAAGACAATATTGCTAAATATAAAATGTAAATCTTCTTGCTTAAATCCATTGATAAGATCATTTCCTGGAGGCTAGCTAGCTTCATTAGCTGTATAGGGTTAATTAGTTGATTAATTTGGATTAAATATATGAGTAAATTAGTTGATTTGGTGAAGACTACAAAGGGAGCAATAACCAATATTCTGCCACTTTGTTTGCTCCAATTCACTCCATTATATATAACTTATTCCCTTCAATCTCTTTGTGTGTGCTAGTGCAATGGAGAAAGCTGGATGGATATTGGTGGTATCCCTGGCCTTACAATTGCTTATAGCTTCTTCTCAGGGTAATTTCCTATGCTTTGCAAGAGTGCTGGGTACCAACCGAGCCAAGTCTAGTTGGTACACATTTCATATACCTAACAAATTATATGTCGAGTCAGTATACACAATATTTACATATTAAATTTGTTACATTTCATATATATACCTAACAAATTTAATCTGTAAATGTTATGTACAGTGACTCGACATATAATTGAGTAAACTCATACCATAAATGTCGATGAAGTTGAGAATATAATAATATAATTAATGATTTATTTAGATTTTAGATTTCACGAAAGGGTGGTGGAGCATTGACTGTGGCATCGAAAATTTGCGAGTTGGAGACAATTTAATCGTGTGGGATGCCGATGCTGCTTACACTCAAACCGGAACAAATGATCGAGTTCAACAAACACAAGCGATAGAGTTGGAAGAAATGAATAGCCTCCGATTTTTCCCTAACAAAACACAACAAAATTGTTACATTCTGCCTGCCGAGCTACAACCAATGCGATACATAGTCTGGATCGGATTTTACTACGGCAACTACGACGGACTCTCTAGGCCTCCGACGTTTGATCTCTACATCGACGATGGAAAATGGGCGACCATTGACTCGTCGTCGGGGAAACCCTACTACCAAGAAGCCATTTATGAAACAAATGGATCAGGATACTTTAAAATTTGCTTAGTACAAACTAAAGATGGAGAGGTACCATTTATTAATTTGATAGAGGTTGTGCCTCTATGGGTTAATTTGTACCCCGAGATGGAGAGTAATGCCACCATTAATCTTGTCACAACTCCCAATAAACAGATGCTTGCTTTGTTTTCAGTTTAAGCATCAACATAGATAGTTTTGCTTCTTGGACTTGTGAAATCTTTGGTAATACACCTCCTTATCCAAAGACAAATCAGTGGAAAATGAATTCTGATTGTTGCGAATGGGACGGGATTGCATGTAATCCGTTGATGGGGGACATAATCGGGATCGACCTCAGTTGCAGCCATCTTGTGGGAGTCCTTCATTCCAACAACAGCCTCTTCCAGCTTCCACAGTTAGTTTATTTCTTAGTTGAGAGTCTGTAATCTCCATATTATTTTCATAGTGAATTTCTGAAATCTCTCCCCGTGATTTTTTCCAGTTAGGTTTCCACGTAAATTTCTGGTGTTACTATTTTATATTTCATACAGTAGTGTGTTTGTATTTATCTTAGTGTATTTGTGTGAGCCTGATTTCTCAACAAACTTGTCCTATTTAATTATCTCTTAATTCTATTATCAATTAATAAACAAGAAATGAAAAAAAAAAATTATGCATTATGGAGTGTGGGATGGTTTCAATTGACCATAACTATCACCAATTAAGAAGAATGGGAGTCAATGCTGCACGTCATTTTTGACTTGTGAAAATTAAGGGATAGTAGATAAGAATTGTAAGGCGTACAAAAGTTGGCTTGATTACTAGTTAAAAAAATCTTTACTGGCAGCGGATAGGATTCATGTATACCACCTCCTATAAATAGGCTGCATAAGTGAGTTAATTAATTACGCAATTAAAAATGGGGCAGTCATCAGTACTATTACCCTGGCTTACTCCAATCTACCTCCTAATCATCTTCTTACAACTTCATCATTTTGTCATCTCCTTTTCCTCTGCTCATAATAATCATGTCCCGATAAACAAATGCTTGCTTTGTTTCAATTTAAGCAAAGGCTGAGCATAAATAGTTCTGCTTCTTGGGGTTGTGGTGAGTATGGTAATACTTCTCCTTATCCAAAGACAAATCAGTGAAAAATGGGTTCTGATTGTTGCAAATGGTACGGGGTTGCATGTAATCCGTTGACGGGGGACGTAATCGGGCTCGACCTCAGTTGCAGCCAGCTAGTGGGAGTCCTTCTCTTCCAGCTTCCTCAACTCCAGAGGCTCAACCTTGCTTCCAATGATTTCAGTGGATCCATGATACCGCGTGAATTCGACCGGTTTGCAACTAGTTTGACACATCTCAACCTCTCTCGCTCGAATTTTTCAGGCCCACTCCCCTCGGAAATATCGCATCTCTCCAAATTAGTTTCACTCTATCTCTCTCGCAATCGCAATCCCAATCTCAATCGCAATCGCAATTTCATTCTCAATGATAGTAATACCGAATTTCAGCTCAAGTTTCTCCTTCATAATCTTACCCAATTGAGACACCTTTCTCTTGCTTATGTTCCCATAAATTCAGTTTTACCCAGTAATCTTTCTTCATCTTCTTCTCACAATTCTCGATCTTTCTTACACTCGATTGCGCGGGGAATTGCCGCATGAAATCTTCATTCTTCCGAACTTGAAAACATTAAGGTTACGTAATAACCGTAATGTCACCGGTGTTTTACCACAATCCAACTTGAGCGCTAGTAATGGTTCCTGTATTACTAGTCTGCGGGAGTTGGATCTTTCAGAAACAATGTTATCAGAAGTACCAGATGTAGTCGGCTCTCTCAAGTCTTTGAAATCATTGAATCTCGCTTTCTGCAATTTGTCAGGTTCCATTCCTAAATTCATCTCAAATCTTACGCATCTAACTGAGCTTTATCTATCTATAAATCATCTACAAGGCCAAATTCCCAATAGTTTCGCAAACCTCGTATACTTGAGATATCTCTCACTCGGAGATAACAAGTTGACTATTGGTCCCTTTCCCTCTTGGGTTGTCAATCTGAGCCAATTTATTTCTTTGACTTGTCAGAAAGCTCGCTAATGGGGCCCCTGCCGTCCAACATCACTGGCCTTCAAAAACTAACATTTCTCAATTTATTTGGCAACTCGCTCAATGGGACAATACTGTCTTGGATATTTGATCTTCCGTTGTTGGAGTTTTTAGATCTTGATTTTAATCAACTCAAGTGTCAACTGAGTGAGTTTCAATTCAAGTCCAACTCACTTGTAGACATTTATTTACATGATAATGAACTAAGTGGTTTCGTTCCACAATCAATTTTTCAACAGGTGGAGTCGTTGTCACTTTCATACAACAACCTATCAGTGAGGTTGAGCACCACTAACAACACTATTATCAACACTACCTTCCCCAACCTCAGAATCCTTGAATATTTTCTCTCAAGATAAAGGAATTCCCATATTTCTTGAGCCATAGCGTTTGAATCCATGTGCGGATCTATCTCAGGGCAGTGGGGTCAATTGACCCCACTGAATTTTTTGGAGTTAATTTTTAATTTGATTTTAATTTTATAAAATGTTTAGTGAAAATAAAAAATTCAGACTAAAAGACTATTAAATGTCTCAAATTTTTACTAATACCAACACTCCTCTTTTATATTGTTTAGTAACTTACATTGAACATGATATTTTTTCCGCTATTGAAATGAGACTATCATCACAATAGTTTCAAACAATAAAATCTTGAAAAATGTTATTATAAATAATATTGTAACAATATTATTTAGTTTTGTAATTTATTTTAGAGGACACGAGAAGTGTCTCTTATAATAACAGTGTTTTAAAAAATTATAAAATATCATTTTATATATAACATAAGATCGAGGAAGTGTATTAAATTACATAAAATAATATCAATTTTATATGATAGCTCATACAATTATTTGCAATATCCCTCGCATTCTATATTTATTTTATTGTTTTTATTTTTTTTATAAATTTTTATTTTAAAAAAATTGACCCCACTTAACTAACGGGCCGGATCCGCCCTTGTTTGAATCTGTATCCTCTTCTCCTCTGTAGCCTGCCAAGTTCTCTTTCGACAATTCCCGTAAACCATTTTGGTTTTCCTACCAAAAACATTATATATCCAATAATAAATCCCAAGACAGTTCCACATCCATACCCCATCAATACTGCTTCCCAAGTAAAACCATCCATGAAATCTGAATCATTTTCTTCTTGCACAACTGGAGGTATTTCACCTTTTTCACACTCGTTCAATGGAAATTCACAAAATGCTAAATTCCCGTAATACGAATCGTTCAAAAAAGTTTCAAATTGTGATCCTGAAGGAATACGACCTTTGAGATGATTGTAGGAGAGATTTAGTTTTCCAAGAAAATTTAGATTAGCCAGCTCTTGAGGAATCTCTCCTTCGAGTTGGTTGGAATTAAGGTCTAGCGATTCGAGCACCGATAGATTTCCCAAAAGTGAAGGAATGCAACCAACGAGGCTGTTATGGGATAAATTTAGCTGTCGAAGGAATTTGAGATTTCCGATTATATCTGGAATCTCACCTTTGAATTTGTTGCTAGACAGATCGATAGTTGTGAGGGTAGTTAGAATTCTCTCGAGCTCAATGGTCACTCCTTTCATCACCAATATCACTGAATTCTGGTAATAACTATTCCCCAAATATTCCGCTTTCTTTGTATTTTCATCAACATATTTCATTGCTATGAAATTTTTGAAAAATAATTCTGGTAGAAGGCCAGAAAACTCATTGCAAGAAAGACCGTTGATTCGCAACTTGGGTAAAGGATTTTTAGTCATGGAGGTGGTGTTTATTGGAGCGTGGAATCTATTAAAGCTCAAGACAAGAACGTGCAACTCCGGAAGAGTTCCCAACCAGTTTGGGAATGTATCATTTATCTGGTTTTTTCCAAGATCAAGAACTTCTAACCGACTACAATTTGCCAACGAACTTGGGACACCTCTTAAATGATTGTCGTGCAAATTAAGACTCCTCAAGGGGTTTCCCTTTGCAAATGTGGAGGGAATCGTCCCGCGAAAGTTATTCTTACGCAGGTCTAAATCCTCAAGGAATTGAAAAGTTCCAAACACATTAGGGATCTTTCCTCTGAATTCATTATTTGATAGATCCATGACACGTAGATTGGGAAAAGGATATTTAGTCATGAAAATGTTGGATATAAAAATTGGACCATGAAATACATTGAATCTCAAGACCGTACAATTTCCCAAGTTAGGCACCATTCCTTCGAATCGATTGCCCTGCAAATTGTGAGAATTCAATTTGTTCTAGCTTGCTAAAGTTGATGGAATGGTACCGTGAAAGTGATTCATCAATAGATCTAAGGTTGAGAGGCTGAGATTCCCAAGACAATGCGAAAGTACACCACTAAAGTTGTTGTTCGACATGTAAAGATATTCAAGGCTGCTAGAATTGCAAATCCACAAGAATATTGATTTCTCAAGAAAATTCGAACCAAGATTAAGAAACCATAATGAATCCCTCCACTTGGACGAAAGAATGTTGATAAAAGTGTTGTTAGTGGTGCTCAACCTCACTGATAAGTTGTATGAAAGTGACGACTCCACCTGTTGAAAAATTGAATGTGGAACGAAACCACTTAGTTCATTATCATGTAAATAAATGTCTACAAGTGAGTTGGACTTGAATTGAAACTCACTCAGTTGACACTCGAGTTGATTAAAACCAATATCTAAAAACTCCAACAACGAAAGATCAAATATCCAAGACGGTATTGTCCCATTGAGCGAGTTGCCAAATAAACTGAGAAAGGTTAATTTTTGAAGGCCAGTGATGTTGGACGACAGGGGCCCCATTAGCGAGCTTTCTGACAAGTCCAAAGAAACAAGTTGGCTCAGATTGGCAACCCAAGAGGGAAAGGGACCAATAGTCAACTTGTTATCTCCGAGTGAGAGAGATCTCAAGTGTACGAGGTTTGCGAAACCATTGGAAATTTGGCCTTGTAGATGATTTATAGATAGATAAAGCTCAGTTAGATGCGTAAGATTTGAGATGAATTTAGGAATGGAACCTGACAAATTGCAGAAAGCGAGATTCAATGATTTCAAAGACTTGAGAGAGCCGACTACATCTGGTACTTCTGATAACATTGTTTCTGAGAGATCCAACTCCCACAGACTAGTAATACAGGAACCATTACTAGCGCTCAAGTTGGATTGTGGTAAAACACCGGTGACATTACGGTTACCACGTAACCTTAATGTTTTCAAGTTCAGAAGAATGAAGATTTCATGCGGCAATTCCACGCGCAATCGAGTGTAAGAAAAGATCGAGAATTGTGAGAGATGAAGATGAAAAAAGATTACAGGGTAAAACTGAATTTATGGGAACATACACAAGAGAAAGGTATCTCAATTGGGTAAGATTATGAAGGAGAAACTTGAGCTGAAATTCGGTATTACTATGATTGAGAATGAAATTGCGATTGGGATTGAGATTGGGATTGCGATTGCGAGAGAGATCGAGTGAAACCATTTTGGAGAGATGCGATATTTTCGAGGGGAGTGGGCCTGAAAAATTCGAGTGAGAGAGGTTGAGATGTGTCAAACTAGTTGCAAACCGGCCGAATTCACGCGGTATCATGGATCCACTGAAATCATTGGAAGCAAGGTTGAGCCTCTGGAGTTGAGGAAACTGGAAGAGGCTACTGTTGGAATGAAGGACTCCCACTAGCTGGCTGCAACTGAGGTCGAGCCCGATTATGTCCCCCCATCAACGGATTACATGCAACCCCGTACCATTTGCAACAATCAGAACCCATTTTCCACTGCTTTGTCTTTGGATAAGGAGAAGTATTACCATACTCACCACAACCCCAAGAAGCAGAACTATTTATGCTCAGCCTTTGCTTAAATTGAAACAAAGCAAGCATTTGTTTATCGGGACAAATGATTATCATGAGCAGAGGAAAAATGACTGCCCCATTTTTAATTGCGTAATTAATTAACTCACTTATGCAGCCTATTTATAGGAGGTGGTATACATGCATCCTATCTGCTGCCAGTAAAGGTTTTTTTAACTAGTAATCAAGCCAACATTTGTACGCCTTACAATTCTTATCTACTATCCCTTAATTTCCACAAGTCAAAAATGACGTGCAGCATTGACTCCCATTCTTCTTAATTGGTGATAGTTATGGTCAATTGAAACCATCCCACACTCCACAATGCATAATTTTTCTTTTTTTTCAATTCTTGTTTATTAACTGATAATAGAACTAAGAGATAATTAAATAGGACAAGTTTGTTGAGAAATCAGGCTCACACAAATACACTAAGATAAATACAAACACACTACTGTATGAGATATAAAATAGTGACACCAGAAATTTACGTGAAAACCCAACTGGAAAAAATTACGTGGAGAGACTTCATAAATTCACTATGAAAATAATATGGAGATTGCAGACTCTCAACTGAGAAATAAACTAACTGTTTATTTCTCTCTACACCCTCACTCTCAGAATGCTCTAACTGAGCTTCTCACTTTCTAACTCTCTTTGACACTCAAACTAGAGCTTTGCTCTCTTCTCTCTAAGAGATGTTCTATCAATTTTGGTGTCTTTCCCTTCTCATTTGTTGCCCTTTTATAGCCAAATGGAGGGGAGGAGAATTAAATGAGGAAGTTGAAAAATGGAGGCCAGTTTCAATGGGTGAAAACTTTGACCAAGACTGAAGACTTTAACTAAGACTTTGACCAACAAAGTTTAACAAAATGTCCTCTTGTAACATTTTTGGTTAACTCAGATTTTAGCATATACCTAGACTAGGGTTAACATTTTTGGTTAACAAACTTATGTTTCAGTTTTACTTGCACATGACTAAATTAATTTTTACATATAGCTCTGTTGATACATTTTGTTATCAATTTCCAAGAAGTTGATTTAATTTGTTGATATAATTAAACGATTCATTTCAATTTTTGCAGTGTTGGGATGATATTGCTATTGAATGGAAACGTGTTCATTCAACGAAATCGTGGATGGAGAAAAGTTAACACGATTATGTGTATTTTATAATTCTTAAATCGTATTCAAGTAATCATGTGTCAATAGTTTCTTTCTCGCGATACTACTAACATTTTGCTTTCTCTTATAAATAACATATTTTTGTTACAAACAATATTTGTTGGTCGTGGACGTTGTCGATGGATAGTGTTTCTTTTCAAAGGTTTATGTACCGAAGACATGGTAGAGCTTGACAGATCTACAAGAAAAATATTGTTATATGTATTTTTAAGAACATAGTTTATTAAAAGTTGTAATATTTTTTGGTAGATAATTGAAAAATAGATTGTTGTAAAATCATTTTTTGGGTACATTTGGAAGCAGTTTATTATGGTTGATCAGGCATTCAGAGCTTTGTTTGTTTATTTGACATGATTAATGTAATTTCTAGAATGTCCAAGTTCTCTTTTTGATAAAAGGTATGTAGGTTTGTATGGAGCATGTTAATATCTTATTTTCCGTAAACTAATTTGCTAACTTTGTTGGTTATGGGTTTGCTAAAGTAACTGTATTCGGTGTTTTCATTTATTTTGTTTTTAGCTAAATTATTGAAAGTAAACCAGAGCTTTGATATGTCTAGGTGTGCTGTGATTTCTTCTTTTATATCTACTTGGGTTGCTTCTAGGAGCATGTAATGATCATGCTTTGGAATTGAATTTGGAGTAGAACTTTTCTTAGTTTTGAATTCGGATTTCAGTTGCGATGTGAAGGCATATATGGTTTTGTATCTACATGTTGTTTTCATGCTTTTGATGGTTTGTGACGACAGGATATTATATTCATATTGGTGCTGTCAATTTAATGTTTTAGGTAAATAATGAGCATGTAGCGAATTTTGATGGACAAATAAATAATGAGCATGTAGATACAATGTGTCAAAATTTTTAGACTTCTTTACTTTTTGGGTGGGATGTTTATCTTGATTAGAAATTTTCTTATTTACAACAAATAATTACGAAATTTTTTACACGAGTATTCGTAGTGCCGGAGGCACGGCCTAACCCTAGTTGATAACAAAATGTATCAACAGAGCTATATGTACAAATTGATTTAGTCATGTGCAAGTAAAACCAAAACATAAGTTATATATCCAATAAGAATTCTACATAGCTAGAGAAATAGATAATAAGCATATTATAGCTCAGCCAACATAGAGAAGCTTACTATGTTAACTGCGATGATCAAGCTTCTAAAATTTGATCTTCAAACATACACACGCATATATATATATATACTCGTACGTGTGTATGTATGTATGTATGTGTATGTGTGTGTTTCTGAGCCCTACCTTCGCCCTTGTACTTTACAAACCCGATATGACAACTAAATTTACCACAAACTTTTCCACAACCTCACAACAAACCATCACTTCAAAAAATAAAATCAAACAAAAAGTAACCCAATAAAAATCATATTGAATTAACAACCACAAATGCATATTAAAATAACACAAAAAAGATTAAGCGTGACTGAACCCATATGACAACCCATAAACACAACCAAAAAGCCCAACAAAACAAAACTTAATATTTAGAAGATATTCACATCACTAATAATTAGAAACTCACACAACAAAAAGAGCTTAAATCAATGTAAGCAATGTATCTATTATATAAATGCAGTTTGAGAAAGAAACAGAGTAAGCCACATAAATCAAATAAAGTAATAGACCATTGAAGTTTTGAAGTTCCTTTTTAGTTCACAAATTGCTTAATCGCAGAATTAGAATCCAAATAAATCATAGCAGAAACTTCAGTGAAATAAGACAAATGATTGTAGATGCATGACAAATTCCATTTTCTTTCATTGTTTGCATTCGACAGATATTAATTAACTTTATTAGTGTGAGGCAGTTTGAGTCTCCCTTCTGGTTTGTCTTATATACGTTTAAAAGAGAGTCAGATTCATTTTGTTTATTAAAAGCAAGATATGTAAATTATCAATAATCCACACAGGGTAAAAGACTAGTGACTGCAGAGCCAAAATAGACGAATAAAAGAAACCCAGTGGTTTTGAGAATCAAGTCTTCTATACCCTAAGACATGTAAAATTTAAAAAAATGCGCTTCAGATATGATGTTATTTTGTCCTCTTTGTGTGTGATTGTGTAGTGTTACGCAATTTCAAAACTAACATGTAAATTATAGCCAAACAATATGACCGCATTTTATAAAAATCATTGAAACGCCATTGATCTTTCCTTGATGATACTAAACAGTATGACCACAAATGATTTTAAAAATCTTAAAGTATCCGTGTTTCACCAAAAAATATACGGTAAAACTATGGAAAAGAAACAAAATCAGATGAACTAAAATCACAGAAAACATATTACCAAATTCTATTGTGCGTCACCTAAAATACTATTTCCAGGAAATTAATTGGTCAAAACTCGCGAAATATGAGTAGGAGAACAGACATCCTACAGTGCTCATGTACCAAAATCTCTTTACACTCCCACTAATATGACATAATAATACAAAATTTGAGCATACATATAAGAGATATCTAATGCGAAACTTCTATAATATGTTCTATTCAGACATCCCCAATCAAGCATGTGATTTATAAACTGTAAAGTAAAGTAAAATTTCCATTCAAAGAACCACAATAACAATAAACACAAAACACAAATAGAAAATGCTAAAGAAATCTACACTTTGCACCATTGTGTAAAGTCTAGAGAAAACAAAACCATTATCCTCATTGACTACTAATTAAAATTTTCAAGAAACAGGAAATAAAAACAAAAGACTTAAGAAAATAAATATTTGTATCTAGGAAAACCAAAAACCCATCAGCTAAAACTCAAAATGTCACAAAAAACACTATGAACGTTCATTTTCATCAGGTACGATGTGAATCCATATGAGTAGCAAAATTAAGAGACCCATATACAGTAATTGCAAACTCATATATAGAGTCGCGTATACACATTATTACACATTGTTGTACAAAAACCTACAAAACCCGCAAAGGGTAAAAGCCAAAACATAATGAGCTTGCTTCAAAAATCTACAAAACCCAATCGAGCACCTATGTAACACACATAAGGTTATTACATAGCTTAATATATTCAAATTCCACGAACTTCAAATTTAATTCGTATTTCATAAGCTTAATATCTCAATCTTAATTTTATCCATTATATTAGATTTATCAATAATATTATAATTTAAATACATATATAAAATATGCATTGAACTTCTGCATGGTCATTCAAAGAATCCATTGCAACCTTATCAACCTACAGTAAGTTCTTAATGAGAATACAAATCACAGGATGTCATTTTCAACAATACATCGAGATACTTAATACTGGAACAATCTCAATACATACTCGTTCAAGTTGTAATTTGCTATGATGCTCTGAAAACTTCTTCGATAAAAGGACACAAATTTTTGGAAGATTAGGGAACACGCCGGCTTTCCAAAATGCTTCCGTAAACATGTGATTCAATCTATATATTTTAGCCATCAATCCTTCAGCAACTTGCGTAAGCTGATAGAATGAATTATGTTTTTTGAACCTAAAGGAACATAAATTCTTCCTCAATATTTTTTTTTAGTAAGTGGAATGATTCCTCCTCCCAAGTAAAATTCCAAGGATAGAAAGAATAATTCATGTCATGAGTAAAGGAAACCAAAAAAAGATAAGGAAATCACCCATCTATAATTGCATCAAATAAGAATCAAACAATAGCATGAATGTTCTGAGTATAAAGTACTTGAAAACAATATCATGAATGTTCGGAGTCGCAATTGGAACCAAAAATGAAGCGCCGCGTGCAGCCTGGCAGCCACAGCCAGCGCCGCGGCTGCTGCTGCCCCTGCCCATTCTGCAGTTTGGATTTTTTTCCTCACCTACTTGGCAATTTTGTAACTTAAGATCCATACATCCGATTGAGTCCCATTTTTAATATATTCTAGATGGTACTTCATAGTATTTTATAAAGATATAACACAACCAAAAAGAGCATTTAAACGATAATTACAGGGACTTGAAAATGCCCCGTCACCACAGATTTTTATTGAATCCAATTTGATTCAAACTTCATAAAATTGATTTTAAACTCCGTTTGATTTACCTAACCAACTTGGGTTACATCATAACACATCTATAAATATTACCTAGTCCTAATCATTGAGTAATTTTCAATTTTTACACATGTTGACCTCTTTGGGACAAATTTTCAAACACCCAAAGGGCATAGCCTATAATTTCAGAATTCATAGAGGTTTAGGTATGGTTCTAGCCAAAAAATTTTATAGAAGTCCTTCACAACACGTAGTTTCTTGACCAAGCACATCAATTTCAGAATAACAAACACTATGTAAACTTTCAATTTCCATAAAATTAACCAAATACATGCCTTACCTTACAAAAGATTAGTTTGATGTAGTCTTAGCTTGATGAGCAGTTTATGAAATCTTTCTTTACTGTTGCTGATCTTAATCCCTTCCCACGTTAGCTTGCAATTTCAATTCTTTAATGCCTTCATTAGTTCCAACCGAAATTAAGAGGATTTTGATGAAGGTTTGGGAGTTGTGGAAACTTGACAATTAGATCTAACAAAACCCACAAAAATCTAACAAAACCTTCCGTGTTTCCGTGTTTTGTCATAATTTTTTGAAGAAATCAGGTGAATCCACGGCTCCAAGCTTTGTAAATCATGAACTTCTGCATGGTCATTCAAAGAAACCATTGCAACCTTATCAACCTACAGTAAGTTCTTAATGAGAATACAAATCACAGGATGTCATTTTCAACAATACATCGAGATACTTAATACTGGAACAATCTCAATACATACTCGTTCAAGTTGTAATTTGCTATGATGCTCTGAAAACTTCTTCGATCAAAGGACACAAATTTTTGGAAGATTAGGGAACACGCCGGCTTTCCAAAATGCTTCCGTAAACATGTGATTCAATCTATATATTTTAGCCATCAATCCTTCAGCAACTTGCGTAAGCTGATACACCCACTGCATATTCAATCCCTTATAAGACCCGACTGAACTCTGGGCTGGTCCTTCTGAGCCAACGTTCCTATAGGTTCTAGATGCTACTCCAGAAGTCATTTCTTGACTTAAGTACTCATTCCATCTTGATGGACCTTCGTATTCTCTCAATCTGGTGTCTAGAGTTTGCCATCGACAATTAATCCACACCAAATATCTCTGCAAACAAAACAATGACTTTAGTACACTAACAAACTATTACTCAATCTAAAGCTCGAGAAGTTGTCATATTCCTTTTTTTGTCTTTTTTTTGATTGGTAAGTTAATTAGTACCACTCAACACGCAATAAATCTTCAAACACAACCAGGGCTCAGAATATTGATTTACAGCCATTAAAAACTTATGAAAACTTCAAATAAGCTCAAGAAATTATTTTACTTCACACTTTTTATAAATTCAATCAAACAAAAAATATCTCTCAGGACCCAAAATCTTAGCCCAGAATTTTGCCAATTGCATTAATTAACCCACACCCAGTACGCATCTCTGCAAAGCACTTGAAGGGTTAAGAGCATTTAACAACAATAGAATTTCCACCTTCCCACATTCAACTAAATCACTAAAACAAATGACAAACAAAACCATACATTTCCCTAAAACCTCTTTTCAACAGTATATAGTTGTTTCTCTCTTCTGTATTAGTTCAAATTCATTCTATTCAACCAAATTTGGATTACTGAAATGTGTACCCATACAAATTTATACAAAATATAGTAAAAAAATCAATATACGACAATTATAGAGAGAGGGAGAGCACCGTATAAGCTGAAATAGCTTTAAATTGACTTTAAATTGACTTCAGAAACAGAGTGGACTATCTGTTGTCGGGAATGGAGCTGAAAATGAGATTAATGTAAAGCTTCAACTCCAGATCTGAGCTCATGAGCGAAAGGGAGAAGGGTTCGTAAGTAGAGTCGTAGTGGAGCCGTGTTTCCGTGGGTTCACGTGCAAAAATTAACAAAGATTTGAAGAAGAAGAAGCAAGCAAAAGAGAATCCAAAGAAATCAACAGAAACCCTTGTTTTAGGGTGGACAGAATGAAGAAGTGAATGATGTTTGAAACCCCTTCCATGTTCCGTGTTTTGTTATAATTTTTTGAATGGTCCGATTTATCTCAACTTTTTAACGGTTCTGATCTTTTAATAGCCTTAAGCGGCAAATTATATTTTTTTTAAAACAATTGTGTTTTGTATAGATAGATTTGTATGGATAGATTGCCAAAAAGTTGATTTAATTTGTTCATATAATTAAACGATTCATTTTAATTTTTGCTGTCTTGGGATGATATTGATATTAAATGGAAACGTGTTCATTCAACGAAGTCGAGGATGGAGAAAAGTTAACACGATTATGTGTATTTTATAATTCTTAAATCATATTAGTAATCACGTGTCAATAGTTTCTTTCTCGCGATACTACTAACATTTTGCTTTCTCTTATAAATAACATATTTTTGTTACAAACAATATTTGTTGGTCGTGGACGTTGTCGATGGATAGTGTTTATTTTCAAAGGTTTATGTACCGAAGACATAGTAGAGCTTGACAGATCTACAAGAAAAATGTTGTTATATGTATTTTTAAGAACATAGTTTATTAAAAGTTGTAATAGTTTTTGGTAGATAATTGAAAAATAGATTGTTGTGAAATCATTTTTTGGGTACATTTGGAAGCAGTTTATTATGGTTGATCAGGCATTCAGAGCTTTGCTTGTTTATTTGACATGATTAATGTAATTTCTAGAATGTCCAAGTTCTCTTTTTGATAAAAAGTATGTAGGTTTGTATGGAGCAGGTTAATATCTTATTTTCCGTAAACTAATTTGCTAACTTTGTTGGTTATGGGTTTGCTAAAGTAACTGTATTAGGTGTTTTCATTTATTTTGTTTTTAGCTAAATTATTGAAAGTAAACCAGAGCTTTGATATGTCTAGCTGTGTTGTGATTTCTTCTTTTATATCTACTTGGGTTGCTTCTAGGAGCATGTAATGATCACGCTTTGTGTGACGATCCCAAAATAGGTCCATTTCATCCAACCTATTTTGAGTCGCCAAATATATGGTACAAAAACAAATACAACCTCAGTAATACAATTATCGTGCAAAATACGACAACACATACTGTGAGTTTGAATACAAATATTCTCTATTAAAGAGTATACAAACTCAAAAGGAGTCCTTATTACAATTATTATCATACTATTTTATAGAATAGTGAGGACTGCTAACACCACTGACTGAAAACATCACTCCGCACCCCGACTAGTTCTCGCTATATTCTCGACTCCTGAGAAAAATAGAACGAAAAGGGTGAGCTCAACTAGCCCAGTAAAGAATATTATGACTAAGATAATATACAACAAATTATCATTAGTATTCAACAAGGAAAAATCTGATAGAATATAATCGACAACAAGTTTTAGATCAACAACTGCAGCGGAAACAACAATCCATTAGAAGAGTCAATTAGAGAATGAGTTCTACTATCTTCTAAGATTTAAAAGTCCGTCATCAATATTTTATCCATGTAACAACAATCAATATTCATCTTTAATCAAATATTCATCTTTGCACTACATGCCAAAGATATTCATTTGTATCACCAGTTGGTTATGTTCATCTCAACACCTGTTCATCTTTGCGCTAAGGGCCAAAGATATTCATCAGGTAATCATTCATCTTTGCACTACAGGCCAAAGATATTCAGTAATATTATCATTTAGGACTGAGGATGATGAAAAAAAAAGAAAACGAATCCAGTGAGATAAAATAATAAATTTTAGAGATTCGTATTACACTTTATCCAAGTTCAATAATACTCCAAAATAACCAATTTTGAAGCAGAATTCAAAAATAATGATCAAAATATTGATACAATCAAAAATAGTAACCATAATAGACAACTTGGACAAAAAGAAGAAAATTTCATTTTTTTCGGTGAATAGTGCCGTTTTCGTGAATAGTGCCGTATACGTGAATAGTGTCGTATACGTGAATAGTAACCCCGACACAAAAAGTTTTAAATTTAATTAAAAGTTCATACTAATATTTTGGTATAATGATATTGAAGAAAATATCATTTTAAGAAGAATATAAAACCCCTTACCTCAAAATACCAGTACTTCTGATTGGAATATCGGTAAAAGACTGAAGAAAACTTGCACTGATGAATAGAAACTCACAAAGTATCTAAATGTAAGACCCCAACTTATTAATGAATAAAATCAAATTTTCTCTAAATATTATTGTGAATAATAAGGGGTTAATTTGATATAATACTTTGGTTATGGGTGAAATGTGCAAATTTTACAAAATAAGCAAGTGGTTATAAAATATTTATTTTTGGTCGGTGAATATTCGGTTGGTCGTGGAATATTCTTGCTGTCGGGGAATATTCGTACGACGACGCAGCCTTGTGTGGGCCCCATAACGGAAAGCGATTGGATGAAGAAAACGACAAGTATAAGTTGTTTATTAATAATGGCGTAGTTGTTACCGTTAACACTGTTTAAATACCCGGTGGTTAAAAATACAGTAATAACGCGTGGTTGCATAGTAGCACACGGATTGCACAGTATAGTTGAATTATTGATTCGTACGTAAGAAGGCACTACTCAATAATTGTTACAGTGATTACTGTTCAATATTTTATTGGTTCAATAATTGCTGCATTGATATTTTATATTATTGTTGTTTCAATAATTATTGCTGCACAATATTTTCATTTATCAGATCAATAATTCATATTATTTGAATAATATTATTAGATAACATTATTGGCAATGTCTAGAAAGTTCTGTCTAAGGAGAGGTTTGGTCATCTAATTGCGCGCCAGTAAGGAGAAATCCTTATTGGAAAGCCCCCTCTTTCCTGGGAACGGCCTGGTTGTCATAAATGTGATTCTGTAATATTATTTATGAATAATTAATTATTGATTCATATGATAAGGAAATATTTATTTTATGTAGATATAAATGAGGGATATATTTTTGTGGTTAAAAATGAAGGAGTTAATGTTGAGGTTTTTATCCATATTTTTGTCGGAATGGAGGTATTAAAAATCAGGGTTTTTGAGATATTTTGCGGGGGTTATAATTTTTAATCCGACCGTTGGATCGTGGTAATTTTTGGATATGTTATACATATATAAGTTGAGTATATGTCCACAAATTTTGAACCGTTAAAAATGAACGTATGATTTATTATGAATTTTACAAGATGACTGGTTCAGAAATTGTTGAATTTTCGGAGTTTATCATTTTGATGGAAAATTCTAGAATTGGTGGGCCCCACTTGTGGTTGGTGAAGAAATGTGCTGAATTATATTTCAAATGTGGTAGGTGGGAATAGTAGCAGGTAAAGCCATCAGGTTGCAGGTCAAACCTACCAAAATTTTCCTATAAATAGAGGGCTAAGTTAGAATTGAAAATTACACCAGAAACAAGTTTTCTCTCTTTCTCTCTCTAGATTATTGAGTGTATTTTGTGAGTATTTAGATACTTTGAGAGTTTCTATTCATCAGAGCAAGTTTCTTTCAGCCTTATACCGGTATTCCGACCAGAAGTACTGATATTTTGAGGTAAGGGATATTATTTTCTTCTTAATGATATTATTTTCTTCAATATCATTATGCTGAAATATTGATATGAGTTTTTATCAAATTTGAAACTTTTTGTGTCGGGGGTTACTATTCACGTATACGGCACTATTCACGTATACGGCACTATTCACGAATACGGCACTATTCACCGAAAAATAAAATTTTCCCTTTTTGTCCAAGATGTCTATTATGGTTACTATCTTTGATTGTATCCATGTTTTGATCTTTATTTTTGAATTCTGCTTCACAATTGATTATTATGAAGTATTATTGATCTTGGATAAACTGTTATACGAATCCCTACTATTTGTCCTTCTGTCTCATTGGATTCGTTCTCTTTAAGATATTTTTCATCATCCTCAGTCCTAAATGATGATATTACTGAATATCTTTGGCCTGTAGTGCAAAGATGTATAATTACTTGATGAATATCTTTGGCCTGTAGTGCAAAGATGAACAGGTGTTGAGATGAACATGACCGACTGATGATACAAATGAATATCTTTGGCCTGTAGTGCAAAGATGAATATTTGGTTAAAGATGATTATTAATTGATGTTACAGGGATAAAATATTGATGATGGACTTTTAAATCTTAGAAGATAGTAGAATTCTTTCTCTACTTGACTCTTCTAATGGTTTGTTGTTTCCGCTGCAGTTGTTGATCTAAAATTTGTTGTCGATTATATTTTATCAGATTTTTCCCTGTTGAAGACTAACGATAATTTGTTGTATATTATCTTAGTCATAATATTCTTTACTGGGCTAGTTGAGCTCACCCTTTTCCTTTTTGTTCCATTTTTCTTCTCAGGAGGTGAGAACATAGCAGGATCTAGTCGGGGTATGGAGTGATGGTTCTAGAAAGATGTATTAGCAGTCCTCACTATTTCTGTAAAATAGTGTTTGAATAATTGTAATGAGGATTTATTTGAGTGTGGATATTGTCTAGAAGACAATATTTGTATTTAAACTCACAGTATGTGTTGTCGTATTTTGCACGACAATTGTATTATTGAAGTTGTAGTTTGCTTTCTGTACCATGTATTTGGCGACTCAGAATGGGTGTTGTATACCTATTCTGGGGGCGTCACAGTTGGTATCAGAGCTTAGGGATATGATCCCTGGCTGAGATGTGAGACAAGAACTAGGAGGGGAGAGACGGGGAATTCCTTCGCTAGTATGACCTGACTAAGTTTATTTGGTGTTTATTTGGTCGGTCAGAGTATAGGGATAATATATGACATGACTATTAACCCTTGTTTTATGGCAGTATTTAAGAATGGCAGCTGAGAACGTTAATAATGGAGTAAATCAGACCGTGGAGACACCTTTGATCACTACCCAGGGGAACGTGCAACAGGAAGGCAATATTCCTCCTGTAAACAACGTTACCGAGCAAACGATGAATGATGGAATGTTTAGGAGCTTTTTGCAGTTCATGCAAAATCAGACGAGGGAGACTCGTGTGCAGAATACGGGTGGAAATGATAACAACGCGCGGTTTGTCACAGCTAAGCAGTTCAAAGAATTGGGACCACCAGAATTTAAGGGAAAGCCGGATCCGATCATGGCGGAAACGTGGGTCAAGCAAATTACCAAGATATTTGATGTCTTGGGATGCACGGAGGAACAGAAGGTTCCATTCGCCACATTTATGTTCCGCGGTGAGGCAGACTACTGGTGGGAGTCTGTGAAGCGTACCCAGCCTGACGCACTCAACATGTCCTGGGAAACATTTCAAAAACTGTTCAATGACAAGTACTTTCCTGAAAGTATTCGTCATATGAAGGAGGTTGAGTTTATTAGACTGGAACAAAACAACATGACGGTGTCCCAGTACGAGGCGAAGTTTGCAGAGTTATCCAGGTTTGCACCTCATTTGGTCGAAAATGAGGAACGAATGACGCGGATGTTTCTGAGAGGTTTAAAACCTGAGATTCGTCAATACCTTATCTCTCATAAATTTTCTCTGTATTCAGACGTTGTCAACAGGGCCCAATTATTAGAGAGAGATAATGAGTATACTCAACCGAGGGACCACAACCAGGGTCATACCGGTGACAGCAATCATCAGAGCGATGATAACCAACGAGGAGGGAAAAATACGAACAAAGGCGGTAACCACTCGGGTGGTCATCGTGGCCATGATAATAGGAGAGGTGAGTCAAGTGGAAATTTCAGAAAGAGGAGATTCAACAATGACGGGAAGACATCAGCACCAGCACCAGCACCAACAACAAATTTTAGGGGAGGAGAACGACCGCCAGTTAGATGTTACAAATGCGGGAAAGAGGGACATATCAGCCCAAACTGTCCACAACAATCCAAGGTGTGTTACAACTGTGGGAAGGAAGGCCACATCGCTCGAGATTGTACTATAGCGAAACCAAGTTCAGCGGGAGTGGTGATTCCAAGGGCTGTCCCGGATAAGGCGAAATCAGCGGTTCCTGGAAGAGCGTTTGTCGTAACTGGCCAAAACGTGAGAAACCCGAACGAGGTGATCACGGGTAAGCTAATCTTGAATTCTTGCGAAGTTTATACCTTACTAGATACCGGTTCTACCCATTCTTTTATCTCTCCTGCTTGTGCTCAACGTTTAAACTTGACTCCGGAGAAATTGGACTTTAACTTATCTGTTGAAACTCCGTTGGGTGAAACCTTCGTTACATCTACAGTTTATAAATCTTGCATGATCCAAGTTGGCACTATCACATTACCTGTTGATCTTATCTCTTTAAAGATACTTGCTTTTGATGTGATTTTAGGAATTGATTGGTTAACCACTCATCATGCTAAAATTGATTGTTTTCGTAAGGTTGTTAGTTTTCATATTCCTAACCAACCTGTCATACGAATTCAAACTACTAAACCACTAAAATCAGTCACTGTCATATCAAGCCACAAAGCTATTCGTTTATTGAAAAACGGATGTCAAGCTTTCTTAGCCCATGTTATGGATTTGAACAAAGACAAGTCAGATTTGAATAATATTTCTATTGTTAGAGAATTTTCCGATGTATTTCCTGAAGAACTTCCCGGTCTACCCCCGGAACGAGAAATTGAATTCTTTATTGACCTTGAACCCGGTACAAAGCCCATTTCTAAAACCCCATATCGAATGGCTCCTATTGAACTTCAGGAGTTAAAAGTCCAACTACAGGAGTTGTTGGACATCGGTTTTATTCGTCCTAGTACGTCTCCTTGGGGTGCTCCTGTTTTATTCGTAAAGAAGAAAGACGGGAGTATGCGACTTTGTATTGACTATCGAGAATTGAACCATGTCACCATCAAGAATAGGTATCCGCTACCTCGCATTGATGACCTGTTTGACCAGTTGCAAGGAGCACAATTCTTTTCAAAGATCGATCTTCGTTCTGGATATCATCAGCTGAAGATTAAAACTGAGGATATTCCAAAGACTGCCTTCAGAACTCGGT
The DNA here is from genome assembly GCA_016801055.1 of Panax notoginseng. Classification (NCBI taxonomy): domain Eukaryota; kingdom Viridiplantae; phylum Streptophyta; class Magnoliopsida; order Apiales; family Araliaceae; genus Panax; species Panax notoginseng. Next base: position 188,249,995 of record CM029015.1, on the reverse strand, counting down.
ACGGGCATTATGAATTCTTAGTAATGTCTTTTGGATTGACTAATGCTCCTGCTGCCTTCATGGATATGATGAACCGTGTATTCAAAGAATATTTGGATCAGTTCGTTGTTGTCTTTATTGATGACATCCTCATCTATTCCAAAAGCCGTGAAGATCATGAGCGCCATTTGAAGCTGGTACTGCAAAGGCTTCGTGAAAACAAGCTATATGCCAAACTGAAGAAATGCGAGTTCTGGCTTGAGGAAGTAGCATTCCTTGGGCACGTGGTGTCAAAACATGGAGTATCTGTCGACCCGGCGAAGATTGAAGCCATACAAAGTTGGGAGCAACCGAAGTCGGTAACCGAAGTACGTAGCTTTCTGGGCTTAGCTGGTTATTATCGGAGATTTGTGGAAGGATTTTCTCGAATCGCTACTCCGTTAACTCAGCTGACTCGGAAAGATACAAAATTCGTATGGAGTGAGGAATGCGAGAAGAGTTTCCAAGAACTCAAGAGGAGACTCATTTCGGCACCTGTTTTGACAATACCATCTGGTTCGGATGGATTTGTTATCTACAGCGATGCTTCAGGCAAAGGGTTAGGATGTGTTCTCATGCAACATGGGAAAGTCATAGCCTATGCCTCACGACAACTCAAAGAATATGAGAGGAATTATCCTACTCATGATTTGGAGTTGGCAGCAGTCGTTTTTGCGTTGAAGATCTGGAGACACTACCTGTATGGGGAGAAAGTGGAGATCTATACAGATCATAAAAGCCTCAAATATTTCTTCACCCAAAAGGAACTCAACATGCGGCAACGACGTTGGCTTGAGCTGTTGAAAGATTACGATCATACCATCCAATACCATCCTGGAAAAGCAAACGTAGTAGCTGACGCATTGAGTAGAAGATCATATGCGGGTACGAGTGCAATGTTTTTAACACAAAGGCCCATTTTGTATGACTTGCAAAGGATGGAGATAGAGATGAAGGCTCCAAGTACCCACATGATGATATCAAATATACGAGTAGAACCGACTTTAATCGATAAAGTTAAAGCTGCTCAAGCTACGGATATAGAGCTGATGCGTATGAAGAAGAAAGTGCAAGAAGGTGCTATTCCAGAAGCAAGAATCGATGAAGAAGGAATACTTCGAGTCAACTCCAGACTTTGTGTTCCTAACGATTTTGACTTGAAGCATAGAATAATGATGGAGGCACACAACACACCGTTTGCAATCCATCCTGGGAGTACCAAAATGTATCACGATCTTCGACATACATTTTGGTGGAGCAATATGAAAAGAGAGATCGCGGAGTTTATCTCGAGGTGTTTAACTTGTCAACGTGTAAAGGCGGAGCATCAAGTGCCAAAGGGTCCATTGCAACCACTTGAGATCCCGAAATGGAAGTGGGAACACATTACTATGGATTTTGTTACAGGTCTTCCCAAGGTTTCTCAAGGCATAGATGCGATTTGGGTTATTGTTGATAGATTAACCAAGTCCGCTCATTTCTTGCCGATACGTGAGACTTATTCCCTTGAACGTCTTGCTAGTATGTACGTGAACGAGATTGTGAGATTGCATGGCATGCCAGTATCCATAGTTTCGGATCGTGACCCAAGATTCACTTCACGATTTTGGGTTAGCTTGCAGAAAGCTATGGGCACGGATTTACGATTCAGTTCAGCATACCATCCTCAAACGGACGGACAATCAGAGAGGACTATTCAAACTCTTGAAGATCTATTAAGACTTTGTGTCTTAGATCTCAAAGGGAGTTGGGATAAGTACCTACCATTGGTGGAATTCTCCTACAACAACAGTTATCAGGCGAGCATAGGTATGGCTCCATTTGAGGCGTTGTATGGAAGAAAATGTCGTTCTCCAGTATGCTGGGACGAGGTGGGTGAAGCAACATTGTTGGGACCAGAATTGGTACGCATTACTACAGAGAAGATCCAAACGATTCGACAACGTATACAAACGGCACAGGATCGACAAAAGAGTTATGCGGATCTTCATCGGAAGGACGTGGAATTTAATATTGGGGATCATGTATTGTTACGTGTTGCACCATGGAAGGGAGTTACAAGATTTGGGAAGAGAGGAAAGCTCAATCCAAGATTTGTTGGTCCATTTGAGATTCTTGAGCGAATAGGAAATGTGGCATATAGACTCGCATTACCTCCAAGCATGTCTCGTGTTCATAATGTTTTTCACATATCTATGCTTCGTAAATATGTTAAAGACCCGAACCACATTATTGAGTTAGAACCAGACGAGATAGCTGAAGATTTAACGTACGAGGAGGTACCTGTTAAGATCTTGGATAGGAAAGAGCATGTCCTACGCACGAAGGTTATACCACAAGTTAAGGTTTTGTGGAGAAACCATGCTATTGAAGAAATGACCTGGGAGTTGGAATCAGAAATGAAAGCGAGGTATCCTCACCTTTTTGAAACATCAGGTACGTACGTCAATTTCGAGGACGAAATTTCATAAGGAGGGGAGGTTGTAAGACCCCAACTTATTAATGAATAAAATCAAATTTTCTCTAAATATTATTGTGAATAATAAGGGGTTAATTTGATATAATACTTTGGTTATGGGTGAAATGTGCAAATTTTGCAAAATAAGCAAGTGGTTATAAAATATTTATTTTTGGTCGGTGAATATTCGGTTGGTCGTGGAATATTCTTGCTGTCGGGGAATATTCGTACGACGACGCAGCCTTGTGTGGGCCCCATAACGGAAAGCGATTGGATGAAGAAAACGACAAGTATAAGTTGTTTATTAATAACGGCGTAGTTGTTACCGTTAACACTGTTTAAATACCCGGTGGTTAAAATACAGTAATAACGCGTGGTTGCATAGTAGCACACGGATTGCACAGTATATTGAATTATTGATTCGTACGTAAGAAGGCACTACTCAATAATTGTTACAGTGATTACTGTTCAATATTTTATTGATTCAATAATTGCTGCATTGATATTTTATATTATTGTTGTTTCAATAATTGTTGCTGCACAGTATTTTCATTTATCAGATCAATAATTCATATTATTTGAATAATATTATTAGATAACATTATTGGCAATGTCTAGAAAGTTCTGTCTAAGGAGAGGTTTGGTCATCTAATTGCGCGCCAGTAAGGAGAAATCCTTATTGGAAAGCCCCCTCTTTCCTGGGAACGGCCTGGTTGTCATAAATGTGATTCTGTAATATTATTTGTGAATAATTAATTATTGATTCATATGATAAGGAAATATTTATTTTATGTGGATATAAATGAGGGATATATTTTTGTGGTTAAAAATGAAGGAGTTAATGTTGAGGTTTTTATCCATATTTTTGTCGGAATGGAGGTATTAAAAATCAGGGTTTTTGAGATATTTTGCGGGGGTTATAATTTTTAATCCGACCGTTGGATCGTGGTAATTTTTGGATATGTTATACATATATAAGTTGAGTATATGCCCACAAATTTTGAACCGTTAAAAATGAACGTATGATTTATTATGAATTTTACAAGATGACTGGTTCAGAAATTGTTGAATTTTCGGAGTTTATCATTTTGATGGAAAATTCTAGAATTGGTGGGCCCCACTTGTGGTTGGTGAAGAAATGTGCTGAATTATATTTCAAATGTGGTAGGTGGGAATAGTAGCAGGTAAAGCCATCAGGTTGCAGGTCAAACCTACCAAAATTTTCCTATAAATAGAGGGCTAAGTTAGAATTGAAAATTACACCAGAAACAAGTTTTCTCTCTTTCTCTCTCTAGATTATTGAGTGTATTTTGTGAGTATTTAGATACTTTGAGAGTTTCTATTCATCAGAGCAAGTTTCTTTCAGCCTTATACCGGTATTCCGACCAGAAGTACTGATATTTTGAGGTAAGGGATATTATTTTCTTCTTAATGATATTATTTTCTTCAATATCATTATGCTGAAATATTGATATGAGTTTTTATCAAATTTGGAACTTTTTGTGTCGGGGGTTACTATTCACGTATACGGCACTATTCACGTATACGGCACTATTCACGAATACGGCACTATTCACCGAAAAATAAAATTTTCCCTTTTTGTCCAAGATGTCTATTATGGTTACTATCTTTGATTGTATCCATGTTTTGATCTTTATTTTTGAATTCTGCTTCACAATTGATTATTATGAAGTATTATTGATCTTGGATAAACTGTTATACGAATCCCTACTATTTGTCCTTCTGTCTCATTGGATTCGTTCTCTTTAAGATATTTTTCATCATCCTCAGTCCTAAATGATGATATTACTGAATATCTTTGGCCTGTAGTGCAAAGATGTATAATTACTTGATGAATATCTTTGGCCTGTAGTGCAAAGATGAACAGGTGTTGAGATGAACATGACCGACTGATGATACAAATGAATATCTTTGGCCTGTAGTGCAAAGATGAATATTTGGTTAAAGATGATTATTAATTGATGTTACAGGGATAAAATATTGATGATGGACTTTTAAATCTTAGAAGATAGTAGAATTCTTTCTCTACTTGACTCTTCTAATGGTTTGTTGTTTCCGCTGCAGTTGTTGATCTAAAACTTGTTGTCGATTATATTTTATCAGATTTTTCCCTGTTGAAGACTAACGATAATTTGTTGTATATTATCTTAGTCATAATATTCTTTACTGGGCTAGTTGAGCTCACCCTTTTCCTTTTTGTTCCATTTTTCTTCTCAGGAGGTGAGAACATAGCAGGATCTAGTCGGGGTATGGAGTGATGGTTCTAGAAAGATGTATTAGCAGTCCTCACTATTTCTGTAAAATAGTGTTTGAATAATTGTAATGAGGATTTATTTGAGTGTGGATATTGTCTAGAAGACAATATTTGTATTTAAACTCACAGTATGTGTTGTCGTATTTTGCACGACAATTGTATTATTGAAGTTGTAGTTTGCTTTCTGTACCATGTATTTGGCGACTCAGAATGGGTGTTGTATACCTATTCTGGGGGGCGTCACACTAAATACTCACAAAATATACTCAATAATCTAGAGAGAGAAAGAGAGAAAACTTATTTCTGGTGTGATTTTTAATTCTAACTTAACCCTCTATTTATAGGAAATTGTTAGCACGCCGAAGCAGACTTGACCTGCAACCTGATGGCTTTACCTTCTACTATTCAAGCCTACCACATTTAAATAAAAATCTCAGCACATTTTCTCACCATCCAAAAGTGGGGCCCACCAATTCTAGAATTTTCCACCAAAATGATAAACTCCGAAAATTCAACAATTTCTGAACCACTGACTGAAAACATCACTCCGCACCCCGACTAGTTCCCGCTATATTCTCGACTCCTGAGAAAAATGGAACGAAAAGGGTGAGTTCAACTAGCCCAGTAAAGAATATTATGACTAAGATAATATACAACAAATTATCATTAGTATTCAACAGGGAAAAATCTGATAGAATATAATCGACAACAAGTTTTAGATCAACAACTGCAGCAGAAACAACAATCCATTAGAAGAGTCAATTAGAGAATGAGTTCTACTATCTTCTAAGATTTAAAAGTCCGTCATCAATATTTTATCCATGTAACAAAAATCAATATTCATCTTTAATCAAATATTCATCTTTGCACTACAGGCCAAAGATATTCATTTGTATCACCAGTTGGTTATGTTCATCTCAACACCTGTTCATCTTTGCACTACGGGCCAAAGATATTCATCAGGTAATCATTCATCTTTGCACTACAGGCCAAAGATATTCAGTAATATTATCATTTAGGACTGAGGATGATGAAAAATATTTTAAAGAAAACGAATCCAGTGAGATAAAAGAATAAATTTTAGAGATTCGTATTACACTTTATCCAAGTTCAATAATACTCCAAAATAACCAATTTTGAAGCAGAATTCAAAAATAATGATCAAAATATTGATACAATCAAAAATAGTAACCATAATAGACAACTTGGACAAAAAGAAGAAAATTTCATTTTTTTCGGTGAATAGTGCCGTTTTCGTGAATAGTGCCGTATACGTGAATAGTGTCGTATACGTGAATAGTAACCCCGACACAAAAAGTTCTAAATTTAATTAAAAGTTCATACCAACATTTTGGTATAATGATATTGAAGAAAATATCATTTTAAGAAGAATATAACACCCCTTACCTCAAAATACCAGTACTTCTGATTGGAATATCGGTAAAAGACTGAAAAAAACTTGCACTGATGAATAGAAACTCACAAAGTATCTAAATACTCACAAAATATACTCAATAATCTAGAGAGAGAAAGAGAGAAAACTTGTTTCTGGTGTGATTTTTAATTCTAACTTAACCCTCTATTTATAGGAAATTGTTAGCACGCCGAAGCAGACTTGACCTGCAACCTGATGGCTTTACCTTCTACTATTCAAGCCTACCATATTTAAATAAAAATCTCAGCACATTTTCTCACCAACCAAAAGTGGGGCCCACCAATTCTAGAATTTTCCACCAAAATGATTAACTCCGAAAATTCAACAATTTCTGAACCAGTCATCTCGTAAAATTCATAACAAATCATACGTTCATTTTTAACGGTTCAAAATTTGTGGACATATACTCAACTTATATATGTATAACATATCCAAAAATTACCACGATCCAACGGTCGGATTAAAAATTATAACCCCCGCAAAATATCTCAAAAACCCTAATTTGATTTTTAATACCTCCATTTCGATAAAAATACTGATAAAATACCTCAACATTAACTCCTTCATTTTTAACCACAAAAATATATCCCTCATTTATATCCACATAAAATAAATATTTCCTTATCATATGAATCAATGATTAATTATTCACAAATAATATTACAGAATCACATTTATGACAACCATGCCGTTTCTAGGAAAGAGAGAGCTTTACAATAAAGATTTCTCCTTACTGGCGCGCAATTAGGTGACCAAACCTCTCCTTAGACAGAACTTTCTAGACATTGCCAATAATGCTATCTAATAATATTATTCAAATAATATGAATTATTGATCTGATAATGGAAAATACTGTGCAGTGACAATTATTGAAACAACAATAATATAAAATATCAATGCAGCAATTATTGAATCAATAAAATAAAATATTAAACAGTAACTACTGTGACAATTATTGAGTAGTGCCTTCTTACGTAAGGATCAATAATTCAACAATATTGTGCAATACCGTATGCTACTGTACAACAACGCGTATTACTTTACTTTAACCACCGGGTATTCTAACAGTGTTAACGGTAACAACTACGCCGTTATTTATAAAAACTCAATTTTGTCGTTATTTTTATCCAACCGTTTTCTGTTATGGGGCCCACAATTGGCTGTACCGTCGTACGAATATTCCCCGACAGAAAGAATATTCTACCGACAAAATGAATATTTCATAACCACTTGTTTATTTTGAAAATTTTGCACATTTCACCCATAACAAAATATTATATCAAATTAACACCTTATTATTCACAATAATAATTAGAGGAAAAATTGATTTTATTCATTAATAAGTTGGGATCTTACAACCTCCCCTCCTTATGAAATTTCATCCTCGAAATTGACGTACGTACCTAGTATTTTGAAAAGGTGAGGATACCTCGCTTTCATTTCTAATTCCAACTCCCAGGTCATCTCTTCAATATAATGGTTTCTCCACAAAACCTTAACTTGTGGTATAACCTTGGTGCGTAGAACATGCTCTTTCATATCCAAGATCTTAACAGGTACCTCCTCGTACTTTAAATCTTCAGCTATCTCGTCTGGTTCTAACTCAATAATGTGGTTCGGATCTTTAACATATTTATGAAGCATTGATATGTGAAAAATATTATGAACACAAGACATACTTGGAGGTAATGCGAGTCTATAGGCCACATTTTCTATTCGGTCAAGAATTTCAAATGGACCAACAAATCGTGAATTGAGCTTTCCTCTCTTCCCAAATCTTGTAACTCCCTTCCATGGTGCAACACGTAACAATACATGATCCCCAATATTAAATTTCACGTCCTTCCGATGAAGATCCGCATAACTCTTTTGTCGATCATGTGCCGTTTGTATACGTTGTCGAATCATTTGGATCTTCTCTGTAGTCATTCGTACCAACTCTGGTCCCAACAATGTTGCTTCACCCACCTCGTCCCAGCATACTGGAGAACGACATTTTCTTCATACAACGCCTCGAATGGAGCCACACCTATGCTCGCCTGATAACTGTTGTTGTAGGAGAATTCCACCAATGGTAGGTACTTATCCCAACTCCCTTTGAGATCTAGGACACAGAGTCTTAATAGATCTTCAAGAGTTTGAATAGTCCTCTCTGATTGTCCGTCCGTTTGAGGATAGTATGCCGAACTGAATCGTAAATCCGTGTCCATAGCCTTCTGTAAGCTAACCCAAAATCGTGAAGTGAATCTTGGGTTACGATCCGAAACTATGGATACTGGCATGCCATGCAATCTTACAATCTCATCTACGTAAATACTAGCAAGACGTTCAAGGGAATAAGTCTCACGTATAGGCAAGAAGTGGGCAGACTTGGTTAATCTATCAACAATAACCCAAATCGCATCTATGCCTTGAGAAACCTTGGGAAGACCCGTAACGAAATCCATAGTAATGTGTTCCCACTTCCATTTCGGAATCTCAAGTGGTTGTAATGGACCCTTTGGCATTTGATGCTCCGCCTTTACACGTTGACAAGTTAAACACCTCGAGATAAACTCGGCGATCTCTCTTTTCATATTGCTCCACCAAAATGTATGTCAAAGATCGTGATGCATTTTGGTATTCCCAGGATGGATTGAAAACGGTGTGTTGTGTGCCTCCATCATGATTCTATGCTTCAAGTCAAAATCGTTAGGAACACAAAGTCTGGAGTTGACTCGATGTATTCCTTCTTCATCAATTCTTGCTTCTGGAATAGCACCTTCTTGTACTTTCTTCTTCATACGCATCAGCTCCGGGTCTGTGACTTGAGCAATTTTAACTTTAGCGATTAAAGTTGGTTCTATGCGTATACTTGACATCATCGCACTCGTTCCTGCATATGATCTTCTACTCAACGCGTCAGCTACCACGTTCGCCTTTCCAGGATGGTATGGTCAGAACATGTGCCGAAATGAGTCTCCTCTTGAGTTTTTCGAAGCTCTTCCTACATTCCTTGCTCCATTCGAATTTTGTATCTCTACGAGTCATATGCGTTAATAGAATAGCGATTCGAGAATATCCTTCAACGAATCTCCGATAATAACCAACTAAACCTAAAAAGCTACGTATTTCGATTACCGACTTAGGTTGCTCTCAACTGTGACTCATATCCCAACCTTGGATAGCACGTCACAATGACACCTATCAGTTTACTATCGCACGAATATGGCGTCCCCTACGAAGAGTCTGGCTTCGGTGCATTCCACAAAAGAAGTCACCAGATAGAGGCTCGGTTATCAACTTCTATAGTTGGGTTTTTAACTCCTGAAGTTCAATAGGAGCCATTCGATATGAGATTTTAGAAATAGGTTTTGTACCGGGTTCAAAGTCGATACAAAATTCAATATCACGCTCTGGGAGTAGGCCAGGAAATTTTTTCAAGAAATACGTCAGGAAATTTACTAACAACAGAAATATCATTCAAATCTGACGTATTTTTGTTCAAGTCCATAACATGGCTAAGAAAGCTTGACATCCGTTTTTCAATAAACAAATGACTTTACGGCTTGATATGAAAGAGTTTGACTTCAATGGTTTGGTTACTTGAATTCGAATAACAGGTTGCTTAGGAATATGAAAACTAACAACCTTACAAAAGCAATCAATTTTGCATGATGAGTAGTTAACCAATCAATCCTTAAAATCACATCACAAGTAAGTATCTTTAAAGAGATAAGATCAACAGGTAATATGATGATGCCAACTTGGATCAAACAAGATTTATAAACTGTGGATGTGATGAAAGTTTCTCCTAACGGAGTCTCCACAGATAAATCAAAGTCTAATTTCTCCGGAGTCAAGTTTAAACGTTGAGCACAAGCAGGAGAAATAAATGAATGGGTAGCACCAGTATCTAGTAAGGTATAAACTTCGCAAGAATTTATAATTAACTAACCCGTGATACCTTCGTTCAAGTTCCTCGCGTTTTGGGCAGTCACGACAAACGCCCTTCCAGGAACCACCGACTTTGACTTGTCCGGAACAGCCTTCGGAGTCACTATCCCCGTTGAACTTGGTTTCGCAAGAAGATAATCTTTAGCTATATGACCTTCCTTTCCACAGTTATAACATACCCTGAACTGTTGTGGACAGTTTGGGCTGACGTGTCCCTCTTTCCCGCATTTGTAACATACGACCGGTGGTCGTTCTCCTCCCCTAGAAACAGTTGGTGCTGACGTCTTCACGCTATCATTGTTATACCTTCTCCTTTTAAAATCTCCTCATGACTCGCTCCTTTTATTATCACGGCCACGATTACCACCAGAGTGATTACCGCTTTTGTCCGAATGTTTTCCTCCCTGCTGGTTTTCATTGCTCCGATGACTTCCGCTACCGGTATGACCCTAGTTGTGGTCCCTCGGTTGAACATACTCATTATTTCGCTCTAATAATTAAGCCTTGTTTACAACATCTGAATATAAAAAAAATTATGAGAGATAAGATATTGCCGAATCTCGGGCTTTAGACCTCTCAGAAACATCCTTGTCATTCGTTCCTCATTTTCGACCAAATGAGGTGCAAACCTGGATAACTCTGCAAACTTCGCCTCGTACTGGGACACCGTCATGTTGTTTTGTTCCAATCTGATAAACTCCACCTCTTTCATATGACGAATACTTTCAAGAAAGTACTTGTCATTGAACAATTTCTGAAACGTTTCCCAAGACATGTTGAGTGCGTCAGGCTGGGTACGCTTCACAGACTCCCACCAGTAGTGTGCCTCACCGCGGAACATAAAAGTGGCGAATGGAACCTTCTGTTCCTCCGTGCATCCCAAGACATCGAATATCTTGGTAATTAGCTTGACCCACGTTTCCGCCATGATCGGATCCGGCTTTTTCTTAAATTCTAGTGGTCTCAACTCTTTGAACTGCTTGGCTGTGACAAGCCGCGCGTTGCTATCACTTCCACCCGTATTTTGTACACGAGTCTCGAGAAACCACTGCCTTTGATGGACTTCTGGACTTACTTCGACGTGTGGCCCTGTCATCACGGTGAGAGTATTCACGACGATGCTCTCTTCTTCTATTCTCTGGTACATACTCCCTTGACCTACTTATTTGTCTGTCACCGTCTCGACCCGGAGAACCAATAATTACAAGTGCCTTCTTTGATATTATAGGAGTTCTACTCCTCGATCTCCTTCGATCATGAGAACTGCCTCGAGATACATGTACAGAATGCTCCGGCTCCTTCCCCTCTCGCTGTTGTACATCCTTAGGCCTACTACGCCTCTCGAACTGAACATAAGTGGACGCCTCGTCTTTCAGATCGGCCATCCGAAGCATCTGCACAGCTATATCTTCCCTTTGCTTCAGAAGAACCTCTAAAGCTTTATCGGCTTCGTCTGCCATCTCGACCACTTCGGTGATGAGTTCTCGGTGGTGAACCTTCTACCCGCTTTCGGCCATGATCTCTATCCTTCTCAGCAGCATAGACCAACCTCCGTCTGGCTTCACCATGAGCTTTCGAATGAGAGGCCCCAGAATCATGCTTGGAAGCAATGCTCTCATGAGCACTATTTGAAGGACCCAGACGATCCTTAACAAAAATATGTTGGACAGATGAACTCACAGCCTTCGGCTGTCCTTCCGGTGTATCTGCTCTACTCCTCACCATCTTTTTCGACGTAGAACAAATGAAAGTTTGTGATTGAAAACTACAAGACACTAGAACATAGCCCTCCTTCTAGCGCCAATGTTAACGCCAAGATCTTCTGCCACATCCTAATCACGTAAGACATATTGATCCTGCACAGTAAACACGATCAACACCACAAGCTTGACGGCTTCGACCGTCAGGGGATAGCTCAGGCGTGAGAGTCAGTACAGGCGATCACAAGGTTAACAATGGAGGATAAAATATCTAGTGTATTAAGAGAGATAAAATTATCTGTTACCTTTACTTAGAAGACTTCCTTGCTATGTTATACTCTCTAGCCTGGTTTACCGTGCCACTCACTACTGTCTGACACAGCCCCCTGATCCTGATGGTTTCTGCCGACTGTACACAATCCACCCACTACCTTTGGCCACTATTTTCTACCGCCGGCCGTCTAAGGATCCCATCCACATTAATGCATGGCAGGTATAACAGTCAACCATCATGCCTTTTCATCATTAGCGGTCAAAGATAGAGATATTTAATATCTAATGGGTCAGCCCATTGACCCGACCCAATATTATAAAGACTTAACAAAGGTAATACAAGGACTAAGCCCAATAACTCTAAGATCCATTAATGATGACTCGGTGAACTAACCAAATAAATAGGCCCAATCCATTCGACCCAATAAGTGAAATATCATGACCCAACACGACTTTTGTTCAATCTTTATGGGGTTTGTCCCATGAAGATAGCTCAATAGTTCTTGGTGTGAAACAACCCGGGTCAAATTCTGAGTCCGAAACAAATCTTTGTTCAAATCCCAAGTCTGAATCGAATCAAATCCATCAAAATAAGGTCTCAAACTACTGGCCCAATAGTATCTTGTTGGGTTAACTTAGCCCACCATAGGCTCACCCAAAAAGTCATGATTTAAAGGTACTATTGGTAGCAACTTTTTTCCTTATATGTAGACAAATTTTTCCCCTATCTTTCGATGTGAGACTGTGGTGTTACAAACTCCCCCACTTAAATTTCTGAAGTCCCCGTCAGAACCGATCACACACACGGCCCAAAGATCTTTGTCTCTCTAGCCATTGTGGGATAATACCGGTCGGCTTCGTGTCCCCACCTCCGGACCTTCATCTCTCCATTGTGGGATAGTACCACCAGCCTTCGTGTCCCCACCTTCGGCAACCCGATCGGATGACCCAACCCGAGCTTTCGAGAGTCTGCTCTTATACCATATGAAATAACTCGGGTCAAATCCCGAGTCCGGAACAAATCTTGAGTCAAATCCCGAGTCTGAATTAAATCAAATCCATCAAAATAAGGTCTCAAACTATTGGCACAATAGTATCTTCTTGGGTTAACTTAGCCCACCACAAGCTCACCCAAAATGTCATTATTTGAAGGTACTATTGGTAGTAACTTATTTCATTATATGCAGACAAAATTTTCCCCTATCTTTCGATGTGGGACTGGGGTGTTACATTAGGGCATGTCCCTTTGCCATTGTAATTATGGTTCTTTTATGCACAACTCAAAAAATTTAGCAGAAAAAAAAGGTGTACAAACTCTGATTAATTTCAATGTTGGTGGTAGAAAAGCATACGACCAGTGATGTACACATTTTTTATACATTTTAATATTTCTATATTTTTATTTTATATACTCATTTTATTTAATTTATATATTTTATTTTGTTTTGTAGGAAATAACATTTATTTTTTTTCAGGAGCAAATAAATGATTTATATCCAAATTTTAAAGATGGAAAAGGACTCTCGGAGGATAATCATATAGAGATTGAAGCCAAGAAGTAAAGAAGATGATAAAAAGAAACAAAAGTGTCCATGTTCAAGGAACCTAAGTTAGGGCACAAATTTATTTTCCCTATAAATAGGCCTTATTTTATTTTTGTTAGTTTTTCGCTGGTGTGGAAGGGAGTAAGATATTTAAAATTTTTGTCTTTTCTTTTATTCCAATCATGTGTGGTACTACTATACTAGTGTCAGGGACTATTTGTAACTTTCTTTTATTGATATAATAAAAATTCTCTTTTTAATTATTGTTCTTATTTTATGCAAATAGTAGTACTAATATTATTTGTTTTTGTTTTTAATTTCATAGCTATCTAAATTTCTAGATGATGAAATTAGGTATTTCATAATAATTTCTCTTTTTGTTCCGAAATTAATGCCTAATTATTTTCGCCTTCTTATTTCCTTCGAATAAATTGCATATATGATTCTTATATTGATTGCGAGATTTTGATAAGTTATAGTTAATCTGTGAATTTTTTATAACTTATGATTGCCCATATTAATTATATGAATCATTATTTTTAAAGGGAAATGAAAATAATTTGAGAATTAATTTAGAAAATAAGAAATTATTTATTATGTTGATATTTGGTGGATTCTAATTCATAGGTATCTTTTCTCATTAATAGTTTCCGTTTTTAATTAATTGTTTACATAATTTAGTTAATAAATCTTCTCCACCATCTTTATTTCTAATTTATCTAAAATATTAATTAAGGATATATTAAAGAATTGATCTAGTCTCTGTGGTTCAACCTGCACTTGCCAAATTTACAATAGACGCTATGCACTTGCAGTACATAAATTTAACTCGTCAAGCTCTTGTAGTTCTTCTTTTCTTCTCATTTTTGAGCACTGAAAAAAAGGAAGTCGCCTTTTTTCTCCTGAATATTACTCCCTCTGTTCCAATTTGTTAAATTATTATTGACTTTTTAAAAATTAATTTCAAATATTTTCAAACTCGAATTGACATAAATTCATGATGTAATTTATGTCAATACAATTATGAATATCATAAACTATTTAAAAAAAATTACTAGTTGTAAGATTTATTATTTTTAAAATTTAAATTAATCATGTCAATTTTAAATTTGAAAATGTTTTAAATTGATTTTTACAAAAGCAATAGTGATCTTATAATTCGGAATGGAGAGAGTATTATTTTCACTTACACCTCCCTTTTCAGTCGTTAATTTGATTCTTCCTAAACATCTCCGCAATTTAATCCATTTCTATACTCATTCTTTCCGAGAGTCAATGTATGTAAGATCATTTGTGTTTGTATAAATATGTATTTTAACTCCTAATGATGAAGAAAAATACTGAAGACACAAACTATTATACAAACATTTTACAAACTGCTGAGGTAGTATATTCCACATCAACATATTATATGGAGCCGAAGACTACATTAAAACAATTTGTTGATTAATATGCTGAGGTGGACTATGCCACATCAGCAGTTTGTAAAATATTTGTAAAATAATTTGTGTCTATAGCATTACTCATGATTCATGTGTGTTTGTTAAGTCGCTATTCCTTCCTTACGAGTTGGGGTTTGAAAATTGTGGCATAATAATAACTGACAATCATCATCATACATATCCAAACCCATGCCAAAGGCCTCAACTGACCATAACTATATATCACCAGTTAAGAAGAATGGGACAGTCAAGGCCAGAATCTTCTGCACGTCATTTTTCCACAAATATTAGTGATTGTGGGGTGTGGGATGGAAATTAAGGAATAGTAGATAGAAATTGTAAGGTTTACATATCTTGGCTTGATAAACCTATAAGTTACATAAGCAGGTCTAGCACCTATAAATTGGCTACATAAGTGAGTTAGTTAATTACAAACTAAACTAAACTAAACTAAAAATGGGGCAATCAGCAGTACTACTACCCTGGCTTACTCCTTTCCTGCTAATCTTCTTCTTGCAACATCACCCTTTTGTTTATTCCTTCTCTTTTTTCTCTGCTCATGATAATCATTTGTGTCCCAATAAACAGATGCTTGCTTTGTTTTCACTTTAAGCATCAACATAGATAGTTTTGCTTCTTGGACTTGTGAAATCTTTGGTAATACTCCTCCTTATCCAAAGACAAATCAGTGAAAAAAGAGTTTTGATTGTTGCGAATGGGACGTGGTTGCATGTATTCCGTTGATGGGGGGACGTAATCGGGATCGACCTCAATTGCAGCCATCTTGTGGGAGTCCTTCATTCCAACAGCAGCCTCTTCCAGCTTCCACAACTCCAGAGGCTCGACCTTGCTTCCAATGATTTTAGTGGATCCATGATACCGCGTGAATTCAGCTGGTTTGCAACTAGTTTGACGCATCTCAACCTCTCTCGCTCGAATGTTTTAGGCCCACTCCCCTTGGAAATATCACAGCTCTCCAACCTGGTTTCACTCGATCTCTCTGACAATCATTATCTCATTCTCAATGGTAGTAATACTGTGACAACCCCAAAATAGGTCCATTCCATCCAACCCATTCTGAGTCGTCAAATACATGGTACAGAAAACAACTACAACTTTATTACAACAATTGTCGTGCAAAATACAACGACACATATGCTGTGAGTTTGGATACAAATATATACCAAATGTGACATTGGACACCATCATGTATTAGCACCTCACAAAGGTACCTTACATAAAGGTACAGTCAAAAACTGTTTTAGAAACTAGAATCTTTGGGAAGTGCTCAAGAAAACCTTCGTACATGGGAGGCCATGCGTCTGGGTTATGATAGATATCATATGGCCACAGAATTATCCTTGGTTGACCCAATAGACCCCAAAGAAAAATGAGAAGATTACTATCATATTCTTCCCAATGGTGAGTCTTCTCTTGACATATCATTATCTCTACTGTCTCTAATTGAGAATTATACTTCAAACAAACCCCAAGATTATATAGGTAGTGCTCGTATATATACTCAGCAAGTGGATGAGCACATCTCTGTCTTATGATGACACGAGGTTATATGTTGTTAGACATCTTGTATGATAGTGGCAAACCACCCTTCCAACGTTGGGTACACCTTACCCTATTGGATTCACCAAATAAAACTACTAAATGAACTTTTCTATACTGCTTCGGGAGAACATCCACAGCTAGAGACCACCGTTCTATTTCCCCATTACCCTCGCTCGACCCAGCTACACTCTTATTACCTGAAAGGAATTGTGAAGCAAAAGGGTGAGCACAACTAGCTCAGTAAAGAATATCATGACTAAAGATAACTAAATTATCAATAGCCTTCATCAGTAATAAATCAGAGATTTAGAACATATGGTAAATGATAAAAATTTCAACCATAGTTGCAGCGGAACGAGCAATCCATTAGAAGAGTCAAATAGACCATAAAGTCTATTATCTTCTCGACGATAAAAATCCACCAACAATGTTTTATTCCTGTAACATCAATCAACAGTTCTGGTCCACAATCATATAAATAACTCATAATCATAACTGTAGTTCTAAATTCCTCTTCTCATCCAGGACGAAGATAATTTTCATCACCTATCTTTACCTGAAACATCAAAGATCATGGTTACACCGAATCACATTTCTTGTTCATAATCATACGAATAACTTCATCTTTGCACTACGGCCAAAGATATTCATTTGTATCACCAGTTGGTCATGTTTATCTCAACATCTGTTCATCTTTGCACTACTGGCCAAAGATATTCAACAACATGTCATCTTTGCATTACGGGCCAAAGATATTCATCAACAATTCATCTTTGCACTACATACCAAAGATATTCATCAATAATTCATCTTTGCACTACAGGCCAAAGATATTCCTCAACAGTTCATATTTGCACTACGGCCAAATATATTCATCAACAGTTCATATTTGCACTACAGGCCAAATATATTAATATCTCAAAGAAATATATAATCATTTCAGAATTTATATAAACAATAATTATAACCATGTTGATCAATTCACCTTTGCACTTAAGCTAAAGATATTCACTTATAAATTCAATGGTCATGATCATACCAATCAACAATTCAACTTTGCACTACTGGCCAAAGAGAACCCATAGTCATGATCATACCAAAAATCTACTCATCTTTACACTCAAGTCAAAGAGAAATATCATCATTAGGGTTATAAAAATGTTATATATAATAATAAAAATAATATGATCAACATCTAGTTTTAATCTCAAGAGTAATATTAGTAAATCAACTATAATTTGGTTAGAAAAAGAAACCAATTTTTATCGTGAATAGTAACTCGTGAATAGTAACTCGTGAATAGTAACTCATAAATAGTAACTCATGAATAGTAACCCTGACATGAAAAAGGTAAAAATTCCACAATAATATACATACCAATATTTCGGTATAATGATATTGAAAGAATAATATTCTTAAGCTTATAAACAATTTATTTAAATTGTTTAGACTTTACTAATTAATGCATTTAATCATCATAAAATGCCAACTCTTAAGATTTCATCATCAATAACTAAAACCCTCATCAAAAATCTGCATATACCTCATATATAGGATTCTCAAGCCATAAAATCCTATTTTCCAATTTTCTTACTTCACATAACATATTTAATTCATTTTCTCATAACTAGACTATTTTCATGAAAAATACCAAATCCGTTCCAAAAATATTCCTTTTCTGGGATTTAGCATAATATAGTCCCATAGTGAACATATATTTTTCTCAGAATTTTTAAAAGTCATTTACTATTTTTCATATGGCCAAAATAGCCGAATATTTAGACATTTATCAAAAATTGTACTTTTGTCTAAAAATTCTAAAATTTACAGAGTATACTTCTATCATATACATGTACTCCCAATAAAAATTTCATCAATTTTGGAGTTAACCACAAGGAATTATAAGCGGTTACTTTTAAAATAGTCTTTTCTCATAAAATTCATAACTCTTAATCTATACATCCAAAAATTACCATTTTTGGACACAATCAAGAAAACTCATCAAAATATCATTTCAAATTTTTCTAGAATTTTTGAAGGTCAGAAAAATTACGAAACTGGAAAATATAACAACCCTTAAAATCCCTTACTATCCCTTACCTCAAAAGAGCAGTACTTCTGATCGGTATGCAAAGTCGAAGGAAACTTGCACTGAATAGCAACTCTCAAAGTATCTAAATACTCACAAAATATGCTTCATAATATAGAGAGAGAAAGAGAGAAAGCTTATGTTTCTGGTGTGATTTTCAATTCTAACTTAGCCCTCTATTTATAGGAAAATTTTGGTAGGTTTGACCTGCAACCTGATGGCTTTACCTGCTACTATTCCCACCCACCATATTTAAAATATAATTCAGCACATTTCTTCACCAACCACAAGTGGGGCCCACCAATTCTAGAATTTTCCATCAAAATGATAAACTCCGAAAATTCAACAACTTCTGAACCAGTCATCTCGTAAAATTCATAACAAATCATACGTTCATTTTTAACGGTTCAAAATTTGTGGACATATACTCAACTTTTATATGTATAACATATCCAAAAATTACCACGATCCAACGGTCGGATTAAAAATTATAACCCCCGCAAAATATCACAAAAACCCTGATTTTTAATACCTCCATTCCGACAAAAATACGGATAAAAATCTCAACATTAACCCCTTCATTTTTTAACCACAAAAATATATCTCTCATTTATATCCACATAAAATAAATATTTCCTTATCATATGAATCAATAATTAATTATTTACAGATAATATTACAGAATCACATTTATGACAACCAGGTCGTTCCCAGGAAAGAGGGGGCTTTCCAATAAGAATTTCTCCTTACTGGCGCGCAATTAGGTGACCAAATCTCTCCTTAGACAGAACTTTCTAGACATTACCAATAATGTTATCTAATAATATTATCCAAATAATGTAAGACCCCAACTTTTATAAATAAAGATGAATTTTTTATAAATATCATTTTTGAATATTATGGAGTTAATTTGATATAATGTTATAGTTGTGGGTAATATTTATAAATTTTGCAAAGTATCCAAGTTGTTATATAATATTCGATTGGTCGGGGAATATTCGTTTTAACAGGGAATATTCGTACAACGACACAATCATTGGTGGACCCCACAACAGAATTATTGTCGGATTGAGAAAACGACAAAAATATTTTATTAAAAATAACGGCGAAAATTTTACCATTGTTACTGTTGAACTACTCGGTAGTAAAAGTACAGTAATACGTGTGGTTGCATAGTAGCACACGGTATTGATTATTAATGCTTATGTGAGAAGTCACTCAGTTTGATTCTATTATTGTCAGTTAATAATATGAATTATTTAGCGATAATGACGTTTTGTTTTATTCGTATTATTAACGTAATAAAACAGAAACATCTTTTTATATAAAACAAAATACTTTATTAAAGTTATTCTATAAATAGAATATATTTTATTTTATTTAAAAGATTTTTCTTTAAATATGGACCGTCAGATTAAAGTAATCAATCTGGACCGTTCATGGATTAGTTACTATGCATTCTATTTTTCTATAAATAGCAGCTCATTCCTTCATTATTTCTTACGAATTCACTGAACTCTAGAGAGAGAAACTATAGAGAGAAACTATAGAGAGAGAGAAGAAGAGTATTCTGCTACTTAACTACTTCCTTACTTCAGCTCTTCTTTAAAACGGTAAGGGGTGTTATTCTTTCTTATTCATGAAGAGAACTGTTATTCCATTTCTTATTATTCTGTTGGAATAACCTGTATACGCGGTCTACCCTATACTTGGTGACATTCTTCTATTATTCTGTTGGAACATCCTGTCTGTGTGTTTTACACCGGACCTGGTTCCGTTTTTATTATTATTCTGTTGGAACATCCTGTCTGTGTGTTTTACACCGGACCTGGTTCCGTCTTTATTATTATTCTGTCGGAATATCCTGTCTGTGTGTTTTACACCGGACCTGGTTCCATTATTTATTATACTGTTCTTTATTATTCTGTCGGAATATCCTGTCTGTGCGTTTACGCCGGACCTGGTTCCATTATTTATTATTCTGTCGGAATATCCTGTCTGTGCGTTTATGCCGGACCTGGTTCCATTATTTATTATTCTGTTGGAATAACCTGTTTGTGCGGTCTATCGCATGCATGGTGATTTTTTTTGTTATTCCATTCTTTATTGTACTCAGTTGGTTAAGTTTTGACTTCTATACTCCATGAAATTTGTGGAATATCCTTGATAATTGCGTTTCATCCAGTATCTATTCATGAAAATATTCTCTGATCATTCTTGAATTTTACTCCACAAAGTAGTATCATGTTGACAATTTGGACGTTGTTAATTCTTGGATAAATTAATTCTTGAACTTGTTTTATTGAATTCTTATATCATTGTCATCATCCTCATGTTTATAAAATGTTGAAAGTCATCTGTGGCCTGTAGTGCATAGATGGACTTGGTATGATTATGACCAGGGATTATTCGGTGTAATCATGACCGTAATGTTACAAATGATGTGGTAAAAGTCCTCATTGGCCCGTAGTGCATTGATGGACAGTTGTTGGCATGATCATGACCATTAATGAATATACGAATATCCTTGGCCGTAGTGCAGGGGTGATTCGATGATGTGGATTATTTTATTAAGCTGAGTCTCAGCGATCAAAGTGTTGAAAAATCTTTTAAATCATAAAAGATAGTAGAGTTTATTTTCTACTTGACTCTTTTAATGGATTGCTTGTTCCGCTACAGTTAAACTTGATGTCTATTATATTTTATCAGTTTAACATTGTTGAAGGCTAATGATAATTTATTCTGCATTATCTTAGTCATAATATTTCTTACTGGGCTAGTTGAGCTCACCCTTTCTTTCACTGTTCTCTTCAGAAAATGAGAACGTAGCTGGGGCAAGTCGGGGAACGGAGTGATGGTCCGAATGATAGTATTAGTTAGTAGTCCTCACTATTCTATGTAATGGTGTGTTAATAAATGTAATGAGGACTCCTTTTGAGTATGAATACTCTCTAGAAGATAATATTTGTATTCAAACTCACAGTTTATGTTTTGTCGTATTGTACACGACAGTTGTATTATTAAGTTGTATTTGTATTCTGTACTATGTATCTGACGACCCAAGATGGGTGATGTATACCTAATTTTGGGGGCGTCACAGTTGGTATCAGAGCTTAGGGATATGATCCCTGGCTAAGATGTGAGAATAGAACTAGGAGGGGAGAGACGGGGAATTCCTTCGCTAGTATGACCTACCTAAGTTTATTTGCATGGTATTTAATTGGTCGGTCATAATATAAGGATAATATATGACATATCAATTAACTTTTATTTTGTGGCAGTATCTGAAAATGGCATCTGAGAATGTTGAGAATAGCAATGGAGCACAGGCGACTATTGATTCACCACATATCAATAATCAGGATAATGTTCATCAGGAAGGTGACAATCCTCATGCAAACAACAACACTGACCAGATGATGAATGATGGAATGTTCAGAGGTTTTATGCAATTCATGCAACAACAGGTGAAAGCGGCTCCTGTCCACAACGTAGGTGGAAATACTGGAAACTCTCAGGCGGTCACCGCTAAACAGTTTAAGGAGCTGGGACCACCGGAGTTTAAGGGAGAACCCAAACCACTTGTAGCTGAAACATGGATAAAGCAGATCACCAAGATATTTGATGTCTTGGGTTGCTCCGAGGAGCAAAAGGTTCCCTTTGCCGCCTTTATGTTGCGAGGAGAGGCAGATTACTGGTGGGAATCGATAAAGCGTACTCAACCTGCCGCACTGAAGATGTCTTGGGAGAAGTTCCAAGAGCTGTTTAACGACAAATACTTTCCCGAGAGTATTCGTCACATGAAGGAGGTGGAGTTCATCAAATTGGAGCAGAATAATATGACCGTGTCGCAGTACGAGGCAAAATTTGCGGAGTTATCCCGGTTTGCGTCCCACCTGGTGGATAATGAAGAAAGAATGACGCGGATGTTTTTAAGAGGTTTGAAGCCGGAGATACGTCAACATCTTGTTTCTCATAAACTGTGTTTGTATTCAGATGTTGTAAATAGGGCTCAGTTGGTGGAGCGCGATAACGAGACAACGCAACCAAAAGAGAGCAGCCGGCAAAATGATAATACCAGTGAGAGCAGTCATCGAAGCGGTGACAACAAGCGTGGAGGGAATCAACAGGCCAGAAATGGTAACCACTTCGGTGGTAATCAGGGCCAAAACAATAAGAATGGGCATTTCAAGAAGAGGAGATTCAACAATGATGGAAAGACGTCAGCACCAGCACCTGTTGTTAAGGAAGGAGAACGACCACCTATCATATGTTTCAAATGCGGAGGGGAGGGGCACATCAGTCCAAACTGCGCGATGCCGTCCAAAGCATGTTATAATTGTGGAAGAGAAGGTCATTTAGCCCGATTTTGTCGTTTACCGAAGACAAATTCAGCTAGGATGGAGGCACCAAAGGCCGTCCCAGAAAAGTCAAAACCGGTTGTGCAAGGGAGAGCGTTTGTTGTGACCTCCCAGAAAGCAAGGAACCCGAATGAGGTCATCACGGGTAAGCTTATCATAAACTCTAACGAAGTCTATACTTTATTTGATACCGGTTCTACCCATTCTTTTATTTCTCCTACTTGCGCTCATCGATTAAATTTGATTCCGGAGAAATTAGACTTTGACTTAGCAGTTGAAACTCCATTGGGAGAAACCTTCATTACATCCACGGTTTATAAGTCTTGTTTGGTTCAAGTTGGTACCCACACATTACCTGTCGATCTTATTTCATTAAAAATACTTGCATTTGACGTGATTCTAGGGATTGATTGGTTAACTACTCATCATGCAAAAATTGATTGTTTTCGTAAGGTTGTTAGCTTTCATATTCCTAATCGACCTATTATGCGAATTCAAGCAACCAAACCATTAAAATCAATCGCTGTCATCTCAAGCCATAAAGCTATTCGTTTATTGAAAAACGGATGTCAAGCTTTCTTAGCTCATGTCACAGATCTAAACAAAAATACGTCAGCTTTGAATGATATTTCTGTTGTTAATAAATTTCCTGACGTATTTCCCGAAGAACTTCCTGGCCTACCCCCAGAGCGTGAAATTGAATTTTGTATCGACCTTGAACCCGGTACAAAACCCATTTCCAAAGCCCCATATCGAATGGCTCCTATTGAACTTCAGGAGTTAAAGACCCAACTGCAGGAATTGTTAGACATTGGTTTTATTCGTCCTAGTACTTCTCCTTGGGGTGCTCCTGTTCTGTTCGTGAAGAAGAAAGATGGGAGTATGCGACTTTGTATTGATTATCGGGAGTTGAATCATGTCACCATCAAAAATAGGTACCCATTGCCACGTATTGATGACCTGTTTGACCAGTTGCAAGGAGCACAATTCTTTTCAAAGATCGATCTTCGTTCTGGATATCATCAGCTGAAGGTTAGAACTGAGGATATTCCAAAGACGGCTTTTAGAACTCGGTACGGGCATTATGAATTCTTAGTTATGTCTTTTGGATTGACTAATGCTCCTGCTGCCTTCATGGATATGATGAACAGGGTATTCAAGGAATATTTGGATCACTTTGTGGTCGTCTTTATCGATGACATCCTTGTTTATTCCAAAAGCCGTGAAGATCATGAGCAACACTTGAGGCTGGTACTCCAAAAGCTTCGTGAATACAAACTTTATGCCAAGTTGAAGAAATGCGAGTTCTGGCTGGAAGAGGTAGCATTCCTTGGGCACGTAGTATCAAGTCGTGGAATATCTGTTGACCCGGCAAAGATTGAAGCTATTCAAAGCTGGGAGCAACCTAAATCAGTGACCGAAGTACGTAGCTTTCTTGGTTTAGCTGGTTATTATCGGAGATTCGTGGAAGGATTTTCTCGAATCGCTACTCCATTAACTCAGCTGACTCGGAAAGATACAAAGTTCGGTTGGAGCGAAGAATGTGAGCAGAGTTTTCAAGAACTCAAGAGGAGACTCATTTCAGCACCTGTTCTAACAATACCATCTGGCTCGGAGGGATTTGTCATCTACAGTGATGCTTCGAGCAAAGGGTTGGGATGCGTTCTCATGCAACATGGAAAAGTCATAGCCTATGCATCAAGACAACTCAAGGAATATGAGAGGAATTATCCTACTCATGATCTAGAGTTGGCAGCTGTTGTCTTTGCACTTAAAATTTGGAGGCATTACTTGTATGGGGAGAAGGTGGAGATCTTTACGGATCATAAAAGCCTCAAATATTTCTTCACTCAAAAGGAACTCAACATGCGACAACGACGTTGGCTTGAACTGTTGAAAGATTATGATCATACCATTCAATACCATCCTGGAAAAGCGAACGTGGTAGCTGACGCATTGAGTAGAAGATCATATGCAAGTACGAGTGCGATATTGTCAACACAAAGGCCCATTTTGTGTGATTTGCAAAGGATGGAGATAGAGTTAAAGACTCCAGGGACCCATGTGATGATGGCGAATATACGAGTAGAACCGACTTTAATCGATAAAGTTAAAGCTGCTCAAGCTACAGACCTGGAGCTGATGCGTATGAGGAAGAAAGTGCAAGAAGGTGCTATGCCGGAAGCAAGAATCGATGAAGAAGGAATACTTCGAGTCAACTCCAGACTTTGTGTTCCTAACAACCCTGATTTAAAGTATGAAATCATGATGGAGGCGCACAACACACCGTTTGCAATCCATCCTGGAAGTACCAAAATGTATCATGATCTTCGTCATACATTTTGGTGGAGCAATATGAAGAGAGAGATAGCGTTGTTTATCTCAAGGTGTCTAACTTGTCAACGAGTCAAAGCGGAGCATCAAGTACCAAAAGGTCCATTGCAACCACTTGAAATTCCAGAATGGAAGTGGGAGCACATTACCATGGATTTCGTTACCGGTCTTCCTAGGGTTTCTCAAGGTATTGATGCGATTTGGGTCATTGTTGATAGATTGACCAAGTCTGCTCATTTCTTACCGATACGAGAAACTTATACACTTGAACGTCTTGCTCGTATGTACATAAACGAGATTGTAAGACTGCATGGTATGCCAGTATCCATAGTTTCTGATCGAGACCCAAGATTCACTTCACGATTTTGGGTTAGTTTACAAAAAGCTATGGGCACGGAGTTACGATTTAGTTCAGCATATCATCCTCAGACGGACGGACAATCAGAGAGGACTATTCAAACTCTTGAAGATCTATTAAGACTCTGTGTCTTTGACTTCAAGGGAAGTTGGGACAAGTTCTTACCATTGGTGGAGTTTTCCTACAACAACAGTTATCAAGCAAGTATTGGCATGGCTCCATTCGAAGCATTGTATGGAAGAAAATGTCGTTCTCCAGTATGCTGGGATGAGGTGGGTGAAGCAACGTTGTTGGGACCGGAGTTGGTACGTATGACTACAGAAAAGATTCAAACGATCCGACAACGTATAAAAACCTCACAAGATCGACAAAAGAGTTATGCTGATCTTCATCGAAAGGACGTGGAATTTGATGTAGGAGATCATGTGTTCTTACGTGTTGCTCCATGGAAAGGAGTTACGAGATTTGGAAAGAGAGGAAAGCTCAATCCTCGATTCATCGGTCCATTTTTAATCCTCGATCGAGTAGGAACTGTGGCTTATAGACTCGCTTTACCGCCAAGTATGTCTCGTGTTCATAACGTTTTTCACATATCCATGTTACGCAAATATGTGGAAGACCCGAACCACATTATTGAGTTAGAACCGGACGAAATAGCGGAAGATTTGACGTATGAAGAAGTTCCTGTTCAAATCTTGGATAAGAAGGAACATATTCTACGCTCCAAGGTTATACCTCAAGTCAAAGTTTTGTGGAGAAACCACGATGTTGAGGAAATGACTTGGGAGTTAGAATCTGAAATGAAATCAAGGTATCCTTACCTCTTCGACATACCAGGTACGTACCCTAATTTCGAGGGCGAAATTTCATAAGAAGGGGAGGTTGTAAGACCCCAACTTTTATAAATAAAGATGAATTTTTTATAAATATCATTTTTGAATATTATGGAGTTAATTTGATATAATGTTATAGTTGTGGGTAATATTTATAAATTTTGCAAAGTACGCAAGTTGTTATATAATATTCGATTGGTCGGGGAATATTCGTTTTAACAGGGAATATTCGTACAACGACACAATCATTGGTGGACCCCACAACGGAATTATTGTCGGATTGAGAAAACGACAAAAATATTTTATTAAAAATAACGGCGAAAATTTTACCATTGTTACTGTTGAACTACTCGGTAGTAAAAGTACAGTAATACGTGTGGTTGCATAGTAGCACACGGTATTGATTATTAATGCTTATGTGAGAAGTCACTCAGTTTGATTCAATTATTGTCAGTTAATAATATGAATTATTTAGCGATAATGACGTTTTGTTTTATTCGTATTATTAACGTAATAAAACAGAAACATCTTTTTATATAAAACAAAATACTTTATTAAAGTTATTCTATAAATAGAATATATTTATATTTTATTTAAAAGATTTTTCTTTAAATATGGACCGTCAGATTAAAGTAATCAATCTGGACCGTTCATGGATTAGTTACTATGCATTCTATTTTTCTATAAATAGCAGCTCATTCCTTCATTATTTCTTACGAATTCACTGAACTCTAGAGAGAGAAACTATAGAGAGAAACTATAGAGAGAGAGAAGAAGAGTATTCTGCTACTTAACTACTTCCTTACTTCAGCTCTTCTTTAAAACGGTAAGGGGTGTTATTCTTTCTTATTCATGAAGAGAACTGTTATTCCATTTCTTATTATTCTGTTGGAATAACCTGTATACGCGGTCTACCCTATACTTGGTGACATTCTTCTATTATTCTGTTGGAACATCCTGTCTGTGTGTTTTACACCGGACCTGGTTCCGTTTTTATTATTATTCTGTTGGAACATCCTGTCTGTGTGTTTTACACCGGACCTGGTTCCGTCTTTATTATTATTCTGTTGGAACATCCTGTCTGTGTGTTTTACACCGGACCTGGTTCCATTATTTATTATACTGTTCTTTATTATTCTGTCGGAATATCCTGTCTGTGCGTTTACGCCGGACCTGGTTCCATTATTTATTATTCTGTCGGAATATCCTGTCTGTGCGTTTACGCCGGACCTGGTTCCATTATTTATTATTCTGTTGGAATAACCTGTTTGTGCGGTCTATCGCATGCATGGTGATTTTTTTTGTTATTCCATTCTTTATTGTACTCAGTTGGTTAAGTTTTGACTTCTATACTCCATGAAATTTGTGAAATATCCTTGATAATTGCGTTTCATCCAGTATCTATTCATGAAAATATTCTCTGATCATTCTTGAATTTTACTCCACAAAGCAGTATCATGTTGACAATTTGGACGTTGTTAATTCTTGGATAAATTAATTCTTGAACTTGTTTTATTGAATTCTTATATCATTGTCATCATCCTCATGTTTATAAAATGTTGAAAGTCATCTGTGGCCTGTAGTGCATAGATGGACTTGGTATGATTATGACCAGAAATTATTCGGTGTAATCATGACCGTAATGTTACAAATGATGTGGTAAAAGTCCTCATTGGCCCGTAGTGCATTGATGGACAGTTGTTGGCATGATCATGACCATTAATGAATATACGAATATCCTTGGCCGTAGTGCAGGGGTGATTCGATGATGTGGATTATTTTATTAAGCTGAGTCCAGCGATCACAGTGTTGAAAAATCTTTTAAATCATAAAAGATAGTAGAGTTTATTTTCTACTTGACTCTTTTAATGGATTGCTTGTTCCGCTGCAGTTAAACTTGATGTCTATTATATTTTATCAGTTTAACATTGTTGAAGGCTAATGATAATTTATTCTGCATTATCTTAGTCATAATATTTCTTACTGGGCTAGTTGAGCTCACCCTTTCTTTCACTGTTCTCTTCAGGAAATGAGAACGTAGCTGGGGCAAGTCGGGGAACGGAGTGATGGTCCGAATGATAGTATTAGTTAGTAGTCCTCACTATTCTATGTAATGGTGTGTTAATAAATGTAATGAGGACTCCTTTTGAGTATGAATACTCTCTAGAAGATAATATTTGTATTCAAACTCACAGTTTATATTTTGTCGTATTGTACACGACAGTTGTATTATTAAGTTGTATTTGTATTCAGTACTATGTATCTGACAACCCAAGATGGGTGATGTATACCTAATTTTGGGGGCGTCACAAATAATATGAATTATTGATCTGATAATGGGAAATACTGTGCAGTGACAATTATTGAACAACAATAATATAAAATTTCAACGTAGCAATTATTGAATCAATAAAATAAAATATTGAACAGTAATTACTGTAACAATTATTGAGTAGTGCCTTCTTACGTAAGAATTAATAATTTTAAAAATACTATGCAATACTGTGTGCTACTGTGCAATAACGTGTATTACTGTATTTTAACCACCGGGTATTCCAACAGTGTTAACGGCAACAACTACGCCGTTATTTGTAAAAACTCAAATTTGTCGTTTTCTTCACCCGACAGTTATTCTGTTATGGGGCCCACAAATGGCTGCGCCGTCGTACGAATATTCCCCGACAGAAAGAATATTCCACGACCAAACGAATATTCCCCGACAACAATGATTATTTTATAACCACTTGCTTATTTTGAAAAAATTTCATATTTCACCCATAACTTTAAACTTTTATCAATTTAACCATTTACTGAATTGTAATTATAAGAAAAATTGAATACTTTTATTTCATAAAATTCGGGGTTTTACAATCTCCACTCCTTATGAAATTTCGTCCCCGAAATTTACGTACCTGGTATTTCAAAGAGTTGAGAATACCTTGCTTTCATTTCAGATTCCATCTTTCCTGTCATCATGATTTCTCCATTGCTCATCTCCTGTATATCAGATATCATTCTAGAATACAGCTTCAAAACAAGGGTTAATTGAACAAATTAACATATCACATAATATCTCGATATTATGACTGACCAACAAATAAGCTTAGGTAGGACACACTAGCGAAGGATTTACTCATCTCTTCCCTCCTAGTTGTATTTCCCGATCTCCGCCAGAGATCATATCCCTAAGCTCTGATACCACCTGTGACAAATGTCCCATCAGTGGACAGCACCTCACAGTGGTACCTATCAGTTTGCCACCGCAGAACGGCGTCCCCTACGGAGAGTCTGGCTTCGGTGCATCCCCCATCAACAGGAAGTCACCAGCGAGAGGCTCGGGGCTCTTTACTTATAGCTCTGATACCACCTGTGACAACCCCAAAATAGGTCCATTCCATCCAACCCATTCTGAGTCGTCAAATACATGGTACAGAAAACAACTACAACTTCATTACAACAATTTTCGTGCAAAATACAACAACACATATGCTGTGAGTTTGGATACAAATATATACCAAATGTGACATTGGACACCATCATGTATCAGCACCTCACAAAGGTACCTTACATAAAGGTACAGTCAAAAACTGTTTTAGAAACTAGAATCTTTGGGAAGTGCTCAAGGAAACCTTCGTACATGGGAGGCCATGCGTCTAGGTTATGATAGATATCATATGGCCACAGAATTATCCTTGGTTGACCCAATAGACCCCAAAGAAAAACGAGAAGATTACTATCATATTCTTCCCAATGGCGAGTCTTCTCTTGACATATCATTATCTCTACTGTCTCTAATTGAGAATTATACTTCAAACAAACCCCAAGATTATATAGGTAGTGCTCGTATATATACTCAGCAAGTGGATGAGCACATCTCTGTCTTATGATGACACGAGGTTGTATGTCGTTAGACATCTTGTATGATAGTGGCAAACCACCCTTCCAACGTTGGGTACACCTTACCCTATTGGATTCACCAAATAAAACTACTAAATGAACTTTTCTATACTGCTTCGGGAGAACATCCACAGCTAGAGACCACCGTTCTATTTCCCCATTACCCTCGCTCGACCCAGCTACACTCTTATTACCTGAAAGGAATTGTGAAGCAAAAGGGTGAGCACAACTAGCTCAGTAAAGAATATCATGACTAAAGATAATTAAATTATCAATAGCCTTCATCAATAATAAATCAGAGATTTAGAACATATGGTAAATGATAAAAATTTCAACCATAGTTGCAGCGGAACGAGCAATCCATTAGAAGAGTCAAATAGACCATAAAGTCTATTATCTTCTCCACGATAAAAATCCACCAACAATGTTTTATCCCTGTAACATCAATCAACAGTTCTGGTCCACAATCATATAAATAACTCATAATCATAACTGTAGTTCTAAATTCCTCTTCTCATCCAGGACGAAGATAATTTTCATCACCTATCTTTACCTGAAACATCAAAGATCATGGTTACACCAAATCACATTTCCTGTTCATAATCATACGAATAACTTCATCTTTGCACTACGGCCAAAGATATTCATTTGTATCACCAGTTGGTCATGTTTATCTCAACATCTGTTCATCTTTGCACTACTGGCCAAAGATATTCAACAACATGTCATCTTTGCATTACGGGCCAAAGATATTCATCAACAATTCATCTTTGCACTACATGCCAAAGATATTCATCAATAATTCATCTTTGCACTACAGGCCAAAGATATTCCTCAACAGTTCATATTTGCACTACGGCCAAATATATTCATAAACAGTTCATATTTGCACTACAGGCCAAATATATTAATATCTCAAAGAAATATATAATCATTTCAGAATTTATATAAACAATAATTATAACCATGTTGATCAATTCACCTTTGCACTTAAGCTAAAGATATTCACTTATAAATTCAATGGTCATGATCATACCAATCAACAATTTAACTTTGCACTACTGGCCAAAGAGAACCCATAGTCATGATCATACCAAAAATCTACCCATCTTTACACTCAAGTCAAAGAGAAATATCATCATTAGGGTTATAAAAATGTTATATATAATAATAAAAATAATATGATCAACATCTAGTTTTAATCTCAAGAGTAATATTAGTAAAACAACTATAATTTGGTTAGAAAAAGAAACCAATTTTTATCGTGAATAGTAACTCGTGAATAGTAACTCATAAATAGTAACCCCGACATGAAAAAGGTAGAAATTTCATAATAATATACATACCAATATTTCGGTATAATGATATTGAAAGAATAATATTCTTAAGCTTATAAACAATTTATTTAAATTGTTTAGACTTTACTAATTAATGCATTTAATCATCATAAAATGCCAACTCTTAAGATTTCATCATCAATAACTAAAACACTCATCAAAAATCTGCATATACCTCATATATAGGATTCTCAAGCCATAAAATCCTATTTTCCAATTTTCTTACTTCACATAACATATTTAATTCATTTTCTCATAACTAGACTATTTTCATGAAAAATACCAAATCCGTTCCAAAAATATTCTTTTTCTGGGATTTAGCATAATATAGTCCCATAGTGAACATATATTTTTCTCAGAATTTTTAAAAGTCATTTACTATTTTTCATATGGCCAAAATAGCCGAATATTTAGACATTTATCAAAAATTGTACTTTTGTCTAAAAATTCTGAAATTTACAGAGTATACTTCTATCATATACATGTACTCCCAATAAAAATTTTATCAATTTTGGAGTTAACCACAAGGAATTATAAGCGGTTACTTTTAAAATAGTCTTTTCTCATAAAATTCATAACTCTTAATCTATACATCCAAAAATCACCATTTTTGGACACAATCAAGAAAACTCATCAAAATATCATTTCAAATTTTTCCAGAATTTTTGAAGGTCAGAAAAATTACGAAACTGGAAAATATAACAACCCTTAAAATCCCTTACTATCCCTTACCTCAAAAGAGCAGTACTTCTGATCGGTATGCAAAGTCGAAGGAAACTTGCACTGAATAGCAACTCTCAAAGTATCAAAATACTCACAAAATATGCTTCATAATATAGAGAGAGAAAGAGAGAAAGCTTATGTTTCTGGTGTGATTTTCAATTCTAACTTAGCCCTCTATTTATAGGAAAATTTTGGTAGGTTTGACCTGCAACCTGATGGCTTTACCTGCTACTATTCCCACCCACCATATTTAAAATATAATTCAGCACATTTCTTCACCAACCACAAGTGGGGCCCACCAATTCTAGAATTTTCCATCAAAATGATAAACTCCGAAAATTCAACAACTTCTGAACCAGTCATCTCGTAAAATTCATAACAAATCATACGTTCATTTTTAACGGTTCAAAATTTGTGGACATATACTCAACTTTTATATGTATAACATATCCAAAAATTACCACGATCCAACGGTCAGATTAAAAATTATAACCCCCGCAAAATATCTCAAAAACCCTGATTTTTAATACCTCCATTCCGACAAAAATACGAATAAAAATCTCAACATTAACTCCTTCATTTTTTAACCACAAAAATATATCCCTCATTTATATCCACATAAAATAAATATTTCCTTATCATATGAATCAATAATTAATTATTCACAGATAATATTACAGAATCACATTTATGACAACCAGGTCGTTCCCAGGAAAGAGTGGGCTTTCCAACAAGAATTTCTCCTTACTGGCGCGCAATTAGGTGACCAAATCTCTCCTTAGACATAACTTTCTAGACATTGCCAATAATGTTATCTAATAATATTATCCAAATAATATGAATTATTGATCTGATAAAGGAAAATACTGTGCAGTGACAATTATTGAACAACAATAATATAAAATTTCAACGTAGCAATTATTGAATCAATAAAATAAAATATTGAACAGTAATTACTGTAACAATTATTGAGTAGTGTCTTCTTACGTAAGAATTAATAATTTTAAAAATATTATGCAATACCGTGTGCTACTGTGCAATAACGCGTATTACTGTATTTTAACCACCGGGTATTCCAACAGTGTTAACGGTAACAACTACGCTGTTATTTGTAAAAACTCAAATTTGTCGTTTTCTTCACCCGACAGTTATTCTGTTATGGGGCCCACAAATGGCTGCGCCGTCGTACGAATATTCCCCGACAGAAAGAATATTCCACGACCAAACGAATATTCCCCGACAACAATGATTATTTTATAATCACTTGCTTATTTTGAAAAAAAATTCATATTTCACCCATAACTTTAAACTTTTATCAATTTAACCATTTACTGAATTGTAATTATAAGAAAAATTGAATACTTTTATTTCATAAAATTCGGGGTCTTACAATCTCCACTCCTTATGAAATTTCGTCCCCGAAATTTACGTACCTTGTATTTCAAAGAGTTGAGAATACCTTGCTTTCATTTCAGATTCTATCTTTCCTGTCATCATGATTTCTCCATTGCTCATCTCCTGTATATCAGATATCATTCTAGAATACAGCTTCAAAACAAGGGTTAATTGAACAAATTAACATATCACATAATATCTCGATATTATGACTGACCAACAAATAAGCTTAGGTAGGACACACTAACGAATGATTTACTTATCTCTCCCCTCCTAGTTGTATTCCCCGATCTCCGCCAGAGATCATATCTCTAAGCTCTGATACCACCTGTGACAAATGTCCCATCAGTGGACAGCACATCACAGTGGTACCTATCAGTTTGCCACCGCAGAACGGCGTCCCCTACGGAGAGTCTGGCTTCGGTGCATCCCCCATCAACAGGAAGTCACCAGCGAGAGGCTCGGGGCCCTTTACTTATAGCTCTGATACCACCTGTGACAACCCCAAAATAGGTCCATTCCATCCAACCCATTCTGAGTCGTCAAATACATGGTACAGAAAACAACTACAACTTCATTACAACAATTGTCGTGCAAAATACAACAACACATATGCTGTGAGTTTGGATACAAATATATACCAAATGTGACATTGGACACCATCATGTATCAGCACCTCACAAAGGTACCTTACATA
The DNA here is from genome assembly GCA_016801055.1 of Panax notoginseng. NCBI lineage: Eukaryota > Viridiplantae > Streptophyta > Magnoliopsida > Apiales > Araliaceae > Panax > Panax notoginseng. Next base: position 188,215,327 of record CM029015.1, on the reverse strand, counting down.
AAGGTACAGTCAAAAACTGTTTTAGAAACTAGAATCTTTGGGAAGTGCTCAAGGAAACCTTCGTACATGGGAGGCCATGCGTCTAGGTTATGATAGATATCATATGGCCACAGAATTATCCTTGGTTGACCCAATAGACCCCAAACAAAAACGAGAAGATTACTATCATATTCTTCCCAATGGGGAGTCTTCTCTTGACATATCATTATCTCTACTGTCTCTAATTGAGAATTATACTTCAAACAAACCCCAAGATTATATAGGTAGTGCTCGTATATATACTCAGCAAGTGGATGAGCACATCTCTGTCTTATGATGACACAAGGTTGTATGTTGTTAGACATCTTGTATGATAGTGGCAAACCACCCTTCCAACGTTGGGTACACCTTACCCTATTGGATTCACCAAATAAAACTACTAAATGAACTTTTCTATACTGCTTCGGGAGAACATCCACAGCTAGAGACCACCGTTCTATTTCCCCATTACCCTCGCTCGACCCAGCTACACTCTTATTACCTGAAAGGAATTGTGAAGCAAAAGGGTGAGCACAACTAGCTCAGTAAAGAATATCATGACTAAAGATAATTAAATTATCAATAGCCTTCATCAATAATAAATCAGAGATTTAGAACATATGGTAAATGATAAAAATTTCAACCATAGTTGCAGCGGAACGAGCAATCCATTAGAAGAGTCAAATAGACCATAAAGTCTATTATCTTCTCCACGATAAAAATCCACCAACAATGTTTTATCCCTGTAACATCAATCAACAGTTCTGGTCCACAATCATATAAATAACTCATAATCATAACTGTAGTTCTAAATTCCTCTTCTCATCCAGGACGAAGATAATTTTCATCACCTATCTTTACCTGAAACATCAAAGATCATGGTTACACCAAATCACATTTCCTGTTCATAATCATACGAATAACTTCATCTTTGCACTACGGCCAAAGATATTCATTTGTATCACCAGTTGGTCATGTTTATCTCAACATCTGTTCATCTTTGCACTACTGGCCAAAGATATTCAACAGCATGTCATCTTTGCATTACGGGCCAAAGATATTCATCAACAATTCATCTTTGCACTACATGCCAAAGATATTCATCAATAATTCATCTTTGCACTACAGGCCAAAGATATTCCTCAACAGTTCATATTTGCACTACGGCCAAATATATTCATCAACAGTTCATATTTGCACTACAGGCCAAATATATTAATATCTCAAAGAAATATATAATCATTTCAGAATTTATATAAACAATAATTATAACCATGTTGATCAATTCACCTTTGCACTTAAGCTAAAGATATTCACTTATAAATTCAATGGTCATGATTATACCAATCAACAATTCAACTTTGCACTACTGGCCAGAGAGAACCCATAGTCATGATCATACCAAAAATCTACCCATCTTTACACTCAAGTCAAAGAGAAATATCATCATTAGGGTTATAAAAATATTATATATAATAATAAAAATAATATGATCAACATCTAGTTTTAATCTCAAGAGTAATATTAGTAAATCAACTATAATTTGGTTAGAAAAAGAAACCAATTTTTATCGTGAATAGTAACTCGTGAATAGTAACTCGTGAATAGTAACTCATAAATAGTAACTCATGAATAGTAACCCCGACATGAAAAAGGTAGAAATTCCATAATAATATACATACCAATATTTTGGTATAATGATATTGAAAGAATAATATTCTTAAGCTTATAAACAATTTATTTAAATTGTTTAGACTTTACTAATTAATGCATTTAATCATCATAAAATGCCAACTCTTAAGATTTCATCATCAATAACTAAAACCCTCATCAAAAATCTGCATATACCTCATATATAGGATTCTCAAGCCATAAAATCCTATTTTCCAATTTTCTTACTTCACATAACATATTTAATTCATTTTCTCATAACTAGACTATTTTCATGAAAAATACCAAATCCGTTCCAAAAATATTCCTTTTCTGGGATTTAGCATAATATAGTCCCATAGTGAACATATATTTTTCTCAGAATTTTTAAAAGTCATTTACTATTTTTCATATGGCCAAAATAGCCGAATATTTAGACATTTATCAAAAATTGTACTTTTGTCTAAAAATTCTGAAATTTACAGAGTATACTTCTATCATATACATGTACTCCAATTTTGGAGTTATTATAAAGTCATATGGACACAGCATTATAAGAGCATTTATCAAAAAAGGAAACTTGTAACGGCTTCATAAATATTCTCAATTTAAAGCCCTCCTTCTTTAACTAGAAATACAGGAATTTTATCAAAATCGAAGTTAACGGAACGGGGTCGGATTAAAAATTATAACCCCCGCAAAATATCTCAAAAACCCTGATTTTTAATACCTCCATTCCGACAAAAATACGGATAAAAATCTCAACATTAACTCCTTCATTTTTTAACCACAAAAATATATCCCTCATTTATATCCACATAAAATAAATATTTCCTTATCATATGAATCAATAATTAATTATTCACAGATAATATTACAGAATCACATTTATGACAACCAGGTCGTTTCCAGGAAAGAGGGGGCTTTCCAATAAGAATTTCTCCTTACTGGCGCGCAATTAGGTGACCAAACCTCTCCTTAGACAGAACTTTCTAGACATTGCCAATAATGTTATCTAATAATATTATTCAAATAATATGAATTATTGATCTGATAATGGGAAATACTGTGCAGTGACAATTATTGAACAACAATAATATAAAATTTCAACGTAGCAATTATTGAATCAATAAAATAAAATATTGAATAGTAATTACTGTAACAATTATTGAGTAGTGCCTTCTTACGTAAGAATTAATAATTTTAAAAATACTATGCAATACCGTGTGCTACTGTGCAATAACGCGTATTACTGTATTTTAACCACCGGGTATTCCAACAGTGTTAACGGTAACAACTACGCCGTTATTTGTAAAAACTCAAATTTATCGTTTTCTTCACCCGACAGTTATTCTGTTATGGGGCCCACAAATGGCTGCGCCGTCGTACGAATATTCCCCGACAGAAAGAATATTCCCCGACAACAATGATTATTTTATAACCACTTGCTTATTTTGAAAAAAAATTCATATTTCACCCATAACTTTAAACTTTTATCAATTTAACCATTTACTGAATTGTAATTATAAGAAAAATTGAATACTTTTATTTCATAAAATTCGGGGTCTTACAAATACCGTTGGTGGATTAAAAGTTTCGCCCTTTCTATAAACTCATATAGATTTGCTTGGAAGTTTTAAGAAACAACATATATAAGAAACAATTTGTTTAACTTCAAGTTGTTCTTCTTTCCACAAAACAAATTTTATTTGCATTTGGAATTTTTTAGGAAGACTAGTCAGATATCTTCATGGAATGGTTTTAGGAGCTCTACAATATTTGTCAATTGGGGATTCTCTAATACCAGCATGGTCCTTTATTTCTTCATTGCAGGATTCTGTCAGTCGGCCTTCTTTGGTGATTGTTTACTTTGGTGGTAATGATTCATAATCTAGGTTTGGTCCTCTCATGGACCACTTCCAGAATATATCGAAAACATGAGAAAAATTATTTCAAACAGTCCAGCACTCGGTGAGTTATGGCTTTGACCTCTATATCTAGGTATATGGTAAAAACTGAGTTAACCAAAAATGTTACAAAAGACATTTTGTTAAACTTTATTGGTCAAAGTCTTACTCAAAGTCTTCAGTCTTGGTCAAAGTCTTCACCCATTGAAATTGGCCTCCATTTTCCAACTTCCTCATTTAATTCTCCTCCCCTCCATTTGGCTATAAAAGGGCAACAAATGAGAAGGGAAAGACACACCAAAATTGATAGAACATCTCTTAGAGAAAAAAGAGAGCAAAGCTCTAGTTTGAGTGTCAAAGAGAGTTAGAAAGTGAGAAGCTCAGTTAGAGCATTCTGAGAGTGAGAGTGTAGAGAGAAATAAACAATTAGTTTATTTCTCAGTTGAGAGTCTGTAATCTCCATATTATTTTCATAGTGAATTTCTGACATCTCACCCCGTGGTTTTTCCCAGTTGGGTTTCCACGTAAATTTCTGGTGTTACTATTTTATATCTCATACATTAGTGTGTTTGTAATTATCTTAGTGTATTTGTGTGAGCCTGATTTCTCAATAAACTTGTCCTATTTCATTATCTCTTAGTTCTATTATCAGTTAATAAACAAGAAATGAAAAAAAGGAAAATTATGCATTGTAGAGTGTGGGATGGTTTCAATTGACCATAACTATCACCAATTAAGAAGAATGGGAGTCAATGCTGCACGTCATTTTTGACTTGTGAAAATTAAGGGATAGTAGATAAGAATTGTAAGGCGTACAAATGTTGGCTTGATTACTAGTTAAAAAAAACCTTTACTGGTAGCAGATAGGATGCATGTATACCACCTCCTATAAATAGGCTGCATAAGTGAGTTAATTAATTACGCAATTAAAAATGGGGCAGTCATCAGTACTATTACCCTGGCTTACTCCAATCCACCTCCTAATCATCTTCATCATTTTGTCATCTCGTTTTTCTCTGCTCATGATAATCATTTGTGTCCCGATAAACAAATGCTTGCTTTGTTTCAATTTAAGCAAAGGTTGAGCATAAATAGTTTTGCTTTTTGGGGTTGTGGTGAGTATGGTAATACTTCTCCTTATCCAAAGACAAATCAGTGGAAAATGAGTTCTGATTGTTGCAAATGGTACGGGGTTGCATGTAATCCGTTGACGGGGGACGTAATCGGGCTCGACCTCAGTTGCAGCCAGCTAGTGGGAGTCCATTCCAACAGTAGCCTCTTCCAGCTTCCTCAACTCCAGAGGCTCAACCTTGCTTCCAATGATTTCAGTGGATCCATGATATCGCGTGAATTCGGCCGGTTTGCAAATCTCAACCTCTCTCGCTCGAATTTTTCAGGCCCACTCCCTTCGGAAATATCGCATCTCTCCAAAATGGTTTCACTCGATCTCTCTCGCAATCGCAATCCCAATCTCAATCGCAATCACAATTTCATTCTCAATGATAGTAATACCGAATTTCAGCTCAAGTTTCTCCTTCATAATCTTACCCAATTGAGACACCTTTTCTCTTGCTTATGTTCCCATAAATTCAGTTTTACCCAGTAATCTTTCTTCATCTTCTTCTCTCACAATTCTCGATCTTTCTTACACCCGATTGCGCGGGGAATTGTCGCATGAAATCTTCATTCTTCTGAACTTGAAAACATTAAGGTTACGTGGTAACCGTAATGTCACCGGTGCTTTACCACAATCCAACTTGAGCGCTAGTAATGGTTCCTGTATTACTAGTCTGCGGGAGTTGGATCTTTCAAAAACAATGTTATCAGAAGTACCAGATGTAGTCAGCTCTCTCAAGTGTTTGAAATAATTGAATCTCGCTTTCTGCAATTTGTCAGGTTCCATTCCTAAATTCATCTCAAATCTTACGCATCTAACTGAGCTTTATCTATCTATAAATCATCTACAAGGCCAAATTCCCAATGGTTTTGCAAACCTCGTAAACTTGAGATATCTCTCACTCGGATATAACAAGTTGACTATTGGTCCTTTTCCCTCTTGGGTTGCCAATCTGAGCCAACTTGTTTCTTTGGACTTGTTAGAAAGCTCGCTAATGGGGCCCCTGCCGTCCAACATCACTGACCTTCAAAAACTAACCTTTCTCAGTTTATTTGGCAACTCGCTCAATGGGACAATACCGTCCTGGATATTTGATCTTCCGTTTTGGAGTTTTAGATCTTGGTTTTAATCAACTCAAGTGTCAACTGAGTGAGTTTCAATTCAAGTCCAACTCACTTGTAGACATTTATTTAAATGATAATGAACTATGTGGTTTCGTTCTACAATCAATTTTTCAACAGGTGGAGTCGTTGTCACTTTCATACAACAACTTATTAGTGAGGTTGAGCACCATTAACAACACTATTATCAACACTACCTTCCCCAACCTCAGAATCTTTGAATTGTCTTCTCTCAAGATAAAAGAATTCCCATATTTCTTGAGAGCCATGGAGAACCTAGGCTGGCTAGACCTATCCAACAACCAAATTCATAGCCGAGTTCCTGAGTGGGTTCCGTCCAAGTGGAGGGATTCATTATGGTATGTTAATCTTGGTTCGAATTTTCTTGAGAAATAAATATTCTTGTGGATATGCAATTCTAGCAGCCTTGAATATCTTTACATGTCAAGCAACAACTTTAGTGGTGTACTTACGCATTGTCTTGGGAATCTCAGCCTCTCAACCTTAGATCTATCGATGAATCACTTTCACGATACCATTTCATCAACTTTAGCAAGCTTGAACAAATTGAATTCTCTCAATTTGCAGGGCAATCGATTCGAAGGAATGGTGCCTAACTTGGGAAATTGTACGGACTTACACAGTATTGATCTCGGAAGAAACAAATTAAAAGATACATTTCCCCGATGGTTGGAAACTCTTCCGCATTTGAATTTTCTTATCTTGAGATTCAATGAATTTCATGGTCTAATTTTTATATCCAACATTTCTAAGACTAAATATCCTTTTCCCAATCTACGTGTCATGGATCTATCAAATAATGAATTCAGAGGAAAGCTCCCTAATGTGTTTGGAACTTTTCAATTCCTTGAGGATTTAGACTTGCGTAAGAATAACTTTCGCGGGACGATTCCCTCCACATTTGCAAAGGGAAACCCCTCGAGGAGTCTTAATTTGCACGACAATTATTTAAGAGGAGGTGTCCCAAGTTCGTTGGCAAATTGTAGTCGGTTAGAAGTTCTTGATCTTGGAAAAAACCAGATAAATGATACATTCCCAAACTGGTTGGGAACTCTTCCGGAGCTGCACGTTCTTGTCTTGAGCTTTAATAGATTCCACGGTCCAATAACACCACCTCCATGACTAAAAATCCTTTTTCCAAGCTGCGAATCATCGATCTTTCTTGCAATGAGTTTTCTGGGCCTTCTACCAGAATTATTTTTCAAAAATTTCATAGCAATGAAATATGCTGATGAAAATACAAAGAAAGCGGAATATTTGGGGAATAGTTATTACCAGAATTCGGTGATATTGGTGATGAAAGGAGTGATCATTGAGCTCGAGAGAATTCTAACTACCCTCACAACTATCGATCTATCTAGCAACAAATTCAAAGGTGAGATTCTAGATATAATCGAAAATCTCAAATTTCTTCGACAGCTAAATTTATCCCATAACAGCCTCGTTGGTCACATTCCTTCACTTTTGGGAAATCTATCGGTGCTCGAATCGCTAGACCTTAATTCCAACCAACTCGTAGGAGAGATTCCTCAAGAGCTGGCTAATCTAAATTTTCTTGGAAACTAAATCTCTCCTACAATCATCTCAGATGTCATATTCCTTCAGGATCACAATTTGAAACTTTTTTGAACGATTCGTATTACGGGAATTTAGCATTGTGTGAATTTCCATTGAGCGAGTGTGAAAAAGGTGAAATACCTCCAGTTGTGCAAGAAGAAAATGATTCAGATTTCATGGATGATTACTTAGGAAGCAGTATTGATGGGGTATGGATGTGGAACTGTCTTGGGATTTATTATTGGATACATAATGTTTTTGGTAGGGAAACCAAAATGGTTTATGGGAATTGTCAAAAGAGAACTTGGCAGGCTACAGAGGAGAAGAGGATACAGATTCAAACGGGCGGATCCGGCCCGTTAGTTAAGTGGGGTCAATTTTTTTAAAATAAAAATTTATAAAAAAAAATAAAAAACAATAAAATAAAGACAGAATGTGAGGGATATTGCAAATAATTATATGAGCTATCATATAAAATTGATATTATTTTATGTAATTTAATACACTTACTCGATCTTATGTTATATATAAAATGATATTTTATAATTTTTTTAAACACTGTTATTATAAGAGACACTTCCAGTGTCCTCTAAAATAAATTACAAAACTAAATAATATTGTTACAATATTATTTATAATAACATTTTTCAAGATTTCATTGTTTGAAACTATCATGATGATAGTCTCATTTCAATAGCGGCAAAAATATCATGTTCAATGTAAGTTACTAAACAATATAAAAGAGTGGAGTGTTGGTATTAGTAAAAATTTGAGACATTTAATAGTCTTTTAGTCTGAATTTTTATTTTCACTAAACATTTTATAAAATTAAAATCAAATTAAAAATTATCTCCAAAAAATTCAGTGGGGTCAATTGACCCCACTGCCCTGAGATAGATCCGCCCATGAATTCAAACGCTATGGAAGAAGAAATTAGTCACATCTGATCCAAGGTAAGTGATAAGTATCAATATTTTCTTCTCGTGTATTTTGTAATTTCAAATACGTTTATTGGATATACGCTTTCTTTGTGAATTTTTAATGATCTCCTAGGTTGGCACCAGAAATTGTTACATGTTTTAGGCTAAATTACTTGTGATTTATAATCTTTAGCCACGTTCCAGGGTAAACAAAAACAAGAAACAAACATTTAATTAATTGTATTGGATAGCATATAATTAATTTCTATAATAGTAAGGATTTAAATAATTTCGAAAGGGTACGTAAGAACAAGCTATTGTTATTAATGAGATTTAATTTTGTTGTCAAACTTATGTTCCAACAACGTAATCTACTTTACAAATTCTTCAACCATAGTAGCAAAAAAAAACTCTTTCAATTAAAGTTTGTTGATCTACGTGGCAATTTAAAGAGCAGTATTTGCTACTTTCATATTTTGTGTCTCGTCAATCTCTTCAATTCAATGAGTTGTACATCAAATCCATCAAGTAAAATAAATGTTTTTAGCCTCTCTTTTTTTATGTTGAGCATCTCCAACCGCCTCTTCAACCACTTTGGGATACTCAAATAGGTGAGCCACATCAGAAAAATTCTCTCTAACAGTCTTCAATTTTAGTCATCAAATCTGCAACCTCCTTCTCACTCTTCAAATCTACAATTAAAGGCTAAAAATATTTATTAGGTTTGATAGGTTTGATGTACAGCTCATTGAATTGAAGAGACTGATGAGGCACAAAATATAAAAGTAACAAATAATATTCTTCAAATTGTCATGTAGTTCAACAAACTTCAATTTGAAGAGATTTTTTTGCTACTACAGTTGGACATGCGCCCTTAGTCATCAATAATGACTAATGGTGAGTGTCTTGAGTTTTGTTAATTTAGTGTTTCTAATTTCTCTTTGTTATGATTGGCTATTGAGTCTGAATTTGGAATTCTTTTTATTGCAATTATACTTGAGCTGGGGCTATATTGAGAAGATGTACGGCACTACCTTCTAACTCTAAAAGGGGATTGAATTTTATTTTATTTGTTAAGAATTTCATTCAAGGATCGGAAATGTCATGCAGAATATGTTCGATTGCCTAATAGTATTCTAGATGAAAAAGTGAAGTTGTCACACATTCACAATAACTCAAGTTTAGGTGAATTGCTACCAAAGGTTTCCACTTTCAGGAGGAAATTAATTCTGGTTTCGATAAACAACATTCAATAACCTAGTTGAGACAGCATAGGGACTGAAGTTGGGTTTAAAGGGGATTGTGAACCATTAGACTAGGAAACAGATACATACTTTCATTTGTAGGGTTCATTATTTTATTGGTGAACTCGGCATTTTAGTATTGGTAAGATTGTGAGCTGAGTTAGGTATGTTGGACATCAGTGCATGTAGTACAGTAGGTTCCAAGTATTGTGAACTGTTAACATGTACCCGTTGGAGATTTGTGCATGAAATCTCCAGGATCACTAATGGCATTTTACTCTCTCTTTGAATGTTTCTGCCTCATATTCTTCAACATGTTATATATTGGGCTACGCTAAAAATCTTAATTTCTAGCGTTTGAGTGTCTCTCTACCTCACACATTCTATGATGAAATTGAATGCATTTTTATCCTAAGACAGGACTCTTAGGTGCCCGTTAGTCTCCTATTTAATGTTTATCTCATCCTACGGATTATAGATTGGGTATTTGAGCTTATTTTAAGTTTTCAAAACAGTTATCCTATTGATAACCTCATGACTAATAGAGTTATGCAGATACATAGGAATTAGAGCAGTACTTATTCTTGTCCCACAAGGTTCACCTCCACTTAGGCTCACATTCAAATAATAAACAGTGCAGAAATTGATTGCTGAAATGCTTAATGGTTAAAAAAGTATCTTCAATGCTACTTTTGAGTACCCAATTATTTTCCACTAGACGTGTTTTTATGCAAATCAGGTCATTACATTTATTGTGTCTCGTTGCAGTTATTGTCCAAGTGCTGCTAGACCATGACCCAGAGCTAAGCAAAACAATCGGCCCATCACATGCAACCCCTCTTATAACTGCAGCTTCAAGAGGACATATAGCCGTGGTGGATGAGCTTCTGTTAAAGGATTGTAGTTTGTTAGAAATTGCTAGGTCAAATGGGAAAAATGCATTGCATTTAGCCGCCAGACAGGGACATGTGGAAATTGTGAAGTCATTGCTTGACAAAGATCCGCAGTTGGCAAGAAGAAAAGATAAAAAAGGGCAGACTGCATTGCATATGGCTGTAAAAGGCGATAGCTGTGAGGTGGTGAAACTGCTGCTTGAGGCAGATGCAGCTATTGTGATGCTTCCGGACAAGTTTGGTTACACAGCACTGCATATAGCCACCCGGAAAAAACGAGCAGAGGTATAAAAGATGATGCTAAATTTTCATGATAAATTTCTATGTTTGTTACAACTAAAGTGATTAACAATGATACACATTTTTCCAGCCACACAAATATATTTGTGAAAAGATCTTGAAAGAGAAATAAAGAGAGAGAAAGGGATAGAATAACTGAATGTTATTCAATGTAATGAATTTCAAGGACATAACGTGTATCAAAAATCCTACAGATAAGACCACATAACTAGAATTAAATACTGGAAGTAACTTAATTGGGTGCAACCAGATGATCGGTCACCAAGGCCAACCGGATGGTCACATAGATGCTCCCAACATACAGTATCAACCGGTCGGGTCATTAAGAGAGGCCAACCAGCCAATCACTCACTGAAAGGATTATTATTATCACATTTTATGACAATGGGCAGCATGCACATTGGACTCTTACTCTACTTTAAGCACCCATCCATTAGTCAAAAGTTTTGAAACACTGTCTGACATCCATACTATAACTCCGAGAAGTTCAAAATTCAAAAAATTGATACCTTTGTTACTTATCTTGCAGATAGTGAACGAGTTGTTATGCCTCCCCGACACAAGTGTTAATGCACTGATCAGAGATCACAAAACAGCTCTTGACATAGCTGAAGGGCTTTCGCTCTCCGAAGAATCATCAGATATAAAGGCATGCCTCTTTCGCCGTGGTGCTGTCAGAGCTAATGAACTGAACCAACCTAGGGATGAGTTGAGGAACATTGTGACTCAAATAAAAAAGGATGTTCACACCCAGCTTGAGCAAACCATGAGGACAAACAAGAATGTTCACGGAATTGCTAAAGAGCTCAGGAAACTTCACAGAGAAGGGATAAACAATGCCACCAACTCGGTGACTGTGGTGGCTGTACTCTTTGCAACAGTTGCTTTTGCAGCTATTTTTACTGTGCTTGGAGGAGATGACATTCATGGGACGGCTGTAGTGGTGAGCCGTGCTTCTTTTAAAATTTTCTTCATCTTTAATGCCATTGCACTTTTCACTTCCTTAGCTGTTGTGGTGGTTCAAATTACATTGGTTAGAGGTGAGACAAAAGCAGAGAGACGGGTTGTGGAAGTGATTAACAAACTGATGTGGTTAGCTTCCGTGTGCACTTCTGTGGCATTCATGGCATCCTCTTATATAGTGGTCGGTCGCAAGTATGAATGGGCTGTAATTTTGGTTACAGTTGTGGGGGGAGTGATAATGGCCGGGGTTCTTGGCACCATGACTTACTATGTTTGCAAATCAAAGAGAAATAGGTCAATGAGGAAGAGGGAGAAGCGTAGGAGTGGCTCCAACTCATGGCATCACTCTGACTTTTCCAACTCTGAAGTTGACCGGATCTATGCACTTTAAGATGGTAGCATGATCTAAGCATGGGATTTATCTTCCACAAACTCCATTAACAATGACAACGATTATGAAAGGAATAGTTGCTTAAAGGCCCTTGAATTTCGCATACATGTAATTATCATTTTCGGTGTTCTGACCATCTTGGTCTTACTCTACTTGCCTGCAGCTGGCACAAGTGCAAATGTTTGGGTTAATTATATTAGGCCTACTTTCAGTATTGTTGACTAAATGAAGGAGATAAATAGCGGTATGTTACTTGGTTGCACATTCGGAATTCGGAGGCCAGAAATTTACCATATATTTGCATCTAGAAAGGTGTCAAAGAGGGCTAAAATCTAAACCAATTGTTTAGCATTGTGATGGCTGGTTGTCGCCCAAAACCAGTTAAGCCAAATCAACACGCACAGTGCACAACATACTTTTTTACCAACAGCCCACATATGCACGCTTGTATATGATTAAACCCACGTTTTGTATCAACCAAACACAATCCCGCGCACTCAATTTCCAAGACAAAATGCCCAACCTTTTTATGAACCAATCAATTACAAGGATTCTCTGGCCTTGGGCTTACACACACTTTGACAACTAATGCCTAACTTGTGTATTTCCCCTTACAATTTTCGTGCGCCAAGCACTGCCTTTTTATTGGCACCCATGTTCAGTTGACACCCCTAACTGCTAAGAGGTTTCCGGCCAATCAAAATAATATAGCACATAACTGGCCTATTTTAAACATAAATAAACTTCCCAATCAGTTATTTCTGTCCAGCAAAACAATATCCAAATTATTAACAAATGTCACGTAAGTATAGACCAACAACTTCCCATAACTGCTCTTAATCGCCGCTGTGCATGTGTCACTTCCCAAATATGCCAGCCAATATTGTTTGCCACGAAATCCCAGCCATGTGTTAACGCATTTTATTAAGTGTCCAACCTTGAACCATGCCCAGCCTTGATGCCTCTTGCTGCCGCACGCTGCCTAGTGCCAAAGCCTGCCACATGATTTGTTGCTCCACAACTGTGGATGTTGAGCATTCAGCCTATGCCACATACCAATGTTGTGCCGCAGTGTGCCAGCCCATGCCACAAACTGGTATGCTAGGTTCCTGCCTATAGGATGCCCCAACCGATGCCAAGACTTTGTCCCACAAGTATTGGCCTTTCTTGCTGCCAAGTTCCTAGTCTAGGCCGCTGTCACCATGTGCAGCACCATCTCAGCACATCAATGCCCGCGACTTTGCCTTAAAAGTGTGCCCATATGTGCTGGACGCTGCCCACACCAATGCCTTAATCGATGTCAAGCCACCAAGGGTCTAACAAAAGGCTAGAAAGAAAATGTCCAGAGTTTTGGATTCTTTGGAAAGTGGTTAACCATGGTGTGGAATCAAATTCCTGTGAAATTGGTGGGTATGTTTTTATCTTTAAGCAAAAGACAGATATATCAAATATGAAGTTTATTAAGGAATTACAAGCTATAGGATTTTCTGCATCATTTTGCCATCAAGAATTCCGATAGCTAATTTCATGAAGGTGATTCTGTATTAAAATAAATCTTGCAGGTAGTACTACTACAAGAGTCTTTTAATTCCACATGCTTTCAAGGTTTCTTAGTTGATATTCATGGCTCATTTTGGGGTAAACTAATTACCTCAAATCTTCCAAACTGATTATTTACTTTCATATATCTCTCTTACCTTCTCTCATTGTCCCAATAAATTCTTTTCCTTGTATTAATAGTTTTCAACTTCCCATAAAGGGATAGTAATGGAATTTAACACAAATTTTAGTTATTAAATAATAATATTTTATAACTTTCTTAATTCATATGCAAAAACTTTAAACGACACTTATTTAGAAATTGAGGGAGTATAATCAACACAGTGGGGTCTCTTCAAAGTGACTAGTAGCCTTACACGCATCGCGTGCGAATAAAAATATAATAAAACAAAAAAATGGGAGTTAATAGAATTTCACTGAAAAAGTTATCACGTAAATTTTACTTAACTTGATATCCTCTTTTATCTCCTCAATTTTCTCTCATTAGTTTTACACCAGGTTGTGTTTTAATAAGTTTACTATCACATAAAAACTGTTCACATACTGCTCACATACATTCACATGCATATTGGTATGACACACGCGCAGAGCAAGTCATGTGGGTCATACAAATATGTATATTAGTGTATGTGAGCGGTTTTGTGTGATAGTAACATTACTTGTTCAATTGCAATTAATCTTCATCAGGAATTCAAGATTCATCTCTCCTCTCTCCCTAACAAATAACTAATTTTAAAGGGTAAGAAAGGAAATAAAAAATCTTCACTTTGATGTTTACACCAAAATAACCGTCAATATTTTCCTCCCACTTTATAATATAGATAAGTATCAAAAGAAGAGAAAAAAAAAAGAATCGGTGAAATACTTTTTTCTTTACTATATTTTAGATCAACTTATAAATATCCAAGTATACTTTTTTATTATAAGGGGCGGATCTGTTTAGATTTTTTTTTATATAGGTATAGGGGTATGAGCAAATATGTAAGTTAATAAAATCAAGAGAGCAGATTAATGGAAGAGTTAAACTTGAAATGAGCAAATATATATATATATATACACACACACACACACGTAGGTACCAAGCTTCCTAAAGAGCATAATGATAACTTATAATTATATTTTATTGCACATTTACTTGTATACCTAGTTATCAATATATATATACATAGGTTCCAAGCTCTCATTTTTATCGTTTTAATAATGTTTCTCATTTAATTAGAACAATGATATTGCACGCACAATTTTTTTTTTACATTTTCACAAGTTTCTTCCTGCATAAGTGGGGTATATTTACTATTCATGTGAAATAGAGATCTTGTGAAACTATAACTTTTACTTGTGGAATCGCTTTTTAATTTTTTTTATCAGTATAATATTTTGTCATATTCTTTTCATTCAAATATTTTAAGTTAAGTTTCGTTTTTTTTTCTTTAACAGACTCAAGTTTACAAGACCAACCTTCCGTTGAAGAAAATTATGACAATGAAGAGAGGACTTAATGTAAAACCCCAGCTTTTATGAATAAAGATGAATTTTTCTATAAATATTATTTTTGAATATTAAGGTATGAGTTTGTAATAATGTTATAGTTGTGGGTAATATTTACAAATTTTGTAAAGTAAGCAAGTTGTTATATAATATTCGATTGGTAGAGGAATATTTGTTTTAACAGAGAATATTCGTACGACGACACAATCATTGGTGGATCCCACAACGGAAGTATTGTCGTAGTTAGAAAACGACAAAATTACCTTTTTATAACGGCGAGAGTTTTATCGTTAAACTGTTGAACTACCCGGTAGTAAAAGTACAGTAATACACGTGGTTGTATAGTAGCACACGGTATTGATTATTGATGCTTACGTTAGAAGTCACTTAGTTATACTCAATTATTGTTACAGTAATTGCTACATCATATCTCTCATATTATTGATTCAATTATTGTCACAGTATCATCTGCATAATATCTTATATTATTAAATCAATAATTTAGACGACAAAGTTATTCATATTATTATTTGCAATATTGACAATGTCTAGAAGTTCTGTTAAGGAGATATTAGATAATCTAATTGCGCGCCAATAGGGAGAAATCGTTATCGGAAAGCCCCCTCTTTCCTGAGAACGACCTGGTTGTTAAATATTGTGAGTTATGATATTAATGATGAATAAGTTCGTGTTGATTAAAGAAGAAATTCATAGTTCCATTGTGTGGAAATTATTAGTGTTAGTGAAAATCGACATTTTTTTCGATAATAATTGATGTCTGGAGGTTATATTAACCAATCGGGTAATTGACCGGATAAATGAGCAATTAATTGCTATTAATTCACATGCTTATAACTATGTATTCACATGCGTTTACTATTGATTCACATGATTTACTATTAGGGGAGTTGGTGCAAGATTAATAATGCTTGCATGACTAAATTAAAAATGGAGGTACAGATAAAGGTATTATACTGTAATTATTTTTTTCACATGTATAGAACTATTGAGTCACATGATTTACTATTAATTCACATGATTTACTATTATGGGAGGTGGTGCAAGTTTGATAATATTTGCAGGACTAAATTAAAAGTGAAGAAAAAGAGGAAAGTATTATACTGTAATATTTTGAGCCCCAAAACGTGCAATTATCGAAACTATATTTTTCTATAAATAGAAGTTCATTCTTCCTTCATTCTAACCAATTCACTAAGTCACATAAGAGCAATTTTAGAGAGAAGTTATAGAGAGAAAGAAGGAAGAGAAGTCTGCTACATCACTATTCCAGTATTCAGTCTTTTTCTGAGGTAAGAGATATTATTTTGTTCAGTATTCATAGGAATAATATTTTCTTCCATACTCTGTAGTATACGAGTAATATTATTTCATCTCGTATTCTTGATTATTCCCTCATTCTGTTAAAGTAATGTTTCTATACTCCGTGAAATTAGTAGAATATCCTTGATATTTGCGCTTCATCCAGTATCTTTTCATGAAAATATTATTCTGAGCTTTCTTGATAATTATTGATCTTTTCATGCCATAATACTATTCATGAATTACTATTTACGAGTACTATTTACCACGTTATTATTCACTCAAATATTATGTGCATGTTTGTGAATTCCAGGATTGTGTAGGAGAAATAGACAGAACTCATGTTCGTGTAGAAACTCCTCACACTGATGTACCAAGATATCGTGGTAGGAAGGGCTACCCTACGCAAAATGTCTTAGTCGCATGTACATTTGACTTGAAATTTACTTATATTTTGACTGGTTAGGAAGGGCGACATCTGACTCCAGAATAATTAAAAATGCCCTTGTAAGAGAAGATAAGTTAAAAATCACCAATGGTAATACATTATCAACCTTTTTAGGATTTAATTAAAAAAATTCTTTGTTTTACATGTGACTAATATTATGTTTTTCTAGGAAAATATTATCTTGTAGATGTCGGATTACCATTTACCAACGGATTAATGACACCTTATAGAGGTGTTCGCTACCATTTAAAAGAGTACTCAGCTCGACCTCTAGAAAATCCTAGAGAATTATTTAATCTACGTCATGCATCATTACGTAATACAATTGAAAGGACATTTGGCGTACTAAAGAAAAGGTTTCCGATTATTGGGAGCATAACTGAGCCAAAATACGATGTGGATACTCAATCTGAAATTTTTTTAGCATGTTGCATTTTACATATTAACTTGATGTCTGTTGAACCTGATGATGACCTTATTGTCGAAGTTGATCGAGAGCTCCTAGAGCAAATGCATGAACCTGATGATCATGTAAGAGATGTTACTAAGGATGCAACGCATGCTGAGTATTTAAGGACTTCTATTGCAAATGATATGTGGATTGATTACATAAATGAAGTTAATAGTTCTTAAGTTTCATCTCATGTTGACAACTAGTTTATAGTACGTTTGGTTTTTTAATTTATTATGTTATTTGACGAGTATTCGTGCTGTAACTAGAATGATATTTTGTTTATTGTTTATATGAGATTAAGTTTTTTACTTTATTATTTATCCATTGTTTAGTGTGTTGTTTATATATATGTTTTGCTTCTTTTAATTTCATGATTATTTGTATAGGATAAACATGACCAAAACAACAAATGAAATTCCAGTATCAAAGAACGAAAATTTGAAATGGACAAATAGAATGGATGAATTGTTCATTGAGGCAATGCTTTATGAGCAAGCACAAGGGAACAGACCTCATGGAACTTTTACGATGCATGGCTATGCAAATGTTGAAATATTTGATAGAAAAACTTGAGATACCATACTTGAAGAAAACTCACTTGCTTAATCGCCAGAAGACTCAAATCTCATTTTGCCGAGTGTTGTGACTTGTTTAAATGTTCAATTGGACTTAGTGGCTTTGCTTGGAGCCCAGTACAAAAAAGTGGGATGCTGAACCTGAAAGACCTTATAGAGGTATTTATTTAAGTTTAATTGAATTACTTTTGTCCAATTTAATTGTGGGTATATATATAATGTCTTTTATTTGATAATAATGTCTTTATAACTAGGCAAAGCCTAAAGCTGCTATATGGAGGGATCAAGCGATCTACCATTATGATCACTTGGAAGAATTATTTGCTAAAGATAGGTCAACAGGGGAAGGTTCAGTAACTGCAAAAGAGAAACGAAATAAATGGGAGGACAAGGTTGATCAAGAATCTACAATTGTTGGAATTGATGGTGCAATGTCCCGAAATGAAGTAATTGTAGAAAGTTTCAATTTGGATGATATTAGCGAATTTATGTCAACTCATTCTCAAGCCTCTTCTCAAGAACATTTTCAACTACCGACAGAAAGTGTACGTACTTCAAAAGAAAAAAAAAAGGCAAAACATTTTGATGATGAAGGTAAATTAACTAATGTGATTGATAAATTAGCTACCATATTGGAAAAGCAAGGGGAGACATTTGAAAAACAGGGAGAAACATTTATCAATTCATCTGTGGGAGTCTATTCTGCAAATGATATCTTTAAAGGACTTGCTGAAATGAATTTCGATGAGGAAAAAATCGATGAAGCCAATTTATGGCTACTAGAAAATCAAGACAAGGCACGAGCAGTGTTTGGGTTACTATTAGAGAGGAGATTGAATTTCTTGAAGAATTTGATGAATGATCTCCGTTAGTATAAATAATACATATTATGTTTGATGACTTTTGAGTATGGTATGATAATGACTTTGTAGAAGCTATTTTTGTTTAACATGTAATTGGATATTTGTATTTAATTATGGAATTTTTTCTTTGATTAAATTTATCTTGCATATTTTTATTCATGGTTCAATGGTTATAATTAATATAAGGGTAAATTTGTAAAAGTGATATTTTTTTTTCTATTCATTAGAACTCAAAAACGCAAGAAAAGAAAATTTTAAATTTTCTATTCTTTTTTATTAAAAACTCAGAAATAACACAAAAAATCTTCAAGTTTTCTATTCTTTTCTTTTTTCTTCAAAATTCAGAAACAGAGTCCAAGGAGGGTGTATTCAATTAAGCTTTTTAAAGACTTTAAAAGTATGGTTTTATTCAATCAAGACATTTAAAGAATTTATAAAAGTTTACAGATATTCAATTACAACTTTTGTAATGTCTTTAAAAGTTAGGTGATATTGAATTGAGACTTTTATAAAGTTTATAAAAGTATTTTGGTATTCAAAAAGTCGTTGATTTTTCAGATTTCTATTAAATGGTAGAGTTTGACAGACTTTAGAAGAAAAATTATAACTATCAACCCATATCCAAAGTCTGACCTCATCTCTACAGACTTCTAAAGACTTCCAAATATTAAACACAAAGGTAAAAATTCAAATCGCCAGTAAAACAATTAAAGAGAGATTTTATGAAAAATTAAAAAGTACCAAAACTCTACGATAAATTTTAACTTAAAATAAATATAAATTAATCTAATTTTAGAAAATATAATTATTAAAATTATAAACTGTTTATATTTTATTTTTACTAAAATTATTAAAAATTAGATAAACTACACAACTTTTATTATAGGAATATCTCGTTATGACTTTGAAAAATCAAACAGTAAATTTTGATTTTTAATATTATATATATCTACCTGTACAAAATGCAAATGATTTTGAAAAACAAAATATCCCGCTCAAACTCTATTAAGAGATCTGGACCGTAAAAGAAGTTGGATAAATCTAACCATTAATTGAACAACCCAGCACATTTCAGTTAGCTTCACTAATACCTTTCACAGCTTCTAATACCTAGCACATTTTAGAACAACTCAGTCCCACGCACTCTTTGATCCTTACCCACCGGCCACCACCATCACTACCACCTCCTCCTCCACCATCACCACCCATCACAAGAAAAAGCATAAATACCGAATTCCCTCAAAACCCAATCCTAATCAATGGCCTCACCTTCTCCATCACCCTCCTCATCTATACCACAACCACCACCGCCGCCGTCACAGGACCAAAACCAATCCCCACCTTCCCCCAAACCAACAACACCCACCAACACCACTACCAAGAAAACCCAACCCCTCTCCTGGACCCACCAAGAAACCATCAATCTCATCCAAGCTTACCAAGAAAAATGGTACTCCCTCAAAAAAGGGCAGCTCAAAGCCGGCCAATGGGAAGAAGTTGCCATCACCGTCACTGCCCGCTGCGACTACGACGAACCCTCCAAATCCGCTACTCAGTGCCGCCACAAGATCGAAAAACTCTGTAAATGGGTGGTAATTATATGGATTCATCACGAATGGGTTAATGGTAAATTGGTTCCGCCTATAGAAAAAGAGGTATGGGGTTTTTCTCTTATCAGGGTATTGTTTTAGGTGTAAATTGAAATTATTTGAATTACTGTATTTGATTATTAGGTTCCGTTCCAGAAAAACAGTCCCATTTTCTAAATTTGCAATTTTTAAGGTCATCAATTGTTAGCAAATTTATTTTCTGAAAAATATAATGAGTGTTTGAGTGTCTGGTGGTGGCAGCAGCATGGTATTGAAATTTAGAACATGGTATTTTTTTATACTACCATAAATAAAAAGATGACTCTTTTCGCGAAACAATTTATTTATTTACAAAAGGGACTTTTTTTCGGTGAAAGGAGGGATAATATATATAGGTTTTGCATTTGAAGAAAATATCATGACTGAAGTGGAAATGCTTGATTAATAAGCTTTTATAGTTGATTTTGGGGAGGTAAAAGAAAAATATTGTCCACTGCATATACTTATAACCATTCTAGAGTACTGAAGTATAGCTACAAAACTCCTAATTCCCCCTACCCTTACCCCTATCCCTACTCCTATACTTACAAGTATTAAGTGTATTAATTTGTGGCAACATCATCTTAATTTTCATTTATCATCTGATGCTAATGTAGATTCTTCAATATGCATATAAAAGTGTTGAAATAAATTACTATTGTAATTGTCATCCCTTAAAGATGTTCGTGTTATGTTTCATGTAATAAAATTGGATATTTGCTGAACATCGTTCGGTCTAAGCATGATAAAATCATCTCTGGCATAAAGGGTTCCATGAATGAACTGAAACCTAATCCCTTTAGAACTTTTTGCCATTAGTTATTGCTGAAAGGACAATTGAAAGTGAAGGTTGTGCCATTTGAATTTCTAGGGGAGTACTAACTACGTGCATAAATAATTTTCATTTCTGCTTTTTATAGTTTTGATATTGACATTACGTGTAATTCGACTGCTATTTAACATATAGGCAGATTTGATTTATCATGGAGCTAGGTAGATTCATTGTAGATGTATCTATATTGATACCTCAAAGGCAAAATCAATTAAGGATAAAGTAAATTTCAAGCTAAGGTTTTTGCTTGCTTGCTTTCTTTCACATAAGCTCTGTTGATTGTACTCTCGATCGTATATGATTAATGATATTTTTTTTCATACGAACCTAATTTTAATAAATGTCTTATTTTAAGTTTCTGTTGTTAACTAAGGCCTTACTATGAGTTTTATTAATCTACTTTATTATCTGCTCGGTATTTAAGTTTTTTTTTGTTTTTTATTTTTGGTATTTATGCTTCTCCTTTATTTCCTTTTTCTTAATTTTGAATTTTGTATTTTCTGCTCTGTTCTGAATAGATTTGGTAATTAGTAAATGGGGATGTAACTAGACTTGATGAAAGGACTTTGAGAATGTATAAAATAAGAAAAATATATTGTTATGATCTTTATATGTTGATATTTGTTTTTCCTTTGTATGAATATTGAAGGAGGAGAAGACTGTCTCACAGCGCGCTGCTCGCCACAGAGGAAAAGGTGAACTGCTCGAATTACTTAAAATTTTATTTTTCTGCTCTTTTTAATGTTGGATGTGTTCCTAGTTCATTTTGAGTAAGGCATCACACTGATGTCATTTTTCTGGATTGTCATTCGTCAGCTCGCAGAGATTGAAGCTATGGTATTAACATTCATGTACCCTTCGCATATTTGTTGCGGTTTTGATAGTTTTTTATTTATAATTTTTATATATCCCAAGAAACATTGAAATATTTAATTTAGTGCATTGTGAAGTATGCTGAATTACGATTTGAAGGGATGGAATTCGGAACTTTTAGGGATTTAATGTCGGTGCTGAGTTTCAAGTTATATTGGGTATTTGGTCATGTTTAGTTTTTATTCTTTTGATTCATAACTTAAATTTTAGTTTTAATGAGTCATATATTCATTAGAAGCCTCAAAAAGGGGCCAAGCAGAGTACATACAGAATATAAACATAGACAAAAAAAATAGTTCCTAGAGCAAATTCACTCAAAAAAGTCTAAAAAATGTTAAGTAGGAGTATGTTATAGCTGGTAAATTACTAAATTCATAACATCTTTGTAGGTTGGAGAGACCGAGTCGTGTTATTGTTAAATATAAGAAACATTTTCATCAGTGTGGAGGTTAATTAATTTTATGATGTTTTGTATATTATTTTTAGTCAAGTTCATATAAATCTAACCCTTGAAATCAGTTAACTTCACTAATACCTGAGTTTCCAAAACCGTAGCATACACAGTGAGAAAGAGAAAGAGAGTCTGCTGGAAAGAAGGGAGAAAGAAAGGCCAAACACAAAGTAAAACCAATCACTAAGCTAACCAGGTAAATAACTTTAGACTCTTTTCAATCCTTTTCCTCTTCATCGTTAATAACAAATTGGGTGGTAATTGGCTGGATAACTTGGAAATTATATGGACGGCTAAGTTGATTTTTAGTTGCTATGATTAATTGTTATACATTTCCTGTTAACTTCACTTAAACTCTAATTTCTCTCCACTCTCTCTCTGTGCATCGTCCATAGCAATGGCGGGTCTGTATTAATATTCCACCAGACCCCAACCTTCATCCTGCTATACACGTGTTTTTTCATAAAACTTTGGTGTATTTATTGAGGTTCATCTAGGTATGACGCAATGATAGCAAAGTGGCCAAGTCCAACAAATCTATCTATACAAAATAGAACTGATTTTGAAAAGGAAAAAACCCCGCTCAAAGTCTATTAATAGATCTGAACCATCGAAAAGTAGGGATAAATCTAACCCTTCAAAAAACAAATCAGCCTTACTAATTTCACTTACATGGAGGTGAGAGCAATATACCTCCTAATTTCCCTCTTTCCCCTCTCATTTTAGTTCTCCCTCCCTTCTCCCTCCATCGATTTCTTCAATATACCTCCTAAGAAGTAAAGGGCTTTGGGTTTGGTTTGGGTTTGACCGTCACACCATCATCATCTATCTCTATATATCTCTCTCAATTGTTGAAGCTTACCTATCGGACTTCTAGGATATCCGTATCATCCTCTTCCCTTCCGGTAAGCACCTTTTCACCCCTTATTTCTAAGCGTTTATGCAGTTATATCACCTCTCAATTATTGTCACTGGAATTATCCCGAGGACGGCGGGGGAGAGGTATTGGAGGAGGACGTCAGCGATGTTGGGGGAGAAGGAGGAGGTGTCGGAGGAACGAAGGAAGGAGTTGGGGACGGCAAGGAGGGAGAGGGGGGAGCGTTGAGCGAGACAGGAGGTGACGGCGGTGGAGAGGAGGAAGTTGGCGAAGTCGAAGAGATCTGAGTAGGAGGAGAGAAGATTGGAGATGTTGGGTATGGAAAGAATGGGGATGGGGGTGGTGGTGATTAAGAGTAAATAGAGGACTGTGATAGGGGTAAAAAGGTAAATGGGAGAAGTAGTAGCCATTGTTTTTTCTTAATTTGCAGGGTGAAGCAGTGAGGAACTGAGGGGGGAGTAGTCGTAGAAAGATGTGAGGATGGGATGACTTGATGATGTGGTGGTGTTTGATGGTTGAATATAGTACTACTATTTGTCCATAATACTGGTAAATTTTAAGCTAACAAATTAGATTCTTTTGACATGATTTTTTAAATGTTCTTTTTAACCAACTATATTATTAGTACGATTTTATTTTAAATTAATAATTATGAAATAATGAATTAGTAATTTTTTTTAAAAAAATTATAATATTTGTTGTTGTGTTAATTAAATTAAAAAGTATATATTGATGTCACTAGAATATGATGTCACTAGAATTATCCCCGGGGATGATATTGATGCCAAATTTTGCAAAAAAATTAGTCATTTATTCCGTTTTAAATTACTGCGTATGAAATTGATGGTGAAATTCAATACCAAGTCCTTTTTTGCTTTAAATTGTTTGTTATGCTGAAAGCTTGTGATATAAGATGGTGTACTATCATGCTTCCACGCCTGATTGCATATAATAATGAATATCTTCATTGAAATCATAGTATTGTTTTGGGTTCACTTATTAACCCATAAAAAAACCCAATGACCCAATCAAATTATTGAAAAACATGAAAGGAGTCTAAATAGCCCAATTACTAATACTACATTTTCCCAGCAAAATTGAGTCTTTAGAATGTGAGACAATTATAAAAATTTGACCAATACTAGATAGAATCAAATTAAACCTATATAGAGACTTTATTAATTGTGAAAGTCAAGTAAGAAAGGTCTTAAGTAGGCCTCATCTTAAAATCCAGTTATTCACAATCATTCTGGGATCCTTGGATTTTCTTTTCCTCAAAAGTTTTATGTCATTAAAATAGTAGTTTTTACAAATTCTTCAGGGATAAGGAAAGAAGATTTTACCATACTAATTGAGAAAGGGCATCAACGGATAACAAGGATTCCTTATAAGAGTATGTAGCTCATTAGATACTGTAAAAACAGTATATGGAGTAAAATGATGTAAATCCACCTAATCTTTTATGAGGTCACTATTCAAAAGTTGCGATATCACTCATTAATATGTTGCACCCGAAAATAAAATACTCAAATTACTTTTGATGTCATTAATACTCCCTTCATTAAGAAATTGCTTTTGACGTCATTAAGAAATAATCCCTTTTGAGGAGAGTATCAAATATATTCCATTTTAATTACCCACAGTGGATCGTACATTTAGTAAACAAGGAATCTCAAATTTTGGATGGTGCTTATAGAACATTTGATCTCTTATTGCAGCACTGGTGCTTCTCTTTCTCCTTCTGTGTCCGCCGACTTCTCGCTCCCTCCGTGGCCATCTCCTGCGATTGCTATAAGGTACCAAACCCTGAGTTACTTACTCTGTTTCTTTCTTAAACTGTATTTATATAATAGATAAGTGTCTACATTGATTAAAGCGCTTTTTGTTGTGTGAGTTTCTGATTATTAGTGATTGTGAATATCTTCTAAAGATTAGGTTTTGTTTTGTTGGGCTTTTTGGTTGTGTCTATGGGTTGTCATCTGGGTTCAGTCACGCTTAATCGTTTTTGGGTTGTGAAAATTTGATTTTAATGTGCATTTGTGGTTGTTAATTCAGTATGATTTTTATTGGGTTACTTTTTGTTTGATTTTGTTTTTTGAAGTGATGGTTTGTTTTGAGGTTGTGGATTAATTGCTTGAAACTTTTCCTCATGGATCTTTGGGGTCTTGGTAATAGGTATTTCTGCTCTGTTGGGTATCAGTGATTTTTCGAATTACTGTGGTTGAAGATTTTCTCAAAATTTGAAATAATATGGGATCAGATTAATGTCAGAACCTTTAGAAACTTATTAAGAGATTATAATTCGTAGCTTTGTTTTGAAATTGAATTTGCCAATCATAGATACAAGTGTTGCAACATATTTGCTCTAGCCTATGAGAGGATTTCTAAAGTTTCTTGGCATGATATTCTCTCTGTTAACTAAGATTAAAAGGCAAGTAATGACAATGAAGATTTAAATTTGTCCAGTTTGTTCAAATTTCAGAAAATTTATTTTAACATTTAACTACGTGTATGTAACACATCCTAGCAAGCACAATCTTGAGTTTTAAACAAGTTCCGAAGAAAGTATATAACATATTCCAACATTTAAGGTGTACTACGTACAATGTAGGAATTGTACTACTTTGAGGTTTTATCACATTGTCTTGCACGTATTATGCAAGTGAATGCAGAATTGTCATAAATCCACCACAAGCCCCTTTTTGTATGACTTTTCATTTTTTTTAGCATATTTACTTTCTGAAACATGGCCTAACTTTTTCAATAATTTTTTTCATTTAGGACTAATTAAAGTTTATTTTAAAATTTATAAAATGACATGATATTAACTCCTAATATGTCATTATTTTTATGTTATCAAGTTAGGCAGCACACTATCACTATTAGCTTCTCAACTAATTCTTATGAAGACAAATTTCAATGAATAATCCAACTTTAATAGTCAAATTCTCCTAAATTTAAACCAAGTTTAACTATATTTCAAGATTTATTTTTTATTATTTATAAGCATTTTTGATTGATTGTAACTTTTTAAATATTAACTTGACAAGATTGACTATTAACTAAGTTTGAATTTTTGAGAGATAAATTCTTGGCCGTCGGATGTTGAAGCCCCAAATGATTTAGATCGTTGGATGTTGAAGCCTAAATTGATTTGAGGCCGTTGGATGTTGAAGCCTTGGGATTTAAGTCGCTCTAATCTATTTTAAAGATATATAAAATAAAAATGCCCTTACCCAAGAATTACATTTTTTTAATAATAATAATAAATAAATAAAATCAATCAAAACCAATAACAGTCTCAAATTATAATAACCAATGGCAGTTGTTGAACATTTCTCACGCTGTGTACTTGCTGTACGAGACTGATTGTACAGTCTCTTGCATTTGGTGTATAAAAGAGTAATCTCTTGCATTTGGTGTATAAACCCTATAAATTGCACAAGGTGAGATGTTATGATACAGGTGTTTAATTTTTCAATACTTTTTGAGTTTATTTTTTCTTTTTCTTAAAGGTTCTTCTGGCAAGTATTTTTTTTTATATATTTTATGTTTTGATTTATCAAAACTGAATAAGTTTGAGGGCAGTCCTAATTTCTTTCATGCAAACGGTTTTGGTTGGAGTTAGGAATTTAGGGCCTTTTTGTTTCAAATGTAAAAATGCCAAATATTTAATTTGAGTGAAAAAAATGTTGTGCACAGAAGGTTAGGATTGTAGGGTTGTATTTAGTGATAGAAATGGAAGTATCCAAAAATCCAAAATATGAACATTGCTATTTCTTTTTGTAAAACAACTCATGTAGTAGAGGTAAATCTTTATGCTTTTAAAGTCTTGGGTTTATTGGTTCCAAACCTTGTACTTGGGTTTACCTTAGGTTTTGTATGGAACTCAAAATAAAAGTGAGGAATAATATCCTTTATATGCCTAAGTATAATGACTGTTTTGAGATGTTTGTATGCTAGCCAAGTAGCTTGGTGACGGTTTAGTAGATGTTATCTATTAAGTCATCCGGATATACATATGATGGAAATAAAACTTATTCATGTACACTATGTCAAAATCATTCCATGCTCATCATGATATTATGTGTTATCTATATTGTTATTCCATGTTTTCAATGAGACAAAGAAAGCTTAGAGGTGGACTGTTTTGGTGCCAAAAATCAAACTGACTATACAAGCTTATTAAGGTTAAAAGTTTTGATATTCAATTTTTAAAAGACATATAACTAAACGATTCATTTCAATTTTTGCAGTCTTGGGATGATATTGCTATTGAATGGAAACGTGTTCATTCAACAAGAAGTCGAGGGTGGAGAAAAGTTAACAGGGTTATGTGTATTTTATAATTCTTAAATCGTATTCAAGTAATCACGTGTCAATTGTTTCTTTCTTGCGATACTACTAACATTTTGCTCTCTTATAAATAACAGGTTTTTGTTACAAACAATATTTGTTGGTCGTGGACGTTGCCGATGGATAGCCTTTCTTTTCAAAGGTTTATGTACCGAAGACATGGTAGAGCTTGACAGATCTACAAGGTAAATGTTATTATATGTATTTTTAA
This sequence comes from Panax notoginseng, assembly GCA_016801055.1. Lineage (NCBI taxonomy): Eukaryota > Viridiplantae > Streptophyta > Magnoliopsida > Apiales > Araliaceae > Panax > Panax notoginseng. The sequence goes on along the minus strand of CM029015.1, from coordinate 188,187,289 downwards.
GAACATAGTTTATTAAAAGTGGTAATATTTTTAGGTAGATGATTGGAAAATAGATTTTTGTAAAATCATTTTTTTGGGTACATTTGGATGCTGTTTATTATGATTGATCAGGCATTCAGAGCTTTGTTTGTTTATTTGCCATGATTAATGCAATTTCTAGAATGTCCAAGTTCTCTTTTTGATAAAAGGTTTGCAGGTTTGTATGGAGCAGTAAATATCTTATTTTCCGTAAACTAATTTACTAACTTTGTTGTTTATGGGTTTGCTAAAGTAACTGTATCAGGTGTTTTCATTTGTTTTGTTCTTGGTTAAATTATTGAAAGTAAACCAGAGCTTTGATATGTCTAGTTGTGCTATGATTTTTTCTTTTATATTTACTTGGGTTGCTTTTGGGAGCATGTATTCATGCTTTGGAATTGAATTTGGAGCAGAACTTTTCTTAGTTTTGAATTCGGATTTCAGTTAAGATGTGACGGCATGGTTTTGTTCATGTTGTTTTCATGCTTCTGGTGGTTTGTTTTCTCATAGGGTAGGTTTAGATCTCATCTAAATTTTCTCAATAATGGTGGCGACAAGAAACTATATTTTGTTTGGTGCTGTCAATTTAATGTTTTAGGTAAATACTGAGGATTGTAGCGAATTTTTTGAGATACAAATGGGTTTACCTTATGCTAGATATTTAGAATTGCAAAGCTAAAGTAATGTTCTAACTACTGAATTTTTGTTTTTCTGTTACTTTCTGATAATTTGTTGTTCTAATTTTGGGTGTATTTTCTCGGTTTCATAGTATTGTGGATTTTTTTCAAAGAGATTCCTCAGTTTATAGTTGCTAAGTGGTTGCAAGTTCATGTGAGTGAATACATTTGGATATTTCAATTTTGTGACATGACTCCTTTTTACTTTTATTCATTTATTTTACTACAATTACGGGGTTATATGTAGACTTATAAATTTAATTTTGCGATGGGGGAAGGGGTTAGTAAGTTAAAGAGGATCGTTTACATTCTACTTTCTGGAATCTATTTTCATTCTACTTTCAGTTTCTCCTTTTCAATATGACACATCATATTTTTGTTTTGAACTTTCACTCTTATCTTTTAGCTTGACAATGAACTGGTACTGTACATTTGTTTAGTTTAAGATTTTTATCTGTATTTCATTTGTCGTACAGGAGCTCATTATTTCTTTGCCAAGTAATGGGATTAAGTACCCTTCCGTTATCTGACTGATGATGTGTTCATATCTGTCATGTTACTTGAAATTTTGGTTGCCACAATATTTTTTTGTTGGTCTCACCTGTTAGTATTACATTGCTCTCACTATATCATTCCACTTTTATGCTTATTAGACATTTTTTTTGGTATTGCCACAATATTTTTTTGTTGGTCTCACGTGTTAGTATTACTATATCTTTACACTTTTATGCTTATTAGATAGATTTGTTATTTATCCATGTAATTGATGCAATAATTTCCTTACTTAATCCGCAGCTCTTACATGGTTACATGTTCAGATATGATGAATGTGATGCTGCTGATCTTATTTAAGCCGATCTTATAAGGCGTGCTTTTGCGGGTGATGACGTGGAGGAAGAGTTTGAGAAGGATAAAGAGGAGATGTTAAATGAGGAAAATCCAGAACCAGAAAAGCCCGTTCTACTCCCTGGCTGGGGTCAGTGGACTCATGTACAAAAAAAGAGAGGCTTACTTTCTAGGATGCTGGAAGAGCATGAGAATGCTAAAAAGAAGAAGGAAGAAACTCTTAAGAAGAGGAAGGGTGCACATCTTAAGAATGTGACCATATATCTGAGAAGGTGGATAAAAAGGTCAGTCATTTTGGTTATAGGGTTTATTAGGTGCATTACGCTACAATTTAGATGATAGAAACTGAAGTAATCAGGAACAGAAGCATTGCACATGTACACAATTCATTAACTCTGTTTATTACCTAATATGTGGTGTTTGTAATGGTATATGGCAGGCTGAGAAGCTACACACAAAGACATTGCCTTATCCATACACATCAAAGGAAGTTTTTGAGCAGAGCATCCGGATACCTATTGGTCCTGAATTCAACCCTGCAACTGCAATTGGAGCTCTTAATCGCCCAGAAGTGTGTTCCACATTAGACTTTTGCCTCCCTTTGTTATATATTCGTTGTGAATGTTTTGGTTTTCATCCTCACTATGACACAAGGATTAGTGCAATATGGTTGCAAGGTTACTCTGACTTTGTTTGTGATTCATACAGGTGGTGAAGAAATCTGGTGTGATCATAAAACCAATCAAATATGAAGATGTGGATCCCCATGGGAGAGCAGAGGAGCATAAGCGGGGTGGGAAGAAGCAGAAGAGTGGGAATAGACAGAAGAACAAGAATTGAGGCAGAATGTCAAAAAGATCGATACAAAGTGATAAAAGCGGACTGCATAAGCAGAACAAAGGGAGTCTAGGCAAAGCAGTGAAAAAATATTACTGTTTTTATCCATTTAGAATTTATATGGGTCCTGTTTTTCCCTTTTAGTCAATTATGTATAATATATATATTTCCTTGGCAGTTCTATGAATGCCAAAGGAGAACTCTATATATATTTTTTCATTTTTGTTCTTTGTCGTTATGTTCTTTTATAGGAGAATTTGTCAAATTGAGAAAAGTGTATTTGTTAATTAGGAGATAAGGTATCAAGAAGAGGCTCTTTGTTAGGTTTGCTGTTAGAAAAAGGACACTGGCCAGCATTTTACCAAATCCTACAGGAACATTTCCTCTTTTTATTTATTTGTATCAAAACAACAAAGGTGTTAATTAGTAGTATTTCATAGTTAATTTATAATTGTTAGTAGTAGTGGAGTAGTGGACGTGTGGAGGAGTGTTTTTAAATGTTCTTAAAGAAAATATGAAGGTCATTGGCTTTGAGATTTTTTTGAATTTAATAAAGGGCAAAGGGTCAAAAATGCCCATGATGTTTATCCCGATATCCCACTTGCACCCTAAACTAATTTTTTTTCTAAAAGTACCCTCAACGTTATATTTTTTGGGTCGCTTGTGCTCCTGCCGTTAACAGAAGACAAGCGGTGTTAAAATGTGATGACGTGACAGGTTTAAATATAAAATATATTCTAAATAAAATAATATATATATCATTTAATAAAAAAAAAATACTAAAATAAAAAATAAAAAAAGCATAACATATTTACATCATTTAATCAAAATAATAAAATTCAAATTATTTTGTTAACTAATCAAAACAACTAATTAAATAAAATAAGTTGTATAACATTTACATCATTTAATCAAAATATTAAAAATTCAAAACATAACATATTTACATCAAATACTAATTAAAAAAAATACTAAAATACTAATTAAAAAATGATTTTCATTATGTTTTTCATAAATTCATAAAACTTTTTATTATGTTTTTTTTGTTTATGTGTATTGTGTTAGAATTGTGTTTATATTTGGATAATTGTACATTACGCCTTCCGTTCTATAAAAAGAATATTATTTTTATTTAATTTTAATTATTTTTTATTAATTTTCTTTAAGAAGAACAAAAGTTTTTTTTATAATTTATTTTTAGTATTTGTCCTCTCCTTTCTCTTGGATTACTGTAAAAAGTGCAAAATAATAATAATAATAATAATAATAATAATAATAATAATAATAATAATAATAATAATAATAATAAACTAATACATGTGTATGCACATAAGCAGATTTGAAAATTTTATTTTGTTTCTCATTAAAATTATATAGTTTTATCAATTGAATGCATTTTAGTTGATTTAATAAGTTAAATAGGAATTGGATTTAGCAAGAAGTAAGATTTTTTTTATTATGGAAACAATAATTCTGTAATTGGGTGGGAAAAATTATAGTACTTACCTTTTTCTATTTTTTTATGGAATCTTTTTATTTTACATATTTTATTTAATTAGTTGTTTTGATTAGTTAAAAAAATAATTTGAATTTTATTATTTTGATTAAATGATGTAAATATGTTAGGCTTTTTTTTATTTTGAATTTTAGTATTTTTTTTTGTTTTGATTAAGTGATATATATTATTTTATTTAGAATATATTTTATATTAGGGTTGACCCGTGCCTTCGGCATTATGAATGCTCGTGTAATTATTTAATACCTAAATATGAATCTAAATGAAAAATGTGAGTTACAATGTTTAAAGAGTATCTACATGCTCATTATTTACAAATCGATACTGGCAAGAAAAAATGAATTTGTTAAGGAAACAACTAAAGCCAACATTCACATTCACTCAACAATAAAATTGACTTAAGCCAGTTAACTACATTTATTAAATGGGCAAAGGGTCAAAAATGCCCCTGATGTTTACCCCGATGTCCCACTTGCACCCTAAACTAATTTTTTTTCCAAAAGTACCCTTAACGTTACATTTTTGGGTCGCCCGTGCCCCTGCAATTAACAGAAGACAAACGGAGTTAAAATATGATGACGTGGCAGACTTAAATATAAAATATATTCTAAATAAAATAATATATATCACTTAATCAAAACAAAAAAAATACTAAAATTCAAAATAATGTTTTCTACCGCAGGCCGTCTAAGGATCCCATCCACATTAATGCATGGCAGGTATAACAGTCAACCATCATGCCTTTTCATCATTAGCGGTCAAAGATAGAGATATTTAATATCTAATGGGTCAGCCCATTGACTCGACCCAATATTATAAAGACTTAACAAAGGTAAAACAAGGACTAAGCCCAATAACTCTAAGATCCATTAATGATGACTCGGTAAACTAACCAAATAAATATGCCCAATTTATTCGGCCCAATAAGTGAAATATCATGACCTAACATTGTCCCCTAATTTTTTATTAAACAAACTGTTTAATAGAAAACTATAAATAGTCCATGATATGAAAATTTTAATAGAATCGAAAGAGGCCCAAACTGAAACCCTTCAAGGCCCAAATGGTAAAGAATTGGACTAATGAGGCAAATTAAAAACCGGAAAGTCAAATGAGAGGCCTAACCCGGTTAATATCTGAATCTTGAATCAGACGCTACCCATTTGAATTCTTGATCATTACTGTCAATTAATGTGCCGCCTTCGTATACCGTGTAACCATCAGTATAAAAGATAATTTCCCCCAATTTTGACAGTTTTACCTGCCAATTTGAAATATCAGACTCTTGAGCTTTCTTCTTCTCTCTCGATCTCTTCTTCCCTTCTCTGCGAAATTTCAACAATGGTAACCCTAAATACGAACCAGAGTTCTCCTCTTCGTGTAACCCCAATCAATACTGTTCCACCCAATCCAAGCCCTAATAAAGAGGTTTCGAGTTCAAACCCAAAGGATGCAACTCCTAGTAAGAATCCATCAACGAAACCCCTCCCTAACCCTTCTGCATTCTTTAGGAGTAAGGAACGTTATGCCCATGCCAATACTCCGTCGACAGTTACTGAAATTGAGTTGAGGAAGATTCGGGTTCGTTGCCATATTCCAGACACTCATTTGGTGAGAGCTCCCAGATCAGAGGAGCGAATGAACCAACGGTCAGAAGGATGGACGACCGTTCTGGTGACTATTCTTGAGAAGGGGATCTGATTCCTTGTTCACACTTTTATAGTGACCCTCCTAGGGTTTCTTGGTGTTGGGTTTGCCCAATTGGTGCCGAACTCCTACATCCACATCCTAGCATTCATCGCTTTCTGCTATGAACTAGGCGTCGAACCCACACTCGACTTCTTCTTCACTGTCTATAAAATTGGCCAGTCCAAAGAAAAAGGATTTAAGGCCATAAGCAAGCATTCCCCGAAGACAGGAGAGAAGTTCGAGAGACGTTCGTTGGTCTCCACTCCATCCAGTAACAAAGGATGGCATAAAGGATGGTTCTTCATCAAAGGACCAGAGATTGCTTCCTTGCCGAACTGGGCTACTGACGAGAAGGTTTCTGCTGACTTCGGAGATATTCTTAAAGAACGTGAGGCTGAAATGGTAGAACTTTTTGACAATTTTCCGAAGGAAGAGTGGAAATATGGGCTCCTCTCGAAACAAGCATAGTTATATGACCATAAATGTAAGTTCCGAACAACTTTGTTATATGTTTTTACTTTTGAATTTTAAGTGATATAAATGTTGATATAGGATTGTTTACTTTATACAGTATCTTTGATCAGACCGAACTCCTCATAAATAAAAGAGTTTGAAGATTTTCTATCTGGCAAATCAATGGAAGTCGCTGAAACTACATTGATAGAGGCTACACCCGAAGACAATCCAACCATTGAATTGAACCTCACGGAGATGAACCAGAAGCTGATGACCTTCCTCCACACGAAGAAACCCTTCAACCTCGCCGGAAAAAGAGTGCCATCTGAAAACCTCGATCGATGCCCACATTCGCAAATCCTAAACCTATCGCAGAACCTGAATCAATCATCAACCCAGCACCTGCTCGAGGAAGTGTACTCGATCTGTCGGTAGATGATCGAAAAAATCTTTTTCGAGTCAAAAAATTAAGAACCAAAATCACACCACTAACAGCAGATGAACTCATAGTGCCTCCTCCTTCAACCGATCTGCCCCCAACAATTCCTATTGAGATTCAAGTCTCCGAGGATGAAGAACCAGTTGAGCCCATTTCATTATTAACTCGAATAAGAAAACGATCATCCGATAACCAACCAAGTTCAGCTTCTGCCCCATCACCACCACGTGAAACCGTTCCACCTCGGTCTCCATCACCTGAAAATATCTATATGGACCCATCACCAATTCGTGAACAACCGGTACCTTCTCTTGAACGACCTATACCCTCTCCTCCAAGGCCTTCATCTTATGAATTTGAGAATGATGCCCTGGCATCACCAACCTTATGGCCTCAGTTCAATACGAACTTCCCTTTTCACCTGTTCAATTCATTTGTTCGGGATACTGACGACCATAAGTTCGGTAACAGCTCAATTCGGGACCTAATTGATGAAGGAATGTGGTATCAAGCAAAGGTAAGTAACTTTCCTAAATTTTGTGCTCATCTTCATGCTTTAGATGTTTGAGATCGATTGAAGAATATTGGATATGTGCAGGCAAATGATGTGTTCAGACGTTTACGTCCAAGGTCTATCGAAGCTGAAGCCGAAGAAGAGGCTATAAGAAAAGAGAACGCCATCCTGAAGTCGGCTTTGGCTAGGGAGAGAAGTCAACATGAAAGCGTTCTTCACACCAATGAAGGTCTTTGGAAAGATTTGACACAAACCAAGGAGGAGCTTAAGGCATCTAACAACGAACTAAAGTTGATCAAGGAAGAGCTGAAGGTGACTAAGGTCAGTCAACAAGATCTGACTAACATGAATGTCGATCTCGTGACCAAGAATGAGGCTATGAAGGTTAATAATGAAGAGCTCGCCACAGCCAATCGAAGCTTGGCGGTACAAATTGATGAAGTCCAGACAAAGGCTCAGGATGATAAGGAAGTACATATGGCCAAACGTTGTAAACTTCATAACAAGATAAAAGTGCTTAAGGAGCTAGGTCCAACTCTGACTGAAGAGCTGTGTAAGCAGATACAGACGGACTATCGGGCATCCGATGAGCTCAATGCAGAAATTTTGAAGGTTTATTCGGAAGGTTATGAAGTCTGCAGAGGTCGAGGCAAGGAAAAGTTGATTGCAGCTCAATTAGACCCAGCCCTTCTTGATTCCGAAAACGAAGATAATGCCTAAATATGTCTTTTCTACTTTCTAATGTTAGGATTTGTGTAAAAATTTCTTACTTTTTTGTATGAACCATTTAAATATTAATGAAATGTCAACTTTATTCATCATTATTTCTGTATAATTCATTTCTTGTCAATAATTCAGTATCAATGAACTTTGAAAATTGTACAAGCTTCAATTTGAACTTAACTTAAATTGTGAATCAGACAAGGCATATAACAGTCAAGTTAAGAAATAATATGAACCGAACTCAACACTTGAACAAAATAAAGTAATGCATACTTATGGTTACCGAAGTGTGAGACAGATCATGTATAAGGTGAATTCGGCTGATCCTCTTTGCACCATCGGGATCTTGTTTACCACTCAGGGTAAGACAAGTATATAAGGACTATAGAATTTGTTTACCACACAGGGTACAACAAATTCATAAGGACACTCCTATCAAAAAGGCTACCATCGAATGGTCAGCGAGTCCGACCGAACCTCCTTACACTGTTGTGCATTTGTTTACCACTCGCGGTAAAACAAATTTATAAGGACACACCATCAATAAGGCTACCAACAAATGGTCAGCGAGTTCGACCGAACCTCCTTACACTGTTGTGCATTTGTTTTCCACTCGCGATAAAAAAAATTTATAAGGACACACCCATCAATAAGGCTACCATCGAATGGTCAGCGAGTCCGACCGAACCTCCTTACTTCGGTGCATTGATTTACCACTCGCGGTAAAATAATAATAAAAGGACTATGGAATTTGTTTACCACGCAGGGTATAACAAACCCATGAGGACATTCCTGCCGATGAGGCTACCATCGAATGGTCAGCGAGTCCGACCGAACCTCCTTACACCGATGAAGTTTGCCTACCACGAGGGGCGTGACAAATTCATAAGGACCACCTGCCAAAGAGGCTACCATCGAATGGTCAGCGAGTCCACCCCGTCCTCCTTACATCATTGTGAATTTAGGACCAAATAGAGAGAAGATCGATTGTGAAAAAAGTGAATCTTTTATTGATAATGATCCAACATTTACAGACTTCCGGTAGACTGACTCGATCTCTACTGAAAATACTTCTGAAGCCTGCCAGCATGCCAAGTATTCTTGATCTCTGATCCATCCAATGCCCTTAGCTGATAAGTTCTGGGCTTTGGTACTTCAACAACTTCATACGGTCCTTCCTAGTTTGGCATTAGCTTTCCTAAGTTCTGAGGCATAGATGCTTCGACTTCCCTAAGGACGAAATCTCCTACTTCAAACCTTCGAAGTGTTACCCCTTTATTGTAGTGCTAAGCCACTCTTCGCTGATATGCCGCCAGCTTAATCAAGGCTACCTCTCTGACTTCTTCTAGCAAGTCCAAGTTGATCTTTAGCCCTTCATCATTATAGACATCTTTAAAATGACTAACCCGAAGACTGGTGGATCCGATCTCAACAGGGACTAAGGCATCAGTGCCATAAGCCAATCTGGAAGGTGAGTCTCCTGCGGTAGTTCTCGGCGTAGTCTGATATGCCCATAATACACTGAGCAGCTCCTCTGGCCATCTTCCTTTAGCTTCATCCAGCCTACGCTTAATCCCATTCAGCAGCGTTCTGTTGGTCACCTCGACCTGCCCATTCGACTGTGGATGAGCCACCGAAGTCTTCTTGTGCTAAACCCCCAGCTCCTTCAGAAATCCTTCAAACTTTGATCCCACGAATTGGCGTCCGTTGTCCGATATCACCACCTTAGGAATTCCGAAACGAAATACTACTGACTCCTTCATGAACTTCAAGCATTCTTGTTCCGTTATTAACCTAAGTGGCTTCGCTTCTACCCATTTGGTCATATAATCGATGGCAACTATAACAAAATTGACCTGACCTTTAGCTTTCAGCAATGGACCCAATATATCTACCCCCAAACAACAAAGAGTATAGGAGATAAGATCGAGTATAGCTCTTCTGGTGGCTGATGTGGGGTCGGACTGTTGAGCTGGCACTTCTCGCACTTCTTCACATACTCTGTAGCTTCTTTGAAGATTGTAGGCCAATAGAAACCCTACCGAAGCACTTTGTAGGCTAATGACTTAGCAGCCATATGGTCGCCACAAATACCCTCGTGAACTTCCCGAAGAGCATACTCAGCTTCGGACGGAACCAAACACTTTAACAATGGTGACGAAAATGCCCTTCGATAAAGATCCTCATCAATAAGAACGAAGTTGGCACTCTTGTACTTGATCTTCTTTGCCAGCATCTGATCCGAAGGAAGGACGCCATCTGCCGTCCGCCAGATATTCGATGTAGGGAGTCATTCAATAGTTAGAACGTTTAATGCACATCACTGCTTCATGCTGGATACTCGGCTGCTGCAGAACCTCCAAATAGACTGACCCATCAAAGTTGTTAGCATCTGTAGTGGCCAGCTTTGAAAATGCATCGACAATAGAATTATCGTTACGCTCTATACCCTGAAACTCATATGAGACGAAATACTATAGCCGATCTTTCAGCTCTGCCAAATACTTGATCATTCTCGCTCCACGAGCTTCATAATCCCTTGAGACTTGTTTAACGACCAGCTGAGAGTCACTATAAATGATCAACTTCTGAACTTCTAGACTCTTCGCCAGTCGAACTCTTACCAACACTGCTTCGTACTCGGCCTCGTTGTTCGTTGCTCTGAACCGAAATCTGATGGCCTACTGTACCTTGAATCCCTCCGGACTTGTCAAGATAATCCCTGTCCCACTAACGTCCAAAGTAGAAGACCCATCTGCATACAGAGTCCACGAGTTTTGATTGTGATAAAAAACTGCAACTGCTCGATCGGACGCTTCAGCTTCTGGCAGCTCAGCATCTGCTTCTGAGAATGAACACTCCACCATGAAATCAGCCAAGGCTTGATCTTTGATAGCAGTTCGGGGATGATACTCGATGAAGAATTGGGACAACTCCATTGTCCATGCAGCTAATCTCCCCTAAACTTCTGGCTTGCTCATCACCTTCTTCAACGGTTGATCCGTGTAAATGACCAGGAGCCTACCCTGAAAATACTGCCGAAGCTTTCGACTGGCAATTATCAAAGCAAAGGCAAATTTTTCAATATTCGGGTACCTGGTTTCAGCATCTCTCAGGACATGACTAACATAATAGACTGAATGTTGCTTCCCCCCAACCTCCCGAACCAATACTGCTCCTACTGCCAACGAGCTAGCTGCCAAGTATAAGTACAAAGTCTCAGCAGGAGCAGGTTTCATCAATAAAGGAGCTGAAGACAAATACGTCTTTATGCCTTGAAAGGCATCTTCACACTCCGAAGTCCACTGGAATGTCTTCGCATTCTTCGGTCCCTTCAATGTATTAAAGAACGACAAACATCTCTCTGCCGATTTGGACATGAATCTCCTCAAAGCTACAATCCTCCCGGTCAGACGTTGAACGTCTTTGAATGACTGAGGAGTCTTCATATTTAGTATGGCCTGGATCTTTCTGGATTGGCTTCGATACCCCTTTGACTAACCAGATAACCCAGGAACTTCCCTGCACCGAGGCCAAAGGTACACTTAGTAGGATTGAGCCTCAACTTGTGATGACGGACCGTCTGAAAGCATTCCTCTAGATCATCCAGTTACTTATGAACGATCATGCTCTTCACTATCATGTCGTCAACATACACCTCCATGTTCCTTCCTAGCTGTTTCTGGAAGACAAAGTTCATCATTCTCTAATAGGTGGCTCCAGCATTAATCAAGCCGAGTGTCATCTTCTTGTAGGCATACACAGAACGGTGTGTGATGAATGTTGTTTTTGGAATGTCCTCTTTGCACATAGAAATTTGATGATAACCTGAAAAAGCATCCATAAAGCTTAGTAGTGCATACCCCGAAGTCGCATCAATAAGTTGATTAATGTGGGGTAGAGGATAGAAGTCCTTCGGGCAAGCTTTATTCAGGTCTGTGTAGTCGATGCACACTCGCCACTTCCCGTTATGCTTTTGGACCAGCACCACGTTGGCCATCCATTCCGGGTAATCTATCTCAAAGATGAAGTCTGCAGCTATCAGCTTCGCAATCTCTTCATCAATGATTCTCTGTCGCTCAGGAGCAAAGATCCGCCTCTTCTGCCGAACTGGCTTCTTTGACGGGTCTACATCCAACCGATGCTCGGCAATTTTTTGGTTGATTCCAGGCATATCCTGAGGCTCCCAAGCAAAGATGTCCGCATAACAGCGAAGAAGTTCCATAAGGTTCGTCCGGAGAGGTTCCGGCAAACCCAAACCTATCTTCACTATTTTGTCCCTCTTACCAACAACCAGCTCGATCTCCTCTGTCTCCCCTGCAGGTATGACCAATGGCTCCGAACTGCTTTCGGTAAATGGCTCGATTTTTATCACCATGGTTTGCTTTTGCTTGCTGACCCCAACTCCTGAAGCAATCACCGCATTCCTATAGCATCTTCTGGCCAGATCCAAGTCCCCTGCTACCTCTCCAACTCCATGTGCCGTTGGGAACTTGATCTTAAAATGAGGAATGGAAGTCATAGCTTGCAGAGTTGTCAAAGTAAGTCGTCCCATTATTTCTACCTGTTGTGGAGCAGTACCGAAGATGACTGGTAGCTCAATAGTTCCTGCCACTTTAATCGGATCATTGCTGAAGCCATATAAAGGAGCCTCCTGTCCCACCTCCATCTTTCGCCCATCAAGATGCATCCTCTGATAAGCATGGGCGTATAGAATATCAACAGAAGACCCGTTGTCGATCATCATCCGCTTCATATCCACCGAACCCACTAGTGCAGTGATCACCAGTGCCCCTTCATGAGGTTCGATGGGCTCCGAAGGATAATCTGCATCAGTGAAGGATATAACTATCCCTGGAAACGGTCTGTCAGTCTTCGGGAGAACACCCGCCACGGACATAACTGAATCCAGATATCTTCTCCTCTTCTTCCCTACCAATTTCCCTGTCGTCCCACCGATTATTACATCAACGACGTGCCTTGGTGGTTGATTTGGAGTAGGTTGAACGGGTGGAGCTGTTTGAACCGTCTGAACAGTACGGTCAACATTCTGCTGTTATTGCTGATGGTCCCTCCCGGCCACATACTGAACTAACAAACCGCTTTGAACCTTCCTCTCTACAAAGTCCTTTAGATTGCAACACTCATTAGTGTCATGACCTGTAGCTTGATGATAGCCATAATATTTTCGAGCATTGCCCTGTCCTGGCTTGAGAGTATCACGAGGTGGTTCGAAGAACGGTTGGCTCTTGATCTGATCCAATATCACCGACCTATCCGTGTTCAGTTTGGTGTAAACCTTGTTCACCTTCTGGGCAGGAGCAGGTGGGCGATTACTCCCCTGTCGCCATGTGTTGTTATATATCTTCGAGTTGCCCTCTGGCCGATCATTATTCCCTCCCCCCTTCTTCTGATCGCCTTCAGGCTTAGAAGTGTCTATCTCCTTCAGCCTGTCCGAAGAAGGACGTTTCAGGCTATTCATAGCCTCTTCTACCACAATATAACCTTCCGCCTTATCAAAGGCATCGGCCAAGCTTTTTGGATGGTGAAACATCAGCTTCTTCACCAGCTTCTCTGACTTCACCAGATCCAACCCATTCTGAAATAATCCGACAGCTTGACGATAATTGAGGTCCGCCACTTGGCCAACTGTTTCCTTTAATCGCTTCACATACTGACCCAAGGACTTATTAGTAAACTACCGGACTTGTGCCAAAGAACCCGTAGGCTTTCCCCTTCTTCGGTTGCTCCCAAAATGAGTATGAAACTTGTCACACAGCTCGGACCACGACGAAACTGAATCAGCGGGCAAAGTCCCCATCCACTTCCTTGCGTCCTTCCTCAACATCGTAACAAACGTGTGACACTTGGCAGCATCGGTAAAATCGTAGTAATCCATCTGCCGGTCGAACGCCTGGCTATGGTCATAAGGGTCTCCAGACCCATCATAACTTTTCATGTGAGACAACTTCTTTGTGGTATCTGTCTTCTCCTTGAGAATATCTGCAGAAAAAGGGGACGCCTTCTTTCCCGTAGTGTCTTTCACCTGCTGAACTTCAGCCAGTTTCTTCTGAAGCTCCTTCAACTTCTTAACTAAAAAGTCTACACCTTCCGGTTTGGAAGAGACTTCTTTCTCTGGCGATTCTTTCTTCTTCTGAATGGACCGAACTCCTCTATCGGAAACCACTGCCTTTGATGGACTTCTGGACTTACTTCCACGTGTGGCCCTGTCATCACGGTGAGAGTATTCATGATGATGCTCTCTTTTTCTATTCTCTGGTACATACTCCCTTGACCTACTTCTTTGTCTGTCACCGTCTCGACCCGAAGAACCAATAATTACAAATGCCTTCTTTGATACTATAGGAGTTCTGCTCCCCGATCTCCTTCGATCATGAGAATTGCCTCGAGATACATGTACAGAATTCTCCGGCTCCTTCCCCTCTCGCTGTTGTACATCCTTAGGCCTACTACGCCTCTCGAACTGAACATAAGTGGACGCCTCGTCTTTCAGATCGGCCATCCAAAGCATCTGCACAACTATATCTTCCCTTTGCTTCAGAAGAACCTCTAAAGCTATATCGGCTTCGTCTGCCATCTTCGCCAACTTGGCAGCTCTATCATCTCGACCACTTCGGTGATGAGTTCTCGGTGGTGAACCTTCTACCCGCTTTCGGCCATGATCTCTATCCTTCTCAGCAGCAAAGACCAACCATCGTCTGGCTTCACCATGAGCTCTCGAACGAGAAGCCCCAGAATCATGCTTGGAAGCAGTGCTCTCATGAGCACTCTTTGAAGGACCTAGACAATCCTTAACAGAAATATGTTGGACAGATGAACTCACAACCTTCGGTTGTCCTTCCGGTGTATCTGTTCTACTCCTCACCATCTTTTTTGACGTAGAACAAATGAAAGTTTGTGATTGAAAACTACAAAACACTAGAACACAGCCCTCCTTCTAGCGCCAATGTTAACGCCAAGATCTTCTGCCACATCACAATCACGTAAGACATCCTGATCCTGCACAGTAAACACGATCAACACCACAAGCTTGATGGCTTCGACCGTCGGGGGATAGCTCAGGCGTGAGAGTTAGTACAGGCGATCACAAGGTTAACAATAGAGGATAAAATATCTAGTGTATTGAGAGAGATAAAATTATCAGTTACCTTTACTTAGAAGACTTCCTTGCTATGTTATACTCTCTAGCCCGATTTACCGTGCCACCCACTACTGTCTGGCACAGCCCCCTGATCCTGATGGTTTCTGCTGACTGTACACAATCCACCCACTACCTTTGGCCACTGTTTTCTACCGCTGGCCGTCTAAGGATCCCATCCACATTAATGCATGGCAGGTATAACAGTCAACCATCATGCCTTTTCATCATTAGCTGTCAAAGATAGAGATATTTAATATCTAATGGGTCAGCCCATTGACCCGACCCAATATTATAAAGACTTAACAAAGGTAATATAAGGACTAAGCCCAATAACTCTAAGATCCATTAATGATGACTCGGTGAACTAACCAAATAAATAGGCCCAATCCATTCGGCCCAATAAGTGAAATATCATGACCCAACACGGCTTTTGTTCAATCTTCATGGGGTTTGTCCCATGACGATAGCTCAATAGTTCTTAATGTGAAACAACCCAGGTCAAATTCTGAGTCCGAAACAAATCTTGGGTCAAATCCCAAGTCTGAATCGAATCAAATCCATCAAAATAAGGTCTCAAACTACTGGTTCTTGGGTCAACTTAGCCCACCACAGGCTCACCCAAAAGGTCATGATTTGAAGGTACTATTGGTAGTAACTTATTTCCTTATATGCAGATAAATTTTTTTCCTATCTTTCGATGTGGGACTAGGGTGTTATAAACTCCCCTACTTAAATTTTTGACGTCCCCGTCAGAATCGATCACACACACGACCCAAAGATCTTTGCCTCTCTAGCCATTGTGGGATAATACCGGCTGGCTTCGTGTCCCCACCTCCGGACCTTTATCTCTCCATTGTGGAATAATACCACTAGCCTTCGTGTCCCCACCTCCGACAACCCGATCGGATGACCCGACCCGAGCTTTCGAGAGTCGGCTCTGATACCATATGAAACAACTCAGGTTAAATCCCGAGTCCGGAACAAATCTTGGGTCAAATCCCGAGTTTGAATCGAATCAAATCCATCAAAATAAGGTCTCAAACTACTGGCACAATAGTATCTTCTTGGGTCAACTTAGCCCACCACAGGCTCACCCAAAAGGTCATGATTTGAAGGTACTATTGGTAGTAACTTATTTCCTTATATGCAGACAAAATTTTCCCCTATCTTTCGATGTGGGACTGGGGTGTTACATTAGGGCATGCCCCTTTGCCATTGTAATTATGGTTCTTTTATGCACAACTCAAAAAATTTAGCAGAAAAAAAAGGTGTACAAACTCTGATTAATTTCAATGTTGGTGGTAGAAAAGCATACGACCAGTGATGTACACATTTTTTATACATTTTAATATTTCTATATTTATTATTTTATATACTCATTTTATTTAATTTATATATTTTATTTTGTTTTGTTGGAAATAACATTTATTTTTTTTCGGGAGCAAATAAATGATTTATATCCAACTTTTAAAGATGGAAAAGGACTCTTGGAGGATTGTCATATAGAGATTGAAGCCAAGAAGTAAAGAAGATGATAAAAAGAAACAAAAGTGTCTAAGTTCAAGGAACTTAAGTTAGGGCACAAATTTATTTTCCCTATAAACACTACAAAAAAATGGGCCTTTAGCAACGATTTTTCGGGCAACGACTTTATAAGTCGTTGCTAAAAGTATATGTTTAGTAATGAAATTTGCCATTCGTTGCAGATTGTGTCAGGCTTTCACTTTTTGCAACGAAATTCATAAGTCGTTGCAAAAATTCCTTGCAAATTCATTGGCGGGAAAAAATTTCGTTAGAAATTCGTTGCAAAATTTTCGGCCACTTGATTTCCCATCATCGTGGGCAACGAAAGTTTTTTTGTTGCTAAAAATTAAGCTTTAGCAACGATTTTTCAGGCAACGACTTTATAAGTCGTTGCTAAAAGTGTATGTTTAGCAACGAAACTTGTCCTTCATTGCAAATTGTGTCAGACTTTCACTTTTTTACAATGAAATTCATAAGTAGTTGCAAAATTTGGAAAAAAAATTCGTTAGAAATTCGTTGCAAAATTTCTAACCATTTGATTTCTCCTCATCGTGGACAACGAAAGTTTTTTTGTTGCTATATTTCGTTGCCTAATATTGACCACATTCATTGGCAACAATTTTTATTTTCGTTGCATATTTTATACAATTTTTTGCAATGACTATTAACATGTTGCCTTATATTAAGATGTAGTAGTTGTAACAATCCGAAATTTCAAATTGTAATTCAAATATTTATTGAGTTATATAAATATTATTTGAGGTGTTAAATATTTTATTAACGTGATGATTGATGAATCTAAATGTATTAGAGAATTTTTCTAAATTAAATTAATTTATAATTTAGAGGTTTGTAAAATAAAATGAGATGTTATATTGTTGTTTTGATTTAATAATTTAAGTGATATATTAAATTATTAAATAAAGTTATAATGCAAATTATAATTTTGTGATATTTGTTAAATGCTATATTTAATTAAAATATAGTGTGTGATTAATGTAATGGATTAGTGTTGGATATGGAAATTCAAATATATAATATGTGATTATAATTTATAAACTAAAGTTTTTATTAAAATAAATTAAAAAGGATTTAAATTAGTTTTTGCCAAACAAGGCTTAAGTATTTTAATTATTTAAATTTAAATGTTTTGCCAAACAAGCCTTATGGCTTTTGGGATTTCTAGTTTTTGAAAATAAATAAAATAATTAAATAAATAAAATAATAAATATGATATATATGATGTTTTGATAACTGATATAGCTATTAAGGCCATATCAGTTTTGTGTTTTGCTATTACGCATACTAATGGGATATTAGTCTAGCTCTTGTTTACACGCATTCTATTTTCCAAGCTTGAGAGTTCAGAGAATTGAGTGAGTTGAGAGCTTCAGAGAAAATTGAGAGTCTTAAGAATTTTTGCAGCAAATTCCAGTGAGCTTAGCAAGAATTTCTGTTAAGTTACAAGAGGTATGTTCCATAATCTCTATATTATAAGCATGTATATGAATTTTACGACAATAATGTTCATACTCTGTGAATTTTATAGAATTGATGTTCTTGAATTAGTTATGATGATTTCATGTGTTTATGATGATTAGATATTACGTTTAAACAATAATTGCATGCTAAGTTTGGTTTACAGTAGAAGAAATTTTTTGACAGTATATGTATGTTTTCATATGTAGCTATGTAAGTATCAATTTTGATGGTCAATGTAAGACCCCAACTTATTATAAATAAAATCGAATTTCCTCTATTTATTATTGTGAATAATAAGGTGAATTTGATATAATACTTTGGTTATGGGAGAAATGTACAAATTTTGCAAAATAAGCAAGTGGTTATAAAATATTCATTGTTGTCGGGGAATATTCGTACGACAGCGCAGTCATTTGTGGGCCCCATAACGGATAACGGTAAGATGAAGAAAACGACAAATTTGAGTTTTTATAAATAACGGCGTAGTTGTTATCGTTAACACTGTTGGAATACCCGGTGGTTAAAATACAGTAATACGCGTGGTTGCACAGCAACACACGGTTTTGCACAGTATTGCTGAATTATTGATTCTTACGTAAGAAGACACTACTCAATAATTGTTACAGTAATTACTGTTCAATATTTTATTTTATTGGTTCAATAATTACTGCGTTGATATTTTATATTATTGTTGTTTCAATAATTGTCACTGCACAGTATTTCCCATTATCAGATCAATAATTCATATTATTTGAATAATATTATGAGATAACATTATTGGTAATGTCTAGAAAGTTCTGTCAAGGAGAGGTTTGGTCACCTAATTGCGCGCCCGTAAGGAGAAATCCTTATCGGAAAGCCCCTTCTTTCATGAGAACGGCCTGGTTGTCATAATTGTGATTCTGTAATATTATTATTATCATTATCATTATTATTATTAGTACTACTACTACTACTACTATTATTGTTATTTTTATTACTACTATTATAATTATTATTACTACTATTATTTTTACTTATTATTATTATTATTATTATTGTTGTTGTTGTTGTTATTAGTAGTAGTAGTAATAGTAGTAGTAGTAGTAGTACTACTACTACTACTACTGTTATTATTATTATTATTATTATTAGAGATAAATTTATAAATAAATATATATATATATATATATATATATATATATGTATATATATTAAAATATTCATAGTTACTTTATATAAATATTTATAGTTACTTTATATATATTTAGTTTAATGTGGAGATTTAAGACGGGTATATATATATATATATATATATATATATATATATATATATATATATATATGATGGTAATAGAATTTATCTAATACACAAAAAATATAACATAAGAAGCAAAATTATCAGAGCTAGGTTTTGAACATAAGACCTATGAGTTATTAGGCTATTAAGCTACCACTGAGCCAATCTAATTTATTAGTTAACTAAACTACCACCATAACTTGTAGCGGTAGACACTGTAGCACATGAGCAAATGAGCAAATGAGCAAATGAGAGGCGAATGAGTAATTTCTCATGTCGCTACAGCTTGTAGCAGCAGAGGGAAATCCATTTCAATTTGTGTCATCCAATGTTGCGATCAACAGTATAGATTATGGTTGTTGAAATAGTACCCGTGACAACCGATTGCCAAACATGTTAGTTCTGGGCATCCGACCCAAATAAACCTAACCTCATCAAATCTTGTTATTATATCTATGCTTCTTAATGTTTCCTATGTCTAGATAGAAGTAGGATATACTTACAAGTACCCCCTCAATCCGAGAATGAAAGTGATGATTGATTTTATGCGAATTTAAAAAAATGTCAAATGATAAAATTATTCGTATTTAAATTCTCATCTAATTGCATATTTTTCTATACATGACTAGTGATGTTATATAAATATTTATAAATAATAAAAATATGACATTTGATACTAAGAATATTACGCACAAATTATTGTAAAAAAAGAGATTATTTAATATAAGTAAATATTTAACTTGAGATTATATAAAATAATAAGAACTTTTATTCTTAGACGAAGGGAGTAACTTAAATCATGAACATATTTTTATGTCCAAAAATAAAACATAAAAAGAAGAATAGTAATGGTATACCCTTAGTTATTCCTAGTTTTCCTTTTATCTTTTTTCCAAATATATTATAAAATTAAATTATAATACTATCAGTTCTAAGAGAAAACATAAAAGATGAAGAAAAAAATTATTATGTTTTATGAACTAAAACAGAATAAAGTTATTTAAAAATGACTTATAAGTCATTCCTAATAAGTTAGTTTGACCCATATTAATGTAATATCAATTTTATCCCTATTTTATTTATTTAAAAAAAACGTATTTGTAAAAAAGAAGAGTAAGATGCAACGTCACTTTAATTAATTGGCGTTAGAATTTTTATTTTTATTTTTTTATAGCTGAAGTCTTATATACTCCTTCATTTCCAACGCCGATGACAGAGAATAAACATAAAAAATATTAATGTTTGTAAACAAGTACAAGAGATCAAAGAAATTAAAAAAAGAAAAGAGATTCCAACGTCAATTAAAGTGATGTTACATCTTACTCTTTTTTTTTACAAATTTACTTTATAAAAATTTTTTAAAAAAGTTACAATGCCAGTTAGTTTGGCATTAGATCACATTTTTATTTTTTTTAAATTTTTTTTAAAAA
The DNA here is from genome assembly GCA_016801055.1 of Panax notoginseng. Lineage (NCBI taxonomy): Eukaryota > Viridiplantae > Streptophyta > Magnoliopsida > Apiales > Araliaceae > Panax > Panax notoginseng. Next base: position 188,166,697 of record CM029015.1, on the reverse strand, counting down.
TAAAATCGTTTTTAGAAAAATTAAGATAATTTTTTTAAAATTAGTTTTTATAAAACAAATACACGACATGAAACTAAAACCACTCACAAGTCATAAATGAAAATAAACAGTCAGCTATCTCGCAAATAATATACTTAAAAAATAAGAATCTCTCTTCCGGACCCTATTTATAATAATATATATATTATTAATTGAAATATTTTTTATAAAAAATATTAATTTTTTACATAATCATAGTTAATATTCATAGTTAATATATTAATATACACACTAGTTTACTACAAATATTTTTTAAATAACAAAGGTATATAATTTTCTTTATAAAATAATATATTGTATGCTATAATAAATTCTATAAGTATATGCATGCGCTAAACTAATTAAATGGTGTAGTAAAAACATAATATTTGATAAAATAATTAATTTTAAAAATAAACAAAAAATTAATTTTAAAATATTTTCTTAATTTTCAGAATTAAAATTTCATATTACTTATGCTTAAAATTTTATAATTGTATATGTACACTCCTAGTCAGTCTGTACTCTATTAATTCATTTTGCACTAGCCCCTTCCATTCCTGATTCCTCCTCTCTGAGTTCTCTCGAGTCTCGATGTTGTCTTTCTCAATTTCGCTCTCGTTAGTCGCCTTTCTCCAGTCTCCGATTTAGTCTCCGGCGGTCCGGCCTCCGCGACTCCGCCTCTTAGTCTCTCAGCTCTCACGGAGTCACGGTCTCCCTTCGTTCGGCCTTCGTAATCGCAGCTCCGCCGTCCGCGTCTCGGTGGCCGGTGGGTGGCAATCGCCAGTTCTCTCTTCTCTTGCAAACTATTTGGTACTAATTACTAAAATTTTTAACCTCTATTTATTCAAGTTTTCTACTGTTTGTTGTGACGCCCCCAAAATTAGGTATACATCACCCATCTTGGGTCGCCAGATACATGGTACAGAATTAAAATACAACATACTAATACAACTGTCGTGTACAATACGACAAAACATAACTGTGAGTTTGAATACAATTATTGTCTACTAGATATTATACAAACTCAAAAGGAATTCTCATTACAATTATTGTCACACTATTTAACAGAATAGTGAGGACTACTAATACTATCATCTGGTCCATCACTCCGTTTCCTGACTCGTCCCAGCTATATTTTCATTTCCTGAAGAGAACAGTGAAAGAAAGGGTGAGCTCAACTAGCCCAGTAAGAAATATTATGACTAAGATAATGCAGAATAAATTATCATTAGCCTTCAACAGTGTTAAACTGATAAAATATAATAAACATCAAGCTTAACTGCAGCGGAACAAGCAATCCATTAGAAGAGTCAAGTAGAGAATAAAATCTACTATCTTCTATGATTTAAAAAGTTTTTCAACACTGTTATCGCTGGGACTCAGCTTAATAAAATAATCCACATCATCGAATCACCCCTGCACTACGACCAAGGATATTCTTTAATATCACGACCACAATTATCCATGCACTACGGGCCAAGAATATTTGTGTATTTATTAATGGTCATGATCATGCCAACATCTGTCCATCAATGCACTACGGGCCAATAAGGACTTTTACCACATCATTTGTAACATTACGGTCATGATTATATCGAATAATCCCTGGTCATAATCATACCAAGTCCATCTATGCACTACAGGCCACAAATGACTTTCAACATATTATAACATGAGGATGACGACAATGATATAAGAATTCAATAAAACAAGTTCAAGAATTAATTTATCCAAGAATTAACAACGTCCAAATTGTCAATATGATACTGCTTGTGGAGTATAGATATTCCACTAATTTCATGGAGTATAGAAGTCAAAGTTTTAACCAACTGAGTATAATAAAGAATGGAATAACAAAAGAAATCACCATGCATGCGATAGACCGCACAGACATGTTATTCCAACAGAATAATAAATAACGGAACCAGGTCCAACGTAAAACACACAGACAGGATATTCCAACAGAATAATAATAAAGACGGAACCAGGTCCGGTGTAAAATACACAGACATGATGTTCCAACAGAATAATAATAAAGACGGAACCAAGTCCGGTGTAAAACACACAGACAGGATGTTCCAACGGAATAATAATAAAGACGAAACCAGGTCTGGTGTAAAACACACAGACAGGATGTTCCAACAAAATAATAGAAGAATGTCACCAAGTATAGGGTAGACCGCGTATACAGGTTATTCCAACAGAATAATAAGAAATGGAATAACAACAGTTCTCTTCATGAATAAGAAAGAATAACACCCCTTACGGATACAACAAATAATATTCCCTACCTTTGAAAGAAGAGTACTCCGACTAGTAGGTCGAGGATATACTCGAAGAAAACTTGCACTACGCTTAAAGATTTCTAAAGAAATACGCTCAAGATTATAGAAGAAGAACTCTCTCTATAGTTTCTCTCTAGAGTTTCAGTGAATTCGTAAGAAAATAATGAAGGAATGAGCTTCTATTTATAGGAAAATGGAATGCATAGTAACTAATCCATGAACGGTCCAGATTGATTTACTTTAATCTGACGGTCCATATTTAAAGAAAAATCTTTTAAATAAAATATAATATATTATATTTATATAAAAAGATTTTTACTATACAAATACTATACAAAATATTATGCAGCACTATGCATCACTATGCATAATAAAATATAATATATTCTATTTATAGAATAACTTTAATAAAGTATTCTGTTTTATATAAAAAGATATTTCTGTTTTATTACGTTAATAATACGAATAAAACAAAACTTCATTATCGCTAAATAATTCATATTATTAATTGACAATAATTGAATCAAACTGAGTGACTTTTCACATAAGCATTAATAATCAATACCGTGTGCTACTATGCAACCACACGTATTACTGTACTTTTACTATCGAGTAGTTCAACAGTATCAACGGTAAAACTTCCGCCGTTATTTTTAATAAAATGTTTTTATCGTTTTCTCAATCCAACAATAATTCCGTTGTGAGGTCCACCAATAATTGTACCGTCGTACGAATATTCCCCGACAAAAAGAATATTCTCCGACCAATCGAATATAATATGACAACTTGCATACTTTGTAAAATTTATATATACTACCCACAACTATAACATTATCTCAAATCCACACCATAATATTAAAAAAAAATATTTCGAGAAAATTAAATATTTATTCATAAAATCTGGGGTCTCACATTTGTGGTTGTGGTCCTTGTGGACATATGAAGCTAAAAGCCTAATATATTTGTGTTTCCTTCGTATTTGGTGGTAACCCGTAACATCTATTAGTGATTCCTTGAATTCAGGCTTTCCTTTGTCAATATGTGAATTTGTTTATCAAGATTCAAGATGACCCAATTACCCAACTGCTCTGCTATTATATTTTATTTTAACAATTAGCCTTATATAAGTGTTTACTTGTGTGATATTCTAGCTTTTGATGTTAAGATTTCAGTAAATTAATTTGGGGTGTTTGGTTCTATTTCCATACATGTTCTATTTCTATGTACTTCTTCTGTTTGAGGGGACAAAATAATACATAACACATTTTTTTGAATTTGACAATACAAACAGTTAGGAGACTGGGTTGGTCACTAGTACAAAATCATAAAAAGACAACACTTAAAAGATGGGTAGCTTCAACTTCTCAGCAATGGTGATAATTCGAGGGTGTTTACTGATTTTTATTTTGAGTATTGTTTTGCACGCGGTGGAATCCAAGTATATGGTTTACAATACTACGCAGAGCATTGCTCATGGGAAGCTTAATGTTCATTTGGTACCTCACACGCAAGATGATGTTGGTTGGTTGAAGACTATTGATCAGTACTATGTCGGCTCAATAATTCTATTCAGGTCCCTTATATATTTAAATATTTATGTGTGTGCATAAATTAACTTATATTACTTGAATTCTAAACTCTTGATTTGATTATATGATATGAAGGGAGCGTGTGTTCAGAATGTACTTGATTCATTGGTCCCAGCGTTGCTTGCTGATAAAAATTGAAGATTTATTTATGTCGAGCAGGTGATAAATTTTCATCTTTTACAGTATATATTGCAACATTGTATTCATTTATGTTAAATTTATATTGATATAGATGCTTTTGCTTAATTATTGTTCAGGCATTTTTCCAGCGCTAGTGGAGGGACCAGAGTGAGGCAACCCATTTATAACCTTCCTTTCAAGTTAACCTCAAGAAAAACTAAGAGGAATTTATAATTAGTGGAGATCGTGTTAGGTTTATTCAACCATGAAAATATAGCAAAAGATGAAGAGAAGAAATGAAGCTCTGTATTATTATTGATCAAAGTTCTGTATTCCAATCTATCTATTACAATATTATTTCTCTTGTATATATACATATTAGTACAACTGTCACTCTTAGGTACACTAAAATACACTAAGGTAATACGGTCAAGTCCATACATGTAAGACCCCAACTTTTTATTGAATAAAATCAAATTTTCTCTATTTATTATTGTGAATAATAAGGTGTTAATTTGATATAATACTTTGATATTGGGTGAAATGTGCAAATTTTCAAAATAAGCAGGTGGTTATAAAATATTCATTGTTGTCGGGGAATATTCATTTGGTCGTGGAATATTCTTTTTATCGGAAAATATTCGTACGACGGCGCAACCATTTGTGGGCCCCATAACGGATAACGGTCGGATGAAGAAAACGACAAAATTGAATAACGGCGTAGTTATTACCGTTAATACTGTTAGAATACTCGGTGGTTAAAATACAGTAATACGCGTGCTTGTACAGTAGCACACGGTATTGCACAGTATTGTTAAAATATTGATTCTTACGTAAGAAGGCACTACTCAATAATTGTCACAGTAGTTACTGTTCAATATTTTATTTTATTGATTCAATAATTGCTGCGTTGATATTTTATATTATTGTTATTTCAATAATCGTCACTGCACAGTATTTCTCATTATCAGATCAATAATTCATATTATTTGAATAATATTATTAGATAGCATTATTGGCAATGTCTAGAAAATTCTGTCAAGGAGAGGTTTGGTCACCTAATTGCGCGCTAGTAAGGAGAAATCCTTATCGGAAAGCCCCCTCTTTCTTGGGAACAACCTGGTTGTCATAAATGTGATTCTGTAATATTATTTGTGAATAATTAATTATTGATTCATATGATAAGAAAATTTTATTTTATGTGGATATAAATGATGGATTTATTTATGTGGTTATTAATGAAAGAATTAATGCTGAGGTGTTTTATCAGAATTTTGTCGGAATTGGGGTATTAAAAATCGTCCGTATGTGAATTTTGGGCATTTTTCGTTTAGAATTTGGAAAAACTTAAACTTTCAAAGTTGTAGAGAATTAAATTTCTCATGGAAAGGACATGAGATTCGAATTTTTCTGATAAAAGAGCTATTTTCTATAAATTATTAAAGTTTCTGATTATTGTTTAAATGATAAAACATCTAGAACTGGTTGGTGAGAAATGTGCTCAATTGAATTTCAAATGTGGTGGGTGGCAATAGTAAAAGGTAAAGACATCAGGTAGCAGGTTAGTCTTCTATGACGTTCTAAGCATTTTCCTATAAATAGGGTGCTTAGTTAGAATTGAAAATCACACTAGAATTCATAAGTTTTCTCTCTTTTACTGTCTAGAATATTGAGCGTATTTTGTGAGTATTTTAGTACTTTGAGTGTTGTTATACGATGTAAGTTCATTCAGCACTATATCCAATATTCTAGTCAGAAGTACTGTCTTTGCAAGGTAAGGGATGCTATTTTCTTCTTAAAATGATATTTTCTTCAGTATCATTATGCCGAAATATTGGTCTGAACTTTTTATCAAATTTAGAACTTTTTGTGTTGGGGTTACTATTCACGTATACGGTACTATTCACAAATACGGCACTATTCACTGAAAAATAAAATTTTCTTCTTTTTGTCCAAGTTGTCTATTATGGTTACTATCTTTGATTGTATCCATGTTTTGATTATTATTTTTGAATTCTGCTTCAAAATTGATTATTTCGGAATATTATTGAACTTGGATAAACTGTAATACGAATCCTTAATATTTGATCTTTTATCTCACTGGATTCGTTTTCTTTAAAATATTTTTCATCATCCTCAGTCCTAAATGATGATATTAATGAATATCTTTGGCCTGTAGTGCAAAGATGAATGATTACCTAATGAATATCTTTAGCCCGTGGTGCAAAGATGAACAGGTGTTGAGACGAACATGACCAACTGGTGATACAAATGAATATCTTTGGCCTGTAGTGCAAAGATGAATATTTGATTCAAGATGTATATTGATTGATGTTACAGGGATAAAATATTGATGATGAACTTTTAAATCTTAGAAGATAGTAGAATTCTTTCTCTACTTGACTCTTCTAATGGATTGCTGTTTTCCGCTGCAGTTGTTGATTTAAAACTTGTTGTCTATTATATTTTATCAGATTTTTTCCTGTTGAAGACTAATGATAATTTGTTGTATATTATCTTAGTCATAATATTCTTTACTAGGCTAGTTAAGCTCACCCTTTTCCTTTTTGTTCCATTTTTCTTCTCAGGAGGTGAGAACATAGCAGGAACTAGTAAGGGTACGGAGTGATGGTTCAAGAAAGTGATTTTAACAGTCCTCACTATTTTGTAAAATAGTGTATCAATAATTGTAATGAGGACTCCTTTTGAGTTTGTATACTCTCTAGTATACAATATTTGTATTCAAACTCACAGTATGTGTTGTCGTATTTTGCACGACAATTGTATTACTGAAGTTGTATTTGTTTTTGTATCATGTATTTGGCGACTCAGAATGGGTGATGTATACCTATTTTGGGGGCGTCACAGTTGGTATCAAAGCCAAGTTATATGATCCCTGACTGAGTTGTGAGACAAGAACTAGCAGGGGAGAGACGGGAATTCCTTCGCTAGAATGACCTATCTAAGTTATTTGGTATTTATTTGGTCGGTCAGAGTATAGGGATAATATGTTGCATGACAATTAACCCTTGTTTTATGACAGTATTTAAGAATGGCAGCTGAGAATGTTAATAATTGAGTGAATGAGACCGTGGAGACACTTTTAATCACCACCCAGGGGAACGTGCAACAGGGAGGTAATATTCCTCCTGTGAACAACACTACCGAACAAATAATGAATGATGGAATGTTTAGGAGCTTTTTGCAGTTTATGCAAAACCAGACAAGGGAGATTCGTGCACAAAATACGGGTGGAAATGATAGCAATGCGCGACATGTCACAGCCAAGCAGTTCAAGAAGTTGGAACCACCAGAATTTTAGAAAAAACCGGATCCGATCAAGGCAGAAATGTGGGTCAAACAAATTACCAAGATATTCGATGTCTTGGGATGCACGGAGGAACAGAAGGTTCCATTCGCCACCTTTATGTTCCGCGGTGAGGCAGACTACTGGTGGGAGTCTGTGAAGCGTACCCAGCCTGCCGCACTCAGCATGTCTTGGGAAACGTTTCAGAAACTATTTCATGACAAGTACTTTCCTGAAAGTATTCGTCATATGAAGGAGGTGGAGTTTATCAGACTGGAACAAAACAACATGACGGTGTCCCAGTACGAGGCGAAGTTTGCAGAGTTATCCAGGTTTGTACCTCATTAGGTCGAAAATGAGAAACGAATGACGAGGATGTTTCTGAGAGGTCTAAAGTCCGAGATTCGGCAATATCTTATATCTCATAAATTTTCTTTATATTCAGATGTTGTAAACAGGACTCAATTATTAGAGCGAGATAATGAGTATGTGCAACCGATGGACCACAACCAGGGTCATACCAGTGGTGGCAGCCATCGGAGCAATGAAAATTAGAGGGAAGAAAAGCATTCGGACAAAAGCGGTAACCACTCTGGTGGTAATCGTGGTCGTGATAATAGAAGGAGCGAGTCGGGAGGAGATTTCAAGAGGAAAAGGTACAACAATGATAACGTGAAGACGTCATCACAAACATCAATATTTTTTAAGGGAGGAGAACGAGCACTGGTCGTTTGTTACAAATACGGAAAAAAAGGACACATCAGCCCAAACTGCCCACAACAATCCAAGGTGTTATAACTGTGGAAAGTAATGTCATATAGCTAGAGATTGTCTAGTTGTAAAACCAAGTTCAACGGGGATGGTGACTCCAAAGGCTATCCCGGACAAGTCAAAGTCGGTGGTTCCTGGAAGGGCGTTTGTTGTGACAGCACAAAATACGAGGAACCCAAACGAGGTGATCACGGGTAAGCTAATCATGAACTCTTGCGAAGTTTATACCTTATTAGATACCTGTTCTATCCATTCTTTTATCTCTCCTGCTTGTGCTCAACGTTTAAACTTGACTCTGAAAAAATTAGACCTTGACTTATCTGTGGAGACTCCGTTAAGAGAAACTTTTATCACATCTACTGTTTATAAATCTTGCTTGATTCAAGTTGATACCATCACATTACATGCCGATCTTATTTCATTGAAAATTCTTGCATTTGATGTGATTTAGGGATTGATTGGTTAACCACGCATCATGCTAAAATTGATTGTTTTTGTAAGGTTGTTAGTTTTCATATTCCTAACCAACCTATTATGCGAATTCAAACAACCAAACCATTAAAGTCAATCATTGTCATATCAAGCCATAAAGCTATTCGTTTATTGAAAAACGGATGTCAAGCTTTCTTAACCCATGTCACGGACTTGAACAAAAACACGTCAGATTTGAATAAAATTTCTGTTGTTAGTGAATTTACTAACGTATTTCCTGAAGAACTTCTCGGTCTACCCCCAGAATGTGATGTTGAATTCTTTATTGACCTTGAACCGGGTACAAAACCCATTTCTAAAACCCCATATCGAATGGCTCCTATTGAACTTCAGGAGTTAAAGGTCCAACTACAGGAGTTGTTGGACATCGGTTTCATTCGTCCTAGTACATCTCCTTGGAGTGCTCCTGTGTTATTCTTAAAGAAGAAAGACGGGTGTATGCGACTTTGTATTGACTACAGAGAATTAAACCATGTCACCATCAAGAATAGGTATCCGCTACCTCGCATTGATGACCTGTTTGACCAGTTGCAAGGAACACAATTCTTTTCAAAGATCGATCTTCGTTCTGGATATCATCAGCTGAAGATTAAAAATGAGGATATTCCAAAGACTGCCTTCAGAACTCGGTACGTTCATTATGAATTCTTAGTTATGTCTTTTGGATTGACTAATGCTCCTGCTGCTTTCATGGATATGATGAACCGTGTGTTTAAAGAATATTTGGATAAGTTCGTTGTTGTCTTTATTGATGACATCATCTATTCCAAAAGCCGTGAAGATCATGAGCGCCATTTGAAGCTGGTACTGCAAAGGCTTCGTGATAACAAGCTATATGCCAAGCTGAAGAAATGCGAGTTCTGGCTTGAGGAAGTAGCATTCTTGGGCACGTGGTGTCAAAACATGGAGTATCGGTCGACCCGGCGAAGATTGAAGCCATACAAAGTTGGGAGCAACCAAAGTCGGTGACCGAAGTACGTAGCTTTCTGGGCTTAGCTGGTTACTATCGGAGATTTGTGGAAGGATTTTCTCGAATCGCTACTCCGTTAACTCAGCTGACTCGTAAGGATATAAAATTCGGTTGGAGCGAAGATTGTGAGAAGAGTTTTCAAGAACTCAAGAGAAGACTCATTTCGGCACCTGTTCTGCAATACCATCTGGTTCTGATGGATTTGTTATCTACAGTGATGCTTCAGGCAAAGGGTTAAGATGTGTTCTCATGCAACATGGGAAAGTCATAGCCTATGCCTTGCGACAACTCAAAGAATATGAGAGGAATTATCCTACTTATGATTTGGAGTTGGCAGTAGTTGTTTTCGCGTTGAAGATCTGGAGACACTACCTGTATGGGGAGAAAGTGAAGATCTATACAGATCATAAAAACCTCAAATATTTTTTCACCCAAAAGGAACTCAACATGCGGCAACGACGTTGGCTCGAGCTGCTGAAAGATTACGATCATACAATCCAATATCATCTTGAAAAAACAAACGTGGTAGCTGACGCATTGAGTAGAAGATCATATGCAGGTACGAGTACAATGTTGTTAACACAAAGGTCCATTTTGTATGACTTGCAAAGGATGAAAATAGAGGTAAATGCTCCAAGTACCCACGTGATGATATCAAACATACGAGTAGAACCGACTTTAATCGATAAAGTTAAAGCTGCTCAAGCTACGGACATGGAGCTGATGCGTATGAAGAAGAAAGTGCAAGAAGGTGCTATTCCGGAAGCAAAAATCGATGAAGAATGAATACTTCGAGTCAACTCCAGACTTTGTGTTCCTAACGATTCTGACTTGAAGTATAGAATCATGATGGAGACACATAACACACCGTTTGCAATCCATCTTGGGAGTACCAAAATATATTATGATCTTCGACATACATTTTGATGGAGCAATATGAAAAGAGAGATCGCGGAGTTTATCTCGAGGTGTTTAACTTGTCAACGTGTAAAGGCGGAGCATCAAGTGCCGAAGGGTCCATTGCAACCACTTGAGATTCCGAAATAGAAGTGGGAACACATTACTATGGATTTCGTTACGGGTCTTCCCAAGGTATCTCAAGTCATAGATGTGATTTGGGTTATTGTTGATAGATTAACCAAGTCTGCCCATTTCTTGCCTATACGTGAGACTTATTCCCTTGAACATCTTGCTAGTATGTACGTCAATGAGATTGTGAGATTGCACGGCATGCCAGTATCCATAGTTTCGGATCGTGACCCAAGATTCGCTTCACGATTTTGGGTTAGCTTGCAGAAAGCTATGGGCACGGATTTACGATTCAGTTCAGCATACCATCCTCAAACGGACGGACAATCAGAGAGGACTATTCAAACTCTTGAAGATCTATTAATACTCCGTGTCCTAGATTTCAAAGGGAGTTGGGATAAGTACCTACCATTGGTGGAATTCTCATACAACAGTTATCATGCAAGTATAGGTGTGACTCCATTCGAGACGTTGTTTAGACGAAAGTGTCGCTCTCCAGTATGCTGAGATGAGGTGGGAGAAACAACATTGTTCGGACCAGAGTTGGTACGAATGACTACAGAGAAGATCCAAACGATTCGACAACGTATACAAACGGCACATGATCGACAAAAGTGTTATGCGGATCTTCATCGGAAGGACGTGGAATTTAATATTGGGGATCATGTATTGTTACGTGTTGCACCATAGAAAGGAGTTACAAGATTTGGGAAGAGGAGAAAGCTCAATCCACGATTTGTTGATCCATTTAAAATTCTTGACCGAATAGAAAATGTGGCCTATAGACTCGCATTACCTCCAAGCATGTCTCGTGTTCATAACGTTTTTCACATATCTATGCTTCATAAATATGTTAAAGACCCGAACCACATTATTGAGTTAGAACCAGACGAGATAGCCGAAGATTTAATGTATGAGGAGGTACCTGTAAAGATCTTGGATAGGAAAGAGAATGTCCTACGCATGAAGGTTATACCACAAGTTAAGATTTTGTGGAGAAACCATGTTATTGAAGAGATGGCCTGGGAGTTAGAATCAGAAATGAAAGCGAGGTATCCTCACCTTTTCGAAACACCAGGTACGTACGTCAATTTCGAGGACGAAATTTCATAAGGAGCGGAAGTTGTAAGACCCCAACTTTTTATTGAATAAAATCAAATTTTCTCTATTTATTATTGTGAATAATAATGTGTTAATTTGATATAATGTTTTGGTTATGGGTGAAATGTGCAAATTTTCAAAATAAGCAAGTGATTATAAAATATTCATTGTTGTCGGGAATATTCGTTTGGTCGTGGAATATTCTTTCTGTTGGGGAATATTCGTACAACGGCGCAACCATTTGTGGGCCCCATAACGGATAACGGTCGAATGAAGAAAACGATAAAATTGAATAACGGCGTAGTTGTTACCGTTAACACTGTTGGAATACCCGGTGGTTAATATACAGTAATACGCGTGGTTGCACAGTAGCACACAGTATCGCACAGTATTGTTGAATTATTGATTCTTACGTAAGAAGGCACTACTCAATAATTGTCACAGTAGTTACTGTTCAATATTTTATTTTATTGATTTAATAATTGCTGCGTTGATATTTTATATTATTGTTGTTTCAATAATCGTCACTGCACAGTATTTTCCATTATCAGATCAATAATTCATATTATTTGAATAATATTATTAGATAGCATTATTGGCAATGTTTAGAAAGTTCTGTCAAGGAGAGATTTGGTCACCTAATATCGCGCCAGTAAGGAGAAATTCTTATCGAAAAGCCCCCTCTTTCCTAGGAACAGCCTGGTTGTCATAAATGTGATTCTGTAATATTATTTGTGAATAATTAATTATTGATTCATATGATAAAGAAATATTTATTTTATGTGGATATAAATGATGAATTTATTTATGTGGTTATTAATGAAGGAATTAATGCTGAGGTGTTTTATCAGAATTTTGTCAGAATTAAGGTATTAAAAATCGTCCGTATGTGAATTTCGGGCATTTTTCGTTTGGAAAAACTTAAACTTTCAAAGTTGTAGAGAATTAAATTTCCTATGGAAAGGACATGAGATTCGAATTTTTCAGATAAAAGAGCTATTTTCTATGAATTATTAAAGTTTCTGAATATTGTTTAAATGATAAAATATTTTGGGAAATTCTAGAATTGGTTGGTGAGAAATGTGCTCAATTGAATTTCAAATGTGGTGGGTGGCAATAGTAACAGGTAAAGTCATCAGGTAGCAGGTTAGTCTTCTATGGTGTTCTAAGCATTTTTCTATAAATAAGGTGCTTAGTTAGAATTGAAAATCACACCAGAATTCAAAAGTTTTCTCTCTTACTCTCTAGAATATTGAGCGTATTTTGTGAGTATTTTAGTACTTTGAGTGTTGTTATACGGTGCAAGTTCATTCAGTACTATATCCAGTATTCAAGTCAGAAGTACTGTCTTTGCAAGGTAAGTGATGTTATTTTCTTCTTAAAATGATATTTTCTTCAATATCATTATACCGAAATATTGGTATGAACTTTTTATCAAATTTAAAACTTTTTGTGTCGGGGTTACTATTCACGTATATGGTACTATTCACGTATACGACACTATTCACAAATACGGCACTATTCACCGAAAAATGAAATTTTCTTTTTTTTGTCCAAGTTGTCTATTATGGTTAATATATTTGATTGTATCTATGTTTTGATCATTATTTTTGAATTCTGCTTCAAAATTGGTTATTTCGGAATATTATTGAACTTGGATAAACTATAATTTGAATCCTTAATATTTGATCTTTTATCTCACTGGATTCGTTTTCTTTAAAATATTTTTCGTCATCCTCAGTCCTAAATGATGATATTAATGAATATCTTTGGCCTGTAGTGCAAAGATGAATGATTACCTAATGAATATCTTTGGCCTGTAGTGCAAAGATAAACAGGTGTTGAGATGAACATGACCAACTGGTGATACAAATGAATATCTTTGGCCTGTAGTGCAAAGATGAACAGGATGAATATTTGATTCAAGATGTATATTGATTGATGTTACAGGGATAAAATATTGATGATGGACTTTTAAATCTTAGAAGATAGTAGAATTCTTTCTCTACTTGACTATTCTAATGGATTGCTGTTTTCCGCTGCAGTTGTTGATCTAAAACTTGTTGTCTATTATATTTTATCAAATTTTTCCCTGTTGAAGACTAATGATAATTTGTTGTATATTATCTTAGTCATAATATTCTTTACTGGGCTAGTTGAGCTCACCCTTTTTCTTTTTGTTCTATTTTTCTTCTAAGGAGGTGAGAACATAGTAGGAACTAGTCGGGGTACGGAGTGATGGTTCAAGAAAGTGGTTTTAGCAGTCCTCACTATTTTGTAAAATAGTGTATCAATAATTGTAATGAGGACTCCTTTTGAGTTTGTATACTTTCTAGTATACAATATTTGTATTCAAACTCACAGTATATGTATTGTATTTTGCACGACAATTGTATTATTGAAGTTGTATTTTGCACGACAATTGTATTACTGAAGTTGTATTTGTTTTTGTATCATGTATTTGGCGACTCAGAATGGGTGATGTATACCTATTTTGGGGGCGTCACAATACATCTTTGTTATTAGCTGTCACTGATAAGGGATCAACTATTTTGTTCCTGAGCACCAGTGCAGCTGTAATATCTGTTGCTGCTGTAGTTGCAGTAGTTGCTGCTGTATTTACTCTTGTTGCTGTAGTATGTGTATTACTCCCCCACAAGTTGAAGGCATACATGGGTTATGTAAGCCCAACTTGGAACTTAAAAACCAATGACTGGTACGGCCTAAAGCTTTAGTCAACAAATCAGCAACTTGATCTTTAGAAGAAATCTTAAGAGGTTGAATAATACCTGCTTACACCTTTTCCCCGACAAAATGACAATCAAAATCTATATGTTTGGTGCGAGCATGATAAACAGGATTAGCGACAATGTCTATGGCTACCTTATTGTCACAGAATATAGGAGTAGGGCCAGGAGTTGGAACGTGTAAGTCTTGTAACAAGCTATGCAACCATAAAACTTCACAAGTAGTAGTAGCAAGGGCACGATATTCAGCTTCAGCTGAACTTCTAGAAGTAACAGATTGCTTCTTAGATTGCCAAGAAATGAGAGAAGGACCTAACATAAGGCAAAACCCAGTAACAGATTTGCGACTGATGGGACAACCTCCCCAATCACTGTCACAAAAGCCCTTTAAAACCAGATCATTGTCTGCAGAAAAGAAAAGTCCTTGTCCAGCTGTACATTTTAGATACCTTAGGACTCTATAAACAGCTTTAAGATGTTTTTGTCTAGGTGTTTGCATGAACTGGCTGAGTAATTGAACTGAATAGCTTATATCTGGTCTGGTAAATGTGAGATACAAGAGTTAACCCACATAACTTCTATAATCAGATGGATTAGAAATAAGCTCTCCAGAAAAAGTATTGTCATGAAGTTTGATGTGTTGATCAAGTGGAATAGTAAGTGGCTTGGCATCCAACAAATTTGCAGATTGTAAAAGATCTAAAATAAACTTCCTCTGACTAATAAAGATTCCAGCCTTAGATCTCCTGACTTCTAATCCCAAGTAATACTTTGCTTCTCCAAGATCCTTAATACTAAATTTAGTGTCCAGCATGACTTTAAGATGAGCAACCATAGAAGTATCATGTCCAGTAATGAGAATATCATCAAAATAAACCACAACTACTGTAAACAATTCATCTTTGTGATGTGTAAATAAAGAATAATCTGCTTTGGATTGAGAAAACCCATCTTGAATAAAAAAAGTAGTCAGTTTTGCAAACCATTGTCTGGAAGCTTGTTTCAATCCATATAAAGATTTCTTTAATTTGCACACAACTCTGTTGGAGTTTGATGGAATAATATACCCTTGAGGTAAATCCATATACACTTCCTCCAGTAAATCTCCATGTAAAAAAGCATTGTTGACATCTAATTGAGGAACAACTCACTGTTTAGCTGATGCAATAGCTAATAGACATTTAACTGTGACCATTTTTGCCACAGGTGCAAAAGTTTCATGATAATCCACCCCTTCCTCTTGTGTATAACCTTTAGCCACCAAACGAGCCTTATATCTCTCAATGTGTCCATTAGCATGATACTTGACCTTATAAACCCATTTACACCCAACAGTTTGCTTGTCAACAGGTAAATCTACCAACTCCCAGGTATGATTAGATTCAAGAGCATCAAGCTCTTTATTCATAGCTGTGATCCATTGTGGATCCTTAATAGCTTGGGAAAAGTAAATAGGTTCCTTAACAGATGCTAGAGTAGCAATGAAATGTTAATATGAAGGTGCAAAATTGGAATAGGATAAGTAATGGGCAAGTTGATATTTAGAATGAACAGTTGATATATTAGAAGCAAAAACACCAGAAGTATGTGTATGAGGAATATCATAATCATGCCACCAAGATGGTCTCTGTTTAGTTCTAGAAGATTGTCTAAGTATTGGTTGAGGAGAAACAATTGGTAAAGGCTCAACAAAAGAATGAACTTCACTGTTATTATTATCACTTTCTTCATGATTAAAAACTGAAATAGGATCATGATTAGAAACTGAAACAGGATCAGATTGGGCCGGAGAAGAATAATTTGGTTCATAATGACTAGAATGAAGCCATGGTAAAACATGATGAGTATCCTGAGAATTATGAGATGGCTGTTCTAGAAATGGAAATATAGTTTCATGAAAAACTACACTGCGAGAGATAAGAATTTGTTTAGTTTGAAGGTTTAAAACCTTATAACCTTTTCTACCATGTGGATACCCAAGGAAAACACACCGAATAGCTCTGGGTGCAAACTTGTTTCCAGAATGAATTGAGGCATAACATAAGCATCCAAAAACCTTTAAATGATCATAATTGGGTGATTGAAGAAATAAGATTTCATGGGGAGTTTTATATCTTAACACAGGTGTGGGCAATCTGTTTAGGATATAAGTGGCAGTGAGTAAACATTCCCCCCAATACTGAATAGGTAGACCAGCATGAAACCTCAAAGCTCTAGCTATCTCTAAAAGATGTCTGTGTTTTCTTTCCACTCTCCCATTTTGTTGAGGATTATCTATACAAGTACTTTGATGAATAACACCATGAGATGCCAGAAAAGGAGAAAGATGCTTATTAAAAAACTCACTTCCATTATCAGTTCTGAAGATTTTAACCGTGGTATGAAATTGATTCTTAACATATGAGAAAAAATTAAGAAGAATCTGAAACACATGTTGTTTTGTGGACATTAGAAAAGTCCATGTGGCTCTAGAATGATCATCTACTATAGTGAGGAAATATTTGCAACCTCCTGTTGTCTCAAAAGCATATGGCCCCCAAACATCAATATGTAACAATTGAAAAACAGAAGTAGCATAACTTGTGCTAGATTTAGGAAATGAAAGTTTACATTGTTTGGAAATAGGACATATAGGACATGTCTTATTACAAGTTGCAGAAACAAAAGATGTGATACATGGAATTTTATGAAGAACTGTAGTTGAGGCATGCCCAAGCCTCATGTGCCACAAAGCACTGGAAGTAACAAAATTAACTGCTTTATTTATGGTACTAGAAGCAACAGAAGGCTGAACAAAAGGAAGACTATCAACTGCACCAGTGGTCTCATTAGATTGAGGAATATGCAGATGATATAAACCACCACGCTCCTTACCAATGGCCAGAATTGTCATCTGGTTCTGGGCCTGAAAAAGGCATTGATGTGAATGAAATTGAATAGAACAATTTGAGTCTTTTGTTAACTTGGTTACAGATAACAAGTTATAGTTGAAATTTGGAACAAAAAGGACATTGTGTAAGGTTAATGTAGGTGTCAGAATAACAGTACCAATCTTGTTCACAGGAATAGTATTACTATTGGGCAAGGCAATATGAATTGATTGTAACAAGGTTTTAACATCATGCATAAAGTCTAACTGTGTACACATATGATTTGTTGCCCCTGTATCAATAATCCAAGAAAATCTGTTGTTGTTGCTGTAAGAAAGCACAGAATAAACCATACATGCAACATGATCTTCTGGTGATTTAACAACTTTATTAAGCATGAGCATATTCATCATGTGATTCATTTGAGCCAACTGATTCTGCATTGCTCCATTGAGACAGGAGTATCTATAGACTGATGACCAGACATCACATAAGCTCCTGGTACAGTGCCTATGTTAGCTTGAAAAGGAAATCCAGAATGAGAACCCATATTAGGCTGAGAGTTTGTTTAAAAATTGGATGTGGATGTCATGTTTGCATTGCTTGTATATTGTTTTCCTTTGGGAAAAGGCCTAAAATTCTGGCCATTATTACCAATAAAATTCCCTTTCTTCTTCTTTGGATATCCATTCAATTTGAAACAAGTTTCTTTGATATGATTGTCCCCATTACAATAAGTACATTTAAGAAGTTGCCTAGCAAAAGTGCATTGATTTCCATGATTCACATGTTGTGCAGGAAACTGAGTATTACCAGAAATCTTCTTATGAGCAACTAGAACTGTAGGATTATCATGAATTGTACTGGTAAACAGGCCAATACTTTCAGTAGAAGTCACATATCCTTGTCTAGCCTTTTCATCCTGTTTAATAAAGGCATAAGCCTGAGATATAGTAGGTAAGGGAGACATTATAAGAATTTGTCCTCTAATAGTAGAGTAACTTTTATGTAATCCCATTAGAAACTGTAACAATTTCCTTCTCTGTTCCCTTTCTTCTTGCACCTTATGTGCTCCACAAACACAATCAACAGTAGGCTCTAAAGTTGTATATTCATCCCATAAGTTCTTAAGTTTGTGATAATAGATTTCAACAGATTTATCTCCTTGTTCTAAAATATGAGTATCCTTCAAGATTTGATAAATTCTGTGGCCATTAATGCCTGAAAACCTTTCATTCAGTTCATTCCAAACCTCATAAGCTGAGTTCACAAAATTCATGCCATCACTAATATCATCATTTACAGTGTTCAAAATCCAGGTTATTACCATATCATTTACTCTTTCCTATTGAGCAAACAAAGGAGAATCCACAGCAAGTTTTGGATAACTTCCATTAACTAGAACAAATTTATTCCTAGCACGTAAGGCTATTTGCATAGACCGTTTCCAAGGAGCAAAATTATCTGCTCCTGTGAGCCTTTTAGATATCAAAACTAGTGCCGGATGATCATTATTATGTAAGAACAAAGGATGAGTATTTGAATCTATTGAAACAGAATTAACATCATGACCTGCTTCTGTTTGAGCATTGCTGCTGGAGCTTTGTCCATGATGTTGATTAGTTGGAATGTTTGACTGAACCACATTTGCATAGCTCAAATTCACCATAGCTATATAAAATGAAACTAGATCTAGAATCAGATCTGAACAAGAGAGCGAAAAGAAAAATAGAAATTTCGATATAAAAAGAATTTGAATGTTATGTACTAATCTTGCAGAGAATTGTGAATAGATCATGATCTGCTTTGATACCATGTTAGGTTTATTCAACCATGAAAATATAGCAAAAGATGAAGAGAAGAAATGAAGCTCTGTATTATTATTGATCAAAGTTATGTATTCTAATCTATCTATTACTCCCTCCGTCCCAAATTAATTGCTCAGTTTTGACTTTTTAAAGTCAAATTGACCATTTTAAAAACTAAATATTTTACTGTTTTTACTAAAATATAGGTGAATAGATTATAACAAAAAGAAAGTACATACAATTTATTACTAATCCCAAGTTTTATAATTTTAGAAATATATATATATATATATATATATATATATGCTTAATTATTAATTCTAAAAATAGTCAATTTGACTTAAAAAAGTCAAAACTGAACAATTAATTTGGGACGGAGGGAGTACAATATTACTTCACTTGTATATATAAATATTAGTACAACTGTCACTCTTAGGTACACTAAAATACACTAAGGTAATACGGTCAAGTCCATACATCTTTGTTATTAGCTGTCACTGATAAGGCATCAACTATTTTCTTCCTGAGCACCAGTGCAGCTGTAATATCTGTTGCTGCTGTAGTTGCAGTAGTTGTTGCTATATTTGCTCTTGTTACTGTAGTATGTGTATTAGATCGCTCAACTTTTTTACCTTAATTGCTTCTCCTTTTTTCAATTTACGAAGTTTGTACCAAGCAAACAGTTTATCATTACTATCATTTTTTAGACACCTGGGCTATATGATTATTCATTTATTTGTAACTGGTATATGCTATATTGGAAGATCTTGCCAAGATGGTGGAACACAATCATATTTTTGGAAGTACTGCAATGATTTATTTATTCTGAACATGGAAAAGCCAAGAGTCTTCTTTGTACGAATTCAGGGGGATCGAACAGATAAGCGAGATACAAGTGCTTTTAATACATGGAAAGACGTCATCATCCCTGCAAATGTTAATGATGGGATGACTACTCATGGGGTAAGGCAGTGTTTGATTAGGTCTTAATACCTCTTAATAGGTTTGCCTCTGATTCGGTCAGAGGCAAAACTTGTTTGGTAAAAATTTTATTGCCTCTTAATGCCTCTGAATCGCTAAGATTTAAAATCTATTCTATACCATTCAGAGTCTCCTCTTACCGAATTTACATTTTTTTGGGACAAAAATAACCTCAGCTATATTACAAAATCTCACTTTTGTCCACAATACAATCTGAACCCTATTATCTCTCCCGTTTCATTCACTTTGATGTGCCGCTTCTGTCTGCTGCTCTTCTCCTTCGCTCAAATCCTAGATCTTTGTTCTTGAGGAAACTACAGGTGCGATTTCTTTGAATCTAAAATTTCATGTTGTGCGATTTCTTTGATGCAGTTGGTGCGATTTCTTTGTTTCTGAGTTTAGTGATTTTGTTGACCTTTTTGTTGTGGCTGCTTGAGATTTTATTTTTAATGTGGTATATTTTCCTCTTCCCCATTAAAAAAAACTTTTTGTGTTGGTTTATTTTTGTTATTGGTTCTACTTCTTGATTTTCTTGCCTTGGCTCTGTGATTAATGTGTGTTTTTTGAATACATTGTGAACTGGGAGTACAGTTGATAACAGAGTATAACAAAAATTATAACGAAGTGTGATTATTATCAACTCTCCATGAAACTTCCATGAAATTAGAAGTTCTAAACCATGCCCACAAGCTAACTGCTAAAATGCTCAAATGAAGGGATAATTTTGTGTTCATTATGTCACTAGATATCATCGTATTCTTTTCCCCTTTCTCTCTCTACGCTTTTGCGATCCCACTGTTTTTTATATTTCTCTACTCTTCAATTATAAAGCAGCAATCTATATTTGTTGACATTACACTGATTTTTTAGATTGATATCTCTTCTGTTTTGAAATTACTAAATCAATTTTCAGGTGGGTTTCCTTTTGGAGGGATAATCTTACATAATTTTTGGGATGTTTTTTAAATCATTTCATTAGCATTCTCAATTTCCTTCTGTAGTTTACGATTTTATAGAAAAAAGTTTACACCTTTGCTGTAGATTAGTGTTCACCATTTTTTGTTATCATTGAATTGCAGCAATAGTGCATATAATACATGCATATTTATTTGAATTTGTAAGGGTATTGTTAGTTTGGGGTTCTGGATACAAAAAAAACCTATCCCATAATCTGTTAATAACATTTTGTGGGGGACTTTGAAGAAGTCCAGTTTAAGGTAAAAAAAAGTCTGGAATTTGTAACTTGTTTTGGTGGTTGCTATTATTTTGAGACCAAAATAGTATAGTTGGCTACTTATTGGATAGCCTTGTATGGGCAAAAATGAGGGTTGGGCGCAGACTAGTGGCATATTTCCAAATGAGCTTTTACCCAATGCATGTCCATTGACAATGGACATGTTCATTTTATCATGTTATTGATTAACACCTGACAAAAAATGGAAACATTATAAAAGGTTAACACCTGCCCAATTAGAATGCAGTTTATCATGTTATTCATCTGTTGTATGTTATATGTATTGTAGTCTATAAAATCTAATTTGTTCTTTATTGTTCAAACTATTTAAATGTTTGTTCTTTATTGTTTACATCTTTTATAATCTATGTACTTTAGGTATGGAACAAGCCAGTGAAACTCAAAAATAGAAATGTTATCGAGCGTGCTTACGGTGTGTTGAAAGCAAGATTCCCAATTTTGAAACGAATGGCTCATTACCCTTTTACAGTACAAAGGGATATAGTTATCGCTTGCTTCGCAATCCATAATTTCATAAGGAAGCATAACATTGAGGATGAATTGTTTGCTCAATATGATCGAGATAACATGTTTGACAATGAAGCGGAGCAAAATGAAGGAAGCGAAGAAGAATGACAAGATGAACCACAATGGGGTGATCAAGGCGTAGAATTTATGATTAATCTACGTGAACAAATTCCACTTCAACTCTTAACAACTGTTTAAAGTTAATTTAATTTGTATGGTTGAATTATTATGCTATGTTGATATTTTTGGGACATGATACTATGTTTGAAGTTAATTTAATTTGAACGTTTTTATTTTTATTTTATCATATTGTGGTCAAAATATTATAAATATGTATTTAAAATACTATTCAAACCTTCTAATTATCAAACAAGTTTTGTTTAAATTGTTCAGAGGGTTAAAATGGTAAAATACTGTTATTCAGACATTTTGGAAAAATTAATTATCAAACAGCATTTTTTCATTCAGACACAATTCTATTCAGATACTTTATATTATTCAGACGTCTAAACTGTTCAGATCTTAACTCTCAGTTTTATCAAACACCACCTAAGACTGGTTAAGCCATTAACTTTATCAGAGAGAAAGTATTTGGCAAACTTCTTAGGTCGAGCACAAGGAAAGCTCGGTCGTCTTCAATTGATAGATCTTTCAAAGAAGTTCTCAGATAAGGTACGTCTTTTTCCGTGGATTCATGGTTCACAGATTGTACTCAATTTTCAATCTTTGAATGCTAATATATAGTTTAATTTTGTATTTAACTTATTTGACATTTTATTAGTAGATTTTCTGCATTCTAAAGTCCTATGGCCATCTACCTCTTCTTTAATTTTAAGTTGAGGCTTTATCAAGCCGTTAATTAGATATTTGCAAGGCAAAAATATGATGATTTTCCGTAGTTTTCTATTTTTTATATATTTTTAGGATATATAGCCAGCCCTTTAGTAGTTATAATGCTAGGTTACGTAAAAAATATTTAATTATAAGGCTTCTCATACTTCAATACTATATATATATATATATATATATATATATATATATATATATATATTATGTATCATGCAATTATGTATATGGGAGTGATCCATAGATAGGCTTGGCAATGAGCACTATTCCATTTAGTGGATCTCTGGCTGCCTATAGAAATTATCTATGGCCTTATGTCTGGCCGTCTATAACAAATACTTATGTGTTGAAAATGAAAGATGTGATAAACAAATTTGGTTAATGCTTGTCAAGTGACAGTTAAAATGCCCCAAATATGTGGGCAACATAAGAAACTAAACTTTCAAGGGACTGACTGATTGTTTTTCAACTTGTAAAATGGAGGGGACCTCAGATTAGTGGGTCGTATTTACTCTTCCTTTATTTCCTTTCCCTGGAAGTACTTTTTGAATCCAAAAGTTGCAAGGGAGCCAGTTCCGCCACAGCTTGAGCTAATTGCAGAAAAAATTCTTGTGCCTTTACTGGTCGTGTTCCATCACTGCTTAGAAAAGGTGATTTCTTCTTCCTAATTTATGAACGTTCAGCTATTTCAGTGTGTTATTGATTAAGGTGGAGATTTTTGCGTAGTATATAATGAAGTTTACTAATGTCTTAAGTTTAGCGTAGTTTGCTCGGTCTGACCCGCATTTTTGCACAGTTTGCATTGCTACCTTAAGTTGTAGAAAGAGCCCAACTGTTGGAAGAAGAAGCCAACCTACTCGCATTACAGGTTGTTGACAGTACACCAGCTTTTGTTTCTGCACTACTACCTGTTTCTTTTCTTTTTTTTTCTTTAGACCAAATACATGCATATTTACCTTTTTAATCAAATCTCACCTCAACATTGTGATTGTCCTAGACTTGTTAAGCTGCATTATATTGTTTCTGAATGTTGTAAAGCAATTCTGCATTATATTCTTCATTATTTAACAGAGGTACACGAACTATTGCTTTATTACTGATTATAATTTGAGGTTTTTAGATGATAAGTACATATATGTCAATTTTGGACTCTAAGCTGGATCACTTGTACTACATTTTGGTAAGCCTGTATTGATTTCTCCTACTGAACTCAATAAAAACAGGCAAAACCAAAGAAGATATGCTCCCAAATTAGATTGTGCACCTTCGATGGAGCTCGTGGTGTTAGGTCAGGCTCTTAGCTACATCAGATTACAATTGGTTGCGTAGTTGCTTTCTCAACATTCTTGACATCGTTATATTAATGTTAACACAGAAGACTCCCTATACTGATATTATTATGAATCTTTTCTTCCTTATTTGACCTACTGATGCTATGAATTTTTATACAGCATGGGCATTGAGAGTGTCGTAGATGAAGGCAATGGCAGGCATGTTATCCAAATTTGGTGATGCTATGTGCTCTTCTTGTGAAATGGCAGTGGTGTGGATGCAAAATCAGCTTAGGCAAAACCAGACGCAAGATCATATTCTAAACTATGTCAATGAGGTATACTATATATTTAAGTCTTTTTATATACTCCTAGTACAATTATACTTCTATTTCAACCAAAACATAGGAGGAAACATGAGTAAATGTGCTGAATAGTCTTTATTGACTATTATTTGTTAGTAATTTTTTATGGTTCATGTTGATGAGTTCTGAAAAAATTGCAGCTTTGTGATGGTCTTCCTAGCCCAACGGGACAATCAGGTGTTGACTGCGCCAAGATTTCTTTCATGCCTAGCGTTGCCTTCACTATTGGTGGCAAAATTTTCAACCTTCCTTCTGAGCAGGTATGATCAACCTAATTTCTATTGTGGTTGTTGTGTCCAACTTCCTCCATAGGTCATTATTTATGCAGATTTGATAGGCGGGGAATGTATCATTCTTCTCAATTACATTGGCTTATATACATAAGTATCCTAATTTACAGTGTACATTAGTATCACGTAGCAACTCTATTGTCTTTTTTTACTTATGAGCAATACGGTGTACATTAGTACCACACATCAACTCTATTGTCTTTTGTGTATTGATTTTGGCACTAAGTGTCTATGGTGACTTATTTGTTTCATTTTTTTGACTTTGCTATTATTTTTAAATGTGTGCAGGAAGACTGCTTCTACGACATGCCTTACAATACTGGGCATCAAATTTCCGTGCTACGTTTACGGAAGACAAGAAACGAAATTATGAAGTGTACTATCTTTATATATGTAGATATATACTTTGATTGAAGAATTGTGGTAGTTTTAGGTGGTTAATTGTAAAGATAATGAATGATTATGTAGTGGATGATTTTATTAAGTTAATAATATTTTAATTTTTTGTATTTTTTTCAATATTTGCTATGGGGACATTGAGCCAGCTAGGTACACAAAAAGAATGTCAAATTTTGATTTGACAACTATATAACTCGTTATCAAAGTATTGAACAAGTTTGTATATAGTAACAATTTTTTATACATTTAGCAACAAATTTTCGTTGCTAATGGCATTAAAAATATAATATTTGGCAACGAAAAATTAACCTAATAATAACGGAGAGAATATTGTTGCTAAACTAACATAAAAGGCAACATTTTTTATTGTTGCAAATCATATCAACTTTCGTTGCACATATAAAGAAACGACAACATATAATGTCTTTGCTAATCGACGACTTTCGTTGCTATTGAAAAATAACCATCAACAAATATTTTCGTTACTGATTCAGCATAATGTCGTTGCCAAATAATATAATCAACAACGAAAATCATTGCTAAAAAGTTTACATTTCGCAACGAAAGCAAGCTTAGGCAACAATTTTCATAATTTACTGCAACGAAAAATGTCGTTGCAAAATGATGTCAATTGCAACGAAAATGCATTGTCGTTGCAAAAAAAGAGAGTTCATTTCGTTGCCAATTAGCAGGCTTTTGCAACGAAATAGGGTTTTTAGCAACAAAATTTTAATTATTCTGCAACAATATATTTTGTTGCTAAAGGATCGATGTCTCTGAACGAAAGCCAAATTTCGTTGCAAAATGTATTACTTTTGGCAACGAAAAAAAAACGTTCGTTGCGGAACAATTAGCAACGCTCATTGCGCAACGAAAGGCGCAACGACAGTAAAGTCGTTGCCAAAACCATTTTACAACGAAATTTGGCACCTTTAGCAACGAAAATTGGTTGTTGTTGAAGCCCCATTTTTTTGTAGTGAAATAGGCCTTATTTTATTTTCCTTAGTTTTTCGCTGGTGTGGAAGGGAGTAAGATATTTAAAGTTTGTCTTTTCTTTTATTCCAATCATGTGTAGTACTAGTGTCAGGGACTATTTGTAACTTTCTTTTATTGATATAATAAAAATTCTCTTTTTAATTATTGTTCTTATTTTATGCAAATAGTAGTACTAATATTATTTGTTTTTGTTTTTAATTTCATAGCTATCTAAATTTCTAGATGATGATGAAATTAGGTATTTCATAATATTTTCTCTTTTTGTTCCGAAATTAATGCCTAATTATTTTCGCCTTCTTATTTCCTTCGAATAAATTGCATATATGATTCTTATATTGATTGCGAGATTTTGATAAGTTATAGTTAATCTGTAAATTTTTTATAACTTATGATTGCCCATATTAATTATATGAATCATTATTTTTAAAGAGAAATGAAAATAATTTGAGAATTAATTTAGAAAATAAGAAATTATTTATTACGTTGATATTTGGTGGATTCTAATTCATAGGTATCTTTTCTCATTAATAGTTTCCGTTATTAATTAATAGTTTACATAATTTAGTTAATAAATCTTCTCCACCGTCTTTATTTCTAATTTGTCTAAAATATTAATTAAGGATATATTAAAGAATTGATCTAGTCTTTGTGGTTCAACCTGCACTTGCCAAATTTACAATAGACGCTATGCACTTACAGTACATAATTTTAACTCGTCAAGCTCTTGTAGTTCTTTTCTTCTCATTTTTGAGCACTGAAAAAAGGAAGTCGCCTTTTTTCTCCTTAATATTACTCCATCTGTTCCAATTTGTTAAATTATTATTGACTTTTTAAAAATTAATTTCAAACATTTTCAAACTCGAATTGACATAAATTCATGATGTAATTTATGTCAATACAATTATGAATATCATAAACTATTTAAAAAAATTTACTAATTGTAAGATTTATTATTTTTAAAATTTAAATTAATCATGTCAATTTTAAATTTGAAAATATTTTAAATTGATTTTTACAAAAGCAATAGTGATCTTATAATTCGGAACGGAGAGAGTATTATTTTCACTTACACCTCCCTTTTCAGTCATTAATTTGATTCTTCCTAAACATCTCCGCAATTTAATCTATTTCTATACTCATTCTTTCCTAGAGTCAATGTATGTAAAATAATTTGTGTTTGTATAAATATGTATTTTAACTCCTAATGATGAAGAAAAATACTGAAGACAAACTATTCTACAAATATTTTACAAACTGCTGAGTTTTCATTTGCGTCCCAATAAACAGATGCTTGCTTTGTTTTCACTTTAAGCATCAACATAGATAGTTTTGCTTCTTGGACTTGTGAAATCTTTGGTAATACTCCTCCTTATCCAAAGACAAATTAGTGGAAAATGAGTTCTGATTGTTGCGAATGGGACGGGGTTGCATGTAATCCATTGATGGGGGACGTAATCCGGATCAACCTCAGTTGCAGCCATCTTGTGTGAGTCCTTAATTCCAACAGCAGCCTCTTCCGTCTTCCACAACTACAGAGGCTCGACCTTGCTTCCGATTATTTCAATGGATCCATGATACCGCGTGAATTCGGCCGGTTTGCAACTAGTTTGACACATCTCAACCTCTCTCGCTCGAATGTTTCAGGCCACTCCCCTTGGAAATATCGCATCTCTCCAACCTGGTTTCACTCGATCTCTCTGACAATCATTATCTCATCCTCAATGGTAGTAATACCGTTGGTGGATTATAAGTTTCGCTCTTTCTATAAACTCATATAGATTTACTTGGAAATTTTAAGAAACAGTATATATAAGAAACAATTTGGTTAACTTCAAGTTGTTCTTCTTTCCACAAAACAAATTTTATTTGCATTTGGAAATTTTTAGGAAGACTAGTCAGATATCTTCATGGAATGGTTTTAGGAGCTCTGCAATATTTGTCAGTTGGGGATTCTCTAATACCAGCATGGTCCTTTATTTCTTCATTGCAGGATTCTGTCAGTCGGCCTTCTTTGGTGATTGTTTACTTTGGTGGTAATGATTCATAATTTGGGTTTGGTCCTCTCATGTACCACTTCCAGAATATATCAAAAACATGAGAAAAATTATTTCAAACAGTCCAGCACTCGGTGAGTTATGGCTTTGACCTCTATATCTAGGTATATGGTAAAAATTGAGTTAACCAAAAATGTTACAAGAGGACATTTTGTTAAACTTTGTTGGTAAAGTCTTGGTCAAAGTCTTTAGCCTTGGTCAAAGCCTTCACCCATTGAAATTGGCCTCCATTTTCCAACTTCCTCATTTAATTCTCCTCCCCTCCATTTGGCTATAAAAAGACAACAAATGAGAAGGGAAAGACACACCAAAATTGATAGAACATCTCTTAGAGAGAAAAGAGAGCAAAGCCTAGTTTGAGTGTCAAAGAGAGTTAGAAAGTGAAGCTCAGTTAGAGCATTCTGAGAGTGAGGGTGTAGAGAGAAATAAACAGTTATTTATTTCTCAGTTGAGAGTCTGTAATCTCCATATTATTTTCATAGTGAATTTCTGATATATCTCCCCGTGGTTTTTCCTAATTGGGTTTCCACGTAAATTTCTGGTGTTACTATTTTATATCTTATACAGTAGTGTGTTTGTATTTATCTTAATGTATTTGTGTGAGCCTGATTTCTCAACAAACTTGTCCTATTTAATTATCTCTTAGTTCTATTATCAGTTAATAAACAAGAAATGAAAAAAAGGGAAAATTATGCATTGTGGAGTGTGGGATGGTTTCAATTGACCATAACTATCACTAATTAAGAAGAATGGGAGTCAATGTTGCACGTCATTTTTGACTTGTGGAAATCAAGGGATAGTAGATAAGAATTGTAAGGCGTACAAATGTTGGCTTGATTACTAGTTAAAAAAACCTTTACTGGCAGCAGATAGGATGCATGTATACCACCTCCTATAAATAAGATGCATAAGTGAGTTAATTAATTACGCAATTAAAAATGGGGCAGTCATCAGTACTATTACCCTGGCTTACTCCAATCCACCTCCTAATCATCTTCTTACAACTTCATCATTTTGTCATCTCCTTTTCCTCTGCTCATGATAATCATTTGTGTCCCGATAAACAAATGCTTGCTTTGTTTCAATTTAAGCAAAGGTTAAGCATAAATAGTTCTGCTTCTTGGGGTTGTGGTGAGTATGGTAACACTTTTCCTTATCAAAAGACAAATCAGTGGAAAATGGGTTCTGATTGTTGCAAATGGTACGGGGTTGCATGTAATCCGTTGACGGGGGACGTAATAGGGCTCAACCTCAGTTGCAGCTAGCTAGTGGGAGTCCTTCATTCCAACAGTAGCCTCTTCCAGCTTCCTCAACTCCAGAGGCTCAACATTGCTTCCAATGATTTCAGTGGATCCATGATACCGCGTGAATTCGGTCGGTTTGCAACTAGTTTGACACATCTCAACCTCTCTCACTCGAATTTTTCAGGCCCACTCCCCTCGGAAATATCGCATCTCTCCAAACTGGTTTCACTCGATCTCTCTCAATCACAATCGCAATCGCAATCTCATTCTCAATGATAGTAATACCGAATTTCAGCTCAAGTTTCTCCTTCGTAATCTTACCCAATTGAGACACCTTTCTCTTGCTTATGTTCCCATAGATTCAGTTTTACCCAGTAATCTTTCATCTTCTTCTCTCACAATTCTCGATCTTTCTTACACTCGATTGCGCGGGGAATTGCCGCATGAAATCTTCATTCTTCCGAACTTGAAAACATTAAGGTTACGTGGTAACAGTAATGTCACCGGTGTTTTACCACAATCCAACTTGAGCGCTAGTAATGGTTCATGTATTACTAGTCTGCGGGAGTTGGATCTTTCATTGACAATGTTATCAGAAGTACCAGATGTAGTCGGCTCTCTCAAGTCTTTGAAATCATTGAGTCCTAAATTCTGCAATTTGTCAGGTCCCATTCCTAAATTCATCTCAAATCTTACGCATCTAACTGAGCTTTATTTATCTATAAATCATCTACAAGGCCAAATTCCCAATGGTTTCGCAAACCTCGTACACTTGAGATATTTCTCACTCGGACATAACAAGTTGACTATTGGTCCCTTTCCCTCTTGGGTTGCCAATCTGAGCCAACTTGTTTCTTTGGACTTGTCATACAGCTCGCTAATGGGGCCCCTGCCGTCCAACATCACTAGCCTTCAAAAACTAACATTTCTCAGTTTATCTAGTAACTCACTCAATGGGACAATACCGTCTTGGATATTTGATCTTCCGTTGTTGGAGTTTTTAGATCTTGGTTTTAATCAACTCAAGTGTCAACTGAGTGAGTTTCAATTCAAGTCCAACTCACTTGTAAGCATTTATTGAAATGATAATGAGCCAAGTGGTTTCGTTCCACAATCAATTTTTCAACAGGTGGACCTGCTTTCTTTGTATCTTGGTTCGAACAAGTTGAGCGGCAACATAGAGATTGAAATGTTTTCGAGCCTAAAAAAACTTGAGACGTTGTCACTTTCAGACAACAACAACCTATCAGTGAGGTTGAGCACCACTAACAACACTATTATCAACACTACCTTCGCCGACCTCATAGACCTTACTTTAATAAGGATTTCCCTATCCCATCAAATAAGGAAACACGATCTTACTTTAATACGGATTCTCCCACTATTTGAACAAGCTATCCAAATAAATATATATAGACCAACACCAAATTTGGTCCATTAAATAAATTGGGTTAAACCATAACTAGGCCCAAATAATTACATCCCAATATTGCCCCCCAATCTCTTATTTCTTATTTATAAGGAACTTAAAATAAGAGAGTATACAAATTTATACCAATAAAAGATCCGTATTCGCCGAAAACAAATTGTCACACCCAAACACCATACGCTGAATATATAACCAACCTTATCTCAGAACCGAAGATCAAAGAACCAACCTTATCACAACCGAAGATAAATAACCAACCTTATCACAACCGAAGGCCAAAGAACCAACCTTATCACAACCGAAGATAAAGAATCAACCTTATCACAAGTAAAGATCAAGAACCAACCTTATCACAACCGAAGATAAAGAACTAACTTTATCACAACCGAAGATCAAGAACCAACCTTATCACAATCGAAGGTAAATAAATAACCCACCGAACACCAATAAATTTCGTTCTAAAGAACTGAACATCTAACCGAACACCAATTATAAAGTTTATTCCGAGGAACTGAACATCCAACCAAACACCAATTATAAAGTTCATTCCGAGGAACTGAACATCCAACCGAACTCCATAAAAAAAATTTGTTCCCCAGAACTGAACGTATTCATTCCAAAGAACTAAACGTATTCATTCCGAAGAACTAAATAAATGTTTATGTTACATATGAATGAATAAATAAATAAATAAATAAATGAAAATATGAATGAATGTTTATATCCGTTCTGAAGAACTGGACGTATTCGTTCCGAAGAACTGATCAACCTTATAACACCATCTAACCTTATAACGCCAAAATTGCCTTCCCACTCTGTTAGGAAGCATAGATCTTTCGGGAGGAACGCAGCCTTCCTAAAGGATATTTATCCACCTTATAATGCTATCTAACATTATACCGCCATAATGGTCGTCCCAACCATTGGGAGGCTTCCTTTTGGGAGAACTAAGCCTTCCCGAAGGATCCGACTTTCTTACGCCATCCAACACTATTATCAACTTCGATTAGAAGTTCTTGATCTTGAAAAAAACCAGATAAATGATACATTCCCAAACTGGTTGGGAACTCTTCCGGAGCTGCACGTTCTTGTCTTGAGCTTTAATAGATTCCACGGTCCAATAAACACCACCTCCATGACTAAAAATCCTTTTCCCAAGCTGCGAATCATCGATCTTTCTTGCAATGAGTTTACTGGCCTTCTACCAGAATTATTTTTCAAATATTTCATAGCAATGAAATATGCTGATGAAAATACAAAGAAAGCGGAATATTTGAAGAATAGTTATTACCAGAATTCAGTGATATTGGTGATGAAAGAAGTGATCATTGAGCTCGAGAGAATTCTAACTACCCTCACAACTATCGATCTGTCTAGCAACAAATTCAAAGGTGAGATTCCAGATATAATCGGAAATCTCAAATTCCTCCGACAGCTAAATTTATCCCATAACAGCCTCGTTGGTCGCATTCCTTCACTTTTGGGAAATCTATCGGTGCTCGAATCGCTAGACCTTAATTCCAACCAACTCGTAGGAGAGATTTCTCAAGAGCTGGCTAATCTAAATTTTCTTGGAAAACTAAATCTCTCCTACAATCATCTCAGAGGTCGTATTCCTTCAGGATCACAATTTGAAACTTTTTTGAACGATTCGTATTACGGGAATTTAGCATTGTGTGAATTTCCATTGAGCGAGTGTGCAAAAGGTGAAATACCTCCAGTTGTGCAACAAGAAAATGATTCAGATTTCTTGGATGGTTTTACTTGGGAAGCAGTATTGATGGGGTATGGATGTGGAACTGTCTTGGAATTTATTATTGGATACATAATGTTTTTGGTAGAGAAACCAAAATGGTTTACGGGAATTGTCGAAAGAGAACTTGGCAGGCTACAGAGGAGAAGAGGATACAGATTCAAACAGGGGTGGATCCAGCCCGTTAGTTAAGTGGGGTCAATTTTTATAAAATAAAAATTTATCAAAAAAATAAAAAATAATAAAATAAAGACAGAATGCGAGGGATATTGCAAATAATTGTATGAGCAATCATATAAAATTGATATTATTTTATGTAATTTAATACACTTCCCCAATCTTATGTTATATATAAAATGATATTTTATAATTTTCTAAAACACTGTTATTATAAGAGACTTCTCGTGTCCTCTAAAATAAATTACAAAACTAAATAATATTGTTATAATATTATTTATAATAACATTTTTCAAGATTTTATTGTTTGAAACTATCGTGATGATAGTCTCATTTCAATAGCGGCAAAAATATCATGTTCAATGTAAGTTACTAAACAATATAAAAGAGTGGAGTGTTGGTATTAGTAAAAATTTGAGACATTTAATAGTCTTTTAGTCTGAATTTTTTATTTTCACTAAACATTTTATAAAATTAAAATTAAATTAAAAATTAATTCCCAAAAATTCAGTTGGGTCAATTGACCCCACTGCCCTAAGATAGATCCGCCCATGGATTCAAACGCTATGGAAGAAGAAATTAGTCACATCTGATCCAAGGTAAGTGATACGTATCAATATTTTCTTCTCGTGTATTTTGTAATTTCAAATACGTTTATTGGATATACGCTTTCTTTGTGAATTTTTAATGATCTCCTAGGTTGGCACCAGAAATTGTTATATGTTTTAGGCTAAATTACTTGTGATTTATAATCTTTAGCCACATTCCAGGGTAAACAAAAACAAGAAACAAACATTTAATTAATTGTATTAGATAGCATATAATTAATTTCTATAATAGTAAGGATTTAAATAATTTCGAAAGGGTACGTAAGAACAAGCTATTGTTATTAATGAGATATATAGGGATTTGAGTTTTCCCCAAGCAAAAGTGATAGTTCCTCTTTATATATATATAGGGATTTGAGTTTTCCACAAGCAAAGGTTTATGAGGTTGGGGAAGGTAGTGTTGATAATAGTGTTGTTAGTAGTGCTCAACCTCACTGATAGGTTGTTGTTGTCTGAAAGTGACAACGTCTCAAGTTTTTTTAGGCTCGAAAACATTTCAATCTCTATGTTGCCGCTCAACTTGTTCGAACCAAGATACAAAGAAAGCAGGTCCACCTGTTGAAAAATTGATTGTGGAACGAAACCACTTAGCTCATTATCATTTAAATAAATGCCAACAAGTGAGTTGGACTTGAATTGAAACTCACTCAGTTGACACTTCAGTTGATTAAAACCAAGATCTAAAAACTCCAACAACGGAAGATCAAATATCCAAGACGGTATTGTCCCATTGAGTGAGTTACTAGATAAACTGAGAAAGGTTAATTTTTGAAGGCTAGTGATGTTGGACGGCAGGGGCCCCATTAGCGAGCTGTATGACAAGTCCAAAGAAACAAGTTGGCTCAGATTGGCAACCCAAGAGGGAAAGGGACCAATAGTCAACTTGTTATGTCCGAGTGAGAGATATCTCAAGTGTACGAGGTTTGCGAAACCATTAGAAATTTGACCTTGTAGATGATTTATAGATAGATAAAGCTCAGTTAGATGCGTAAGATTTGAGATGAATTTAGAAATGGAACCTGACAAATTGCAGAATTTAAGATTCAATGATTTCAAAGACTTGAGAGAGCCGACTACATCTGGTACTTCTGATAACATTGTCAATGAAAGATCCAACTCCCGCAGACTAATAATACAGGAACCGTTACTAGCGCTCAAGTTGGATTGTGGTAAAACACCGGTGACATTACTGTTACCACGTAACCTTAATATTTTCAAGTTCGGAAGAATGAAGATTACATGCGCCAATTCCCCGCGCAATCGAGTGTAAGAAAGATCGAGAACTGTGAGAGAAGAAGATGAAGAAAGATTACTGGGTAAAACTGAATCTATGGGAACATAAGCAAGAGAAATGTGTCTCAATTGGGTAAGATTATGAAGGAGAAACTTGGGCTGAAATTCGGTATTACTATCATTGAGAATGAGATTGCGATTGCGAATGCGATTGCGAGAGAGATCGAGTGAAACAAGTTTGGAGAGATGCGATATTTCCGAGGGGAATGGGCATGAAAAATTCGAGCGAGAGAGGTTGAGATGTGTCAAACTAGTTGCAAACCGGCCGAATTCACGCGGTTTCATGGATCCACTGAAATCATTGGAAGCAAGGTTGAGCCTCTAGAGTTGAGGAAGCTGGAAGAGGCTACTGTTGGAATGAAGGACTCCCACTAGCTGGCTGCAACTGAGGTCGATCCCGATTACGTCCCCCGTCTACGGATTACATGCAACCCCGTACCATTTGCAACAATCAGAACCCATTTTTCACTGATTTGTCTTTGGATAAGGAGAAGTATTACCATACTCACCACAACCCCAAGAAGCAGAATTATTTATGCTCAGCCTTTGCTTAAATTGAAACAAAGCAAGCATTTGTTTATCGGGACACAAATGATTATCATGAGCAGAGGAAAAGGAGATGACAAAATGATGAAGTTGTAAGAAGATGATTAGGATGTGGATTTGAGTAAGCCAGGGTAATAGTACTGATGACTGCCCCATTTTTAATTGCGTAATTAATTAACTCACTTATGCAGCCTATTTATAGGAGGTGGTATACATGCATCCTATCTGCTGCCAGTAAAGGTTTTTTTAACTAGTAATCAAGCCAACATTTGTACGCCTTACAATTCCTATCTACTATCCCTTAATTTTCAAAGTCAAAAATGACGTGCAGCATTGACTCCCATTCTTCTTAATTGGTGATAGTTATGGTCAATTGAAACCATCCCACACTCCACAATGCATAATTTTCCTTTTTTTTCTATTTCTTGTTTATTAACTGATAATAGAACTAAGAGATAATTAAATAGGACAAGTTTGTTGAGAAATCAGGCTCACACAAATACACTAAGATAAATACAAACACACTACTGTATGAGATATAAAATAATAACACCAGAAATTTACGTGGAAACCCAACTGGGAAAAATCACGGGAAGAAATCTCAAAAATTCACTATGAAAATAATATGAAATTACAGACTCTCAACTGAGAAATAAACTAACTGTTTATTTCTCTCTACACCCTCACTCTCAGAATGCTCTAACTTAGCTTCTCACTTTCTAACTCTCTTTGATACTCAAACTAGGCTTTGCTCTCTTTTCTCTCTAAGAGATGTTCTATCAATTTTGGTGTGTCTTTCCCTTCTCATTTGTTGCCCTTTTATAGCCAAATGGAGGGGAGAAGAATTAAATGAGGAAGTTGAAAAATGGAGGCCAATTTCAATAGGTGAAGACTTTGACCAAGACTGAAAACTTTGACTAAGACTTTGACCAACAAAGTTTAACAAAATGTCCTCTTGTAACATTTTTGGTTAACTCAGTTTTTACCATATACCTAGATAGAGGTCAAAGCCATAACTCACCGAGTGCTGGACTGCTTGAAATAATTTTTCTCATGTTTTCGATATATTCTGGAAGTGGTACATGAGAGGACCAAACCCAGATTATGAATCATTACCACCAAAGTAAACAATCACCAAAGACGGCCGACTGACAGAATACTGCAATGAAGAAATAAAGGACCATGCTGGTATTAGAGAATCCCCAACTGACAAATATTGCAGAGCTCCTAAAACCATTCCATGAATATATCTGACTAGTCTTCCTAAAAATTTCTAAATGCAAATAAAATTTGTTTTGTGGAAAGGACAACTTGAAGTTAACCAAATTGTTTCTTATATATGTTGTTTCTTAAATTTTCCAAGTAAATCTATATGAATTTATAGAAAGAGCGAAACTTTTAATCCACCAACGGTATTACTACCATTGAGAATGAGATAATGATTGTCAGAGAGATTGAGTGAAACCAGGTTGGAGAGATACGATATTTCCAAGGGGAGTGAGCCTGAAACATTCGAGCGAGAGAGGTTGAGATGTGTCAAACTAGTTGCAAACCGGCCGAATTCACGCGATATCATGGATCCACTGAAATCATTGGAAGCAAGGTCGAGCATCTAGAGTTGTGGAAGCTGGAAGAGGCTGCTGTTGGAATGAAGGACTCCCACAAGATGGCTGCAACTGAGGTCGAGCCCGATCACGTCCCTCGTTAACGGATTACATGCAACCCCGTACCATTTGCAACAATCAGAACCAATTTTCCACTGATTTGTTTTTGGATAAGGAGAAGTATTACCATACTCACCACAACCCCAAGAAGCAGAACTATTTATGCTCAACCTTGGCTTAAATTGAAATAAAACAAGCATTTGTTTATCGGAACACAAAAGATTATCATGAGCAGAGGAAAAGGAGATGACAAAATGATGAAGTTGTAAGAAGATGATTAGGAGGTGGATTTGAGTAAGCCAGGGTAATAGTACTGATGACTTCCCCATTTTTAATTGCGTAATTAATTAACTCACTTATGCAGCCTATTTATAGGAGGTGGTATACATGCATCCTATCTGCTACCAGTAAATGTTTTTTTAACTAGTAATCAAGCCAACATTTGTACGCCTTACAATTTTTATCTACTATCCCTTAATTTCTACAAGTTAAAAATGACGTGCAGCATTGACTCCCATTATTCTTAATTGGTGATAGTTATGGTCAATTGAATCCATCCCACACTCCACAATGCATAATTTTCCTTTTTTTTTCATTTCTTGTTTATTAACTGATAATAGAACTAAGAGATAATTAAATAGGACAAGTTTGTTGAGAAATCAAGCTCACACAAATACACTAAGATAAATACAAACACACTACTATATGAGATATAAAATAATAACACCAAAAATTTACGTGAAAACCCAACTGGAAAAAATCACGGGGAGAGATATCAGAAATTCACTATGAAAATAATATGGAGATTACAGACTCTCAACTGAGAAATAAACTAACTGTTTATTTCTCTCTACACCCTCACTCTCAGAATGGTCTAACTGAGCTTCTCACTTTCTAACTCTCTTTGATACTCAAACTAGAGCTTTGCTCTCTTTTCTCTCTAAGAGATGTTCTATCAATTTTGGTGTGTCTTTCCCTTCTCATTTGTTGCCCTTTTATAGCCAAATGGAGGGGATGAAAATTAAATGAGGAAGTTGGAAAATGGAGGCCAATTTCAATGGGTGAAGACTTTGACCAACAAAGTTTAATAAAATGTCCTCTTGTAACATTTTTGGTTAACTCAGTTTTTACCATATACATAGATATAGAGGTCAAAGCCATAACTCACCGAGTGCTGGACTGTTTGAAATAATTTTTCTCTTGTTTTCGATATATTCTGGAAGTGGTACACGAGAGGACCAAACCCAGATTATGAATCATTACCACCAAAGTAAACAATCACCAAAGAATGCCGACTGACAGAATCATGCAATGAAGAAATAAAGGACCATGTTGGTATTAGAGAATCCCCAACTGACAAATATTGCAGAGCTCCTAAAACCATTCCATGAAGATATCTGACTAGTCTTCCTAAAAATTTCCAAATGCAAATAAAATTTGTTTTGTGGAAAGAAGAACAACTTGAAGTTAACCAAATTGTTTCTTATAAATGTTGTTTCTTAAAATTTCCAAGTAAATCTATATGAGTTTATAGAAAGAGCGAAACTTTTAATCCACCAACGGTATTACTACCATTGAGAATGAGATAATGATTGTCAGAGAGATAGAGTGAAACCAGGTTGGAGAGATGCGATATTTCCAAGGGGAGTGGGCCTGAAACATTCGAGCGATAGAGGTTGAGATGTGTCAAACTAGTTGCAAACCGGCCGAATTCACGCGGTATCATGGATCCACTGAAATCATTGGAAGCAAAGTCGAGCCTCTGGAGTTGTGGAAGCTGGAAGAGGCTGCTGTTGGAATGAAGAACTCCCACAAGATGGCTGCAACTGAGGTCAATCTCGATTACGTCCCCCATCAACGGATTACATGCAACCCCGTCCCATTCGCAACAATCAGAACTCATTTTCCACTGATTTGTCCTTGGATAAGGAGGAGTATTACCAAAGATTTCACAAGTCCAAGAAGCAAAACTATCTATGTTGATGCTTAAAGTGAAAACAAAGCAATCATCTGTTTATTGGGAGTTGTGACAAGATTAAAGGTGGCATTACTCTCCATCTCAGGTTACAAATTAACCCATAGAGGCACAACCTCTATCAAATTAATAAATGGTACCTCTCCATCTTTAGTTTGTACTAAGCAAATTTTAAAGTATCCTAATCCATTTGTTTCATAACTAGCGGAGAGTAATGCCACCTTTAATCTTGTTTCATAACAAATGGATCAGGATACTTTAACAAATGGGTTTAATCTTGTTTTATAATCTTGTTTCATAACAAATGGATCGGGATACTTTAAAATTTGCATAATACAAACTAAAGATGGAGAGGTACCATTTATTAATTTGATAGAGGTTGTGCCTCTATGGGTTAATTTGTACCCCGAGATGGAGAGTAATGCCACCTTTAATCTTGTCACAACTCCCAATAAACAAATGCTTTCCTTATTTTCACTTTAAGCATCAATATAGATAGTTTTGCTTCTTGGACTTGTGAAATCTTTGGTAATACTCCTCCTTATCCAAAGACAAATCAGTGGAAAATGAGTTCTGATTGTTGCAAATGGGACGGCCTTCTTTAGTGATTGTTGCAAATGATTGTTTCTTCATTGCAGGATTCTGTCAGTCGGCCTTCTTTGGTGATTGTTTACTTTGGTGGTAATGACTCATAATCTGGGTTTGGTCTTCTCATGTACCACTTCCAGAATATATCGAAAACATGAGAAAAATTATTTCAAACAGTGCAGCACTCAGTGAGTTATGGCTTTGACCTCTATATCTAGGTATATGGTAAAAACTGAGTTAACCAAAAATGTTACAAGAAGACATTTTGTTAAACTTTGTTGGTCAAAGTCTTAGTCAAAGTCTTTAGTCTTGGTCAAAGTCTTCACCCATTGAAGTTGGCCTCCATTTTCCAACTTCCTCATTTAATTCTTCTCCCCTCCATTTGGTTATAAAAGGGCAACAAATGAGAAGGGAAAGACACACCAAAATTGATAGAACATCTCTTAGAGAGAAAAGAGAGCAAAGCTCTAGTTTGAGTGTCAAAGAGAGTTACAAAGTGAGAAGCTCAGTTAGAGCATTCTGAGAGTGAGCGTGTAGAAAGAAATAAATAGTTAGTTTATTTCTCAGTTGAGAGTCTGTAATCTCCATATTATTTTCATAGTGAGTTTCTGAGATCTCACCCCGTGGTTTTTCCCAGTTGGGTTTCCACGTAAATTTCTGGTGTCACTATTTTATATCTCATACAGTAGTGTGTTTGTATTTATCTTAGTGTATTTGTGTGAGCCTGATTTCTCAACAAACTTGTCCTATTTAATTATCTCTTAGTTCTATTATCAGTTAATAAACAAGAAATGAAAAAAAAAAAGAAAATTATGCATTGTGGAGTGTGAGATGGTTTCAATTGACCATAACTATCACCAATTAAGAAGAATGGGAGTCAATGTTGCACGTCATATTTGACTTGTGGAAATTAAGGGATAATAGATAAGAATTGTAAGGCGTACAAATGTTGGCTTGATTACTAGTTAAAAAAACCTTTACTGGCAGCAGATAGGATGCATGTATACCACCACCTATAAATAGGCTGCATAAGTGAGTTAATTAATTACGCAATTAAAAATGGGGCAGTCATCAGTACTATTACCCTGGCTTACTCCAATCCACCTCCTAATCATCTTCTTACAACTTCATCATTTTGTCATCTCATTTTCCTCTGCTCATGATAATCATTTGTGTCTCGATAAACAAATGCTTGCTTTGTTTCAATTTAAGCAAAGGCTGAGCATAAATAGTTCTGCTTCTTGGGGTTGTGGTGAGTATGGTAATACTTCTCCTTATCCAAAGACAAATCAGTGGAAAATGGGTTCTGATTGTTGCAAATGGTACGGGGTTGCATGTAATCCGTTGACGGGGGACGTAATCGGGCTCGACCTCAGTTGCAGCCAGCTAGTGGGAGTCCTTCATTCCAACAGTAGCCTCTTCCAGCTTCCTCAACTCTAGAGGCTCGACCTTGCTTCCAATGATTTCAATGGATCCATGATACCGCGTGAATTCGGTCGGTTTGTAACTAGTTTGACACATCTCAACCTCTCTCGCTCGAATTTTTCAGGCCCACTCCCCTCGGAAATATCGCATCTCTCCAAACTTGTTTCACTCGATCTCTCTCGCAATCGCAATCGCAATCGCAATCTCATTCTCAATGATAATAATACTGAATTTCAGCTCAAGTTTCTCCTTCATAATCTTACCCAATTGAGACACCTTTCTCTTGCTTATGTTCCCATAGATTCAGTTTTACCCAGTAATCTTTCTTCATCTTCTTCTCTCATAATTCTCGATCTTTCTTACACTCGATTGCGCGGGGAATTGCCGCATGAAATCTTCATTCTTCCGAACTTGAAAACATTAAGGTTATGTGGTAACAGTAATGTCACCGGTGTTTTACCACAATCCAACTTGAGCGCTAGTAATGGTTCCTATCTTACTAGTCTGTGGGAGTTGGATCTTTCATTGACAATGTTATCAGAAGTACCAGATGTAGTCGGCTCTCTCAAGTCTTTGAAATCATTGAATCATAAATTCTGCAATTTGTCAGGTCCCATTCCTAAATTCATCTCAAATCTTACGCATCTAACTGAGCTTTATCTATCTATAAATCATCTACAAGGCCAAATTCCCAATGGTTTCGCAAACCTCGTACACTTGAGATATCTCTCACTCGGACATAACAAGTTGACTATTGGTCCCTTTCCCTCTTGGGTTGCCAATCTGAGCCAACTTGTTTCTTTGGACTTGTCATACAGCTCGCTAATGGGGCCCTTGCCGTCCAACATCACTAGCCTTCAAAAACTAACATTTCTCAGTTTATCTAGTAACTCACTCAATGGGACAATACCGTCTTGGATATTTGATCTTTCGTTGTTGGAGTTTTTAGATCTTGATTTTAATCAACTCAAGTGTCAACTGAGTGAGTTTAAATTCAAGTCCAACTCACTTGTAGGCATTTATTTAAATGATAATGAGCTAAGTGGTTTCGTTCCACAATCAATTTTTCAACAGGTGGACCTGCTTTCTTTGTATCTTGGTTCGAACAAGTTGAGCGGCAACATAGAGATTGAAATGTTTTCGAGCCTAAAAAAACTTGAGACGTTGTCACTTTCAGACAACAACAACCTATCAGTGAGGTTGAGCACCACTAACAACACTATTATCAACACTACCTTCCCCAACCTCATAAACCTTGAATTGTCTTCTCTCAAGATAAAGGAATTCCCATATTTCTTGAGAGCCATGGAGAACCTAGAGTGGCTAGACCTATCCAACAACCAAATTCATGGCCGAGTTCCTGAGTGGGTTCCGTCCAAGTGGAGGGACTCATTATGGTATCTTAATCTTGGTTCGAATTTTCTTGAGAAATCAATATTCTTGTGGATATGCAATTCTAGCAGCCTTGAATATCTTTACATGTCGAGCAACAACTTTAGTGGTGTACTTCCGCATTGTCTTGGGAATCTCAATGATAGCCTCTCAACCTTAGATCTATCGATGAATCACTTTCACGATACCATTCCATCAACTTTAGCAAGCTTGAACAAATTGAATTCTCTCAATTTGCAGGGCAATCGATTCGAAGGAATGGTGCAAAACTTGGGAAATTGTACGGGCTTACAGAGTATTGATCTCGGAAGCAACAAATTAAAAGATACATTTTCCCGATGATTGGAAACTCTTCCGCAGTAGAATTTTCTTGTCTTGAGATTCAATGAATTTCATGGTCCAATTTTTATATCCAACATTTCCAAGACTAAATATCCTTTTCCCAATCTAGGTGTCATGGATCTATCAAATAATGAATTCAGAGGAAAGATCCCTAATGTGTTTGGAACTTTTCAATTCCTTAAGGATTTAAACCTACGTAAAAATAACTTTCGCGGGACGATTCCCTCCGCATTTGCAAAGGGAAACCCCTTGAGGAGTCTTAATTTGCACGATAATCATTTAAGAGGAGGTGTCCCAAGTTCGTTGACAAATTGTAGTCGGGAACTCTTCCGGAGCTGCACGTTCTTGTCTTGAGCTTTAATAGATTCCACGGTCCAATAAACACTACCTCCATGACTTAAAATCCTTTTCCCAAGCTGCGAATCATCGATCTTTCTTGCAATGAGTTTACTGGCCTTCTACCAGAATTATTTTTCAAAAATTTCATAGCAATGAAATATGCTGATGAAAATACAAAGAAAGCGAAATATTTGGGGAATAGTTATTACCAAAATTCAGTGATATTGGTGATGAAAAGAGTGATCATTGAGCTCGAGAGAATTCTAACTACCCTCACAACTATCGATCTGTCTAGCAACAAATTCAAAGGTGGGATTCCAGATATAATCGAAAATCTCAAATTCCTCCGACAGCTAAATTTATCCCATAACAGCCTCGTTGGTCGCATTCCTTCACTTTTGGGAAATCTATCGGTGCTCGAATCGCTATACCTTAATTCCGACCAACTCGTAGGAGAGATTCCTCAAGAGCTGGCTAATCTAAATTTTCTTGGAAAACAAAATCTCTCCTACAATCATCTCAGAGGTCGTATTCCTTCAGGATCACAATTTGAAACTTTTTTGAATAATTCGTATTACGGGAATTTAGCATTGTGTGAATTTCCATTGAGCGAGTGTGAAAAAGGTTAAATACCTCCAGTTGTGCAACAAGAAAATGATTCAGATTTCTTGGATGGTTTTACTTGGGAAGCAGTATTGATGGGGTATGGATGTGGAACTGTCTTGGGATTTATTATTGGATACATAATGTTTTTGGTAGGGAAACCAAAATTGTTTACGGGAATTGTCGAAAGAGAACTTGGCAGGCTACAGAGGAGAAGAGGATACAGATTCAAACAGGGGCGGATCCGGCCCGTTAGTTAAGTGGGGTCAATTTTTTTAAAATAAAAATTTATAAAAAAAATAAAAAACAATAAAATAAAGACAAAATGCGAGGGATATTGCAAATAATTGTATGAGCTATCATATAAAATTGATATTATTT
This sequence comes from Panax notoginseng, assembly GCA_016801055.1. Taxonomy (NCBI): domain Eukaryota; kingdom Viridiplantae; phylum Streptophyta; class Magnoliopsida; order Apiales; family Araliaceae; genus Panax; species Panax notoginseng. The sequence continues at coordinate 188,122,864 of CM029015.1, read as the reverse complement.
TATGTAATTTAATACACTTCCTCGATCTTATGTTATATATAAAATGATATTTTATAATTTTTTAAAACACTGTTATTATAAGAGACACTTCTTGTGTCCTCTAAAATAAATTACAAAACTAAATAATATTGTTACAATATTATTTATAATAACATTTTTCAAGATTTTATTGTTTGAAACTATCGTGATGATAGTCTCATTTCAATAGCAGCAAAAATATCATGTTCAATGTAAGTTACTAAACAATATAAAAGAGTGGAGTGTTGGTATTAGTAAAAATTTGAGACATTTAATAGTCTTTTAGTCTGAATTTTTTATTTTCACTAAACATTTTATAAAATTAAAATCAAATTAAAAATTATTTCCCAAAAATTCAGTGGGGTCAATTGACCCCACTGCCCTAAGATAGATCCGCCCATGGATTCAAACGCTATGGAAGAAGAAATTAGTCACATCTGATCCAAGGTAAGTGATACGTATCAATATTTTCTTCTCGTGTATTTTGTAATTTCAAATACGTTTATTGGATATACGCTTTCTTTGTGAATTTTTAATGATCTCCTAGGTGGGCACCAGAAATTGTTATATGTTTTAGGCTAAATTACTTGTGATTTATAATCTTTAGCCACATTCCAGGGTAAACAAAAACAAGAAACAAACATTTAATTAATTGTATTGGATAGCATATAATTAATTTCTATAATAGTAAGGATTTAAATAATTTCGAAAGGGTACGTAAGAACAAGCTATTGTTATTAATGAGATATATAGGGATTTGAGTTTTCCACAAGCAAAAGTGATAGTTCCTCTTTATATATATATATATATATATATATATATATATATATACGGATTTGAGTTTTCCACAAGCAAAGGTTTATGAAGTTGGGGAAGGTAGTGTTGATAATAGTGTTGTTAGTGGTGCTCAACCTCACTGATAGGTTGTTGTCTGAAAGTGACAACGTCTCAAGGTTTTTTAGGCTCGAAAACATTTCAATCTCTATGTTGCCGCTCAACTTGTTCGAACCAAGATACAAAGAAAGCAGGTCCACCTGTTGAAAAATTGATTGTGGAACGAAACCACTTAGCTCATTATCATTTAAATAAATGTCTACAAGTGAGTTGGACTTGAATTGAAACTCACTCAGTTGACACTTCAGTTGATTAAAACCAAGATCTAAAAACTCCAACAACGGAAGATCAAATATCCAAGACGGTATTGTCCCATTGAGTGAGTTACTATATAAACTGAGAAAGGTTAGTTTTTGAAGGCTAGTGATGTTAGGAGGAAAATTAAATGAGGAAGTTGGAAAATGGAGGCCAATTTCAATGGGTGAAGACTTTGACCAACAAAGTTTAACAAAATGTCCTCTTGTAACATTTTTGGTTAACTCAGTTTTTACCATATACCTAGATATAGAGGTCAAAGCCATAACTCACCGAGTGTTGGACTGTTTAAAATAATTTTTCTCATGTTTTCGATATATTCTGGAAGTGGTACATGAGAGGACCAAACCCAGATTATGAATCATTACCACCAAAGTAAACAATCACCAAAGAAGGCCGACTGACAGAATCCTACAATGAAGAAATAAAGGACCATGCTGGTATTAGAGAATCCTCAACTGACAAATATTGTAGAGCTCCTAAAACCATTCCATGAAGATATCTGACTAGTCTTCCTAAAAATTTCCAAATGCAAATAAAATTTGTTTTGTGGAAAGAACAACTTGAAGTTAATCAAATTGTTTCTTATATATGTTGTTTCTTAAAATTTCCAAGTAAATCTATATGAGTTTATAGAAAGCGAAACTTTTAATCCACCAACGGCATTACTACCATTGAGAATGAGATAATGATTGTCAGAGAGATCGAGTGAAACCAAGTTGGAGAGATGCGATATTTCCAAGGGGAGTGGGCCTGAAACATTCGAGCGAGAGAGGTTGAGATTTGTCAAACTAGTTGCAAACCGACCGAATTCACGCGGTATCATGGATCCACTGAAATCATTAGAAGCAAGGCCAAGCCTCTGGAGTTGTGGAAGCTGGAAGAGGCTGCTATTGGAATGAAGGACTCCCACAAGATGGCTGCAACTGAGGTCGATCCCGATTACGTCCCCCATCAACGGATTACATGCAACCCCGTCCCATTCGCAACAATCAGAACTCATTTTCCACTGATTTGTCTTTGGATAAGGAGGAGAATTACCAAAGATTTCACAAGTCCAAGAAGCTAAACTATCTATGTTAATGCTTAAAGTGAAAACAAAGCAAGCATCTGTTTATTGGGAGTTGTGACAAGATTAAAGTTGGCATTACTCTCTATCTCGGGGTACAAATTAACCCATAGAGGCACAACCTCTATCAAATTAATAAATGGTACCTCTCCATCTTTAGTTTGTACTAAGCAAATTTTAAAGTGTCCTGATCCAGTTGTTTCATAACTAGCGGAGAGTAATGCCACCTTTAATCTTGTTTCATAACAAATGGATTTAATATTGTTTTATAATCTTGTTTCATAACAAATGGATCAGGATTTATGACATTGCAAACACAACAAAATAAAAAAAAAATGTAAGACCGAAGTAAAAGCAAAATATACCTTTTGGGAATGAACCTCAGGAGAGTCCCCATTACCAAGAGATTTATTCTTCAATAAAAGCCCTTCTAATCTTGAGCAAACTCGTATGTGGGCAAGAGCTTCTTTTAAAGCCTATTGAGAAAATGAAACAATTAGATTCTAAATATATTCCTTTCTTTTAAAATTGGTAACAAGTCGCCCTACATTTTGACGAGTTGAGCCACAAACTACGTTGACATATTGAGTAAAGTTACTATGTCAATTGAGAAATCCGTTAGTGTATTACATTTACAAGTAAATGTTGTTTCCATTTCCATACATCAAGGATATTTGTTGATTTCGTACTGCTTCATCTGGTAATTATTATTAAGTAGAAGGTAAGTTCCTCCACTTAAAAGCCCTTCAGAAGATATTGATGCATATAATATATTACAGAAGGCAGAGTGCACTTGATAGTTCGGAAAAGAATGCCAGCTGAAATTGTTTTCAGCTGTATGTTATGGTCTTCACGTTAAGAGCTCCTCTTTATGAAATAACTGCAACCCTTTTAAAGTTGGCATGAATGAACTCTCAAAAATCGAGAAGCTATGAACAGTGAGCAGAGAAAATATTCTAAGCAGCATCTAGCTAATATCCCATAAGATAAAAAAGGTTGTGGGGAAAAAGATAGACCATGAATTTTATAAAGGGACTAAAAAGGGATAGGCAATGTACTTCTTCCAACACATTGGTAAAGAGGCTGCACCCAATCTGAAAGAAATATCAACATAAACACTTCTAATTATGTGACTCATAAATAAAATTAGAACAAAAAACAAAGAAAAAAAATACTGAAATCAAGTAGGAATACATCATCATTACAATTTTCTACCATTGTAAACTAAATCTAATCAGCACATGCATACAGTTAAAGCTTAGCAGTATCTCACAACTATAGAGCCTAACTAACTATTGCTCATAGTTATATAAACCCCTTCAACCAAAATTAAAACAGAGGAAAAACAGAGAGAGAGAGAGAGAGAGAGAGAGAGAGAGCTGTAACCGGGGTTACCTCAATTGTAGCAACAGTTGTTCCTTTGGAGGTTGTTTCATGGCCTTCACCTATAAGCTCCCCTTTCGCTGCTATTTCATCAAGCTTTTTCCTTAGCAAACAGGTTTCAGCATCTATTCTGTGGGCAAAAAGCAGATTAACAAGCGGTAGGATGTAGCTTAATAAATTAGATTTTGCCTATTGGCTACAAATCTGCAATAAGTATGTGATATCCATGAACAAACTGATAAAGAGTATGAAACTAAATATTCAACTTGCACTTCAACCCAATATCTGTCCTGATGGCAAAGCCGCAAATGCATCATGAACACTAAGATTATTCGTTCCGGCTTGAAGTTCTTAAAATTTATAAGGGTTGTTCTCGAGTGTGTGAGAAAAGCAACCAGAGAGAAATGTATTGCAGTTTTCTGCGGTAGTATTGTCAGATAAAGTGTGTTTTTCAGATGGACAGTGGTGTACTAAACCAAGAGTAAGTAACATCACAACAAGTCCTTCAAGCTACAACTCGTACCTAAGACCATGGTTCTTACATAAAAATCAAGTGCACACATCAACGGAGAATGAGGAGAAAAATTAATCATTATAATTACCTCCCAATCTCAGCATTCATTTTCAATCCTGAGATAGCACCTTGCGCAAACTGGAGCAATTCCTCTCGCTTGACCTGGGAAAGAAAGAATCCAATGAAGTTGTAAGCCACTAGTATGTAACTCAAATGTGACAGCAGAAGTATGAGCATCAATAAAGGGAAACCTAAGTGAGGAAGACAGGAGATTAAGGAGACAAGGGAAAGAACACACAAAAATACTCTCAAGATCTGTATCTTTATTCTCTGCCTTGAAAGAGCACCTTACAACCATATTTATAAGAAATTAATAAAGGTTTCCAAACCAACTATAATACTAATATGATGACTACAATCCTATACGATAAATTACAAATAAAACCATTCTATCTTAAGCAGAAGCAATGGCTGATAATTTCATGCTCACAAATTAACAAAAAAGGATACACAGGAACTTCTGTGCCTAATTAGAATGATTAAAAGAACACAAAACCATTTCTGTTTCTAGGGGGTAGATTATCCTATTTAGAAGGTGAAAGAGATGATGTTGAATCTTCTACTCTCTTTTTTTGAGTCAATCAAGAGTCTTCTGGGACTTTGATGCCATAGAGGAATACCTTCTAGTTGCATAGGTACCCAGATGAATGGTATGTACAATTATCTCCACACTAACTTTGTTTGATTTTCCTCGGTCAAAATAATGATCTCCAAAAAGAAAAACACAAACAGGCTCCTCAAGTTTGCGCATATATTGATATCAAAATGAAGTAAAATGTACAGGCCTTTACCAGAACTTCATCTTGGTAGCTTGAAAAAGCTTTTGCCAGATCCTGAATGCTGCTCACTATTGCATGATGAACTTCTTTCCCTCCAGTAAGACAGAACCTGCATGTTCAAACATATATATTTTTTCATATTTCGGTATGCTCAAACCACAGAACTTAGTTCCCCATACTTCGGGTCAAACAGGAGATGAGTCAAAAGCTCAAATAACAATAGTTAATATGCTTACCCAAACAACACCAGGAGTAGAGAAACTTCCTCCTCATTTGGTGCTTCAAGAATCTGTCAAACAAACGAGTCAGTATGCGGTTAAGCTCTGTGATCAACAAAAGCCCCAGTAGAACTTGACCATGAAATCGCATTGAGGGAACTTGATCATCTTGTAAGATATTAATTAAATCTGACCATGCAAACAAACAACCTCCGACCATTACTCAGTTATGTACTTCATTTTGATAAATTATTTAATATCAAAGGAACAGAAAAACATTATACTTGTGAGATTTACAATTCAAGCTTACACCTCTTGCTTTTTCATAATTTCTACCTCATTTTCCACTGGCGCCTTTGGAAAAACTAAGAATTTAGAAATCACAAGTACTATTCACGACCGTCTTTACTAGCGCAATGACTTGGCTCAAAAAAGTTGTCCTATTTTTCGTATAATATAAATACAGAATTAATAGAGCTAAACAAATGTGCTTCTACTCGGCTGATATTGAGTGCAAAAGACTATAACAAATTCTTGTACCATTGATATCGCAATGCCCTCCAAAGCTAGACTGTAGAGGAAAACATCACGAAAATTCAGTGGCTCGCCCCCCAAGTCATAGTCATAATAAAGAACCTGCCACAATTAGCAAGGATTAGAAAAAAGTAACTTTATCAAAAGGATGCCATACATTTTTTGAAGGTAAAAATTTCATAATGGATAATAGAAAAGCGGGGAACAGCCATGAGATAAGAAAGAAACCCCTTTTATGTAAGAATTACCATAGAAATTTAATACTAGACCCAAACTATAAGCTCATACAGATTTTCAACTAATATAAGACTTGCATTGTATAAACAGTGTTTTTGATTTCTTTTCCTTTACAAAAAACTCTGAATCTCGGTCTCTGATATGATGAATGAGATGGTAATGCCTAATTGGAAATTTGAAGTGGGTGACATGGTGAAATACTAGTGGAGTTGGACTGTGTTCATATTGGTGGTAGTTAAAGTATTAAACAGTAGCCAATTGATGGCAAATTGAGTGAACCATGGTTTACGGATATTGTTAATGATGAACACGAATCAAGTTTAGCTCTAATACCACTTGACGTAGGAGTTAGGACAACAAATTGAAAAGATATAGAAGAACAGGAAAGATAGGTTAATGCACATCTCCGCAAAGAATCAGCCATCCAGTAGGATGTTTTGAGTTTACCAACACAAAGATCACACAAGTCTACAGACGGAAGTATTTATCAAACTCAAAGTGCACATTTAAATCAATGATGATCAACAGTATTACCAAATACGAATAGGTTTGGCCTTATATATATAGACCAAGTGTACATAAATAATGACTTCACTATCATCTACTATCCCATCATCTCATCCACTAACCAATCATCTCTTCCACTAACCCAGTCATTTAACATAACAAAATAACTAAATGCCTTATATACTTTAGTAAAACCCCAGACAAGAATCAATATGAAAACCTAATTACATCAATATCTACTCAATTGAAAATAATAAAGTTTCCAAATATAAAGTACAGAAAACTCTTCATTTCCCTAGACTTGAGATCCCCAACACATTTCCTCCTAAAATACTGTAGAACCTAGCAAGAAGCATAACCCTCACTGAAACATCAGATACTCAAGTTTTCACAAAGACCCTGATCCACAAAGTCGCAAGCCATAGTGTTGAAATAGATGAGAGTTGGCCTCACTCCTTGCATACGCAGCCCACAAATATTGACAGTTCCTAGTAGGGGTGAGCATGGTACGGTTTGAAGTCCAAACCACACCCGAAACAGCTTATAGGTGCGGTTTGAAAAATTCAAAACCGCACACGAAACCACTTGTGATTGGTGCGGTGCGGTGCGGTTTTAAAGTATGCGGTGTGGTTTTAATTGGTGCGGTTTCGGTTCCAAAACCAATTGAAACAACAAAAAAGTCAAGCCTTCAATAAAATTTAACATAGAACTTACATAGAGCAATTAACTTAGTGACAGAGTCGGCAATGAGAATTATATCAAGCATAGAACCAAAGTTTCTTCTGCCAAACATGTCAAATTCACCATCAAATCATAGAACAATGAGACATGTAAAATAATTTTAGTTTATAATAAAGGAATGATGTTTTAAAACTAAAACATACGCTATATAAAACAACAGATATCATATATTCGATAACAAGCAAGAAGGTTTATCTAATTCCCCAAAAATTAACAGTATATACTGGAGATAGAATGAAATTCTATCTTATATATTGCAGGGAGGACTCATAGAATATAATCCTAACTATACCTAATTTGAAAAATAATCTATTAGACTATTACTATAATAGTATTGACCTTAACCAATGCATCAAGTGCTCGAACCAACGAATTTAGCCCCTCAGCTATAAGTCCCTCTAATAACGCATCAAAAAAATTCAAAATTTCAAAACCCAATTGCTTAATTTTTGACTCTATAATCTCTAACAATCTTCTTTCAATTGGTGAAAAAATGACAATGCAAGACTGAGGTTTTCTCAGAGCGTGTTCAAGTGAAAAGTAACTTTAAAATTTACTAGAGATAATACAAACATACACACACATGGTGCGGTTTCGGTTTTATGGGTGCGGTTTTGGCTAGTAACCAAACCGGAACCGTAAATTTGGTTATTCAATCCACCTAAAACCGCCACATACGCCGGAACCATTGGTGCGGTTCGTGCAGTTTTAGTTCCAATTTGGTTACTTGCTCAGCCCTAGTTCCTAGTGCTTAATTTTGTCTTTGAGCTTATAGAGGAGTACTAAAGTAAAAGTAAAAGCCTTGATCTTATAGGGAAACTTAACTTTCAAATACAAGAGTCAAGATGTAACAGGGCAACAAGACCCGAAGAATTCCATGTCTGAATGTGCCCAATCAGGTGAAGGAGACCAAAAAAAATTCAAAGGGAAAACAAGTGAAGACAAATCCTCATTGTCCTATCATTTAGGTCAAGAACATAGTTATCAAGGAGACAAGTCAGGGCGAGGCGACAACCGGGAGCTTAAGCGCTTAGGTGACAAGGCGCCCGACTAGTCATCCACAAGTCGACGAGTCGATAACAATATAAATTTTATACGAATAAAATTATATATATTTAATATTTATATGAATATTGATATATTTATTTTTCTAATGATTTACCATATTCATAATGCAAGTTATAGTATATGAAATCACAAAAGAAGTTTTCAATCAAGTCAAAATGGATAATTTTATTGTAATTGTAAACTTGTAATTTTTTGAACTTGAACAAATTTGAAATTATATAAATGGTGATACATTTGTAATATTTAGTTTAATTCAATATAATTCTTAAATTTATGTTTAATTTCTTAAGTTTTAATATTGTATATATAGAATACCATAAATTTATAATTAAGCATCCTATTATAATTTTACATTAAGATGTTACATTAATTTTACAAAAGGACAGAATTATGTTATGTACTATATATATAATATAGCATTATAGGAAGCAGTGACAAGTAATAAAGTTATAAATTATGTACTATATATAATATAGTAGTATAGACAGCAGCACATGCCGCAGCACACACAAGACACAAGACACAACACAATTATATATAATACTCCTAGGCCCTAGCTAGTCATTTCGGAACAATTAAGCAGCCGCAGCAGTCAGCACACACAAGACACAAGTCGCACAACACAAACAATAAACCAGTGAAGAAGAACAGAAAAAGCAGAGGCGAATAAGAATAGAAAAAGCAGAGGCGAAGAAGAACTGAAGAAGAACTAAAGTAGCAGACTAGCAAAGGCGAGAAGAAGAGAAGAACTGAAGGAAAGAAAAGAAAAGCCAAGAAGAAGAGAAAATACCTCATGCTGCCACTGCCAGAGTCGCTAGAGGTCGTCACCTCGTCGGAGTCGTCTCATCGGTATCGCCGAACTGCCGAAGTGAGTCGCCTTCTCTCCCTTATCCTCTCTTTGTTATCTGTTCGCAAATTGGACTTTGGGTCGAACCATACCCGGCATCACCAAGTCGCCCGATCTGCTTCCAAGTCGTCCAAGGTGTCTCTGAGTAGTCCAAGGCGCACGCCTTTCTATCCCTCTAGCAAGTCGTCCTAACGGCTTGGCTTAACCTAGTGAGTGGACGCCTAAGTGTCGCCTAGGCGACGACTTAACAACAATGGTCAAGGATTAAACGAAAATCACAGAAGATGGAACAACTCTTCCAAAAAAGAAAACTAGAAATGGGAACATTACACAGGCATGAAGACCTAATATTGTTCTACCAATTTTATTAGTAATAAAAATTTGATTAGTATTACAATCATGAGAAGCTTTCTCTTTGTTATTGTAATTGTATTGTCCCATTGCTTAGAGTTTGTATAACTCAAAATTTGGGTTTGTGAAGGAGAAAGTGAGTGGATCTTGTTCAGAGGGGATATCTTGCTAATATATTTTGTGGGTTTTGTACAAGAAAATATACTTTGTTGCTTCGAAAGTAAGCTTTCCATTCAGTTCTATGGGGAATTCTGCAAGAATGAATGCAAGCTCTTTCGAGAAAGTTAATTATCTTTTAACTAGTAGAGAGAAGGTTATTTTTATTGCCCCATTAAGGACCATAGCTACAAGAACTTTTAGGGAATTTCTATCTATCTACGTACGGATTAGATGGTTGCTTTTTTGCCAAGTGATTTGTTTGTTTATGCTTAAACTTGGTCTTTGTTGGGTGGACTTCTTGCCCCCAAACCCTTCATGTATGTTCTCTCTTTTATCTATACAATGTTTTACCTAAAAGATTTACAACTAGTAGATATTATTAATGTACAGTCATACAATGGTACTTACATGATTCAAGTTATAGTTGATATTTGTCACCAAAAAACTTCTTAATACTTCTTTCTCTTGCATTTTTTAAGTAATACATGCATTGATAGGTGGATTTACTTCCCAATGTTACCTCAAGTGCGATCATTCCATATCGTGAACCCAATACGTGGCACGGCTATATAGGCTAAAATGTGATACATTGGGGTGGCTTTATATGATTTGATGCATATATTTAGGAGTCTTCTTAGAAGTTAAATGCAATAAAGCTACATTTCAATGAAGATTTTTAGTTGCAACAACACGTTATTTGTTGTAGAAATAATTTAGATAAATGTGATATTTGAGGATCCAATATAAGTTCGAATATTGATATTAATGCAATTAAATATAGACAACAAAAAATATATTGGGGTACACTAAATTTAGAGTTTCGGTACATAAGAGTGTCATGTTTGAAAATGCAAGTACCAATATGCATTTTGCTAGGTTAATAAAAGTATCCCGTAACATTTTATTTTATATTTGATAAAAGAAAAAAATTTATCAAAAGAAAAGACAATATACAATAAACAAGGGACAAGAAGTCCACCTTCAGCCATAGTTGTTACGGCTCCACGACGAGTCATAACACTAGGACCCCTAGGCGACAAGGCGACCGTCATGACATTTATATAGCGACAAGTCGTTTACAATGTGAAATTTATATATTATTTAACAAGTATATTGGCAATAAAATTTCATATACATTAAAACTCAAAACATAACACAACATAACATTAAAGGCATAATTATGTAAATACTTAGCAATAACAATCCACCACACCGGCATTAAAGTCAACCACTTTATAACAATAAATATTAATCACATCACACCAACCTTAAATTTTATTTGATTAGTCAGCATATAATAATATGGACTAGTTATATTTTGTACCCACAATCAATATGCATGTGTTCATTATCTAATATATATAAATTTTCTATGTATCAGTACATATATTGTATGTATGTATAAGCATGTATTAGTATATAAATTTATAGATGTATAAATGTATAATATATATATATATATATATATATATATATATATCGACCCAGCAGAAAGAAAAAGGGTTACAAAAAAAAAGTCAAAAGACAAAAAGAAAGCACTGACAACAAATCTTCATTTACTGATAGATAAAGAGCGCAGCCAAACAGTAACCAGTAAAGAGGGGAAGAAAAAAAAAGAAAAACATACCTGCCGATTGGAGTCCAAGCAGCGTCGCCGAAAAAGAACTTTGTCGTAGTGTCGAAGAGTCGAAGTCTCTCGCTCTCACATTCTCTCTCTCGGTCGCAGCCTCTCGCCCTCGCAATCTCTCTCTCAACTTCGATCTTCTTCGCAGCCTCTCAGTTTGCTCTCAACTTCGATCTTCTTCTCACTTCTCTGCGAATCGATCGACTAGGGCTAGTTTTGGTGTTGCGCTCACGGAGTCGTTTTTTTAAACCCAGTTCAAATTTGGGTTTATCCATACCCATAGAGACAAGTACTCGACCAATCGAAAATTTGTCCAAGTCGTCGACGCGTCGTCCAAGGCGACGACCATTTTTGCTAGGCGCTCGCCTTTTTGCCCTCGACCAAGTCGCTCGCTCGCCTTGCTTGTCTCTTACCAACTGACGCCTTAACAATTATGCCTTCAGCAAACAAAAGAATACAAAACTAAAAGAGCACTAAAAACTTAAAAGAACGCTACCCGCCAATCTCTACACGAATTAGTTACAAATATATCTCTAAAAATACCCATTACATAAGTTTAAAGAGAAGTAAGAAAAATAATCATTTCACTCAACAGCTTAAAAGATAAGCAACTTGCGCAAAACAATATACCATTACGCTCCAAATTCCTCATAAAATAGAAAAAAAGGCACACCCACTCTCCAAAAAGAGAGCTCTACAAGCCCCAACACAATGTAAAAATAAATGAGCATGTGTCTCAACCAATGGTACTTCCATATATGTTCTAATTTTAGAATTTTATTTATATACGTGTGTAAAAATATATATATATATATATATATATATATGTAGATCTGTTTTTCTTGTATTATAACCTTTCACTTTTATTTTTTAGTTTAAATTAGTTTTACTTTATCATTTTCTTATGTAATTGTTTTATCTGTTTCCTTTCTTATACCTTTCTACTTTACGTTTACATATGGATTCATTTTCACCCACCCTACACCAGTAGTTCAGGATAAAAGACTTTATTTCTTTTGAGTAATACAACAAGAGTAAAAGTAAAGTATAAAAATACAGTCTATTACATAATAAGATTCTTAATTATACACCATGGAATAAAGTCTTTTTATACATTTTATCAGATGAATAGATTATAAATCTGTTAAATTTTAATTATTAACACAAGTATATGACCAAAAGAATCATCTTAGACGAAGACATATCTGATAACCATTAGCAAATTACGCTGTGCAACTAAAGTGAGACCGAAGCTAAAGGAGCACAAACTAATATAAGAACATGTAAATGATACCTTATCAAGAATTGAAAAGGAATAATTTTGATAACAGGATACTCACTATGGAAGGTTTTTTTACAGATTATCCCTTTGTTCTTCAGAAGAATGATGCTGCTCGAGACTCTTTTCCTTACCCTCCAAGGGACCCCCAAATAATTTCTCAGTTTCTTTAAGAGCAATCAACCACCGTCCCATCAGCTGAATTCTTTCTGGGCCCCGACAAGAAACAGAAGCTTCTTCTAATCTTTTAACTGTCTGCTTAAAGCTTTTGAAACTCCGAGCCCCCTGATATACATGTCAACTAAACTATTAATTAAGAGTCAATTACTCCCTCCTTTGGAAATTAGATATAGTAAATTGTGTATTATGAATGTTACATTACAAAAATGTAATAGGAGCACTTTAACTGTGGTGTTTAACCCAACTTTAATGTAATATAAAAAAGGAAGATTTAGTCATTTAGATCAACATTAGATTACGGAATTTTAAAAGGTGTTCTTATAATGGGACATCCCAAGAAGAAAGAACGAAATACTCCCCCGTTCCAAAATTAGAGATACATTTTCCTTTTTTTGGACTAGTGACATGAAGTTCCTACTATGCAATAATGCAATTACTTTTATCCTTAGTTGAATATTATTATGTCGCCGCTACTAAATTTCTAACCAATGTTAGGGACAAGTTTGGATAAGTAAGGTTTTAGTTAAAAGTTGTCGTTTTACAAATGCATCAATACTTGTGAATGGAGGACGTCCAAAGAGAGACTCTTAGGATAATGGAATTCTCGACAAGTGATCCACGTTAAATGGCAAAGCAATGTTTTCTAATAAAACGATAGTAGATATTAGTGCTCCCTTCATTGAAACGATAACTAATCAAATGGAAGTGTCATTCTTACATGCGTATACCACTAACAAAAGGAATTCACTTATTTTAATGCTTGCTAAATACACATTTAGAAACATTTTCTTTCTCATGTTTTTTAATATTATATACAAATTTATATATGTAATTTAGAAAAACATTTGAAAAGGACAATGTATGTCAAAAATAAAACAAATTATGTTATGCCATGAGAAACCTTAACATGTATAAGAAAATCAAAAGGACAAGGAGATAGTACTAGCTACCAATATACACCCTCAGTGCCCAAAGAAAAAGAAAAAGAACTTCATTTTTAAATCAAATTCTTCTAAAGAACGTTTAGATTTTTAAAATATCATTCATTAACTTGAAGTGTTATAAACTACCATATATACTTTGTTCAAGCAGTGTAAAGTGGATTTTAAAACAAAATTATAAACCACAATGTTTTGTAGCTTAACTTTTCAAAAGGGACTTTAGTTTTGAGACTTCTGAAAAAAGAAATACGAACACTTTATTAGAAGCAATAGAGTTTGTAAGTACACCACTCCTATACTATTTTCTAAGCCAAAACTTCTAATTCGTTAAAACTTCTTGAAAAATTATCTAATATTCGGTTATTAAAACTTCCAACTGGTTCAGTAGCGAAGATTCTTATTAACAACTACTACAAATTAGTTTAAAGAATATATATCATACATTCACAATCACCAGTGCCATTAAGTGTTTAATTACCGAATCCTAAAAGCAGCAACCAGCAGCTCAATTTCAAAACTATCTTTTTTATAATAACTAGGATTTCACACAATCTAATTTTACCAAAATAAGACAACATTTTAAGCTAAATATATGTTCTAATTTCCACAAAAACATGATAACAGATAAAAGCATAAAGGAAGTTTACAATGCGATCTTGGAGAAGTTCGGCGCCCTCGGCGACGGCTTGACCGGCTTGATGGACAACAGAATCGGTATAATTCTTTACAGCACGAGTGAGGTTGCTCTTATTCCCAACCTCCACCGCTTTATTCACCGCCGATCGCAACCACGACATTTTTTTCTTTCTATTATTCCTGCTTAGGGCTAAACAAATTACTGTTATATATATGCGTATTATATGTATATTTGTGTGTATAGAGAGAAAGAGATGACTGAAAAAAAGCTTGTCCATCTTTAATGGTGTCATAAAATAGAGAATGGCGAAAATCGTGTAAGCAAATGCAAGGGGTTTTGGACAGTTTTGTAATTGGAAAAATAGGGGAGTAGGAGAAGAAGTCAGAAGAGTAATCAGTCCATAGTTTTGTCAAGTTTTCCAAAAGAGTATGACGTCGTTTTAGCTTATGAGTGACTGACACTGAAATCTAGGGGCATAAATAATAAAATGATAAACTGCAAAATAATCCCTCAAATTTTATCAAATTTGCAATTTAAATGCTAAAGTTCTACTTTTTACAATGTCATATTCAAAGTTGCAATCTTTGTCAAATCTATTCCCTCTAGGCACGAACAAAAAGACCTGGGCCTGGCTTGAAAAGACTTAGCATGGGCCTGGTTTGACCTTAATTAAACTAGCATTTTTAGCTTGTAGTCTGGCCTGCAAAAGGCCAAGACTGGCCAAGCCTAAGGTCTGGGCCTGGCCCGGCTTCCGGAGCCTAGCGATGGGGTGAAAAATAACAATGAATATTCGAATTTTCGTATATTTTATAATTTATGAAGTTTTAATTTATTTGATATATTTTTATTTCTTAGTTAGGAAATTCAATAGATTTAGATTTAATATGTTTTTTCATAGTTTTCAATTAATTAGTAGCTTTATTATCATTTCTAAAGTAGATGTAGGAAAGTTATTTATTATAGTAGAAGTAGAAAAGTGCATAGGCTTTAACTATAGGATGTCTTGAGACTTCTTATGAAAACAATTCAATTGAATTTATAATAATATTACTACTTGTGGATGGTTATTTGTTATTATAGCTATTATAGCAGGTGAAGAGGGAGAAAAAGGAGGAAGGGCTAAAAAGAGGGAGTAGCGTTAAGAGTTCCAAATAAAACCAATGGTATAAATTGAGATAACAAATATTTTAATATTATTTTATATTTCTTCTCTCCCATAAAAAAAATCTCATTTATTATATTTGTAAGTATTAAGGAGGTGTTTTGTTTTATGTTTATTTTTAAAAGTAATAAATTTGTTAATTTTGTTATTTGTTGAAAATTATAAATTACTAGTTTAGTAATAATGACTTGATATGAAAACGACAATGAACAATTTTAAAATCGAAATTGTTATTTTATATTATTGTTAGTAGAAAATGACTCTTTTTTATGAAATATAAAATTTATGAAATGTGGTATTTTCTTGTAATAGACTGGGTATGATCTAATAATTCAACTTCAACAATGCCTTTTATTTCAAATTAGGTTGTGACATAATCAAAATATTTTAATATTATTTAATATCATACCCATTTTATCTAAAATATAATAAGCTGCAACATATATTAAAAATATACAAAAGTCTATCAAAGTCTTGGTAAAAAGTATGTCACTTATTTCATCGAGTCTTTAAAAATTATTAAAATTTATATATTCTACAAAAGTCTGTCACTTAAAAAAAAAATTAAAAAACTTTATTGAATACATCCCGTTAAGAATATATACAATCGGCTCCTTAGTTCTTGGATGGGATCTTCAGTAAACCTACTTTCTTCTCTTGGCTAGACTCTTAAGTTTTGAAAATTATATAGACTATGTGAATCTTCTATATAATTGTCTTTTCTCTCTCGACTCTATTCGCTTTTGTATTCCTGATATGAGAAAAAATAATTGGCATCTTATATAGTGTTTTCTACCTCTTATATCACTGGAGTCATAAATATAATAAAAATAATGACCCAATTTTCTCTTGTTGTTCCTAGAGATTAGTTTAATAGTAATTAAAAACAGTAAAAGAAAATATTGCTAAATATAAAATGTAAATCTTGCTTAAATTCACTGATAAGATTTCTTGGATCCGATTACTACGAAGTTAACTCAATGATAAGTTGGTTAATTAACCAATATAGTGTTGACACGCAAAGAGAAATATCACATTCCGGTCTGCATGTCGATACTGTATTGGTCAATTGACTAAAATTAACTTCATAATAACCACTCCCAGATTTCTTGGAGGCTTCATTAGCCGCATAGGGTTAGTAGATTTGGACAGTATTGTAATTGGAAAATTGGGGGAGAGATAAGTAGAAGAAAAGTAATTAGTCCATGAGTTTGTCAAGTTTTCCCTAGAGCCAAAGGGTTATATGTTCGGTTATCGGCGTTTAAAGTGTTTGTAGCGGTAACGTTTAGTGCGATAACGTTTGGTGCATTTAGAAGTTCATGGGTTAAATAAGTTGTGTTAGAAATGAGATATATGCTTGTAAACGAATAAAATTATTAATTACGTTTGTAACTTCTAAACGCATCAAACATTCCAAACGTTGGTATACGAATAAGCACAAACTGATGTAGTTTTAGCTTATAAGTGGCTGACACTGAAATCTACTGCTATAAATAATTAAATAATGAAAGGGTAAATTGCAAACTTTTCACTCAAGTTTTATCGAATTTGCAAGTTAGACGCTAAAGTTTTACTTTTTTGCAATATCATAATCAAAGTTGTAATTCATTGCAAATCTGTTCAGTCTAACTAATTTTAGTCAAAAACATGCATCGCCATTCACTAGACTTAGCAATATAGTTGGTTAATTATTAGGTCAATCCATATTAATTGAAACCAAATGAGTTGATTAACTATTTTTATTTATTTATGTTGGGAAAGGTTTGGAACCATATTTTTAAAAAGAAATATAGGTCTAAATTGGTTAACTATTTTTTGAGTCACTCTTGAATTTTGGAAATTATATAAACTAATTGGAATTATCTTCTATACAATTGGTTTCTATCTCTTGACTCTATTCACTTTTGTATTTTGGATATATATCAGAAAGAATAATTGGCACCTTATGTAGAATTGTTTTCTACCTCTTGTTTCACTTCAGTCTCAAATATGATAAAAACAATGACCCAATTTTCTCTTGTTATTCATAGAGCTTAATTTTACTACTAACTTAAAACAGTAAAAGACAATATTGCTAAATATAAAATGTAAATCTTCTTGCTTAAATCCATTGATAAGATCATTTCCTGGAGGCTAGCTAGCTTCATTAGCTGTATAGGGTTAATTAGTTGATTAATTTGGATTAAATATATGAGTAAATTAGTTGATTTGGTGAAGACTACAAAGGGAGCAATAACCAATATTCTGCCACCTTGTTTGCTCCAATTCACACCATTATATATAACGTATTCCCTTCAATCTCTTTGTGTGTGCTAGTGCAATGGAGAAAGCTGGATGGATATTGGTGGTATCCCTGGCCTTACAATTGCTTATAGCTTCTTCTAAGGGTAATTTCCTATGCTTTGCAAGAGTGCTGGGTACCAACCGAGCCAAGTCCAGTTGGTACACATTTCATATACCTAACAAATTATATGTCGAGTCATTAGACACAACATTTACATATTAAATTTGTTACATTTCATATATATACCTAACAAATTTAATCTGTAAATGTTGTGTATAGTGACTCGACATATAATTGAGTAAACTCATACCATAAATGCTGATGAAGTTGAGAATATGTATCCTATATATCTGATTAAATATTTAGCTTTTTCTTAATTACGAATATAATTAATGATTTATTTAGATTTTAGATATCATGAAAGGGTGGTGGAGCATTGACTGTGGCATCGAAAATTTACGAGTCGGAGACAATTTAATCGTGTGGAATGCCGATGCTGCTTACACTCAAACCGGAACAAACGATCGAGTTCAACAAACACAGGCGATAGAGTTGGAAGAAATGAATAGCCTCCGATTCTTTCCTAACAAAACACAACAAAATTGTTACATTGTGCCTGCCGAGCTACAACCAATGCGATACATAGTCCGGGCCGGATTTTACTACGGCAACTACGACGGACTCTCTAGGCCTCCGACGTTTGATCTCTACATCAACGATGGAAAATGGGCGACCATCGACACGTCGGCGGGGAAACCCTACTACCAAGAAGCCATTTATGAAACAAATGGATCAGGATACTTTAAAATTTGCTTAGTACAAACTAAAGATGGAGAGGTACCATTTATTAATTTGATAGAGGTTGTGCCTCTATGGGTTAATTTGTACCCCGAAATGGAGAGTAATGCCACCTTTAATCTTGTCACAAGGACCAACCTTGGTGGGGATGAAATCAGGTATGTCAAATTTGTTCAATCTCAAAGTGTTTAAATATTCAAAGGAAAGTCCCATTTAGTGACCAAACTAACTAGAATTTATATTCGATTCAGTGGGGTCAAAATTATTATTATGAGGCTATAAATAATTCGACAGAGCTGCTCTCGAGCCAAAATTTTTGAATAATTTTATACTTTCGGGTTGCATCTATAAAACGTATAAGTCCTACTCTTCGTGGACAACTTTTTTGAGCAGTTTGTGCACATAGTATATTAGGGATCCGGTTAACATGAAGTTTATTTTTCGGTTAGTTGGTTAATTGACCAATAGAATGCTGACACACATAGAACCTCGCCTGCGTGTCAAAACTCTATTGGCCAATTGACCAACTTAACCAAAAATAAACTCCATGCTAACCACTTCCGTATATTAGTAAGTCCTTTTGTAATGAGTAACGCTATTAACACAAAAAGTTATACACAAACAGTATAAAAAAAGAAAAAAAAAATAAAGGAACCGAGACCTATCATCGAATATTTTACACATTTCTATTGATAAATAATATATGCGTCTTATTTTTTATGTACAATTTGTGCACATAATATTATTCTTTTGTAATTTTATCACCGCCCATAAATTTCAATTTTTTTGTTTATAATTATGAACTATATAAATTTTATTTATAATTTATGAACTATAAATTTTATTTATTTTATTTATAAATTTTTCAGGTTTACAGGGTTATTATCGGATGAAAAGTACAACCGAATATGGACCAAAGGAGTTACTCCATCCAATTGCATTGGAGGCGTTGATGTTATAACAGATTTTACCTCCACATATGAGAATGACCCTCCGTATCTCGCTTTATTTGATTCTATTCAATCCAATGGCTCTGATCCTATAATCTTGACCGTTGATCTTCCTCAAGTGGCCCCTCAATCAGCTTACTTCGTTTTCTATATAACAGAAACATTTCCCAAAATTCTCAACGAAACCAGAACCGTTACGATTGAAATCAACGGTCAAGACCAAGGAACGGTGGAAACACCGGATGTGAGCAAGAGCACGGTAGTTACCAAATACCCTGTGATGGTATCGGGTTCAACCGTTAATATAACATTGACACGTGGCGATGGGTCTAATTTGCCACCAATCATTGCCGCGATGGAGGTTTTCATAAAATTAGATATAAATCATACAAGTACAGGTCATAAAGCTCAATCCTATGCAGCTACACCGAAATATTTCTCATTTGCTTGCCTATTGGTTTTTTGTTTGGCACTTCAACTAGTGGCATGAGAAAGGGTTAATTAACCGACCATGTGATAAAGTTAAATAAGATAAAGTATCAACACGTAATAATTGAAAGTTTGCAATGTAGTTTATGTGAGAAAAATTCATTATCATTTGTTTTCTCTTGATTGAATAATAAATAAGAAATAGGGGGAAGCAGCTGATTTTATCGAAGTATATATATATATATATATATATATATATATATATATATATATATATATATATATATATATATATATATATATATATATATATATATATAGATGGTATTGATCCATAACTAACGTTGTCAGCTTAAAATTATTCTTAGAACACATCTTGATTCTCTATTCGAAAATCGAACGATTCAATAAGGAGACTGCACGTAGTTTAGTTTCTAGTATTTCGTAGTTTAATACTGCAGACATGACAGAAGACCAAAATACCCCTCATTTATAAGTCTCTGTCCGCAGTTTAATACTACAGACGCTAATTCATTATAACAATCTTCGGACGACGTCGTATTCCTTTGGAAACTTAAAGGTCCTGTTTGCAAGTTAATACTATACGGACATTGTTCTAAAAAGCGGCCTAGACGGTCGCCTAGGCCATAGGCCCCCTTGGCGTCTCACCTACACTACAACAAAAAGCTTATCAGCGACCGCATATCTGCGACCGCATATGGTCGCAGATGAGTATTAGCGATCGACTGCGGTCGCTGATATTAGTCGCAGATAATCTGATCGCTGGACATCAAACAACCATTATTTGCGACCGACTTATCAGCGACCGCCATCAGCGATCGAATCCGTCGCTAATCTGAGTCATGCTGAGTCAGTTGTCAGGGATGACGTGACACACGTGTCAGCGACCAAAAATAGCGACCGATGCGGTCACTAGTTTCCAAGGAGATATCAACGACCGCTTATAGTATTAGCGACCGCATGGTCGCTGATGTTGTTATTTTTTTTTCAATTTTTTTCATCTTTTATGGATTTTCCAAAAAAATACCCTGCTTTGTACTTGCTTTCTATCCCAACACACATCAGTATATATAAGCATCCATATAAACATCCATCCATGATTTATATATATCCCAACACATCCACAATAGTATATATAAACATCCATCCATATGATAGAATCATAAACCAATACAATTGTCCAAATAATGAATATATATAAAAGTACAAGGCTTTAAATATCTAAAAAAGAAGTCTAGCTCTTCATGGATCATCCAAATTAGGACCCTGTAATTAACAAAGGAATAAAACATGTTACATGTGTTGATACTGCTATGACTTAGGGAAAGCTAAACAATAGACGACAATGTAGTGAAATATATAATTAAGTAAGACAGTGACAATAACAATATCTATGTATACCTCAACGCCATCCTGCTGTTGTGCTGCTGTCGCCACTGCTGCCACCAACTCATTAGGACTCAAAGACTGCAGATGCCCGCCTAGTATACGAAGAAGATCACGATCTCGACAGATTGCTCTCACACAGTCAGCAAGATTATGATAGGCTGAATGACCCGATGACTGTGCGTGTAGACTGGGTAGCAGAGCTGCATGTGCCACTGATGATTTTGCATCGTTTTTGTCCTTGGCCTTTAGTGTAATTTTTCTTCACGACTGACGCACTCTCCCACAATTCTTAATCAATCGGCGAACACGGGGTGCCTTCAGGATAACACTCGTTCATTAAGCTCTTATAAGTGTCATGTCAGAAGGTTAACAATTAAATAGTTAAAAATAAATAAAAAAAAGGCTAAAAAAGGTTGTCACAATTTATAAACAACATATTAGTATAAAGTTAACTTATTACCGCTATCTGAACAGCCTCAAGCAGACCATCGCAGGTGGCCACATACACATCCAACTAATTGATAGGTTGACCTTGAGACTGAGACTCCTACAGTTCATGTTCTTATATTAATATGTAAACATATGATATTTTAGCTACAAACCATGACTGTAAACATAAAAACAAATAACTAAGCCAATAA
Organism: Panax notoginseng; assembly: GCA_016801055.1. Lineage (NCBI taxonomy): Eukaryota > Viridiplantae > Streptophyta > Magnoliopsida > Apiales > Araliaceae > Panax > Panax notoginseng. The sequence goes on along the minus strand of CM029015.1, from coordinate 188,100,895 downwards.
GCTTACTATACATACGTACCCTGGCAGCAATATGCTGTAGCTATGATATATTACCGCCCCGATACGTGTCTTTTACCTTTTCGCTTTCAGATACACCTGAAGATCTGTTTGAGGCGATAGTCTTGCGTCTCTTGACCTAACTCTCAACTCTCCACTGGTCACACATCTGCCCATATGGGCTGTGCGCACCACCAGGGGCTATGCTCATGCATATACTGCTCACCCTGTCCTGGATGGTCAATCTCTGTGTTATGAAGGACTTTCTGTCGTTCCTTGTTCAAATTATCTTTAGTTCAGACGACGCACTTCTGCTAGAACAATGTGTGAATAAATGATGCTTGTGCGTCGTCCCATCTATACATTTTCTGTAAATAAAACATTAATAATATTAAAACTGTGATATTACCATAATCCAACATTACTAAACAATATTATTTAATTAACTATATATTATCTATCAGAGTGATAAAAAAATATACCTGAAATTCAGCCCAAACTGCATCCTTATGGGCGAGAGGTGTGTTCGCCCATGTAATCACTGGCATATGCCAGTTCTGTAAGCATAATTGTGAAATGCACTTCACAATTTTACTATCGTGAAAATCACTACAATACAACAATTTACATTAAGGATAAGTAATTTTATTATAATATGAAAAATTACATTAGTATATATCTATAATAATGGAAATATAACTTACGTGTTTTCTGGAGGAGGACAAATCTGTATGAGAATGCGATCATTCAGATTAGCCGGGGCCTTCGGCACATGATTAGGGCCCCGACCCAACCCGCGTTTTCGTTGTGCTGGTTCAGAATACATCTATAAATAAAAAATTTAGGATGTTATTATGAGTTATATGATTTACATATATAAATAAAATGACAATAATGACAAGTAATTGTATGAAATAGTTAACTACGACAACTATAAATGAAAGGTACATAAACATGTCAAGGATATATAGAACATTCCTATATGTAATTGTATGTAATACAATTAAAACTAAACATACATTTTAATGAAAATCGTTGTCCGAGTCAGAATCATTTTGTATAAGTAAAATGACAATAATGACAAGTAATTATATGAAATAGTTAACTACGACAACTATAAATAAAAGGTACATGAACATGTCAACGATATAAAGAACATTCCTATATGTAATTATATGTAATACAATTAAAACTAAACATACATTTTAATGAAAATCGTTGTCTGAGTCAGAATCATTATGTATAAGTATCGATCGGAGATTCATAACCATCTTCTTCTTCAGATTCAATCTCAGTGTCAGTCAATAACTCTTCCTCAGTATCAATGTCATCTGGCACAATAACTGTCTCGGGATCCAATTCATCAGGTTCATCTCCACCCTTTAACTGGATTAAGTCATTGTTGTCCTCCATATTTATTATAGGAGGTCTATGAAGCATCTCCTCTTGATAGAAATCCCCGTCTACTACTTGGACACGAATGCACGCGGGAGTATGAATTACAACTTGCCTATCTGCAGGCGGTCTATCCATTTTCCTAACAGGACTAGGAGTGTAATATACTTGTACTGTTTTGAGTTGGCAACACAAATGGTGTGTTGACGTACATACGTGGACCTATGGAGGTCAATGTCGACGATTCCATGTCGATCGACATCCCTTTTTTTGAATCAAACCAACGACATTTGAAGAAGTTAATATAACCCCCATAAGTACCCTTGTACGACAACTCGATGATTTCCTCCAACTCCCCATAAAAGGCACGACCAAGCTCATTGTAACAATCTCCTTGAACACACACCCCACTATTAGTTGTTCTTTTACCGCGAGCATGTGTCTTTGTATGAAATTCACAACTATTTATTTTGTAACCATTGCGAATGACTTGATCCCTGTCTGGACCCATAGATAGGACTTGTATATTTAGAGGAATCGTTCCCTCATTAAGAGCCTATAAAAATTCTATTAAATTAAATAAATTCATAAATTAATACGATATATGTCATTCTTAATTAACTTAACTTACTTTGTCCTTTAGCCAAAGAGTAATTTTTTGATCACGACTAACTTGAATATCTTTATCAGTGATGCCGGGCTGATTTGCTTTTAACTCGTAATCGTATGTTCTATTCAATTTTATAAACATTAACATATATTAATATCAACACAGTCCTCGTTGGACCGCCATGAATCTAACTTCTTTCCACTCTTTTGTCCTTGATTTTGCAGCTTTATTCATTCAACTTATTGCGTTTCTTAGTTATATCAACACATCCCTCTTTGGCCTTAACAGCTTTATGGCCTTGCTTGGATTTATTGCATTGATTCTCTACATCTTTATTTCCATTGTCTTATAGATTCATCTCAAGGCATTATTTCTTTAACCATTCTTGATTTCCTTAGTAATAACCACGACAACCCTTTAATTAAGGCTAAATATATCTAGCAACCTTTATTGTTGCTTTAATAATTCTCTAGCATAGTTTAATTTGGCTTAGCAACCTCTTATCATTTCACTATGTTGTAGCCAACTTTTGCTTGCTATCCTTTTATTTCCTCTATTTAACTAAGTGTGTCTAGTAGCTCACTTAAATGTACTAATAGTTTCTTGTCATTTCCTATTTTGGCTTAACAACCCCCCATAACTGGCCATACCTGCAGCCGCCAAGCTTGGCTAAGCTTGGTGTGGCCTTGGTGGCCTTGCGGCCCTAACTTAGCTTATCTGCCCCAACTTTGATTCAAAGGTTAGTTTACACCTAACTCTAGATATAATATACATGGTATATTGAAATATTTTGAGCATATAGAACCCCTTCATTTCAGTCATAATATGTTGTCCAAAACAGTACCCAAGTTGCATAATATCTGACTTTTAGACAAAACAGTCCATTTTGGACTTTTGTCAAACATGTGGTGTGCATAGTTTTGTGTTACCAAATTCATAGTTATTGGTTTATATCATAAACCCATGCTTATCCCACTTATTATTCCACAGTCCAACCTATCTCCTCTATTCATTTCCAGTCATAACAGTTCATAAAACAACAAAATAGTTTACTATTCAGCCATACATATGACTAAGTAGCACATTTACAGACTAATTAGTTTACTTTCTTCATAAAACTCAATTCTTTTGATTTTCACTTAGAATTGAATATCAGTAAATCATACATCAACATATCCATACTCATCATTATAATTTCCAAGTTCTAAGAATTAAATTCTCATTTAGGCATATATACAAATACATAATAGGCATGGAGATCAATTTGAACTTTTCAACTTTAGTTGTTATGAGCAACCCCAGATTTCTATATGAAATTAATTCAACACTAATCAAGCCGATTTTAATTGCATCACATCACTAATACCAAGTATTTCCAAATGATTCCATTATCCGATTCTCGTAGACATATAAGAACTTTTAAATCAGTAACATCATGAAGAAGAAAAAAGGAAAAAAAAACAAATTACCTTCACTCGTGCTTTACATCACTAGAGAATAGCTTAATTTTTTCACTTCCGTTAAATCTTCATCTCCATGCGGTCGCTGTTACGAACCAGTCGCTATTCGGCTTGCCGCTCTACTTTTGCGCCAATTTTTAGGAGGGAAAAACCTTCAGCGACCGAGTATATTCAGTTTGGCGATCGACCGCATGAAGTCGCTAATACTAATAGCGACTAGATTATAGTGTGGTCGCTAATTGCAGTCCCTGTTAATGTTATTACCGACCGAAAAGTGCGGTCGTCGATGTTTTTGGTCGCTGTTAGACCTTTTTCCTGTAGTGCTAAGTTCAAGGCAGCAAAAAAATCCCTCCAGGAAATTAAGTGGGGCCTAAGCGGGAAAGGCGCGGCCTAGGCAGAGAGGTTTTTTTTATTTATTATTTTAATAACTACTCAAACTAGATTTTGATATATATTTTTTTTAATGATTTACGATATTAATAATGCAGGTTGTAGCATATCAAATCACAACAAGAAGTGAACAAGATCAAGTCAAAATGAATAATTTTATTATAGTTGTAATTTTTAAAACTTGTACCAACTTCACATTAATTATAAATGATGATACATTTGTAATATTTAGTTTAATTCAATATAATTCTTAAATTTATGTTTAGTTTCTTAAGTTTTAATATTGAATTGAATTTTTGAAATTTTATATTTTATTATTTAATAGCAATCTTGTTTATGAATAAAACTAATACGTTAAATATATGTTAGCCATGCTTGGTATATGATATTTGTCATTTTCTTTAAGTCCTCAATTTTGAAAATTACACAAATAAAAATAATTTTATAATTAATAATATCAAATGCCTCATTCAATAAACTTTACACTAATTTTTAAAAATAACATTTATTTAAATTTTTTAGAGAGAATAAGAGTTAGATATATAGAGGGATATAGAGATGAGGAATATTAGTTTGTATTTTTGATTATTTGTTTGTGTTTGAACTTTGAACAATTGCATGTTTGTGTTTGAACTTTGACATTAACAATATGGATATGTGTTTGAACTTTAAGTAAATGCCTTTATTATAGATTGTTTTGCTTTTTTATATTATTATTTTGTTTGGATAAATGTAAGTTACAATATTAAAATTGGCTTAAAATAAAAAATTCCGCCTAAGCCCCCCGTCCGCTCGCCTCCCTTCCGCCTAGCGCCTTTTAGAACATTGACTACGGACGTTAGGTCTATAATACGACGTCGGATGGAACTGAGAAAACGATAAGTCTCGTCCGCAGTATTAAACTGCGGACGTTAGGTCTCCTAAATATAAGATGTTCAAGTACTGCAAACTGCTCTGGATAAGTAGAAGGGTTCGACCTAAAGCTCAAGAATTTTCTATTTCTTCTTGCATATTCTTATTCTTACTAATTCATGTGATCTGTCTTGAAGAGACAATATGCATGACACAATATTTGGAAGACACATATTTGGAAGGCTCTGTGTGCTGAAAACATTTCATCCGACTGACTCTTTTTATCCATCCTTTCAAATTTTGGTGCCATATGTGTTTTTCATTATCCCAAATTACTTGAATATATATGTAACAACTAACAAGAATATGCAAGAGATCTAGATGATTTTTAGCTCTAAAAACTTATATTTAACGCAGACGGTAGGGATTTCCAATAGAAACGCCTAGATGAGTCAAAATATATGCTAGGATGAGTTAATTGTTTAGCTCTTTCAAGCAATCCCTAGAGTGTCCATCACAACATGTTGAGTTTATTCAAGAATAAACCTCAATATGGTGTAATGGTTCTTCCAGGTTTGCATAGAAGATAGTGACTAGTTATCTCTCTAGCTCGCAAAAAACCCTTTCTTTAATGACATATTGTGAAGGAATTAATTCTTTTGCAAATTTTCCTTAACAAGAACCCCATATTCTTGTGTAGTGAATTTTGCGAAAGAAAAAATATAAACTGTGAATAGTATTTTCTTCGCTAGAAAACTTCAGGGAATAAATTCATTCACTACATTCCTAATTTTTTGTACTGTGTGCCGTGATTTCCGATGGCATTAATTTGTGTTGTGGTAGTTGAAGGTGAGAGCAAATCTATTAAGAGATATGGGAAGCTTATGCTTAAGCGAATAAACTGGGTCACTTCTGTGAAAGATGAAGATGAAGAGAAACCTGTAAAACCAGTGTGCTAAGTGTGGCAGGGGAGTGTTGCTAAATCTAGTTTCAGTAGGTTTTTTGTACACGAGTGCAGAACTGAAGCGGCTGCCCGGAAAGTATTTTTTGATGCCGGAGTTGGTCACTATTGGGACCTCTATGCTAACTTCAGAGATCGAGGACCTAATGTAATCGGCTCTGAAGGACATGTTTCTGCACTCTAATGGGGGCGTTTTTTTCAGTGTAGCTGGTCCCCCCCCCCCCCCCCCCCGATAACTGTCCAGATATTTATAAATCAATGAGCTTGTATTCTTACCATTTTCCGTTGTTTAATCTGAATGAGATCATTCGTTTCCGTATCATTGTGTAATGTGTGCCCATGTAGTCAATCTACCTCTTAGGTTTTAAGGCAAACCTTGTTTTAATTATCTCTGAAATAGCAAATCTCGTACTGATTTTCAGCCCAACAAGGTCTTATATATTAGCATGTATCTCTTGCTCTTTTCTGATCAGTCTGTGGTGGCCATATATAACACAATTCAGCCCTCCTCCTCCTCCTAATTCTTTCCTTCAAAGTACCTTTCTAAAAAAAGGATTTCATATACATGAAACATTTATGAATCATGTTTCCTATATTTAGTACTTTTTTGGTAAATGCATTTGGCAAGATATTTAATCCCAAGGGTTTGCTCAAATGATAGTGAATACCATGATAAGTGCCTCTAATAGGGTTCAAAATCATATAAAGACATTTTAGGGTTAGGGTTTTTTAGTATACACCCGAAGAGTGCTAAAAACTAAAATAAAAATGCAAGATCTTCGGTTTTCTTTTCCTTGTAATATATGTGTTAGCTAGATAGTGGTTAGAGTGGATTCAAAAGTATTTGCCTATTGCATGTATTGATTGAATTATGGTAATTGTGAAATGAGGTATTATTAATTTGGATTGAATTTAAATGTGCTATATTAATTTATTTAACAGATTAGAGACATCTGTGGACCTCAAATTGATTTGATTACAAAATCTAGGAGCAGAGTGTTATTGCAATAAAGTGGTACCCCTCATCTACCTATTATAAATTTTAGGGTAAAAATATTCTTAGAAATTGTCATTTGAATCAATGGACTGAGAGGTTCATGTTTTAAGATCACGGAATTCCCAAAAAAAAAAAAGAGTCCTTCTTACGCAGATATGTTTATTGGACCGGTATATTGGACATTTTGAAAGAAAAAAAAAACTTTCAAACTCCTAAAAAATGTATAGTATTTATTTCAACCGAAATATAGTGTTTTGGGTGTAATTTGGATATATATACAAGAACATAATTGAACAATTGTTCCTATTTTTTAAAGGGTCCTTAACACTAATATACAACAATTAGAAAGTATTTACAAAAATAAAACATTCATAAAATAATTACAAAAATAACGCAATAACACAATATTACGTTGCTAAAATTACGGTCATTAACACCCTACACGTCAGTTACCGACTTTTATATTTCCAACCAACCGATCAACAATTCACGCTAATGAAGAAAACAAGCAACTTTCAGATCCGAAAAAACAGAGCAACGACAGATCGGAGAAGACGACTTCTCCAACGACGATGCAACTCTGAGATCGGATAATATCGAAGAAGATCAACAACAACTTCAGATCAACAGCAACTTCAATATCAACAACAACTTCAAGATTAGTAACCAGCCTCGATCTGTAACAAATTTGATTGTTGATTGTTGATTGTTGATTGATTCTTTACATAACCAAACTGAAACCTTTTCTTCTTCGACCCAAACTGAAACCCTTTCTTCTTCACATCGACGATAAAAGAAGAAGAAGGAAGCTTTGAGGCTATCTCTTTGTCACATTCACTCTGAACTCAGGCATCGGCATCGGCTGCCTAATGAACTCAAGCATCGGCTGCCTGATCAATTTAGCTACTCCTAATGAGCTTATATTGGTTTGCTGAGGGTTTATACTCTACTTTTGCTTCATGTCTAATCTAAATTTGGTTACTGTATAATGTTGTCAAATTTGGAGTGTCGAATTTTGACGTTTTCGGAGCCTAATTTTATTAGAAACTGGGCAACGATCAAAAATCACTAGCTTTGCTGGTGAACTGCATGGTTTTTTGGTCAAATTCCATCATTTAGGCCTTCAAAATTGTATGTAAAAATTTGGTTTATTTTCTGGTTACTAAGATTATGTAGTTTGGTTACTGTTTAATATTGATTTGATTACTTTATAATGTTTATTCAGTTGTCAGACAATGGAGACCGACAGTAACCAATACAACAAATTTAATTGTTTACATGAATATATAATTATTTAATGTTAGTAACCATTAACCACATGGTTGGTAATATTTTTTATGGTGTACAGTAACCAAAATTGATGTTGATTAACAAAGGCAGTATACTGACTGTTTTGATAGCAAAATGCATGAAAAAATCTGTTTTATATTCTGGTTACTAAGTACATATAAGTTGGTTACTGTTTATTATTGATTTGGTTACTGTATAATGTTTATTTGGTTACCCCGTGGTTACTATATACTTGTATATTGGTTACCTTTCTTAAGTTTTTCGCTCTTTAATTGGTCACAAAGTCAATATACTAACTGTTTTGATTGCAAAATGCATGTAAAAATATGTTTTATATTCTGGTTACTAAGTACATAGAAATTGGTTACTGTTTATTATTGATTTGGTTACTATATAATGTTTATTTGGTTGCTGTGTAAAATTATAATGGTTAGTGCATACTATTACTTACTAATGATGACTTGGTTATTAAAAAATAATGACTTGGTTACTGACTAATGCACTAACCTGGTTACTGTTCAACATTATATTGGTTACTGGCTAATGCTGACATGGTTACTATGTAAAATTATAATAGTTACTCATTAGTGCTGACCTGGTTACTGTATTAATCTAATTATACTTATACTTATGTGTTTTATATTAATGGTTACTTGTTAGCTACATTGGTTACATTCTTACAATATTTAGCCTTTAGTTGGTAACAATCAAGTTATACTGGTTGGTTTTTACTATAAAAATGCAATGGAGAATGTGTTTATCTTATGGCTATTAAATAAATATATGTTGGTTACTGTTTAAATTGGATTTGATTACTGTATATGTTGCTATGATTATTACTATATAATATTACAGTGTTTTATATTTGTTTGTTTTATTATGATGGTTACTTATTGGCTACATTTGTTACCTTCATACAACTGTTATAGTTTAATTGGTAATAAATATCAATATACTGATTATTTCTATTGTAAGATGAATGTACAAATATATTTTATGTACTGGTTACTAACATTATGTAGTTTGGTTACTGGCTAACATTGATTTGGTTACTTTACAGTACTTATTCTGTTATCAGACAATGGAATTGATTTCTGTTGTACTTTATTTCAACGGTACATGGACTGATAGTAACCAATACACCAAATTTGAAGTTACCGGCATACTAGTTCCATCAACTTGCTCGCTTGGAGAAATGCAAAACATGATATACATTGTTCTATCAAATTTGGAGTGTCGAATTTTGGCGTTTCCATAGCCTAGTTTCATTAGAAACGGGTCAACGATCAAAAGTCACAGCGTTGCTGGTGAACTGCAAGGTTTTTTGGTCAAATTCCATCATTTAGACCTTCAAAATTGCATGTAAAAATGTAGTTTATATTCTGATTACTAAGATTATGTAATTTGGTTACTGTCTAATATTAATTTGGTTACTTTACAATGTTTATTCAGTTGTTACATCTCAAACTACTTTTATTTTAATATGAGATCTATAAATGACTATCATATATATAAATGGAAACTCTTAATTGGAGTTTCTTATTCCATCATGATGACAGGGTATAAATAAAATATATACATTTAACACTTTATAACAGTCCTCATACGAACTTATAATTATAATAAAACAGTAACCACATAATTATATGATAGTAACCAGAACAGGTTTTAATGGTAACCAAAACATAAACATCATGTAATGAAACTCAATTCAGGCAATTCATGTATACTAAACAATTACATATTAACCAGAATAAAAAATAAAAATAACCAAAATCCCACACTGGGGAAACAATGATAGTAGCCAAACCATAATATAACAGTAACCAAAACATAATAAAGAAGTAACCAAATAGTTATATAAAAGTATCCAGAACATGTTTTAATGGTAAACAAAACAGAAACAACCTGTATATCAAACCCAATTTAGGCATCCTATGTATACTCTCACATGTACATTTTAACATTTGATATATGTCATGATACGAGCTTGTAACTATCTGGTTACTACCAAAAAATAAAATAGTTACCCTTCTATGCATGTTTGGTTACCAACTGCACCTTTCAAACAATATATCAGACACAACTTAGAAGTAACAAATACGAACCAACAAACAATGTCAAATAATTGATAATATAATCAAATCCCATTTACATAAGCTCCAATAAACATTACATATTTACTAACCATAACAAATGGTTATGAATATCCAACAAAAACCAAGGTATGAACAACCGAACTAATCAAAATCTGTTACAAATCTTCCTGAGACTTTAGTTTTTTGGCTGCTGCTACTTTTTCTTCATAACTGCTCTCATTCTCTAGAAAAGACTTCTGCATTATGTATGAACCTGTGGGAGGAAGAGAAATACCTTGGGATTAGTGAATAGAGAACCCATTAATCATATGTATCATATCATAATATAACATTAACCATACCATAATAAAGCAGTGACAAAAAAATTATATTATATAAACTAATTGTAACCAAAATATAAACAAGATGTAGTACAAACCATTTTATGTAATAAACAAACAGTTATATATAATATTAACCAAAACATAATTTAAAAGTCACCAAAACAAAAATATGTATACCAAAAAATATACTAAAGAAGTAACCAAATATTTATATGATAATAACCAAACCATGTTTTAATGGTAACCAACACATAAACAACATGTAGACCAAATCCAGTTTAGTCAACCAATGTATACTAAGCAAATACATTGTAACCAAAACAACATATAAAAGTAACCAAAAACCCAATTAAAGGAAAAAGAATGGTATCCAAATCATAAGCTAAAAGTAACAAAAAATATACTCATGAAGTAACCAAACAGTTATATGCTGGTAACCAAAACATATATTAATGGTAACCAATACATAAACAACATATAGATCAAACACAGTTTAGTCAACCCATATATATTAAGCAAATACATGGTAACCAGAACAACAAAAAATAGTAACCAGAATCCCAACTCAAGGAAACAAAAATGGAATCCAAATTAGAAACTAACAGTAACCAAAAATATACTAAAGAAGTAACCAAATATTTATATGATAGTAACCAAAACATGTAAAAATAGTAACCAATACATAAACAACATGTACACTAAAATCAGTTTAGTCAACCATGTATACTAAGCAAATATATGGTAACCATAACAACATAAAAAAGTAACCAAAATACCAAATTAAGGTAACAAAAATGGTATCCGAATCACAATCTAACAGTAACCAAAACATAATACAGAAGTAACCAAACAGTTATATGATAGTATCTATTTTTAATTGCTTGACGTAGCTACAACGTAAGCATTACATCAAGCCCCCAAAAATTGGTCTTGTGTCAGTATATGATGTAGAAGTAAAATGGCAAAATGGAGATGAGACAATCATGATCATTCAAAAGCAGACTATATATGTTAAGAGCCTAAATAATTTGAAAATAATTATCCACTTTAGCAAATATTATGCTGTTAAATGATGTCTATCACAAATAACCCAGTCATGGAGATAAAGAAAAATTCATTCAATAAAAAAATTAACATAAACAGAATGTGGCCAGAAGTACAGACTCATAGTATGACAACATCACTTCAACCATGTACATACCAAAGCAAGAACTCCATCGTCTGAAGAAATAAATTCAGTCCGCTGACGATGAGTGGCTTCAAGAGGAGAGAGAGAAGTATTAAGGGCGGAGAGAGAAGTAGATTCAGTTCGCTGTCGACGAGTTCAAGAGGAGAGAGGGAAGTAGTAAGGGCGGAGAGAGAAAAACCGAACGAGAGTTAAGGGCGGAGAGAGAGAGACCGAATGAGAATGGAATGTTTGAGGAAGATGGAAACTAAATTACCATGTCAACCTATTAATACTAATTCCTTAATTTAAGGACTCCTAATTGTATTAGTATTGTAAATAAATATGATGCAATGTCATATTTTTGTAATTATTTTATGGATGTATGATTATTGTAATTATTTTTAAAAATGTACTATAATATGTAATTAACCCTTTTTTAAACAAATATATTTTTTAAAGAGACTCATTTGGGCCTTGTTTTGCTTTAAGGTTGCTTGCATGTGGTCAAAGTTTGGATATATTGTATATTGCATCTTTGTGTGTATATATATATATATGAAAACTTTCTTCAACGAACCAAAAAAACGAACCAAAGACAAACCAAAATATAGCGACGTTTTTTTGAAATATAGCGACAGTTCGAACCGGCGCCTTAGCTATAGCGACGATTTTCTATGTTATAACGACGGAAAAAACGGTCGGTATATATATATTTGCTTTAGTTTGCTAGTTTTGTTTTCCCTCTACTTTAATTGTATTGGTTGATTGTTGGCTGAACTGCTTGTTTATTAGTTTAATTGTTATAGTTTTTAGGTTAGGTATTGTTGTTGGGTTGTTTAGTATGTTTGTTACATGTCTTCTAGTTAATTGCAGGAAGTTATGTTTTTTGGTAGTATTGTGCAAGTAGGGAACTATCTGATGGTTAATGACCATAGTATTATACTATTTACGTTTTAAATTATTAGATTATTATCATATTTTCAAAATAAATTTAATAATATTTTAAAATTCAAAATTGACATGTCAATAAAATTAAAAGAATTTATATTTTAGAACAGAGTAGTGTTTATATCAGTACAAAACTCTAGATTTTAAGCAACAATATTGACACAATCAACCATTATCTTTAACAAATTCTATTACGACACTATTAAGTAATATCTCTAATATATATATATATATATATATATATATATATATATAATATTTTTGTAGTATTCTTTCCCATCTATATATTGATGTCTCACCATTTAGGGAAAAAAATATACCTCATTTCCATGTCGCCATGCACAGGTTTTGTGGTATGGCTCTAACTCGTCATCTGTCTGACTTTTTAATTAAGGCCTTTTCCTTATAGAGTTTTTATAGTGGGGCGAGGGAGTTTGGTCGCGATTCGTTAGGAGCTTGGTGGCCCAATCTGCTTTAAGTTTGTTTTTTTTGCTAATTAATCTGATTTAACTTTTGAGTTCACTATTTTATTAGTTTGTATATTATACTCCATCTGTTATACAATTAGATATATAATATTAATGACAATATTCGTCTACGCGTTCAATCACCAACAACATGTCAAATTCTGCACAAAAACGAAATCGCACGTAGAAACTTGACTTTCTGGACTGTCAGAGAATAGTTCTGGCGTGAGAATAAGTATAGGCTGAAAATAGGTTAACAATAGAAACTTAAAACTTTAGTGCTCAAAGAATAATGAACTACCTATGAAGTAGGGCTTAATCTTGTATTTATAGTTAATCACATCACTTTTAACGCCATGTCCCTGTATTGGAATGAAATTCCTTACCATAGTAATTATCACACTAAAATAGTAGTCAATCTCCTTAACAAAAGAAAATTGGATCTAATTCTAACTCTTTCTTTATGAATTAGAAATTACATACAACTAGGAATCACATATTTCTTAAAACTCAAACCGCTGCCTAGAATATATTCCTACGTGGGAAAGATTCCTTCACGTAGCCTAAGGCCCACCGAACCATTTGGGCCCATTTAATCATACCTCAACATTTTCCCCCAGTCTTTTGTTATACGTGGCCATATAATAAAAGAGTATTGAATCTAAAAAGCCCAATAATTAATATTAAATGAAAAGACCGATGAACGAAGTTAGCCAAAACGCTTCCGTATCTTACACTCATTGCTGGACCCCACTATCATTACCATCAGCCCATTTATTGTGTTATACTTAGAGAAATGTGGAAAGATAAGAGTATCATTTCAAAAACCTCTCACGTCCAAAATCAACCGCCAAGTATTGTCCTAGCTGCCCTGTAAGACCCCAACTTTTATAAATAAAGATGAATTTTTCTATAAATATTATTTTGAATATTATGGAGTAATGTTATAGTTGTGGGTATTATTTATAAATTTTGCAAAGTAAGCAAGTTGTTTTAAAATATTCGTTTGGTCGGGGAATATTCTTTTTGTCGGGGAATATTCGTACGACGGCACAATCATTGGTGGACCCCACAATAGAAGTATAGTCGTAGTTAGAAAATGACAAAATTATCTTTTTATAAAAATAACGGCTGAGGTGTTACCGTTAAAACCGTTAAAACTGTTGAACTACCCGGTAGTAAAAGTACAGTAATACGCGTGGTTGCATAGTAGCACACGCGCGGTATTGATTATTGATGCTTACGTGAGAAGTCACTCAGCTATACTCAATTATTGCTACAGTAATTGCTGCATCATATCTCTTAAATTATTGTCATAGTATCATCTGTATAATATGTTATATTATTGAGACGTTGTGGTAAGTTTGGTTATTTTATGGGGGGCCATATGTCATCATCTAAGAGTCTCTTCGTCAATAGTAATTACCGTCGTCAATAGTAATTACTGTCGTCAATAGTATTTACCTTGGTCAATAGTAATTACCTTCGTCAATAGTATTTACCTTGGTCAATAGTAATTACCTTCGTCAATAGTATTTACCTTGGTCAATAGTAATTACTTTCGTCAATAGTAGTTGTCCCTTCAATATTACCAAGAGTAATTTGACCCTTCGTTAAGACCAAGAGTCATTTGACCATTCGTTAAGACCAAGAGCCACCCTCAGTTTTTCTATAAATAGAGGCCTAGGGTTTCATTATTTTTCACGAATTCATTCAAGCTATAGAGAGAGAAAGTATAGAGAGAATAAGAGAGAGAGAATAAAAGTATTCTGCTACATCACTTTTCCAGTATCCAGTTCTTTTAAGGTAGGGAATATTATTTCTTTTATATTCATGAAGAGAACTTCTGTTATTCTATTCGTTATTATTCTGTTGGAATAACCAGTATACGCGGTCTACCCTATACTTGGTGACATTCTTCTATTATTCTGTTGGAACATCCTGTCTGTGTGTTTTACACCGGACCTGGTTCGGTTTATTATTCTGTTGGAACATCCTGTCTGTGTGTTTTACACCGGACCTGGTTCCGTTTTTATTATTATTCTGTTGGAACATCCTGTCTGTGTGTTTTACACCGGACCTGGTTCCATTATTTATTATTCTGTCGGAATATCATGTCTGTGCGTTTACGCCGGACCTGGTTCCATTATTTATTATTCTGTTGGAATAACCTGTCTGTGCGGTCTATCGCATGCATGGTGATTTCTTTTGTTATTCCATTCTTTATTATACTCAGTTGGTTAAGTTTTGACTTCTATACTCCATGAAATTTATGGAATATCCTTGATAGTTGCGTTTCATCCAGTATCTTTTCAAGAAAATATTCTTCTAAGCATTCTTGAATTTTACTCCACAATGCAGTATCATGTTGACAATTTGGACGTTGTTAATTCCTGGATAAATTAATTCTTGAACTTGTTTTATTGAATTCTTATATCATTGTCATCATCCTCATGTTTATAAAATGTTGAAAGTCATCTGTGGCCTGTAGTGCATAGATGGACTTGGTATGATTATGACCAGAGATTATTCGGTATAATCATGACCGTAATGTTACAAATGATGTGGTAAAAGTCCTCATTGGCCCGTAGTGCATTGATGGACAGTTATTGGCATGATCATGACCATTAATGAATATACGAATATCCTTGGCCGTAGTGCAGGGGTGATTCGATGATGTGGATTATTTTATTAAGATGAGTCTCAGCGATCACAGTGTTGAAAAACTTTTTAAATCATAAAAGATAGTAGAGTTTATTTTTTACTTGACTCTTTTAATGGATTGCTTGTTCCGCTGCAGTTAAACTTGATGTCTATTATATTTTATCAGTTTAACATTGTTGAAGGCTAATGATAATTTATTCTGTATTATCTTAGTCATAATATTTCTTACTGGGCTAGTTGAGCTCACCCTTTCTTTCACTGTTCTCTTCAGGAAATGAGAACGTAGCCGGGACAAGTCGGAAAACGGAGTGATGGTCCAAATGATAGTATTAGTTAGTAGTCCTCACTATTCTATGTAACGGTGTGTTAATAAATGTAATGAGGACTCCTTTTGAGTATGAATACTCTCTAGAAGATAATATTTGTATTCAAACTCACAGTTTATGTTTTGTCGTATTGTACACGACAGTTGTATTAGTAAGTTGTATTTGTATTTTGTACTATGTATCTGACGATTCAAAATGGGTGATGTATACCTAATTTTGGGGGCGTCACAGTTGGTATCAGAGCTTAGGGATATGATCCCTGGCTAAGATGTGAGAATAGAACTAGGAGGGGAGAGACGGGGAATTCCTTCGCTAGTATGACATACCTAAGTTTATTTGCATGGTATTTAATTGGTCGGTCATAATATAAGGATACTATATGACATATCAATTAATTTTTATTTTGTGGCAGTATCTGAAAATGGCATCTGAGAATGTTGAGAATAGCAATGGAGCAATATGAAGAGAGAGATAGCGTTGTTTATCTCAAGGTGTCTAACTTGTCAACGAGTCAAAGCGGAGCATCAAGTACCAAAAGGTCCATTGCAACCACTTGAAATTCCAGAATGGAAGTGAGAGCACATTACCATGGATTTCGTTACCGGTCTTCCTAAGGTTTCTCAAGGTATAGATGCGATTTGGGTCATTGTTGATAGATTGACCAAGTCTGCTCATTTCTTACCGATACGAGAAACTTATACACTTGAATGTCTTGCTCGTATGTACATAAACGAGATTGTAAGACTGCATGGTATGCCAGTATCCATAGTTTCTGATCGAGACCCAAGATTCACTTCACGATTTTGGGTTAGTTTACAAAAAGCTATGGGCACAGATTTACGATTTAGTTCAGCATATCATCCTCAGACGGACGGACAATCAGAGAGGACTATTCAAACTCTTGAAGATCTATTAAGACTCTGTGTCTTTGACTTCAGGGGAAGTTGGGACAAGTTCTTACCATTGGTGGACAACAACAGTTATCAAGCAAGTATTGGCATGGCTCCATTCGAAGCATTGTATGGAAGAAAATGTCTTTCTCCAGTATGCTGGGATGAGGTGGGTGAAGCAACGTTGTTGGGACCGGAGTTGGTACGTATGACTACAGAAAAGATTCAAACGATCCGACAACGTATAAAAACCTCACAAGATCGACAAAAGAGTTATGTTGATCTTCATCGAAAGGACGTGGAATTTGATGTAGGAGATCATGTGTTCTTACGTGTTGCTCCATGGAAAGGAGTTACGAGATTTGGAAAGAGAGGAAAGCTCAATCCTCGATTCATTGGTCCATTTTTAATCCTCGATCGAGTAGGAACTGTGGCTTATAGACTCGCTTTACCACCAAGTATGTCTCGAGTTCACAACGTTTTTCACATATCCATGTTACGCAAATATGTGGAAGACCCGAATCACATTATTGAGTTAGAACCGGACGAAATAGCGGAAGATTTGACGTATGAAGAACTTCCTGTTCAAATCTTGGATAAGAAGGAACATATTCTACGCTCCAAGGTTATACCTCAAGTTAAAGTTTTGTGGAGAAACCACGATGTTGAGGAAATGACCTGGGAGTTAGAATCTGAAATGAAGTCAAGGTATCCTTTACCTCTTCGATATACCAGGTACGTACCCTAATTTCGAGGGCGAAATTTCATAAGAAGGGGAGGTTGTAAGACCCCAACTTTTATAAATAAAGATGAATTTTTCTATAAATATTATTTTGAATATTATGGAGCAATGTTATAGTTGTGGGTATTATTTATAAATTTTGCAAAGTAAGCAAGTTGTTTTAAAATATTCGTTTGGTCGGAGAATATTCTTTTTGTCGGGAAATATTCGTACGACGGCACAATCATTGGTGGACCCCACAATAGAAGTATAGTCGTAGTTAGAAAATGACAAAATTATCTTTCTATAAAAATAACGGCTGAGGTGTTACCGTTAAAATCGTTAAAACTGTTGAACTACCCGGTAGCAAAAGTACAGTAATACGCGTGGTTGCATAGTAGCACACGCGCGGTATTGATTATTGATGCTTACGTGAGAAGTCACTCAGCTATACTCAATTATTGCTACAGTAATTGCTGCATCATATCTCTTAAATTATTGTCATAGTATCATCTGTATAATATGTTATATTATTGAGACGTTGTGGTAAGTTTGGTTATTTTATGGGGGGCCATATGTCATCATCTAAGAGTCTCTTCGTCAATAGTAATTACCGTCGTCAATAGTAATTACCGTCGTCAATAGTATTTACCTTGGTCAATAGTAATTACCTTCGTCAATAGTATTTACCTTGGTCAATAGTAATTACCTTCGTCAATAGTATTTACCTTGGTCAATAGTAATTACCTTCGTCAATAGTATTTACCTTGGTCAATAGTAATTACCTTCGTCAATAGTATTTACCTTGGTCAATAGTAATTACTTTCGTCAATAGTAGTTGTCCCTTCAATATTACCAAGAGTCATTTGACCCTTCGTTAAGACCAAGAGCCACCCTCAGTTTTTCTATAAATAGAGGCCTAGGGTTTCATTATTTTTCACGAATTCATTCAAGCTATAGAGAGAGAAAGTATAGAGAGAATAAGAGAGAGAGAATAAAAGTATTCTGCTACATCACTTTTCCAGTATCCAGTTCTTTTAAGGTAGGGAATATTATTTCTTTTATATTCATGAAGAGAACTTCTGTTATTCCATTCGTTATTATTCTGTTGGAATAACCAGTATACGCGGTCTACCCTATACTTGGTGACATTCTTCTATTATTCTGTTGGAACATCCTGTCTGTGTGTTTTACACCGGACCTGGTTCCGTTTTTATTATTATTCTGTTGGAACATCCTGTCTGTGTGTTTTACACCGGACCTGGTTCCGTTTTTATTATTATTCTGTTGGAACATCTTGTCTGTGTGTTTTACACCGGACCTGGTTCCATTATTTATTATTCTGTCGGAATATCATGTCTGTGCGTTTACGCCGGACCTGGTTCCATTATTTATTATTCTGTTGGAATAACCTGTCTGTGCAGTCTATCGCATGCATGGTGATTTCTTTTGTTATTCCATTCTTTATTATACTCAGTTGGTTAAGTTTTGACTTCTATACTCCATGAAATTTATGGAATATCCTTGATAGTTGCGTTTCATCCAGTATCTTTTCAAGAAAATATTCTTCTAAGCATTCTTGAATTTTACTCCACAATGCAGTATCATGTTGACAATTTGGACGTTGTTAATTCCTGGATAAATTAATTCTTGAACTTGTTTTATTGAATTCTTATATCATTGTCATCATCCTCATGTTTATAAAATGTTGAAAGTCATCTGTGACCTGTAGTGCATAGATGGACTTGGTATGATTATGACCAGGGATTATTCGGTATAATCATGACCGTAATGTTACAAATGATGTGGTAAAAATCCTCATTGGCCCGTAGTGCATTGATGGACAGTTATTGGCATGATCATGACCATTAATGAATATACGAATATCCTTGGCCGTAGTGCAGGGGTGATTCGATGATGTGGATTATTTTATTAAGATGAGTCTCAGCGATCACAGTGTTGAAAAACTTTTTAAATCATAAAAGATAGTAGAGTTTATTTTCTACTTGACTCTTTTAATGGATTGCTTGTTCCGCTGCAGTTAAACTTGATGTCTATTATATTTTATCAGTTTAACATTGTTGAAGGCTAATGATAATTTATTCTGTATTATCTTAGTCATAATATTTCTTACTGGGCTAGTTGAGCTCACCCTTTCTTTCACTGTTCTCTTCAGGAAATGAGAACGTAGTCGGGGCAAGTCGGGAAACGGAGTGATGGTCCAAATGATAGTATTAGTTAGTAGTCCTCACTATTCTATGTAACGGTGTGTTAATAAATGTAATGAGGACTCCTTTTGAGTATGAATACTCTCTAGAAGATAATATTTGTATTCAAACTCACAGTTTATGTTTTGTCGTATTGTACACGACAGTTGTATTAGTAAGTTGTATTTGTATTTTGTACTATGTATCTGACGACCCAAAATGGGTGATGTATACCTAATTTTGGGGGCGTCACATGCCCTGCTGCTGGCGGGGGTCTGTTTTGCATTGCCTCAGTTAACAGGTTAACGAAGTTCTGAATTGGATCAATATTTTTCCCTCCACCATTGTTAACAAATCTTTCCTCCCTCTGATTCCGTTGTAGTCTTCTACGCGGCATGATCTGAGGAAAGGAAGAAACAATTAGGCTTTATGTGATATGTTATCTATGTTAGCATTAAAAAGTTTAAGACGTCGATCAATCATTTTTGATTTAAATAAACCACTTCAATATCACAATAAAACTCGATGGATTTCCTCATCCCATCACTTACATACACTTCTTGAGTTTTCTACTAAGGTTATAACCTAGGTTTCGCATTCTTAACGTTTATAACCTAGGCTCTGATACCATCATATGACGCCCCCGAATCCGGGTCCTCTGACCCAGGTTCGGTCATCACGATAAAATATAAACATCCATCTCTAAACAACATACGATAACTAAAATGCGAAATATAATAAACGTACGTCGTTTATTCAAAAGGTTTACTAGCCCCAAGAATCGATAACCTTAATACAATCTTACAAACATACCCTAAAATAATCATTGGGGTTCATATTACATAATAGTAATTTAAACTAGGCATAAGGTAAAGTCTGCTCCTTAGAAGCAAAGATAATTATTGCTTTTAGAATAATTGTTAGTCAAGTAGACATTGAACTATAACACTCCAATGGAATCAATAGCTAATTGACCCTTTGGTTACTAGCTACAGAATAAGTACTTGAGGGGATCAGCCTCGCGTACACCGTGTATATGCATAACATTCAAATCTTCTCTTTGTATCTTATATTAGATACCTGGGGTACTCCCCTATCAAAAAAGGGGTGTTCTTTCAGTCTAAGAATCCTTACCATCAATTGGTTTGGATAGCTTTTATAAAACTTCATACACTTGTCTGACCGAACAAAGGTTCAGACTTTATCTGACATAGTTCAAGAATTGTAGAACTTTAAATAATGTATAAGTCCAAGACTGTACGAACTCAAATGCACTAAGTGTGAATATCAATAATATCGATGTGGAATAATTGTAAACTAATTACACCACTTAATAGCAGGTTTGAAAATAAAGTTCAAGCTTAAACGAATAAATTTCGATTCAACAATAACCTGCTCAATACGATATGAGAAGGATATGAAACTTTCACAAAAATAAGTGAAGTTTAGCAACTTGCACAATATTCAAAGTTGTGTAAAATAGAGAACCTGCACAATCAAATAGTGAAGTTCAAGGAACTTGCTCAATAATAATTTGAATAAGGTTAGGGAACTTGCAACACAATAAAAATAATGTTCGGATACTTGCTCAAGTAAAAGGGTAAGAATTTAAGGAACTTGCCTGTTTGCTCAGCTACAATTTAATTCTAGCTTTAATTAACTTGCGTTGAAACGACCTAACATTAACAAGTCGGTCCTTCCAATTAGTATATGTTAAACTAATATGAGTCTACACTTACAAGAATCAAATCATCACCTAGCATGCTTCTATACATGTGTCATTACATTACCCGATTAGTTTCTAACACACTATGTCATAGTTGAAATCACCATTGACTTTAAAGTTGTAAACACTAATTCATCATAGGCCCCTTTTAATAACATGCTTATTATCACATGAATACTATACTATACAAGTATTACAGATTAAAGTAACCATATAAGTATGCATCAACTTTCAAATCATTAACAGAACTTAGACCCTACTGCAGATTGGCGCGATTGCGCTTGGTTTGTACTAAAGAGTGGCGCGACCACGTTGCTCCTGGTGCAAACCAAGACATGACTGATTCTGCAGAAGGTCAGTGTATACTCGTCTTGTACATATATGAATAATCATGCACAACACACATGTTATGATGTGAATAACTAAATTCAACCCTTCATCAAAACATATCATAGGTCATTATTCGTTTTTATTTAATCAAGACTTCACATGTTAAGCTAACAATCATGCAAGCCACTTTACCTACCACCCATCATACTTTCATATATATACACGTTAGACATCAAAAGCATACTTACAAGTTCTCAACTTAATGTATATATAGTTTATCAAGTTCATTTTCAAAACTTTAAGTCTCTATTAGTAAAACTTCTTCAAGCATACAAGATAAGTTTTCATAGTCTAAATCATGCTTTCATAATCACATAATAGATCACATGAGCATATTTTTAAGTTCAAAACTTAGTGTATACATAGTTCGTTTATACATAGCCAATATAGTCCTTTTTATTGAAATTTCTCTTTTTAATCATGCTTGAATATCTCATATTACCTTTAACCATATAACCAATCATATTGACATATGTCAAGATATATCAGAATGTAACACACTCGCACTCAAGTTTGGAACATGTTTTGCAAAAAGTTTATCAAAATTTAGTTTCCAAATCCTTATACTTCTTTAAACGCTTATACTTAAATCAACTAACATGGCTTCTTCATACATAGTAAATCTCAGTCCATAAGTTAAGGTTGTTTATAAGCATATAATAACAAAAATAGCATGCTCAGAATGGAACATGATCACAAAAATTAGTACACATGACTGGCAGCAGGCGCGGCCGCGCGGTCATGTACTATAGAAGTGGCGCGGCCGCGCCACTTCGAGCAGTATGAAAAATAATAGCTCTGCATTTGCAGAGCCTTAACACAAACTATGATAAATATGCAACCAAACCAACTACAATGCTTGTAAGCATGCAAACAACCTCAGACAACA